>JASUUG010000798.1:6675356-7313034 GCA_030449905.1 Luvunga scandens
CGTCATCAGGTAGTTTAACAGCAAAACCTGCAGCATGGCAAAGTTCTGTGCCATTAGACACCCATTCTGCAGCTCTACCACAAACAAAGTCGTTTACTCCACATGGTGCTAGAACCTAGCAAGTGAAATGTGCATCAGGATATTTATTTTGTCAAGCATTCGAATGCAAGATTCAAAGTTCTGATTTTCTAAAAACTGCATAGATAAATTACAATATCAGCACACAGGCACAAAAAACTGCAATGATATGGTTAATGCACTAGTTCACATAGCGAATCCAGTAGCACTTGAACCTTTCTTGATAACGAAAGCCCCAGTCGATTTCAAATAAGTATACTTTCCCCACTAATCACATGGTTTTTCCAAAGAGAGAGAGAAAGAAAGGGTCTTACAAAAATTTTGTCCCTAGCCTAAAACGCAAGTTTAGCAGGAAAAAACTCCCAGGTGTATGACTAAGGAGTATCCAAAAGTGCAACAAACCCAAGACTTTTACGATTACAATCCACAACTCAAGACATCGGCTGCATACCTGTGTCTTAGCATCCATGGAGAAGTAAGCATTAGAGCAAGCCTGGTAAACTCTCTCACAGAAAGAAGCACATATAAGAGGGGGTCCAGGTTGAACACCAACACTTGGATCACAAATAGAGCATTCCAATAATTCCCATAGATGCAAGCATTCTTGGTTGGCCTCCCCTGTTAAAGCCAGCTTCCTAATGGATATCAAAGCAGGATGTGTCTGGGCAGCATCACAACAGGTCTTTTTACGAAAAACCCTACAAAGGGTCAAATCGCTATGTCCCTTACTTGCCCTTTTTGGAGGTTTTCCTTCAGATGAGAATGGTGCAAACCGACCACCCTGAGAGATGCATACTCCATTAAGTTTTCCTGCACAGGCATATAATTAAGGAATTTAAAAGCAGGATATACAAACAAATACATCACAACAAAAATCTTTAGCAACCAACAATTGAAGCTATCACAGACTTAATCCCATATATATATACCAGCACAGCGTCCAGACTGACTAATGACTGAAAAATGCCAACCAAATAACCAAATAGAGACTAAGGCCCTAGTTATGTGCTGGCTTTTTAAGGCTTCAACACAGTTCAACTGGAGCATGGTGTATGCCTGAGTTTTACACCAATTATTGTACTATTCCATAATAAAACAGAAATTTATACTCCTGAAAGCCATGAAGATTAACTTTCACAAATTTCATTCTGAGTGGAGGTATGCATATCTAAATTTCTACTTTCAGGCTTCTTCACAGAGAATAAGATCCTCGCCCACATACACAAGCTACTAAAGTTTAATGTCAATGGCGTACAACCAACATCAAAGCATTACCATGCAAGAACAGAAACAATTACCGCATCACCAGAAAATTGTCCTGGTTTAACACGTTAACCAGAAGCTGTCTGGTGCCTTTGAAAGTTTAACAAGAATAACCGATTAGTCTTTCATCTTTCAGTGCATTGATGATGTAGAACAGGTAAATAAAATTCACTCAGATGAGCTGTTAAAGCAACCATCATATTCAGTTCAAGTGAAAACCAAAACACAAAAAAACTAATAATTAACATATATTAATTCTCGTTTTTTATTTCATTTTCTCTAACACCAAAACAAAGAATTGATAAAGAAATTAAACACTAACACCCCCCCCCCCACACACACACACAGACACGAGCCAAGCAATGATTTTGCGTATAAACCCAAAAAGCGTTTGATTCAAAATCGATGCAGGAATAATATAAAGTGGCCAAAACGAAAAATTGTCAAAAACGGAAAGAAAACTAAAAGAGAAAGAGAAAGGCGATTTACCATGAGAAAAGGTGATTAGCAGATTGAAAAACAGGACAAAAATGGAGAATCCATAAACCCTTTTCTTCATAATCAGTTTGATAGATCGATTTAGATGCTTAACATCTCGCCAAGAGAGCCCAGGTCGGATTGAGAAGTTGAATTTAGGAGGCAGAAGGCAAAGTCAAGTGAATATGGTACCCGAGATCCGAATAGCTTACTATTTGATCCGAAACATATTGGATTTAACTGGGCCTTTGATCCATAAATGTTGGTTGGATCCTACGTTCCTAATCCTAACCCAGTATACACTTTAAAAAAGAAACAGAAAAAAACATAAATAAAATGATTATCGTTATATAATTAATAACCAGAAAGTAATAAGAAAAGAACAACATCAAACAAAAAAAAAAAAAACTATAGAGGATTGAACACAAAAGTTTTTATTTTTTTGTAATAAGAATATAAAAAGTATGTTTGTTCTGTATATTGCCTCTGATCTATGCTCTCCTAAATCCATTATTGTTCTAAAAATCATAAAAGAGGAATTGATAAGCTTCATAAAATTATGCCTCTAAATTCCAAAAAATACCAGGGACTAATACAATGACTTCTGCTTATCTATAAGATATATGGGTCAGATTAATCATACTCATGAGACGTGAATTATATAGTTGAATCGCCGTATCCTCTTTATGTTTACTTTTCCTCATATAAAGATAAAGTTTGTGCTTGTAGCAATCAAGGCCCTGACCCCACGACTGAAATTTCGAAAGCAACCTCTTAATATTATTGGAATTTAGAGCGGCATAGACCATCACAACTTGTAACTTTATATTTACGATTGAATTTACACTATTACACAATCGGTAACTTGGAATTTGGATGGATTTAAGCAATTTAAAAAGAGAAATGAGATCTTTCGTAAATATAGATAAAGATAGTTGGGTAGATATGCCATATATCACAACAAATATTATTCAGAATAGATATATCTTTAGTATAAAAATAAAAATTTCATATTTAGTAAGTAGAGATTTTTGAGCTATATTAAATAGACCTTATAGTCCGCCACAACCTGTAAGCATACGTATATACAAATTCTCGATAAGATTCACATTGTCTTATGTGTAGATTGTAACATATTTGATGCACTTGTACAACCTATGTCCTTGATTGTGATTAGGCTGTAAATTATGGTAGAGGATTGGTTGGCCTGGGAGTAATTGTAGAGAACTCTGAAGGAGGAGTCATGGTTGTAGCAACTTGGAGAGAACGATGCCGTTGAATTTTTTGAAACACTTGCTATTTATGAAGTTGTAAAGATGGCCAAATTACTGGAGCTTAATCCCTTAATTATTGAGTCGGATTCGTAAAATGTGATTAGGCTGATCGTTGGCAAGCTCAAAAGTTGGAGCAAGATTGGATGGGTGGTTGACGAGATTTAAGATCTAATTAAGGATGTCGTTAATGTTGTATTTAAATTTATCTCCACATTTTGTGATTTAGTGGTCCACAAATTGTCTAAATTAGCATTGCCGAAGCCAAATTGTTGTATTTGGCTAGAAGAAGCTCCTCCTGCTCTCTCAACTTCGTTATATTTTCTTACGATTGTTCGTCTCATTAATGTATACTTAGTTTCATTGGAGGGAGGGAAAAATACTGTGTCCTTCATTGATGAATAATAAAAGTTTTGGTACCCAAATGTTATTTCTCGAAATTGATATCCATGCAAAGCAGCAAAAGTGTCTGTGGCGGCTGAGAATCTTAAAGAACCTAGTCCGTTCAATGTAATTACAAAGACATTGGAGGCCATTTAAAAGCCCAAGGGGAGAATCTAAGCCGGTCTATTTTGTAATTGTAAGAAAATCCGAGGACATTAGTAAAGCCCCAAATAGATAAAGTGTGCTGCAAGGAGCATTCTGGACGGAACGGACCCGTCACGTGATAAGCCCTCTGTCATATCTTCATCCGCCACGTGTCGGTCCTTGTATGAGAACTCCGAGTCAATGGGTCCCC
This sequence comes from Luvunga scandens, assembly GCA_030449905.1. Lineage (NCBI taxonomy): Eukaryota > Viridiplantae > Streptophyta > Magnoliopsida > Sapindales > Rutaceae > Luvunga > Luvunga scandens. The sequence continues at coordinate 6,679,185 of JASUUG010000798.1, forward strand.
GACCTGTCAAATCGATCTTATCTTTATAACGTGCTCTTCAATCTACTTACCACGTCATCGCTCCAGTTGCAGATCTGATCAACGGCCCAGATCTCCATCCACCCCATCAAAACTGCTCGGCTTTTAATATAGACTTGTTCGACGTTTAATGTTAGTCTCGGCATTAAATACCTTCACCACTCCCCTCTTCTTCCCTCTATCGAGGCTTAAGCGAGAGTGTAGATAGCGAGTGTGTGAGGTTTCCATATAATACGCTGGTCTTGCGAAAGTGCGCGATGGGTTTACTTGACCAGTTGTGGGACGACACCGTGGCCGGGCCGCGGCCCGAGTCCGGGCTCGGCAAGCTACGAAAGCACTCCACTTTCAGTTTCCGGTCAAGTTCCGGCAAGGGTACGCAATAAGCCGGCCGCGCCTTTTTAATGAACAAACAGTACTATATTAAAGTGAAATGAACAAAAAATCATGAAATGAAACTAATCATAACTTTTATTTCGATCATACGGCTCAGATTATTTTTTATCACGAATTAGTTTAAACTAATTTTGTAGTTTAGTAAACCTGACGGGCACATGCAGTAAACAAAGTGTAACGAAAATAGATCTGAATGAATGTTTGACGCTGATTTGTTTCGTTTTGATTCGTGGGTGTGAATAGAATCTGATGGTGGGAACGTGATCAGATCAGACGGTGACGAAACGCCGATGGATGCGATGAAAGTTACACGCAGTATCATGATAGTGAAACCACCTGGCTATCAAAGCGGTTCGCCTCCGGTATCTCCGGCCGGGTCTACCCCTCCGGTATCTCCCTTCTCTGCTGGTAAGCTTTGATTTTGCTGTGCAAAATGACAAATTGCCCCCCATGGTTCTGCTAAAATTGACCAAAATCTGTGAACTGACTAGATCACGTTTCCTGTGAAGTTGGAGTGTAGGGGTAATTTTGTAATTGGTGTGGTTTGGTGCCGAGGGTACTTTGGTCAGCTGGCAAATGTATGATTAGTCGAATATTAAAAGATATTGCAAATGTTAGGTTAAGTGGATGCAGTTATCTTATTGTCTTGTTTTCGCTGCTTTGAAAATGACATGTCTGTCCCTACGGGTATCGCAATAATTGTGCATGGCCCTTACGATACCCCTTAGGCTAATGTTTGCCTGTTTGGGTAGGTTAAAATTATATCATGCCGTCCTTATTGGAGGTCCTTTATGTGTAGTGTTTGTTTCTTCTTCTTGTATCTTAATGCACTGCCTGATTAAAATGGACTCCATTTTTTATTTTTGGGTCCACTTCATATGTCGACTGACACATTATGATGTGGCAAGCACCAAATATTGTTTGGTGGGTGGCTATGAATATGATTACATATTATCTACTTGAACTATTATATTAACCTAAATATCAATACGATCGATTGTTGCATTCGATATGAGTTATGTCCATATTAAAAAAATTTTGTTGACACGTATTTTAGGATTCTGCTCGACGACTTTTATGTTACTAAATGCAAATAAGTATTGAGTTCCACATTAATTAATACCCACAAAGTTGATACATGTATATTTTGAAGTCATGGAGAGGAAAAGATCTTTTTAAGGTTCAGGCTGAAACTAACAGCAGCTAATCGTAAAGCAACTTTTTCTTTTTTTCTTTTTTTACCAAATTGATTTATATGGGGGTGCACGATGGTGGATAAATGGATTTTGCACTGTTTCTTTGATAGCTGCCATGGGAGAGTAGAAAGTTTAGAAACTTTTTATAAGCCAACTGTTTTATGGTTAAGTATTTGTGGGGGATTTGTAATGTGGTGAAAATAATTTGCTGTTCATTGATTTCAACACCGAGTTTGTTACTGAGAAAGGAATTAAAAATCAATGTGGATGATGATGCTCAGGTGGCAGAGACTCTTTTCGGTTTCGCAGAAGATCTGCATCAGACGCATATGAGAAGAGAAATGAGGTTGGACTCAGGAGCCCTACTACTCCTTATGACGTGTGATATATGAAAAATGAAGAGATGCATAGCCAGAGCGTTCCAGCTTGTATGTTGATCTATAAATATGGGCATGCGGATGGGGTTGTGTTTTGTCTAGAGCTTCATTGTGGCCTGTGAGGCAGGGTTGTAAGTTGTGTTATATGTAGAGAGCCTATGCTGTCGGTACTGTGTTATGTAGCTTTCTTCTTGTTGTATATAATTTAAGAGCTTCTGCTTCTCTACACGTTTTTTTCCCGTCGCGGCTGTTTTGTTCTCTTAAACCCTCGTTGTGTTTCCAGTCTGTTGTTGGAATAAAGATGTTGGCATTTGTTTGTAGTATTTGCTCGTCTTTGCTCGGCTTCGGCTTCTGTTGCTGTGGAAGCAACAACATGGTCGCTTTTAATAATGGCATGGGTTATGTTTGCTAAAGTTGGAACAATCGAAATTGCTGGGTATTAAGATAATTCAAAAAGTAAAATGAAATGATGCGCCCTTTTTTAATCATGTTAATGAATGGTCTTGGGATATATGTTTTTGGCTATGTTTGGTAACGTATTGTGGAAACGATCGTCAAATATTTTTTGATGAATGGTTAAAAGCTAGGGTCCGCCTATGTTGCAACGTCCAACTGTTCTTGTCTTTTGTCGTGCAACTGTTTTTGTCTTTTGTGGTAAAATTACATTACAATCTCTTAAATTTTTTATAAAATAAAATAAATAAAAATTTTTATAAATATTTATATATAATTTTTTTAGATTTATTTTTATTATTTTAATTTATTATTAATTATATTTAATTATTATTTTATTAATTATTAATATATAAATATAATATAATATAATAATATTTTAATATAATTTATTTTTATATTATAATATTTACATCTAAGTATTTTTTTTATAAAATGACATTTGAAAAAAATTTTAATAATTTTTATTTTTGTTGTTATTATTATTATTATTATTATTATTAAATTTTATTATTTTTATTTATTTTAATTATTATTAATAAAATTTATTATTTTTATTATTTTAATTATATTATACCGTAATTAATTTATTATTATTAGTATTAATATTTTTATTATTAATATTTCTATTATTATTGTTATTATTATTATTATTATTAATTTTTTTATTATTTTAATAATAATAATTATTATTATTATTTTAATTATAATATATACAAATAATATTATATACATAATTAACAAAGGATATTTTAGTTATTTGTAACAATTTATTTCAATTAGAAAATAAAGTAAACACATTAATGAGAATGTTGTTCATTCTGATTTCAATTTCTATATCTCAAGTAAATAATTTATTATAATTCAAACTCTTTATTATTTGTAATTTTTTTATATTTAATTATTATTTTATTAGTTATTAATAATGACAATAATATTAGTAAAAAAATTAACAAAATTTAATAATAAGAATAAAATAACAATAAAATTAATGACAATAATAATATTAACGATGATAATAATTAAAATAATAAAAAATTATTATTAAATTTTAATAATAATAATAATAACAATAATTAATAGTAATTAAAATAATACAATTAATATATTTTAATAATAGAAATATTAATACTAATAATAATAAATTAATTAAGGTATAATAACAATTAAAATAATAAAAGTAATAAATTTTATTAATAATAATTAAAATAAATAAAAATAATAAAATTTAATAACAATAATAATAATAATAACAAAAACAACAACTATTAAAATTCTTTGTAAATATCATTTTATAAAAAAAAAATACTTATATGTAAATATTATAATATAAAAATAAATTATATTATAATATTATTTTATTATATCATATTATATTTATATATTAATAACTAATAAAATAATAATTAAATATAATTAATAATAAATTTAAATAATAAAAACAAATCTAAAAAAGGACTTATATGTAAATATTTATAAAAATTTCTGTTTATTTTATTTTATTTTATAGAAAATTTAAGGGACTGTAATGTAATTTTATCAAAAAAAGACAAAAACGTTGCAACTGTTCCAACACAGGCGAATCCTAAAAGTTAACTGCGTTTTGTAAATATTCATTTAAAAAAACCTAAAAATTGATTGGGCTAACCGGACCGGATGAGGTTCGTTTGATGTTGAAGTTTTTAAACATTTTCAACGTTAAGTTATGTTTGGAGCATCTTTAAAAAGTTTTATTTTTTAAATATTTATTTACTTACTTAGGTAACAAAAGGGGAGTGAAAAAAATATATTATTTTTAAAAAAAAATTAAATATAAATAATTTAATATTATTTTAATTAAATAAATATTTTTTAAAAAAATAAATGGTAATTAAAATAATTTTTAATAAAAAATAATAAAATATAAATTAAAGAGGAAAAAAAAATTTATAAAATTGAAGAGTGAGAAAGTAATTCTACGAAATTGAAAAGAGATAATCATTTCTTATTTGAAGAATTTTAATTTGAGTGTCTTTTGGAGTTTTAAAAATGCTCTTAGTAGTTAATAGACTACCTTTGTTTTCACTTTAATAATTAGTTCTATATGTTATTTTGGAGCTTAGTTTGAAAGTTGGGTGTTTAATAATCACGGTTAAAGTAGATGGGGTTGGTGAAATTCAGGTTTGGGTATTGCAATGTCCGGACCTTGTGTTTTGGATAGTTGGACCGAGTTTAAAAAGCTTGATATTAGCTTGTGTTTTAATATGTGTACTTAGATTTTTTATTTTTTTTCAATATTATATATTTATACTTTTTTTATAATTTTATAAGTTTTAAATTTATTTCAATAAAATTTGGCATGAAAATATAAACTTTAAATATTTAAAACTTTATATATGTATAATAAATGAGTCAAATAAATATAAATATTTAAAATAATATACATTTTATAATATTTTTTTAATAAAATCTAGGTTTCAGCGTAAGTTTTGAATTTATTAAATGATGCTCAAGATTTACTCAACTTCATACCTAAATTAGATATTATTAAATTCATATTGTCCGAGCGTGGTTTGAGTCTGGACCAAACAGGTATTTTTGCCACCCTAAAAATGGATGTAAGCAATTTTAGAAAAGAATCAGTTGCATTCTTAAAGTTAATTAGTATCGCATTAGTTGGGTATAAAATGTTGTTTGATCCTAAATATTTGGGCTTCAAATGGCCATGGATTTTCATGCAAATTACAAAATGGACCATCTTAGATTCCCCATTCGACTGGACACTGGACTAGGTTCCGTAAGAACATCTCAGCCTCTACAGATGCACTTATGCACAGACGCGCTCATGCACTACAGCATATCAAAATATTTTTACTATAAGATTTTTTTTATAAGGGTAAAATTATGGATTTTATGAATTTAGATTAAAAAAACTCATGGGTCCCCCCGGGGACCCCCCGGACAAGTTTCTCTCCAAAATTCCAGCACCACAGCCATTCTTGAGAGATCAAATCGCAGTGAAACTGGAAAACAGAATTAGGAGCTCTGCAAGAAGGGCAAAGTACCTCTCCAAAATATATATATAAAATATATGCTTTCCGTTGTCTCAATTAAAATTTACTGGCAAGGACACACAATTTCTTCCTGTACAAAACCAATCCGAAAAGCTATATAAATAATCGTACAGGTATATATATGCAACTCAGTAACTCTTACATGTTTTGTCTTGTTGGTCCTTACTCCATAGAAGTTTAATTACAATTTAACTATCACTAATATAATATATATCATAATCAAATTTGATGCTATACGAAATATAAGTCAGTATTATATATAATTTAATTCAATCTATTCTGGCCCAATTCTAATACTTATTTCAATCTAATTCCGCGTGATAAATACGTAACCTAAAAATTTAGTTACAATTTAATTAACTATGACAAATATATATGTAGCATTAATTTCATGTTATATCTTCTTCTGTGTGGAGATAAATGGGACTCAGGGCATGCAGCCTGCAAAATGACATAATCATTGTCTCACTGTCTTACTGAATTACCTCGAGATCCGAGCAGCATTGCGTGTACAGAGTGCCACATACACTTAATATTCTTCCTTCAAAGTTCAATCGATCTATCTCTCTGCAGAAGGACTGCAGTAGCTAAATAATTGAATGGTACCGTCACACATACACAAGTGTGTATGCAGTATGCAGCTGCAACACAGCAGCATGTGCTTTTAGACCATTGCTTGCATTTTAAGGTTCTTCATATGTGGGCACTGCTGGTTTCTTGTCCCCCCCACCCGCTCTCTCTTTTTCCTGTTTCAATTTCCAACATATCTTTAATGGCCTATCCCGTCAAAATAAAACCAGCCCAGCAAGACAAAGTCCCCCACTTTCTTAGGGTAAAAAGTGAAAGTATCACTGTTTCTCACTTTATTAACTTTCAACTGGCCCTGCCAAGCCAATACTTAATTGCTTTGCTTTGTAGCTTCATTGTAATTATAAAACTACTTTCCTGCGGCCAACTTGCACTTATGTATGCACATACTTACGTGTGGATTTTTTCCGCTTCAGCTTGTTCATTATTCTCCATAGCCACACTAATGATGGAGAGTTGCATGTTGGACCAGGATTTTCTTGATCCAAGTTTTTACTCTGACTAGATATAGCACGTATGCATATGGATGAAAATATTGCGAGTCTCAGTTCATTCATTTAGTAATTTCAATTATACTATCTTATATGATACACCGCGTTATTTTACTAGGTTCTTTGTGGCTTACAACTGTGAGAGCAAGGGTTCGAGTTTTCATAAGGATATTATGGAGATTAATTTAAAAATATTTTTGCTCAGTCGTGGCAGGTTGGTTGGCAGTCTGTCTGTCGCCCTCACTCGCGTTTGTGTGGACTCGGGTTCGAGCCTTGGGGGTGAGGAGGGGGTAAAAATTGATTTGGACTTGCCCACCCCCCTTTTCTTTAAAAAAAAAAGAAAAAAAAAATAACAAGGTTAGGTTTAAGCTTGTTCCTATAAGTGACGGCAGAGTTTTAAATCAGGAGAAGACGCTAATTTATTTTTATGAGTTCTGCAAACTATAGCTCGGAAAACAGTAAACTTCAAGGGCACGGCATGACTGATAAGGGTTTTGTTTGTTTTCCAGGACTAAAATTATAGTCCCAAATTAACAAGAATTTCATCTTGAACGTGTACAGGATGGGAAAACCTTGCCAGCGGTCAAAAGGAAGTTTAACATTATGTATCCAAGGCCCCGCAGGAAGCTGCACTCTGTTCCCTTATTCAACAAGGTCCGTACTCAACAGTGCTGCTAATAAAGTTTTGCTCAATTTTCACGTCAAAATTAACTGCCTATGCTATATAACTAGCTTACCGGACGTTCTAGCCCGCAAAACAAAACTACAGTGATTAATTCCAACACAACACGTACCAGTGGTCCTTCATTGCAGTCTACAGTCACAATGATCGATGTATAGTCCTTTCCATGATTACATGTAAGCAAGCTATGCCAAGATAACTTCCCATTTGTCTGGCAATTTTTTACCATGTTTTCTGTTATGTGCTTCTCAATTTATGGAATGTATTTAAGATTTTAAGGAAAAACTCAAGAAATGCAAACCACAAAAAAATATATATATATACTACAGCAACTTAGAAAATTAATAAAATATAAATAATTACAGTTCTTTAGAGAGGGTGTAAATTGTGAAGAAATTCAAGAAATTATCAAATCACCTGAATGTATGAAAATATGGACGAAGGCAAAGCTTCTTAATTTGCATGGAGAATGAGAGAATTGAGGGTGAGAAACACGTGTTGGAGAAGGGGAGCACGTGCAAAGTCTGGAAGATGCCATATGATCTACGCATGTGAATTGCACGTGCCCTGCTTCTCCAACAAGAGCTACCCACCCATGCCCTGCTTCTTCCTCCTCTTCATCTTCTTGAGTGTTTGGAAGAGCAAAGATAGCAAAGCCATGCATGCATTTATATATGCGAGTTTCTTCTGTAAAGGAAGAGAGAGAGAGAGAGAGAGAGAGAGATAGGAAAGTGACAAGGAATTAAAGAGATTGAGTCTTGAAGTGGGCATTCTTTAAAGACTTACACCAAAAGTGATAGCAATCAAAGTTTGTTTCAACTTTCAAGTCTTGGCCCTCTCTGTACAAAATAGCCATGAATGCCCACTCGTAACATCTTTATGGTTAACTTATTTTCGATTTTTTAGAAAACCAAAAAAAATTAAATAAAAACCCCATTTGATAACTTCAATTCAATTAAGCGAACAATAATAATAACTCCTTATCAAATTAAAAGAGTGACAACTACCCAACAATGAAATTGAGTAGACCATGGCACGTGAGTGCACCGGCTTTGGAGAGAATGAATTGGAATTTGAGTGGATCCAATTTGCGACTGCATGTGCCGGCTTAATGGATTTTGACTTGAAATTTGACAGGCTTGGTCAGTGAATCTTATTCTTACCGGTTTGGATCTAGAAGATGATGAAGGGTTTCATAAGAGGCAAAATGTAATATTGTTGCGTATAAATTGGGTCATTTTGAGGGCCACTTTCTGCCGCCAGAATCAGCATTCTCTTTCTTTTACTTCTTTTAACCAAAGATTTGTTTACCATTCTCTGTCATCATCATCAAATACGGTCCCAACTATTTTTTTAATTAAAAAAAAAGTTTGATCCCTACTTTCTTTACTTTTATAGCAACTTCCAGCCTCTTTAATTATAATCGATCGAGTCCAGTGACCAAGAGAGCTCTAGAAAATAATTTTATTACGTGATATTACTTCTCCAACAAAATTGTCATATAAATGATTTTAGAAAGAAATTGTAACTTGTTGTACAATCCTGTTTCCTCAAATTACTAACATCAGTAGTTGGAGGCTCAACCCCTCACTTCAAGTGGGATTGAACTATTTAATCCACTTGAAATATTTTGGTATCAGCACTAATAATGTGCGGAGTACCAATTACTGAGGACAGCGTATGTTATTCAATATTTTGGCAAAACGATTTGGTCAGGTCACTTTGAACACATCAAATGATAGCTGATGAATGGATTATGAGCATTTGGACCAACAAGTACGGTAATGATGGCAGTGAGAGATGGACACATAGTGGTAGCAAGAAATCAGAAAAGAAAGGGATATTGATATCAGATTGGATGGTGGTGCAGATTTCAGAATTTGCACGTTGGGGTTGCGTGTTAGACGCGAGTTTTTTTCTTGTTTTTTTCGTAAACGAAGACGAAATATTGTTGGCTTTGAGAGAAGAGCAAAGACTAAATTGAATTTCTGAGTAGATTTGATTCCCTAATTTCACTTTATCTTTTCTTTCTCTTTCAGTTCTCACCATGCCAACAGTACTAGAGAATCAACGGGTTCATATATGATGATATATCATGTACTTTTGGTTTGAAGAAATAAAAGGATGGGAGTCGAGAAAAAAAGAAGAAAAGAAAGAATTTAAGAGAAATCAGATTTTTTTCTTTTTCATTTTCTCTCCTCATCTCTCATCTCCCCTTCCTTTTATTTCTTCCAACCAAAAATAAGCTTAAGAATGGAGAGAAGAAAGAAGGACAAAAATGAGAAAATAAGAAAATCAATCTCAATTTTATTATTTGGTTTCGCATGAAATCAATTTTTTTTTTCACTTATTGGTTTCGTAATTCCTCCTTTCCTCTCCTCTCTTTTCCTTTAATTTTTTCAACCCAAACAAATGAAGAACAATCAAATAATTTGAAGGCGTCTTGATTACACTGATAACTTAGAATTTATTCAAGCCAATTTGCCATCTGATGCATTAGTTTTTGAAGTTGTTACTTCCACAAATTATAATATGGGGTGTATTGAAAGAATCTAAGAGCTTTATGGACATTAGCTCGGAAATGTATAACCATTAAAGGTGACACATATCTACTCCACGAAAATATTTACCTCTACTTACCCATATTTGCCGGAAAGGGGATTGATAATAAGTTTCGAGCAGAGGAGTTGAGTACAATCCCACCAATAGGAAAGAAGTGGAAGTGGCAGATTGGTACTGTATTTTTGACAGGGTATAAGATAAATTTTCCTTAATTAATGTCGTGGGTACTTTGATTAAAGCTAAGTTGACTACGACATTATAGTGTACAAGATTTTCGTGTCATATTTTCCTTTTTTTTTTTTATTACATAAATCAAATTCAGCGAGATGTAATGTTACAACAGAAATATAGACTAATAAACCAACTTTCTGTTAGTTTTGAAATGCGATATAGTCTATGTTTCCTAATGAGTATTAATCATATGGGAAAAAAGGGCGTAATTCGTTACATTGTACTGCTACAAGAACTGAAGAAACTTTATCATTAATTTTGATTCATTACCTGCCATCAGCAAGTTATTCAATTCATGTCCGCATGAAATAATCATCTGCTTTATTTGTAAATATATAGGTAGGGACGGTCAATTTTATATATGAACTTTAACATAGAAAAGTTGGTTCAATTCCAATTATATATCATGCTCGAATAAGATCTTAACCACTTAAATAATCAATGAATTAATGATAAATAAATTCATTTACGAAACTAATATAAGTACATCACGGATAAAGTATTAACACTGAAGCTTTGGAAAGATGTCACGAATGAGCCACATTGCCATGTACTTATTGGCTTTTTGTGTCAAATGAACTCCATCCCAGCTGATCCGTTTGTCAGGATTTTCACAAACTGGAACGCCAGACATTCCGCACATTTTTGTAAGATTGAAGTCATAATCACCTCCAATGCCGCAACAAGCCTTTTGCACCGATCCATCGTCAAATTCTGTTCAATTATTAAGAGTTTAAGGTATCTTAGCGGATCATAGTTCTCTCATGAACTTTTTACACGCAACAGATGCTATCTTAGAGTTAAAAAACTTACCGAGAGTACGAACATGGCCTAGAATCCACATGAACGCAGAGTAATAATCACCATATATTATAGCTAAGTTTGGATGTTCATTTTTCAGCTCTTGAATGGCTTGTTGGAGCAGCTCATTATGATACAACGACAAGTTGTTCAAGTCCTTTAGGCAGTGAAATTGATCATAAGCAGCGGAATCATTGGTGCGGAATCGGGTAAGATAAATCGGAAAACAACCTGCAGGAAAGTTCCCGGGAACAACGACGCGAATAGCACCACTATCAATGACTCTCTGAAAACCAAAAACACAATTAGGAGAACTCAAGACTTGTAAACTTATCACAGGCTCGCGTAATAATTAATAATCATATGTACAGCAATCTGAATGATTAACTTGTAAGGAGATTAAGACTTACAGTAACAGCATCTTTTATGGATTGGACAACTTCAGGCACCAAGGTCTTAACCTCTTCGATAGTCTTGCCTTGAAACAATGCATATTTGTAGTCATTTTCTCCAATCTCTCCGACAATGAAGAGAGAGCTTTTAAGTTTCTCCGCACAGTCTATCAAATACGTGCAACAAATTAAGAGATTAAAAACATCAATTACACGTAAAGCACTTTCTAATGTAGACATTTGCACGTTGTAGAATATGAATTTAAAACTATATATATATCATACAGTTTAACATCAACATAATAATTAATTGCAATTAATTAGTTTATATTGTCTGGTTCTAAAATTTATACTTTTAAACGCGCGGGCATCCTGCATGCACGTGAGAGATGATATGGACACTCACCGTCATAATCGTAACAAATTCCATTGAAATAGGTGAACATCCAATCAAGCTGAGTGCTCAGAGAACTGTTGGTGACGGGTGATGAAATTTTCTTATCTGCTAAAATGTATGAAGGCAGAGCAGTAGAGCCAGCAACAGCAAAATTCGCTCCATGGCCATGAATGTACAACGACGCATTTGAATTCAAGAAGGCATCCACGAATGGGATGCCAGCTGATATTGCTGCAAAAAGAAAAATGTTACAATTAATGCGGCTTTATTTTATTTTAGCTACCATATTGAATTTCAGAATTACAATAATTAAAAGAAAATTACGCAATTACACCCATAACAATCATCATCAAATAGTATGTAGGGTCTAAAGGGTGTGAAGCATGATGATTATTCATAATTATATAATTTTCTTTTTCCTTTACGTGGCCAAATGTGATTGAACCCTCCGTTGCACCATCATCCTATCACTTTCTTAGTGTAGCATTAGCAAATGAAGAATTTATATATATATATATATAAAATCCTGTCACTTAGCCTAGCATTAGCAAATGAAGAATTTATATAAAAAAAAAAAAAAGAGAAAGGAAGAGGGAAAAAGAAAAAGGCGGCCTGAAATTTGAACAACCATAAGCCATTAATATTGTCAGTTGGTCACGTTGTTGATTCTTACTCTAGATCTCAAATTACTGAATCCATCAAGGAATTAAAAATAAATAAATAATCGAGTTATTGTTGTCTATTGATCTATCAAGAACAAAAAGCTGACAATTATATTGTTGAGTGCTTACCAAAATAATCGATCATTAGCAGCCCGTTTGAGCACCTACCAGTTGCATTCTTGAAGAAAGTTTCTCCATAGGGGAGCTTAGCAAACGCAGATTCAGGATGCTCCTGTATCAGATTGCCTGTGTCCGATACCGAGTCGCCGAGTTGATATATCGAATTAAGCCCACAGGTTTTAAGAGTCTGTGCGTTGCATGGAAGTGGAGGAGGAGCAAGGAGACAGAAGCAGATGAGAGGAAGAACAGGAGAGAAATGAACGTTATTAGCCATTGATTGCTTGATCAAAAGAAATTTAGAATAAAGTTTTGGGTTTGGCAATATATTTGTGTAGTGGAAGAACTACAGAGAAATGAACGTTATCAGCCATTGATTGCTTGATCAAATTAAAGAACTTAGCATACAGTTTCGGCTGTAGCAATATATATATATATATATGGAAGAACTATAAGGCAATGAACGTTCTTAGCCATTAATTGCTTAATCAAGCTAGACACACACACACATATATATGTAGAGAGAGAGAGAGAGAGAAAGAAAGAGACTTTTCACACATTGAGAAGTTTATAGTGCTGTAAATAATCAAGTTTGTATTTTATAAAGTGTAGATGTTCGACCTGCGCTTAAGTTTCTGTATATAATACTTCATGCATAAATAATCAAGTTTGTTATTCTACTTGTAATTAATTATTTATAGAGTAGTTTTATCTCAAATTGACTACGACTTTCCTTTTATCTTTTCTTTTCTAATATAGCTTTGTACTCAAATTATAAACATTAATTAAATTAATTAAGAACTCACCGCACGGACAGTTTTACTAAATTTATCATACTAGAAGGATATCACCACAATTGCCTTCGTTTCCTTCAAAGACAATGAGTCACGGATGCTCACCAACAACTCTGCAGTATTCACAAGAAACAATAAAATTTGAAAACTAGAATGAACAATTAGAGAAAAAAAAAATGGACAAAAAACACTAAAACAATATAGGAAGAGATTAATAAAAAAGGTATGGCAAAAACCCAAAAAAAAAAAAAAAATTCCTCGCGTGATTACCGATGGAACCAAGACATTGATATAGTCTCACAACAAATCCTTAATACCAACAAGTAAAACAATATTAAAATGGAAGGGGGACAGTCAATAGCATGAACCGGGTTGGGTTTGGAAACTAACCAAAACCAAGTCATTAGTCAAACGTCAAAATTACCAGTCAAAACCATTCAAACGTGGCATCTATTTAAGGCACGTGCGAAGAAATCTGAAGCGACGACGCGCCATGTGATTGGTTGTGCCAGCATTTGGTAAACGCGTCTAGCCGTGTACACGGGAAACAGCATACCACCCCCGCCCACCGCTTTTTGAGGTTTACTACAAGTATTTGTCTTCCTCTTCTTCTTTAAAATTAAAATTATAATTCAATTAAATTTTCTCGGTTGTACGACGACTCCTTTAAAAACCAGACCGCCTCCTCGGACCTCATTTTCTCATTCAGTTTTCGTTTTCTTCTCTTTTCAGTTTCTCTGAAATAATCTCATAGAAAATCGATTCTCTAAAATGGCGGAGCACAAGTCAAAACTCGAATCTGTTAGGGAGTGGGTCGTTGAAAACAAGCTTAGAACCGTTGGTAATTTTTTTTTTTTCCTTTTGGTTTAACGAAAAGCTTAAATTTATTTATCTTTATTATTAATATTATGGTGACGCTAATGTTGTTTGGTTTTTGTGACGAAAGGGTGTTTGTGGCTTTCTGGGATTGCGGGTTCCATCGCCTACAATTGGACTCAACCCGGTATGAAAACCAGCGTCAAGATCATTCACGCTAGGTATATTTTTCTTTGTTTATCTCTTCTTTTTTAAACGAAAAGGTTTTTTTAAAAAGAAAAAATTGGGAATTGGGATTTTGTTTATGTTGATTGATTGATTGAAAGAAGATTGGCAATTTGTATTTATTTATTTACTTAATATTTGGTGTCTAAAGAGATGGTGAGAATTTAATCTGAAGTTCTATATTCTCTGTTGTGTAATTTGGGAAATTGAATTACTCATTAGCTTTTGGTCAAATGGAATAATCAGATTTTAATTCTGAATTTGTAATCCCATCTGCGACTTCCAAAACTGATGGATGCTTTGTTTTACCAATTCTCCATAATTCTTTTATTGTAATGTACAAGCATTTCTTTTGACAAATCGTTTCCTGCACCATCCTTTTTGTGACAAAGAATGGTTGCTTGTGAGTGGTTTTTGTTGTTGTTGGTGATGGTGGCAATGGTCAATGGGGAAATGTAGGGAAGTTGGGGCTATCCTTAGTGGTTGTGTATTTTACAAGTTGTTGCTGCTACCTTCGGCAAGCTGTTGGTGCATGGTATTTGACAAGGGGTGTGCTTGTGTTTCAGACCTAAGAATGTTTTGTTTCTCTTTTATTAACTTAAGGGGTTGTCGATGGCCCCCAAAGAAAATTTTTTGGGGATGTTTGAAGCCATTACCTAGGAGGTTATTGAATTGTAATGATTCCAATCTTCAAAAGCAGGCAAGACAACCCTCTGTTTTTGCTGTTGGTGTTGTCGTTGAAGTCATAGAACTGCTTTCATGATACTTTAGTAACTCTTTTGGTTAAATGCCAATTAGAATCAGCCTGAGGGTGAGTCGGATGGTCAAACATGTGGTTTGTTCATACAGGGTTTGGGGTTTGATTCCTTGGGCTACATACCTGTTGAAAAACTTTGAATTTCATGTGCCCCTAAATTTTGTAGGGTTCTTTAGGGGAGCCATAATTTCAGAGTCGAGTTCCTTGTGTGGTGTATGTGACAAGTTTGGAGTATAAGGAAAAAAAAATTCCTTTGCAATAGTTCTTGTTATAACATTATGTGAAGTAGTAACTGGAATTATTGCGACTGTTTCTTTATTTTATCTATTTATTTATTTTTACCCTATCTTCAGATATTAAGCCTAATGCTCTGAATTTATGTGTACTGGAGTTCAGGCATCATTCTTGTTCTCTAACCTTGCTGACCACTTGTCTATTACAAACTTAATCTCAGGTTGCATGCACAGGCTCTTACACTGGCTGCTCTTGCTGGTGCTGCTGTAGTCGAATACTATGACCACAAATCGGGGTCGAAGACTGACCGATATGCAAAATTCCTCCCGGCTGATCCATACATGCACAAGGATTAAATAACCCTTCTTGCAGCACATGCTCGAACCGGATTTTCTCTAGGCCTATGATGAATGAATTGTCTTAACAATATTTGGTCTCAAGAGGCATTAATAATTTTTGCTTTCCTATTATTACATTCTTTTGCAGTTGTACTGGTGTATTGAGAACCATATGATATTATAGCTTGCTTCTTGGTAGTTAAAGGCAGGCAGGTGCTGTTCTCAGAAGAAACATTAATTTTTTATTCAAGAATAATGTGTATTACCATGCTGATTACTAATGTGAATTATTATAGTATATATGGCATCTTTTTGGAACAGCTTTTGTTACATAGTTGAGGTTCCTTCAAAAGCGTGAATAATTGTCTGATAATTTTGAATGTTTTTTTAATACTAGTTACACACTTTATTATTGAATTACATAAGATATTTACAAACTGCTATAGATATACATACTCGAGAATGTTTCTATCCCACTTATATTTCGCCAGGGGAAAAGGTTTTTTATAAATTTATTCTGCAATTGTGTTTAATTGTGAGAGCATGTGTTCACTGTGTGACTTTTATAATTTTGAAATCTTGATTATTTTTATTGAAATTAAATGTTATTTCCAAATTTTGGCAGAAATCTTATTTTCAATTATGAAATCTTGGTCGGTCTCGAAAATCAGTTTTATTTGTTTGATCATTTGAGTTCATTAAGATATAAGGCATGCAAAATTTATTGATTTGTGAGATCCAAGGTTATAATAAATTGGGCAATATTTTTAAAAAGTAATAATACCGATAATGGAAAGAAAAATCTATTTCAATTGAAATGAGATTGCATTGTATGAAATAATCGATGTCAAAATTACGAAAAGTTCTCCCCCGATTGTGAATAGATGCCTCCTTTGTCCTTACATAAGATGAATTTTATTTTTTAACATTATTTACTGTTTAAAGAAATTTTAAAATTGTTTAGAAAATATGAGATGTCGTTTATCAAGCTTAAAAAAAAAAAAAAAATTAATGAGACGACGACTCGTTCGTATTGTTTTTTCATGGCTAAATGCCTAAATCACTTGTCATCCAGTCCATGAATGACTAAACAGAAACCAAATCAATCGCATTGAAAGGCAGCAACCATAGGGGCAAAACAGGAAATAGACACTATGATTCGCTCGTTTTCGCTCGTGAAATCCAAGTGTTAAGCCTCCTAAGTCATAACCTAACCGTGCACGTGACACCATAGAATCACAACCCTCTCTAAAAGACACGTCACTCCTTCCAGAATCGTCTTACGTTTTCTACACTCTCTCGTCTTTACCATTCTCTCCAATCTCTTGTTTTAGATTTTTTAATTAATTCTTGAGCTCCAAAATTTCACCAATTCTGGAATTTACAATCGAGATTTCCACCTCCGAAATTCTAATTTCCGATCAGGTACCGAATTTATTTACTTTCTGATGGTCACAAAACAAGCAGCATGCACAATCATTACTCGAGGATGCTACAATCTTTTTAAAAAATTTTAAGAAAATTCGGAATTAATTAATTATTTTTATTGTTAATTAATTCCTTTCTAATATCTGCAATTTGATTATTTGAATTGTTTATTGTTTCAGAAAAAAAACAAAAATGAGCAGCCGATCGAGCCGTACTCTTTACGTCGGAAACCTCCCGGGAGATACGAGAATGAGGGAAGTGGAAGATTTATTCTACAAGGTTTCATTTTCCATAGATTTAATTATTTATAATTTCAGGGGAACAGATTTGTTGTTATTTATTGTTTGTAAACTTTTTGTTGTTTCTTGGTTCATATTAGTGTTTTTTTTTTTTTTTTTTTCAGTCTTAGCTTCTGGAAATTGTATTTTATTGATGTGCTGCTGCATGTTTAATAAATGAAATGATGAATTTTCTATTATAATTTCTAGGAAAAACAATTAGCTCTGCATGATAGTATGAAATATTTACATTGGAAGAAGCTTTTGTTAGAGTGTTATTTATAGTAGATTCTGGTTTTGCTCATTATTGATTTGCATGATTCAAATTTCTTCTTACAATTACTCTGTAATTGCAGTACGGGCCTATTGTTGATATCGACTTGAAGATCCCACCAAGACCTCCGGGTTATGCCTTTGTTGAGGTGATTTGATAATTTACAATTAGCATGTACCTATTTAAGTAATTAGACTATCTTATGGTTAGATTTTGTCCCTTTTTCTCCTAATTTTATTAACTTCTTTTTCAATTTATGATGCAGTTCGAGGACCATCGGGATGCTGAGGATGCAATCCGCGGTCGAGATGGCTATAACTTTGATGGGTATCGATTGCGAGTTAGTAGCTGATTGCCTACCCGATTTTGTTTTCCTGGTGTTTCTTTGCTTTGTTTCTATTATCGCACTTTGTTGACAAATGTAATCTTTTTTGTTTCTCTAGGTTGAACTAGCACATGGGGGTCGAAGACATTCATCATCAGTGGATCGTTATAGCAGTTACAGCAGTGGAGGTAGCCGTGGAGTCTCCAGGCGCTCTGACTATCGTGGTATGTATTGGCACCCTTGACCTCCTTGTATTTTGTATAAGTGCATCTAACTGAGAATTGACTGCTTCACTGCCACCCTCCAGTTTTGGTGACTGGATTACCTTCATCTGCTTCTTGGCAAGACCTCAAGGTTAGTATGACGCTTCTTCCTATAATGGCTTTTTGTATCTTTTCTAATGTGTATGTATTGTTTTAGTTCGGCCCTTCGGAAAAATATGGGTTGCTGAACTGCTTTGCCGTTATTTATTAAATGTTTATTGCTTCTCTTTTATGATCAGGATCACATGCGCCGTGCTGGGGATGTCTGTTTCTCTCAAGTGTTTCGTGATCGCGGCGGTAAGTGGAGCTGGTTGGTTTTGTTTTTCATGCTGATTTCATTGTGGTATTTGTACGCTTCACAAGGTAACGGAAAGAGATAATGTGGGGCATATTTTAGCTACTATCGATGGAACGGCGGTAAATCTGTTAATGGGATGAGAGTGTTGAGATGGAAATGTGAGTGGAAAAGTGGGCTAGTATATGTGGATTTTTGGATGTACTAAAATTATGGCTTTCTACAATTTGGTTTTTAGTATCAAGGTCATTGACCTTTCATGGTTAAGTCATTATAGAACTACATTGGCGGATGCTTCTGTTTTGGGGAGGAGAGGTTAATTGGGGAGAGATTCAAGAAGCAGGAAGGATCCTAGGTGGTGGAATATTTAGCTTTCTATATAGGTTTAGGATATTGATCATCTACTTTAAATGCATGAGAAACTATTCCTTCAAACATTTTAGAGAATCTTATCCCAATATATTTGCAGGTATGACAGGAATTGTTGATTACACGACCTATGATGATATGAAATATGCTGTAAGTTAGTTAGTTTACTTTTATGTGATGATCGTAGTGGGTTTCAATCCAGCTGGCTATGTTTTGTGCCTACAACCTACTTAAATGGTTCTCTGAAAGTATTCATCTCTTTTCACTTTGTAGATAAGGAAACTTGATCGCTCCGAGTTCCGGAATGCGTTCTCCCGGGCCTATGTGCGGGTATGTCATGGTGAATAGGGTACTGAATGCAGGATTTTGTTCATATTCTTATAACTGCTTCACTTACCCGCTCACATTGTTCAGGTGAGGGAGTATGATTCAAGGCGGAGCTACTCTAGAAGTCCAAGTCGAAGTCCGTATTATTCGAGGAGCCGAAGTCGAAGTCCTTATTATTCGAGGAGCCGAAGTCGGAGTCCTTATTATTCGAGGAGCCGAAGCCGTAGTCCTTATTATTCGAGGGGCCGTAGTCCCAGCCACAGCTGGAGCTATAGTCCCAGGAGCAGGAGGTGTCATTCAATTGTTTGACAAAACAAAAATTTAGTACCCCAGTTTAACCTAGATGCAAATTGACTAAGATGAGTGTTTCTGCAGCTATTCTCCCAGGGGAAAATATTCACGTCGGTCTCCATCTCTGTCGCCTGCTAGGTCTGCTTCTCAGCGTTCACCCTCAGGATCACCTCCTCGGTCTTTTTCAAGGTACCTGCTTGAACTTGTAAATGCAGAAATCAGATATCCAGAATTCCTCTTGGTTCATTTTTATGTAATCATCATGCCTTGCACTGTCAATTGTGTGAAATTCATCTGTTACTGATTTGTAGTTGTCTTTTTACATCAAATGACTTTTTGGGATAGGCTGAATTAGTAGAAATCCAGGACTATTCATGAGAAAGATGATACTTCTGGCATCCATAATTATGTTTCTTCTGCATATATTCGCATGTTTTTTCTTTGTAGTTTTTTTCCCCTTCCCCCTTGACAGCCCCTGTTTTTCATATGTTTTGCCATGCCTACTATATAATGTGATAAAACAAACTTATTCCATGCTAGGCTTCCGAGCAACTAGAACCTAATTTGTTTTCAAGGTTAACCATGTTTTATAAAATGACCCAAAAGTGGTGATAATGATTGTCCAAGCAACTGCATTATCATAATTGCTTCAAGTTCCTTTTCTGTGTTATACTGTATATTCCTTTTCTGTGTTATACTGTATATCCTGTGTTAGGTATGGTGAGTTTTAATGTTTTGGAGATCCTGTTGATGGACTAAGCTTTTATAGCAAAGATCTTACTGCAAAATACATGATACTTGTACTTGGCTCAAGTCCAGCTAGTGAATGGTATATTGAGGTTTTTATATTCTAGTGTGGTTAAGCTGAGTTTGAGAACAATGGCAGCTACTTCAAAAAGAGCATTTTATCAGTGGGTAGTCTCAGCTTGAGATGGTAGGTTATTCTGTAGATACAGAAATTCATCATATCGGAATTTTATGCAAAGTTCTACTTTTTGTCTTTGTAGTTGTCTCATGTTTAATGCGTTCTTATGTTTTGACATATTGTAATGACTCAAAAGTTGTTTTGGCTAAAGAATTCAAAGTTTTGCTGGGGGTTGTCTTCTCAATATTTGACTGACATATGGTTCAAGATTATTCCCTGGGCAGTTGTCAGACTTGTTGGAGCTTAGGGTGTAGCTAACATGTAGTCCAGCTTAAGCCTTGTGCTGCTGGACATTTTTGCCTCAGCCCTTGTCTCCTTCATCTATCTGTTTTCAATACATCTCATAAACTGATCTTTTTATTTGGAAAGTTAAACTGCATTTCAGTTTCATATCTTGGTCATGACCAGAAGTTATTTTTCTTTCAAACATTTCTCTTCTTTTATTATCTTCTCTGATTTTCATTGCTTTTATTCTGGTCTGTGGTTTGTGCCCCATTTTAAACATTTCTGCATTTATCCAAATGCTCTAGTTGTGCCAGAGTTGAGATAAGTATTCCTGTTTCATTTGGCTGGGAAACTTTTGTGTCATTATTTTCTTTAACGTCAATTTTTTTTCCCTTTCCTTATTGGACCCTTTTTCCTGCATCATAGACTTTCTCAAGAAAGTTTTTATTGTTAAAGAGTGGAAGGGGAGGATTGAAAAAAGGCCTTATTGGTAAGCGAGTAATCATACCTTGTTTATGAAGGTTGTCTGTTTGTTTGCTAGATCTGGCTCTTTTGCGAGGACATGGGGAGTTGGATATTAGGAACTTGATGGGATGTGGTGCTCAAATGCCTGCAACTCATTTGGTTCTTGAGGTAATGCTGTTTTTGTTGATGAGCACCTGTGGCAAAAACCTAATCGATTTATATTTCTAATATGTTATGCATGGTGTTCCAATGAGTGCTAGAATGGAACAATATAGAAGGAAGGGGTTGCATCTAGAGCTGGAAGGAATGATTTAGGTGCAATTGCCACTGAAAAATTCAAGACATCTTCGGCCTCCTCCAAACTTCTGCCCAATGATTCTTTTTTAACTTGGTGAAAAAGACTGGGTGGATGTAGTTCAGTACATAAGTATTTTTTATTTTGAGTTTCGTATTTACAATTTTTTGATACTGGATTGATGCTTTTCTGTTGGTTGCTACTAAGATTGATGGTAATTATTTATTTCTGAATATGCCCTCAATGAGGTGGAATTGGCATTGAGGCTCTTGGATCAAACATTACGGATTGTTCTATTGAAATGGATTGTTTCTGGAAATTTTTGCAGATCCCAGTCTAGGTCCAGATCTCCATTGTCATCTGTAAGTCAAATCTAACCTGGTTCTCTAATGCTCACTTTTTTTTTTTCACAAAGGAGAAATATAAAGGGTGGATTTATGTGCTTTATTGATGGGATACTGTTGATAGATTTTAGAATTTTCTATGACGAAGACAAACTATGTTGTATTATGCAGCCTCGTAGCCCAAGGGGACGCAGTCAAAGCAGGAGCCAGAGCATATCTCGATCCCTTTCACCTTCGGTATGATTCTTCTCCCAGTTTTCATCCATGACTTGTCAATGATTTTTTTTCCATCTGCATCAAGTGATTCCGACTGATATGGCTTTGTTTGACAGGTGAGATCAGGTTAATACCAACTGGTATGCCTCGGATTCACTATTGGGGATTCAAACATAATGTTATTTTATGTAGCTTTGTAGAGGTTTTATGGTAGAAACTTGGAATAAGAACCAGAGAGAGCTCATTACGACTTGTATTTTGAGTACTACAAACCGTCTTATATTGTTGTATACTTTTGAAGGTAGTAATTTATTCTTATGGTAATTTATACTTATGGTGGATTAAATCATGTATAATTTAAAACAACCTATGGTGGATTAAGTTGTGTTGGTTTGTTCGCATCTTTGCCTTGCTAGAATTGGATTATTGCATAGGGTAAGTTTGAGAAGTTGCAACGTAAAAGTTTGAGAAGTTGCAACGTAAAAGCTTTTAACATATAGGGATGGTGAAATTCTCTTGGTTCTTGTGGCGCTTCATCTCAAATGAGGTGGATTTTAAATAATTTTTAAAGAATTAGGAAAGAATAATTTTTAAATTTTTAATAGGGTGGTTTAGTTTAGTCTTTTTTATTTTACTTTAATTTATATTATATATAAATATTTTTTAATTTTTATTTTATTAATTAAAATTTAATTCTTATTTTATTTATTAAAATGTTAGTTAATTTTTTTTATTTAATATAAATGAGTTATAATTAAAAGAGTCTTCTAATAGAATTTGTATTAGATTTTAAAATATTGTTATATTTTTTTTGTAAGGTGGTGTTTTTTTAAATATTTTTTAATTTAGATATTCTTTTAAGGTATTATTTAAAATTTAAATTTTTTTTTAAAATAATTTAATTATTTTATTATATAGTAATAATTTGATTTAAGTTTTTAACATTTAATTTATTGAAATTATATATTTATATTTATTATAAAATAAATAAATGAAAATAAAGAAATTCTTTCTTAATAAATAAATAAAGTAAAATTATTAATATGGTGGGTAATGGAGTAAGCCTCCCCATTCCCACCTTATTCTATTGCCTTCCCTATTAATACATGCGTTTTGGGAAAAATTACGACCCGACTTCCCGAGTGCTCACAAACCCCAAGCATTCATTGAAGCCAAGCCGACTCCCTACTTAAATCCGTTAACAACCATTAAAACGGCGTTAAAATTTCGCTGCCCAACTCCCTTGCCTTAATGATATTCTCTTCCTACCAAAAATATCATGATTTCCTCGTGAATTGATTTTTAAGGGTCTTATGTACAAACTAAACGTTAATTATTGGGATTTGAAAATTAAGTTTTTTCAAAGTAGTTATAGTTTAAAAATCACAGGATCTTAATCAACTTCTATATCGAACGGCGAACAGCAACTTCTTAAGAAAGAAAAGGCTGAATACGGTAATGCCATTCAACAAATGATCTTATTTTATAGTTGGATCCTCAAAACGCAAAGAAACTAGAGGCGAAAAAGTCCATCACATCGCCACACACGGCTGCGTAAAAAGATCGTTTTTCAAGGCCACTCTCAGTATTTTGAGTCTTGTCACGATCGACAGAGACTCCAAGCATTATATATAGTTTCTCAAGCATACATAATTCTGGGTTTTGGTAGTTTTTCTTCACCAAAAGAGGACAAGAAAGTAGCCCACGACTGACTTTGTGGCAATGTCATGTCCTCTCAGACCCATGCCTTCGGCGCAAACTGCTGGGCCGTAGGCCTGGATCTGAGCCACTTGCAACTTGGTGCAGGTGGAATGCACCCCAGCTTGAACTTGAATCTCTGTCCACATGACCGTGTGAGAACGGAGGCAAGTGATCTCTTTCCCATGCATGGAAGCGACTCGATGGCGGGTTTTCAGCTTCTTGAAAGTTGCGACCAGATGTTCCTGGTGGGAAGAAATAGAAGCCACCATTTTGATCCGATGATGAGGCCACTGGCCCTACCTGACTCATAACTCTATGATTGCCAGGTCTTCGGGCACTAGGGATAAGTGGTGCACGCATGGCTGGTGAATTCCCTGGCTGCTGCTGTTGATAATATGCCTGGAGAGCCTGGACTCTATCACGTGCTCGAGTATTACTGCCCAGGTATGGAGGTATCATGGATGAAGCAGCTGAACTTCCAGCTCTAGCACTTGACAAGTGGAAACGAGCTATGTTATGATCAATAATGCCCCAAAAAATTAACAGACATTCAACTGAGGGTAAAAAAAAAGGGGGGGTGGGGTGGGAGGAGGTGCTCTAGCTGTATGTTTGAAGGGAAAAGGGACGGAACAGGAAATTTAACCCTCTTACTGTGGCGAAGTAGATACGCTAAATTTTTAAGTAACTCAGTTAGCAATGAAAGGAGATGACAAAGTCAAGAAACAATCCAGGAACCAACAAGAAATACATAAAGATACATACCTGTGACCAATAAGGAATGGATGCATAATAGACCCTGATCTTGGTATATCGGAACTGGTCCTTGCTGACCTTTGAGTGACAGGTGGAATCGAAGTTTGATCAACGCTTGCAATTCGATTATTGGATGTAGAGAAGGAAGAGGAATGCTGATCCCAACTGTGATAATGGAGATCCATGGCAGGGAAAGTATACGAAGTTGGCATCTCACTGTGTATTGATGGCCCATTCCAGGGATTGTTAAAATTGGAATTATCTGAAACACTTCCACTGGTGTTCGAGGATGAGGGAGGAATGGGTCCGAAGTAAGCAATATAAGGACATGGATGGGTAGCAGATGATACTGCTGTGTGTTCGGCAAAGATGGCATGTTGTCCCAATAGATCATGATCTGCATTTCAAAAACTACTTCAATCAATAAGTTATGCATTTTGCCTTCCAGCTCAAATCCTCTACAGGTATCTCTATTTATGCTCCCCCCCCACCAAAAAAAAAAAAAAAAAGGAAAAAAAAAAGAGAGGAACATCTTACATGCATTTGATGATAATTCCCCTTCCCTGCAACGATAATAGAATGAGAAAACATGTCACAAAAAGTTGAAAGAAAAGTAGAGGATCAAAACAGCAATCAAAGGAAACACAACTGCAACAACTAGGTGGAAAGTAAAAAAATTGAGAAACAAAACACCAGTGAAAAATAGCAGTTTCCCAACCCCCGCGCGGGGGTGGGGAGGAAGAAACTAATTACATCCCCTTTAGTAGCAGAATTTGTAGATTTTATGAAAATTTCTAAACAAGACAGAGCATAAATGTTTATATTGTTAATAGAATACTCTTGAGCAATAAGTAGAATCTCCCAAAACTCGCAACGAGCAGAAATAGGATTGAACTCATTTCATCTAGAAAGGTGACTGATATAGCATGGTTAGGACAACATTAAATTCCAATGTCTACTGCACTCACTACTGTCACTCAATGCTTTCAAGTAATGTGAAACAGGAAGGACCGAACACATATTTAGTCATGTAAGATCATCATAAACTTATTTACAAAAGTAAAGATCACCATGAACTTAAAGAGACATGGATATTCAGCATTTCACATCTTACAAACTGATTAAGATGATGGCCAGAATTGGTTAGTCCATGACTCTGTTAACTGGCTCATGTATCAGATCAGTATCCACCATCCTCAATTAAATTTCGACTTCAGTTACTTTCAGGTCCCAACAAACCTTTTAGAAATTTTCAAGATTTTTCCCCCTATATATTAAGCCGAATGCAGAGGTTATCAAGCTCTGCTGACAAAAATTTTAACTGACATGGATTCCACCAATTGCATGCATTAAACTGAGGTGCCAACAACTCATGACCCACCAAATACCCCAGTCAAGAGAATCCAGGCAAATTATTAAGAAAGAGGATGACTACAAGATTTTCTAATCAGGTTAGCACATGAAATATATTAAGATGACTATTAAGAACAACAAAAGTCTATTGCAGCACATCCAGCTCCTTGTGAAACTCTTTCAAAGCATCTTTTGCATAGCATCGCAGAGGGAATGTAATGCAAATTTAATAGTGGTTAAAGGGGAAACTTTAGCCAAGGTCAAGCAGGGTAACAACAACAAATGTTAGCATCCTTAGAGATACAGATATATATTATTTTAAAAGTCCATGATTGCAGCTTTTGGAAGGCCAAAGAAATTAAGACAATGCAGCTTTTGGAAGGCCAAAGAAATTAAGACAACTAAGAACTCTCCTGAACTCGACAGATAATCCTTAAAACAACCCATGCCCCCTTTTTTAACATTTTGATTTAAAGGAGACTCAGTTTTCTCAATTCTTATTAACTGCTTCTGTCTTATTCAAGGAGGAAATCTTTTCTCTATG
Organism: Luvunga scandens; assembly: GCA_030449905.1. NCBI lineage: Eukaryota > Viridiplantae > Streptophyta > Magnoliopsida > Sapindales > Rutaceae > Luvunga > Luvunga scandens. The sequence continues at coordinate 6,705,433 of JASUUG010000798.1, forward strand.
GATTTCAGTCATTTTCAATAGGAATTATCCATGCAAAGAATTCCAAAGAAATGAACAAATATGCAGGTATGCAACCTCTTCATGGAAAAGCAAAACAGCACAAAATTTGAGCTTACTAAAGCATAAAACAATTAAGATGTAAACTTCACTATAAAAGACAATGCTTACTCAAAAGATGAAGGAAGTCGTGTTAAGCTACCGAATGGACACCAGTGAACTCCAAAAGACTGCAAATGGAAACAACAAAGAAATAAGAATATGTAAAGTTCAATCAAAGTATCATCTTGTGTGTGTAAACCTAAGCACATAATACAGTCAAAAGTGACTAACCATGAAGTTGATTCATTCTTGTCATGCACGTAAACAAAAATAAAACCAAAATGCAAGCAAATACTAATGACTTGGATGCATAAATCAAAAGTTGTAGAGAACCTCATGAACAACAGCAACATTCATGTAGAATGGTAGACACTCTCCCAATTGGCCTGGAAAACAGAAAAAGTGTTCGTCGCTCAGGCTTCTTTGTTCAAGGCTATCGCTTCAGTAACCAGAAACATGGACACTGAAACTTTTTGTTCGGTTATGGTGCTTCAAAGACCTTAAGTTTGTTATGACAAAATTTCCAAATAGTAAATCGTGATGAAAAATCTTTGAATCAAGGAGAATCTGCTTTTTAGCAGAATGCACTGTGATCCCTCCACAATTTGAATGAATAAAGGGTTCATGCACAATATTTTGAATAGACCGTTTGCTTCTTTTAATGAAACATATAATCTAGTGTAAATTGGAAAGTAAAGTAGAAAAGAAATGACCACGTTGTCAGCATAATCTTATGAAAAGACATCGTTATGAACATCTGTGAAAAGGAAAGGAATGACCTATGTGGCGATGATAAGGTTGCACATATGAAAATAAATTAAAATAAAGACGGGAGAATACAGATAATCAAAGGAATGTTTGGGAAAAAGTGATCAAATAAAAATTTTGTCTCACCATTTCAGAGTAGCTTAGATCATAAAGATCCTCATCATGGGTCCAGTCATCCAGGCTAAATTCCGGAAATGAGCGACAACCATTAGCGTAAAGCCATTGGCCTTTCTCAATTTTTCGACAATTAGGGCATTGCATGGCCCCCTTTGTATTGAATGCTGAACCAATGCAATCTGAAGACAATCATAACAAAATTAAATTATAAACTAAGAAAAGATATACACAATGGTACAAAGTGAATAAACTTGTGAGTGTATTAAGAGTGAAATAAAAATATATCTCAGAATAAATTAATATTGCTGCATCATGATCCGGTGGGTGTTAATGTGCCAAGTGCAACCATAATGCAAAAAGTCAAGAGTTCAGATCAGTAGCATACTCTGTTTTATAGTCTGAACAAAAGATATAAGGTTATGGATCAACAGTTCTTTAAATTTTAAATAAGATGTCCTAAAACCTTAAATTAGTTTCACCACAAAGTATCTCAGGGTATAATGTTACAAGATACCTGATTCTATTAATCAGGCATATTTAGTATCATCACAAACTTACAACCTAATTCAAAACACATATTTAGCAAATCTCTCACTTGTCACAACACCACCAACACCAATAGAGCACAGAATCAATTAAATCTTTCTTCTTACACTCAAATCAGTTGTTAATGTCCCCAGAGCTACAGTTCATTGATCCATGTTAAGTCACGACTTTATTTGTGGGAAAATACACCACAACAACGCCATTTCAGAAATTCCCGGACACAAATATGCCTTGGTTTCAATTATCAACTATTACTGATCTCTAAAATCCAATCTCAATGATGATGACAGAAACTCGGTCTTAAAAAATCATCCAGTGCATCAAACGACAAGAATAAATCAACTGTGATAAATAAATATCCTCCTTTAAACAACATCCTCATAACAATAATTCAAACATTTTCTGCTATCGTTGTTATTTTGCCAACAAAATGTAAAACCAGAAGATAAATTTGTGGAAAAACATAAATTTAAGAATGCTCATGTCATGAAAGCATAAAAATGATCATCAAAATTAAGCCCAGATCTCATCAATTCAACTCTAAAACCAGTAAAAACTCAACATGATAATTGAAAAAAAAAGTTCAAATTTTGACTTACCCAAATGAAATTGGTGACCGCATTGAAGCTTGGCCCACGATCGATCCCCATTGTCGGTGACCAATTCGAGGCAAATCGAGCAAGAAACCGTGCCAAAGCTTTTTCCACCGTCGTCACAATCACCAACGTCGCCATCGCCGTCGTCAACCACCAAGTCATCGTCATCATTACTCCCTAATCCCATAATTAACGAAAAGCACCCAAATCTCAAAACCCTAATTCAGGCGAGAATAAGTAACACAAAACGGAAGCGCTCGATAAGTTAACAAAACTTCAGAATTGAATTATCGTTTTTTTTTTTTTTTGGCTCAAGCAGATAGAAAGAGATGAGGAGATGAAATGAAATTATTTTCTTTTAATTATTTTATTTTTTTTCCTGTTTTGTTTTGTTTTCCGCTTCGCTTATCTTTTGTCGTAAACTTGTTTCGTACCGTTAGATTTGTAGCTGTTGGATTGCCGTTATTAACCGCTATCCGCTGTCCAAAGGAGGAAAGATGGACGGCTCAGATTGAGTTTGGTCCGGTCTCGTGTTGGTTGATTTTTGTTTGACATTGGTTGTTGGCCTGCTGTTGCCCGAACGCCCTCTGTTTTTATTTTCAGGGTCTCATCTGACCTAACCATTTTTCTTTTTGTTCGTTTATCTAATTTTTTTTTATTTCGTTTTTGTTTCACAAAAATAAATAATAAAATGGAAAAATATTACCGATAATTTTTTTTCAAAAAAGTGGAAACTGAATAACTGGTATCATAACAAATAGTATATTAATAAATTATTTGTCGCATTTATGGAAATATACAACATAAAAAATCGATGGTCATTGTCATGTTTATTATCCAACTATAGATTTATAGTTAATATCATTTATGAGCATGTTACCCATCAAATTAAATTTAACCAAATATTATTATTCTTTTTTTTTAAAAAAAAAAAGGGGTTTGCAATCTTCTTAGACATGATATGACGCAGCAATGTGATCAGTGGCTTGCTTTATTTAACGAGAGGAATAGATGATTGGACAGGGTCAACATCAATCCGTACAGTGCTCCATATCACTTTTCCTTTTCTTTCTCTGATTCTTTTCAGTGTTCTTGTACAATTGAAATGGAAATGGTGATGGAAAAAAAAAAAGGTAAATATCATGCGTCATGTGATGGTAAATTTTGCAAATTGGACGCTTTGTTTTAGTAAAATTCAAGATAACATTTTAGTTAATTGATGCGATAATCTCGATTTTGATTGATTACATGAGCTTTGGGTAATTACATAAATGAGATTCCCCCACAAATCTAGAGGCGGTGATATTATTAGACGAAGGAAAATGAGTACGATTTAATTTTTGTTCTGTTTTTCATGTGGGCATACAGTATCAGTACGTGAGGTTGGCGTCAAGATAAGCCTAGGTACCTACAGAACTTAGCTTGCAAGGCTTCTAAATTCTCATTGGCATCAACTGATTCAATTCTTAAAGTTTGTGTGGGTTGTATTTTTAGTATATCCATGATTATTATTATTATAATCATAATTCTTAAATACTTGAAATATACTTCAAGTGTAAAATTATAATATTTATAGCTTATAATTAATAATTAGAATCAACGCACACATCAGATTGATGTTTTCGGAAAAATCATTACGGACCGCCGTAGATCATTATCCTGAGGTGTGAAATGGGCTATTACGACTAAAAATCACACATGAACAGAAAAAACAACATTGAAATTGCTCATGAACACCATTTCTTTTACAAGTTGCTGATTTGGTCACAGGCTTACAGCTAACAATGAGTGCATGCCAATTGCCAAACACTCAATTTGCATGTGCTAGTCGCATGGGTCATGGAGAAGAAGCAATTTTGCAGTCAAAGATTGAGGGTCTCAAGGTCAAAGTTGTGGTAAGTGGTAACACAGCGGCTGGCTTTATCCCAAGAAACCCCCCTAAAGCTAATCATGTCAAAGAATATGTCTTGGTGCAGTGGATATTCTTGCCAACTTGGCCCATACGCATATTTCTCTGCTTTCATCTTTTCTCTCTAGCGCACTTACTTGGACCCAGATTGGCATTTGTGGTGCTTGATATAATTATAAAAATTTATCCCTATACTTTTTTCTTTGGGAAAAAAAAGTTCTCACTCTTAAAAAAAAAAAAAAGAAACTCTGTTATTTTTTAAATTAAAAATTATTAATAAAACATCATTAAGAGGTCATTATTGTTTTTAACCATGCTCCTAATTTTAATATTAATTCTTTTGAAGTTGTATTTATTTTTAAAAAAATATCTTTACAGAAACCACCGTTTTGTCGTGTATATATTCAACCATTAAAAACTTATAACTTATTCCATACACCACTTATTTTTTTTAAATTGTATCAATCCACCGCTTTACTACTAACACCATTAGAATTTAATAAAAAAATCTTAACAAAATAATTATTCACCATAAAATGTATTAACAGTCCATTTTACGGTTTGGAACTTTGAAAAATTATGAAATTTACAAGTATCTACAATCATACTTCTTGTGTAATCATAAAATTTATTATTTTTTAAAGTTTCAAAAGCTAAAATAGTGATAAAATGGTTAAAGAATATAAATGTTAAAAAAAAAAAAGCATAAAATATGTCAATTTATTTTTTTTTTTTTTTTGCGTGTTGGTTGTTTATATATGACAAAAAAGAGATCGTGTGATTTCTCATCTTCCTTTGTCTTGCTGTCAACATATGTACGGTTCTGATTAACTCACCGTGGGTCAGATAGGGGTGCATCACGTCATCATCGGGCTTGGCAGTGGGTCCGCTGAAGTAGCTGTAACTTGAAGGTAAGATTCTCTGTGTGTACTCCATAGTACCGTAACATATCCTTTCCAATCGACATAGATTTTCTGACACGAGTTAAAAAAAAAATAATTTCAAAACAGTTTGACTTTTTTTACGTCCAGACAAATCATCGCGTGACAAAATTGGAGTTCCTCACTTTTTATTTAATAGGAAATAAAATATTTAATGACAAAAATACTCTCTTAAACTTTTAAAAAAAAATAGGGTGATTTTTTTTTCTTCCTTAATTATAGGGTCAGTTAAAATTGTGGTTAATAAAGAGAGTAAAACTGCAATTTCGCTCAGAACGAGAGGTAATTTGGTAAGTTTGAACACAACGGAGTTTGGCCGCTCTCTGGTGCAACTCTTTTTAGATTTTTTACTATAAATACTCGGCGCCTCATGCTTTGCTAAAAACGCTCAGGGCTTGAAATTTGCTCTCTTATTTCAGTCTTCTGAATCAAATTAAACAGATACAAATAAACAAAACTTTTCATAAACATTAAACATGCTAGTTTATCAAGATCTTCTCTCTGGTAATCCTCTTTTTCTTCGAAATTTTGAATGATTTCGATTGGTTTTTCTGTCAAATATATGTTTTCTTGTTCGTATATTTGTTTGGTTTCATGCAATATACATATAGAGAGAGAGAGAGCTATGTTAAACAAAAGTATGAAAAGGGTACTTTTTTAATTTATGATTTATTTTTGTTGTTTTCCTTATAATACAAGTTTTGATTTTTTATGTCTTTGTTAAATCAATTTTGGCTAAGATGCTCTTTCAGTATTTTATTTTGAATTTGGAAAAATAAAGTCTCTGTCTCTCTGATATACCAAAACTGAATCATAATTTAAAGACAATCTAGAGTTGGAAGTTGGTATGTTTACTATTTTCGTTTATAAGCTAAATTTTGTTTGGTTTGTTTAATTTTCAGGTGATGAGCTTCTCTCAGACTCATTCCCATACAAGGAAATTGAAAATGGAATGTTGTGGGAAGTTGCAGGCAAGGTTTGTGTGTGTGTGTGTGTGTGTGTCTCAGTTATGAACAATTGAATTGCCCCTTTAGTGTTAAAGGTTTATCTAGCTTTTGCTCTGACCATTAGGCTGTTAGCAGATTCTTTTAGTGTTGCTCTTTTAATTAGTCTACATCTTTGCACATTGATTGGATTTTGGCAGTGGGTTGTTCAAGGGGCAGTGAACGTAGACATTGGGGCTAACCCTTCTGCAGAAGGCGGAGATGAAGATGAAGGTGTCGACGACCAAGCTGTCAAGGTTGTTGATATTGTGGACACCTTCAGGCTTCAGGTGGGTGAATTGAATCACTGGACAGCAGCATTTGATGATTTTATTACCGGAGCAGATTTTCGTTCTTACATAGTTGTTGTGTCGATTTGTTTTCACTGATCGAGTGCAGGAGCAACCTGCTTTCGACAAGAAGCAATTTGTTACCTTCATGAAGCGGTACATCAAATTGTTGACACCCAAATTGGAAGCAGAGAAGCAAGAGTTGTTTAAGAAGCACATCGAGGGAGCTACCAAGTTCCTGCTTTCAAAGCTCAGTGACCTACAATTGTATGTGTTTTGTCACTTGATACATGAATTCACGTGTTCGATTTCAATCTTTATTGTGTTCTTATCAGCACAATGCTGCGTTCGTTAATTACTGTCGTGTTTTTGCTGCAGCTTTGTGGGTGAGAGCATGCAGGATGAAGCAGGCTTGGTGTTAGCGTACTATAAGGATGGTGCTACGGATCCAACGTTTCTGTACTTTGCGTACGGATTGAAGGAAGTTAAGTGTTAAAATAAAGCCTACGGAATACGGGCGATTACTATTGGCTTTCAGTGGCTGCATAAAGATCTTTAGTTTTAGGACTTGAGTTGAGGTTTTATAAGCTATTTAGGATCTTTTTAGTAAAAACTTACTATTAAAATAGTGTGTTCTAAGGCGCTCTGCATTCAAAGTTGATACTATATATATTTTAAATATGCTTTTCTGTCTTTCTGATGATGAGGTGGCGTATATTTAATTCAGCTTGAGTAATAAAAGAATACAGATAATATACGACACCGTGTTTTTATTAGAAGTGTAAGGATTCAATGATTCATTCTGCCCCTCTTGGTGCTTCATTCTTCATTTGTCTGTTGCAAAAATTTTTAATTTTTAATTGCCCCGTAATCCACGCCTGATATGATATCAATTAAACATTTACCCCGATATCAAAGTTCATCAACGTGTCAAATGAAAAAATTATGTGAAAAGCTTTGTTCCCTTAACAGGGGTTTCTCAAAAAATCATAACGTTGTGAAAAAAATTATACTGATGATAGCTCTTCATTGGACCTTAAATTTTCTCGGCAGCCAGGCAATTTATAGAGCTTGACAGCACTGTTAATGCTTGTTTCACCAATTAAACTGACACTCCCGTAGATGTAAGAAAATGAAAAGTTGGTAATATCCGTATAAATTTATGCACGTCACAGCCACGAAAGCAAAAAATAGATTGGCTGACAAATCCTCTGAACATCACAAAAACACAAATTTACTAGATTTTTCAGCTAATGCATTTGTCACAATATAATGTTTTCTTCTAAATTTCCAAATTTAGGTCGATGTTTACATTAAATCAAGGTATTACATCAATGAAATGATAAAACAGATGGTATTAACCAAACTCCAAGAGAGGCTTCACTTCAGCTATCAATGTCTATGCATAGTAGTTCAGGCTAGCCTTCTTCTTAGCCTGAACCTGAATGATACCTTCATTGAAATCCTCATGGTTGACCTATGTAAGACAACAATGGAAATACTCAAATTAGATTTGCTTTCAAGAAGCTCAAAGCCAAATTAGCCTTTGGCTAGGAGATGTACCTCTGTGGCATCACGGCGAAGAGCTAGCATTCCTGCTTCAACACAAACAGCCTTTAGCTGTGCCCCATTGAAATCATCAGTGGATCGAGCGAGTTCTTCAAAATTGACGTCTGGGTGAACATTCATCTTCCTTGAATGGATCTACAAGATCAATAATGGAGAAGATTATAAGATTTTAAACAAAAGCGAGAAAAAGCAAGAGCAAAGTTGTCAAAGAAAGCATTCTGAAGGACACACTTGCAAAATACGCGCTCTCGCTTCTTCACTTGGATGTGGGAACTCAATTTTGCGATCCAATCGACCAGAACGCATAAGTGCAGGGTCCAGAATATCAGCACGATTTGTTGCTGCAATCACCTGAAATAGACAAGAATCACTATTATTACTCATATCAAGTCTTATTCCAATTGCCACACCACAGCTGAGCTAGTCACAAAGCACCAACGGTCAGAGACAGTATTCTACAAAAGCAAAATGTCCATCCAACTCAAATGAAGAACAGAAACACAAAACTGTAAACATAGAATTCAAAACCTCTGAAGAACTTCAATTCATGTTTCGATGACCCAGAAGTGGTAATAAGAAGATCTAGCAGTTTGCACAAGCATTAACAAACCTTAATTCGATCATCACTACTAAATCCATCAAGCTGATTGAGCAACTCTAACATAGTTCGCTGCACCTCCCTATCTCCACTCACTTCACTGCAATTATCAGTAATTGATCAAATATCAGTAACGCTACTGAAGAATAAACCTCAACAATAATCCAGCAAACCAACAATAACAACATTGGTTCTCATTATAAGATAACTTGATAAGGTTTACCTGTCAAAACGCTTTGTGCCAATTGCATCGATTTCATCAATAAAGATGATGCAGGGGGACTTCTCTTTTGCAAGCTGAAAGGCATCGCGAACCAGTTTGGCTCCATCTCCAATAAACATCTATACATTTGTGATAAGTTAATCAATAAGTGTTCAAAAAAGAAGAAGAAGAAGAAGAAGAAGAAGCAGCAAACATCATACTACAAATATTACATTGATAGAGCACCAGCAGCTGTCAAAATCAATACATGAAATGACATATTGTAAGCTAGTAATGGCAATATTTAAAGAGTAAACACAAGCACCTCCCTTATAAATTACACATTGCCTTGCAGAAAGCACTCAACATATTGCACAAAAAGAAAAAGTTTGAGATATGAAAAAGAAAATCATACCTGGACAAGTTGTGGGCCTGCGAGCTTCAAAAATGTAGCATTTGTTTGTGCTGCACAAGCACGAGCCATCAACGTCTTCCCAGTACCAGGAGGTCCATATAGAAGCACTCCTTTAGGTGGACGAACTCCTAACTTCTGGAAACGCTCTTTGTGTGTCATTGGCAGCACAATAGCTTCAACAAGTTCTTGTATCTGTCACAATAAAAACCAGATAAAAGTAGAAGAGATCAGATAATTTCTTTTTTTTTGGCACTAACAACCACCATGAAGTCTCATTATAAAGCATGAACGAGAAATTTACCTGCTTCTCCAACCCTCCAATGTCATTATAATCTTCAGTAGGCTTCTCATCAACTTCCATTGCCTTCACCCTAGAATCATATTCAGAAGGAAGTGTGTCCAGGATCAAGTAACTATCCTTATTAACACCAACCAAATCACCGGGTTTCAACTTATCAGGATCAACAAGCCCAACTACCGGAAGAAAGATGGTCTGCAATCCAAAATAGATACAGTTGCATATTGGTGTCAAAATTAAAGCTACAACAGGAAGTTCATATCCAAACAACAAAACAGAGACAGTTTAAAGAAATAACAACAATCACAAATCAAACTAATGAACATGGATATGCTCTACCAATACATACATGAACACGCACACAGAGAAACACTTAAGAATACGCAGCTCACCTGACGAGTAGATGTTTTCAACACTACACATTTACCCTTCCTTTGTGAGTCAAGATCAACATTAGCACCATCTTCCTCAGCCTCGTCCTCCGGGTTCATCTCCAAAATCTAAACACATAAAAAGTTAATATCGAAGCCCAACCCGTTTTGCTAGATGCTTGCCCTTATACTCAACTAAATCAGCTTAAAACCACACACAAAAGATTCTTCAGTAACTGCATTGATAATTTTTTTAAAGAAAATAACCTTTCCGCAAAACTAATAAGCTCAAATAAAACCTTTTAGCTGTACTCATACGACCGTAGATAATAATTAAGCCATTGCTAAAATTGGGAAAATGTTGTAATTTTTGGACTAAAAATTACCTCAACGATGTTGCCCACCAAGTAAGGAAGCTGCTTATTGAGTTTAATCTTCTCTTGATTCTCCTTAATCTTTTCCTTGTACGAATCTAACTCAAGATTCGTTCTTTGTAATTCTTCCTAAACCCCACCCAAAACAATATCACAAAATCAACAAATTTCAAGCACCTAATGCAAAACTACCAAATGAATAAAGCCCTTCAAAATTAGCGTTAGTGTTCGAAAAAAAAAAGCAGAAAAAAGAGTAAAGATCTGTTACCTTTAGGACACGAATCTCGTTGTCTAGTAGCCGCGACGCCCGAACAATATCATCGGCCGTCATGGAGGACAGTTGATCGTCTTCGAAGTTGGAATCTTCCACCATTGCCGTCGCCATTTTATTATTTTTCCACACAAAATCTGCACAGCGAGAATAAAAGAGAGACGAGAGTGTGATTCAAAATTAAAAACTCCAACTTGTTGCCGAAGAAACGGAGGGGTTGAACGTCGCTTCATATGGAGTGCAGGAAGTTATAAATTGGCCTGGGCTTGGGCCTTGTGATGCCACTCTAAAAGAAAATTACAGCGGGTAGGAAAATTAAAAAAACAAAATTTTATTAAGAAATATATATATATATATATGGGGCAGTTAAAGTATATGTATGTTATGTTTTTATGTATTTTATGTTTAATACATAAATACATTGTAGCAGTAGTTTAGTGATGATATTATTAAAATGTGTATATATATAAAATAAGATTCAAAGATATTAGAGATTGTGTCTTAAAATATATAAATTTTTTACCTGTTATTGATATCCTTATTTTGTTCTAATGAAGATAAACTCATTAGAAAATTATTATTATTAAAAATTTAAACAAACATGCTATCAACTTCTAATAGGAAAAAAAAATTAATAACTAATAAGAAATTCTCAAATTAGAAAAATTAAATCTTATAATTTAAATTTTTGACATAATATTTTATTTACATAAATAAACAAAAAAAAAATCCAAAAGTCCTAAGTAAGTACAAATTATTGATTTCTGCTGTACTATTTTAGAGGATTACTATATGTTTGGGCAAGAATTAATTGGGGAAAAAAAAAACAAAACAAAGTATCGCTTGCATGTGGCTACCCGTACTTTTATCAATCTATCCTTACAAATAATCATAAAGAATTTACAATATTATGTAGAATGCATGCAATTGATGTCACGTATCCCTAATTGCAATGCATCCGTGTAAACTGTGAAGTTCTCTTCGACGTGATTAGTCATTAATAACGGGCTAATTTTACAACCGAATCCAGTCCTTTGTATCACTCTCTTTTTGTTTCTCCATAGTTGTGTAAAATGTAACAGAAGAATACCATTTTTATTTCTATAAAATGCATAATTCACATGAAAAATAAATAAAAATAAAGATGCATTTCTTCTCTTCATTCCCTTAGAGTTTTGAAGATGCTCACGCTAATATAATTTTTTTTTTGGTTCAATAATAATAAATAGTCAATCAAAAACTCATATCTCGGAAATTCATAATTATTATCTCTCTGCATGTCATTTCTTTTTTCTTTTTTGCTTTCTTAAATTTGCTTTCTATTATTTATTGAATTTACTTTTAAGACGGTGGAGGAAACTAATATAACTAAGTGACTCAACTTGACCAGGCAAATTTTATGGTCAAGCAATCACGACTAAAGATGTTGTTGGGAAGTTAATATTTCGACCATTGGGAGTGTTTTTTTGTTGGGCAATCAGAAATGCGTGTATCATTGGAAGTTAATATTTCAACCATTGGGACTTGATATTGCCAACTATTCAGTAGTGTTCAGTTAGATGGGGAGGGTGGATGAAAACAATTTATTCAAACTTACTAAATTGAAATTTAGTTTCGGATCAAATTCACCTCCCGTTGATTGAGGAATTGAGATTCTTCTATTATCATAGCGGAATTTAGCTTCCATAATTTCAAAAAGGTATAAATTGCCAACTTTGCCCCAACTCACCATACTCTCCCAAATCCAACGGCTGGAACAACGAATTTCCAATTAGGAGTTGGGGCTCCATAAAACTTAAACTCTGTCTTATTTCTAGTTATTATTCTATTTCAATACGTACAATTATGTAGTATATACATTTATTAATAAAAAAATTTATGAATTGACCTGGAGATACTTTTTAAATCATATTCAAGATTTTTACTAAATTCATTTTAATTTGAAGACATTGGATTTTATTCCTAATGCTAAAAAAAAATTGATTTTACACATACAAATACACACTCGTAGTGCTTATCAGATCCGGAACTAAGATTTAGAGTTAATACCATCAATCAGTCCTACTAGAGTTTTAATTCCGGATACACGCACAATGTAGCAGCGGTTTCATAGTAAAAAAATAAAAATAAAAATTAATATAATAAAATAATATTAAACATAAACAAATAAAGTTATAGGTATAAATATATTTTAAACTGATTATATATTACTAATTTATTTAATAATTAAATAAATTTAAAGTCCAAAAATTTTCAAATATATTATAATATAAACAGTGGCGAAACTAAAGGGAGGCTAACTCAGGCTGTAGCTCAGGTATGATTTTGAAAAATAATTTCTCACTAATTATAAAAAAAAAAAAAATCTCTAGATTAAATTTTTTTTTAACATAACAAAATATAAACTGATGGCGGATCAACATTGGCAATTAGCTGCATCGATGCCTCCGTGAATTGGATCCGCCAACAGAAGATGACCAAAGATTGGCACTAACTTGAGATTTCTGAGTTTAAAGAAAAAGACGACAGGAAGAAATTATCTGATATTAGCTTTTGAGAAATAGGAATTTTATTTTAATATTTTAATGGGGGAGGGGACGGAAGAGAGGGATGATGATGATGAAGGGAATTTTGTTTTTGTTATGATTTGTTTTTATCTTATAGTGTAAAGTAAAAAAATATCCTAACATTTTAACCATGAACAATAATTAAAAAAATCTTAGCCCACCTTAGAAAAAAGTGCTAACTTTGCTGCTGATAATAAATATTGATAGTTTAACACTAAAAGATACAATTGTCCAAGTAGAAAACAAATAATTTTTTTCCTACTGAAGGTCCACACCAAATCAAATAAAGATACGGGAAATCATTCTTCCTCTCCTCTCCACTCCTCGCGATGAAGGTATCATTTAGTTTTAGGCTAGAAAGAAAGCAAGTTGAAGCCGTGAAGTTTCGTGCATTGGAGTTTGGTTATATGTCATGTGTTTTGATGTTTTTTTCAAAAGGGTTTGGATACGTTAGAATTGCTTTAAGACAGAGCACATTTTTATAATCACATAATCAAAATTATAACATATTTATTATTTTACGTGTGTAGCTGTGACGTGTGCTATACCTTAGAGTAACTCTAAATTGCCTTTTTTAAATTATGATATTGAGACAAATGCTTTAATTGAAAAATTTAATTTTTCTTGTGAGATTTGTGCTTTTATTCTTTTATTTTTTTTAAATAATTCACTTTTTTTTTTCTGAAATTTCATTAGTAACTAGTAGTTTAAGGTTTAGTTATGGATTAAAAAAATTTGATTTCTCAGATTTTTACATCTATAAAAATTTCATATAAACAGAGCTTTGAAAAATATTGTAACATGTTTGGTGGCCAAGAAAAAGTTAATATTGTATGAAAGAAACTTCGTGAAGGGATTACAAAAGGCCAAAAAAAAAAAATAATGTCGTATGAAAGAAACTTCGTGAAGGGATTACAAATTTATACATAATTTCTTTTCTTTAGTACACGTTAAAAGGTTTTATAATATATCAAAACTACGCTACCTTTAAAGTTTATATACAAGTAACAATGACACATCATACATGTAAAAATTTTCGTACAAATTTTGTTCTTGCAAGCTAATATAACAAATTATATCATTGCCATACACCTCACATTTTTAAGAGGATGAAGCAAGTGGAAATAATATAATGGGTGAATTATGTTACATGATATATAAGCAAATGCATGACTTATCACCCATAATAACTCAATTGTTTCGCATGCAGTAACTTTTTAATTTTTTAATTTTAAGTGACAACTCAAAGACTCTTACATGTTACATATAATTTTATTATGTGACCCTAGCATAATACGCTCCATCATCATTACTAGCGGTATAACTTGGGAAAATCTTCAGCAAGTTTCCACTAGACATTATCCACTCATTATTATTATTATATTTAAATTACAAAAAGACACTCCTAAAGGGTTTGTCCAACCTAACTTGAGCTAAGTCTTGATAGGCGCAATAATTATCAATAATGGAAAAAGAAAACTAAAATCATTCATTAATTATCTCGCTGTAAACAAATGAACAGTTCCGACGACCTCACCGTGAAACACAGAAACTTGCAAAACTCTCTCGTATATATATGGTATTGTCGCCTTTCCTTTCCATCAACATAGATTCTCTAACACAAAGTAAAAATATCTCAAGAGTAACAGTTTGACTTTTTTCACATTCAAAAAATTACCGCGCAACAGAATTGGAGTTTCACTTTTTATTACAACATATTATGTACAGTACAAAGACAATTTTTAATACCATTTATTTTAATATTCAAACCAAAATATATTAATTACCAATTGAAGTAGAAGCTAAAACTTCGCCTTTTGAATGTGTCTATGCATAATAGTTTAAGCTAGCCTTTTTCTTAGCCTGCACCTGAATGATACCTTCATTGAAATCCTCATGGTTGACCTATATGAGACAACAATCCAAATACTCAAGTTAGCTTTGCTTCAAAAAGCTCAAAGCCCCGCTAGTCTGCGGCTGAAGGGAGAGAGAGGGGTACCTCAGTTGCATCACGGCGAAGAGCAAGCATCCCTGCTTCAACACAAACAGCTTTTAGTTGTGCTCCATTGAAATCGTCAGTGGATCGAGCAAGTTCTTCGAAGTTGACATCTGGGTGAACATTCATCTTCCTTGAATGGATCTACAGGATCGATAAAAAGAAATATTATAAGAATTTAAAGGCGAGAGGAAAGACAACATACACAAAGTCATTTAAGAAAGCATTTCCAAGAGACATACCTGCAAAATGCGAGCTCTAGCTTCTTCACTCGGATGTGGTAACTCGATCTTGCGATCCAAACGACCAGATCGCATAAGAGCAGGGTCCAGGATATCAGCACGATTTGTTGCTGCTATCACCTGAAATTTAAAGGAAGTTATTGTTAGCGAAATCAAGCCTCCTAAATAGAAACAGGATGATCCTATTCCAAGTGCCACACTGTGGTTCATATAGTCACAAAGCACCAAATGTCAGAGACAGTATCCTAGAGAAGCAAAATTTCCATCCTCCTCACATGAAGAACTCAAATTTACACTGAAAAAAGAATTCAAAACCTTGAAAGAACTTGTACTCATGCCTGATCGACCAAAGGAGTAAATAAGAAAATCTAGCATATGTATGAGCCCTAACAAACCTTAATCCGATCATCGCTACTAAATCCATCGAGCTGATTGAGCAACTCTAACATAGTTCGCTGCACCTCCCTGTCTCCACTCACTTCACTGCAGTCAAGTGACATTGATCAAATATCAGTGAGGCTATTTAAGATAAACCTCAATAATAAACCCCCACAAACCAATGACAACAACTTGATTGCACAATGTACGATGACTTAAAGATATGGTTAACCTGTCAAACCGCTTTGTACCAATTGCGTCAATTTCATCAATAAAAATAATGCAGGGGGACTTCTCCTTTGCAAGTTGAAAGGCATCACGAACTAGTTTGGCTCCATCTCCAATGAACATCTATACATACTCAAGGTAAATTCATGAGTAAGTACACAAATTATAACAAGCATCATAACTGCAAAGATTTCAATGATTAAACACCAGCTGTCAATATCAATGGATCAAAGGAGACGTAGTAAGCCAATAAGAGGCAATCTAGAAGAGTGAACGCAACAAATAATTCCCAGAAAAATTACAAATCGCCATGAAAAAAGTGCCAAAATATATTTACTTACAAGGAAACATGAGTTTGAGAATGAAAAAGAAAATCATACCTGAACTAGTTGTGGGCCTGCGAGCTTCAAAAAGGTAGCATTTGTTTGTGCTGCACAAGCACGAGCCATCAATGTCTTCCCAGTACCAGGAGGTCCATATAGAAGCACTCCCTTAGGTGGACGAACCCCCAACTTCTGAAAACGCTCTTTGTGTGTCATTGGCAGCACAATAGCTTCAATGAGTTCTTGGATCTGTCACAATAATATCCAGAGAAATGTAGAAGACATCAGATATTTTGCATAAATAACCACCACCTAGGATAATATTATAAAGCATGAGTCATCAACATACCTGCTTCTCTAGCCCTCCAATATCATTATAATCTTCGGTTGGCTTCTCATCAACTTCCATTGCCTTCACCCGCGAATCATATTCAGAAGGCAGTGTGTCCAAAATCAAGTAACTGTCCTTGTTTACTCCAACCAAATCACCAGGTTTCAATTTATCAGGATCAACAAGCCCAACTACTGGAAGAAAGATGGTCTGTAAATTCATTCAAATTATTTGTTGGCGTCAAGATTAAAACTTCAACAGGAAACAAGAAATTTAATTAAAATCTAACCAACAAAGCAGAAACAGTTTTCAGATGCAATATTAATCACCAATCAATTTATTCATATAGACATGCTCTACTGGAATGTATAGAGGACTAAGCAAACATAGACAGATACTATTAGAAGATACGATGCTCACCTGACGGGTAGATGTTTTCAACACTACACATTTACCCTTCCTCTGTGAGTCAAGATCAATATTTGCACCATCTTCCTCTGCCTCATCCTCGGGATTCATCTCCAAAATCTAAAGACACAAAAGATCAAGGTCAAAGCCCCAAGCTCACAATCTCAGTATCTGACAGCTGTATATGATTGCTTTCCGCTAGCAGCTGCTTGCGATTACACTCAAATAACACGGTTTTTCTTCAGGGAAGAACGGCTTTGAGAGTTTTTTTTTCTTTTTTTGAAAAAAAAATCTTCCAACTTAAAGTATTATGCTTAAATAAAAAGCTTTGAGCTTTACTCATAATACCATAAATTGGGAAAAAAAAGTTTGAAATTTTGAATTAAAATAGTAAAAAATAAAGGGACTGGGAAAGTTACCTCAACAATGTTTCCCACCAAGTAAGGAAGCTGCTTGTTGAGTTTAATCTTCTCCTGATTCTCTTTAACCTTTTCCTTGTACGAATCCAACTCAAGATTTGTTCTTTGCAACTCTTCCTAAAAACCCATCAAAACAACAAGTAATATAAACCCAAAATCAGAAAAAGAAAATTATTATCGACCCAGTTATTTGAATACATAATAGAATAAAAACCACTCGATTTTAGAGGGGGGGAAAAAAAGAGAGAGAAACTGGTATGTACGTACCTTGAGAACGCGGATTTCATTATCGAGTAGTCGCGAGGCGCGGAGAATATCGTCCGTAGTCATCGACGACAACTGATCATCTTCGAAGTTGGTATCTTCGACCATGGCCGTCGACATGATTGGCTATTGGTTTTCTGAGAGATTTTGCGAGAGAGTTTACGCCGAGAGAGCTTTTAGTTGTACTTTTGTATAGGACGGCAATATGCTGGACTGGACTGGGCTTTTCCAAGTTCACCCCATGTTCACTTCAGTTGTACTTATTTTGGAAGGGTAAGGTGGTCGGAAGTTCATTTGAAATCGTTTTGGGAAAACTAAATAAGAATAAATAAAAATCTGAATAATTAAAATTTCATTAGTAAACTTTGTGCATCGGGTTCATGTGCTGCTATTTATGTAAGGTAGGATTTTACTCCTGTGTATTTTTTATAAGTATATTAGAAATCCACTTTATATTTATAATTAGAAACAATGGTATGCACACCAAAAAAACTCGTGTAAAAAAATACTACAATATAAATTTTTTGTTTATTGTTTGTGCTTTTTACTAAATTTTATGTTATTTTCGATCGTATATCATTATTCAATTAAAAATCTATTGGGATAATCCTAGATCAAGCCTATTAAACGGTAGCTTTTAGGGCATGCAGTTGCCGAACCACTGACAGGATTTTATTTATATTAATGAGAAAGGAAAATATTGAAACACCCTAATTTACAAATTCTAAAACTGAAACCTACCATTGGTAAAGTTTGACACGACTTGTTTACTCAATATGAACATGAAACGAATATATGAGTCTTAATCATCAAATTTAACATGATTATTATAAATGAGTCGGATTTAGGTCAATACGATTTTTTTTTATCGGATTAGAGTTCAAGTTCTTAATCCATTTAACGTCATCATTTATGGAGGATGAAAATTTATATAGTGCTTCATTTTGTAAAATTTTAGATAGATATAAAATTTTAGTGATGTAAATGTGTAATATTTTGGTATAAATGTATGTTTTGTAATATCAATATATAATATTATTTAAATATATAAAAAAATATAATTTTGTCAATTAGGTGAGAAATATTTGATGTAAATCATATTAAATAGGTATCTAGCATGTTAATGAGCTGTGTCAGGTCACCGATTTATTTTTCATGCCAGTTTCAATTTTAATATATTAACATGATTATTAAATGAATTGTGTTCAGATCGGCCTAAATTTAACATAGCATGAATACAATTTGGTGCTCTATTGGAACTTATGGATTTGGATTTTTAAAATTCTTAAAATAGAATACAACTAGCAATTTTTGACATTTTTCCCCTCAATAACTATAAAATTTCGAAAGAAAATTGCAAAATGAAAATCATAAAGTGACTACAAAATTTAAAGCACCAAGTGAAAATCCATTAAAAATTCTAATACAAGCAATAATATCACCGTTGGATTCAGAAATTGTGCTTGTATCAATGATGTCTAATTGAGCATTCAATGATCTTCAGCTTCAACCTTATAAAAGAGCTGTTCACATAAATCTGGCAATGATATAGCATAAGAACAAATTTGTTGCTGCCTTGCAAACATTAAACTAAGAAATGCACGCATGAGCGCGCGCGCAAAGGCACACACATACATGAAGCTGTTAAGTAAAAACTTAATGATCGAATCAATATCCTAAGAAATGGTCATTGTGCTAAATAATGATAACTAATTAGTTATTTGACCACAATATAGGGATGCCAAGCAAATTTAGGTTGGGTTCGATATTATTTTTTAATTGGTGTTTTGGGGAAAAAAAAAATCAATTCAGTGATTTATATTATTTCTTCTCCCTTTATTCTCATGTCGTCCTCACATACAAACACTTTAAAAAAGATGTCACGTAAAAGCACCACTCTTATGTGCTTAAAATGTATAATATAAACAAAAAGTCATAGATTATTTTTTTTTTTGCATTCCATTAACTTTTGAGAGATTCATACTAATATCTTTTTTTATGTCTATAAACTTACTTGAAAAAGAGTCAATAAAACCTCAATTTATAATCTCCCTCTCGCTATGTTTCCGTTTCCTTTTATTGTTTAGTTTTTAAAAATTTGACACATCTCATGAAAAAGATATTTAAATAACCTCAAGACATTGGGAGAAACTAATAGAAGAAATAAATGATGCGCATGTTTTTAACATGGTATAAATCCGCCCAATAAAAAATCAAATTGACATTAATGATTGTATAGAATTAAAAAATTCTATGAATTTTATAAGCTGATACTCAAAAAAAAAAAAAAAGCGTGATCTCATCTAGCTCTTTAGTATTGAAGAAAGTAAATTCTTTCTGAACAGCTGGATGAAGATTTAGATCAAAATACTTATGGCTAATATTGCTTGAAAAAGTTCAAATTTTTTATTCCACAGTAAGCAACGACCTCACCATGTCTTATAACTAAATAATTAAAAAAAATTAATCAAACAAATACAAATTTCATAGTAAGAATCTGAAATGTTAACTGTTACCTCTATACAGTATCAATGATAAGGATCATCAATAGCTTAGTTGAAACATTAAAATTAAATAAAGGATGAAGAATTTAATAGTTAAATACGAGGGTTAATAGAATTTTTATCCCAATACAATAGAATTTTCCTATTTTTATCTCTCCGTTACGTTTTGCTTTACATAATTTTTTTTTTAATTAAAAGGGCTTGTTTTGTATAAATTGAGAGTGTTGGGTAAAACCATAAAATCATCATTTTAAAATAGCGTCCAAATAATTGTGGGATAAGATTATTTTTAACTTTCAAGCCATATTTACAAAGTGACACTAACAGGAGCAGCTCTTTTCAATTGGTTAATTAAGAATTTGGAAAATAAAATTATTGAAGAAATGAAAGAATCCAGTCTCCAGACACCGGAGACTCTTCCCGTGGTGATCTACAAGGATGGAGTTTTTGGATGATTGCTGAGGAAATAAACGAAATGAATTAATATAGCACAACATTAGCAGAAGAGGACATTTTGAAACAAACGACAACATGTACCATCAGGATTTCTTCTGTTTACAGCGAGGTTACAACTTAGAGTTTGTGTAATATAATTTGAGCTCCATGTTGTGGTTGAAGAATCATGACAGTATGAGGAGCGTGGGAGTAGGAAGGGGAGAGTTGGAATGAGAAGTTCAGTAGAATCATAGCCAGAGCCAGTTTAGCTTCAAGCATGGCAAAATTTTGGCCGATACAAGTCCTTGGTCCCCAGCCGAAAAGAAAAAATGCTAATTGGTCGTTATCAGAAGCCTTGGACACTCCTTCAGAGAATCTCTCTGGTTTGAATTCGTCTACATCGTCACCCCAGAGTTCAGAATCATGATGAATGAGCAGTGTAGGTAGAATTATATCAACCCCAGGGGGAACCGAGATATCTCCTATCTTGGTTTCCTTACAGGTATGTTGATACTGAGCAATTGCAGGTGGATATAACCTTAACACTTCGTATAGTATCATGGTTACCTACAGGCACATTACATTTGGTTATGCCAATTCAATGAACAAATTTAGGTCTTAAATGCAATACATAATTAGTTACTCACAGTCTTGAGGCGGGCTATAGCTTCGAAATCCAGTTCCTTGTTTTGACAAGCTTGTATAACTTCCTGCCTCGCCTTTTCTTGCCAGTCAGGGTGCATGGCTAACACTATCACCGTCCAAGTTAACAAGCTTGAGGTAGTTTCTTGGCCAGCTAGGTAGAATGCCTTGCATTCCTCTATCACCTCTTCAATCGTCAGCCCTATACTCTTTGTGCTACTTTCATTTTCGTTTTGACAGTACAGCAAAAGCAAGCCAAGTAAGTCATCAACCCTCGATTTTCCTGTTTTCAGCGCATTTGCTTTCCCCTCGATCACATTTCTTAGCATTGCCGTGATTTCTGTGTTCAATCTCTTTCTCCTCTTGTTCTTTTTTGTTGGAACAAATCTACAGTTCAGAGATTACAGCATATAACTTACATGTAATACTCATCTGAAGAGGAAGGATATAGAGAGTTTATACTATATATGTGTGTGTGGGGGTGTGTGTGTGTGTGTGTGTGTATATGTATACGAGAAATATATGCACCTGAAACCAGGGATGTATAATGTCTGCATGGCTTCAAGGGTTAATTGTATCAGCTCTTTTTGAAGTTGAAAGTTATGTTTCCCTTCTTCATAGCTGCTTCCAAATGCAGCCCGTGAAATAACATCTGCAGTAAGTTTCTGAAATTGGGGCCAAACATCTAACTCGCAACTTTCTTGGCTACCAATCATCTGGTTCCATTGATGAATCATATGTCTGCAGCTGGTTGCAAATTCCGGAATCATCACCTAGAAGAGTTAATCCAAAAATGATCAGTTGTAAATTATTTAAGTACAAGAGAATGTACAATGGAATATTTATACCTTGAGTTTCTCAAGATGGAAGGAAGGATTGATTATCCTTCTGTGTCTAGCCCAATCCTCACCCTCTAGAGTTGTCAATCCTCTAGTTAAAATAAGAATAAGAGGATTGAGTGGTGGCTTTTGAAAGTGGCCTTGCTTGTTTGACAGAACTTGTTTCATCAATTCAGGATCTCTAATTATCAGCCTCGGGGTTGTTCCAGCCCAACAAAAGGATATTTTGCCTGTGTTTTAAGACCAACATTAAAGAGTAAGCAAATGAAGTTATAAAGATTTGGCATCAGCTTACCGTATTTGTGCACAGTGTCTAGTGTGAATGGATCCACTCTTTGAACAATCTGGTGGCTTAAATTAATTGGTTTAGACCATGCTTCAGTTATCAGCCTCACAAACTCTTTCATGTCCCCAATCAGAAGCTTGTAGGGCCTCCCTGCAATTCCTTGCTGCTTTAATTTCCTCTCTACTCTTTTGGGTTTCACCCAAAATCTACCAACTCCATAGAGGATCAGCAACAATGAGCACATTACAAAACAGTAGAATAGCACAAATTCGCCCATGCTTGATTCTTGGGATTTTGATTATGATGTATGCTTATGCTAAGCCTAAACTTATATATATAGCTGCGTCTAATATTTGACTTCCAATCTTTGTTTAGAATTTCTTTATTGTCAAGAAATCAAAATTCAAGATTAAATATGTGTTAATGGTTCCAAGTCTAAGATTTTGATAATTTTTCTTGGAGAACAAGGCATGTTATAGAACTTTTACTAATATTTTGATAGGGACATAATTAATATATTGCATTCCATTTTTCGACATTCTTATCGTCTTTAGAAAATGTTTGTATGCGGTGAAACCGATTTCCATTATCTTTTCTGTGCTGGTAGACCAAGTTAAGATTTTAGCTCCATTGAGAATATTTGGGGAATAAATAAAAGGCGGTGACATTAACAAAAATCAATAGCTTTGTTCTGGTGAGAGAACAGAAAAATGTACAGCTGAATTTACATCCAGAGTACGAAAATTGAGCGTATATTCATCCTAAAAACAAACTAAAGCTTCCAATAAATTCCAAACCGATGCAAAATGCCTGTGACTAAACCCCAAAACAGGATCTCTAGAAAGATGACATAAAGAATAGTGCTGACTCTTCGTGAATGCCAAACTCCAAGGAAAGCGTGCTTTTTGATCCAGTACGGCTGCCACAGAACAATGCAATCCTCTGTGAAATTTTGGAACAATGCAACTAACAACCAAAATGGTGATAAAAAGGGAAAAAATGCTTAAAAGGAAATAATTTGGTCATGGAAGCATTCAACTATATCGAACTAGACCTCCTAAACCATGAATACTAATGCCAAAAAGTGGTTCAAATGTCTAACAAAAGCAATAACTACAGGATCAATAAGCAATTCATAAAACATACAGAATTGGCCAGCCATGCACAAATTCAGCGGAAAATTTTAAAGCCTTAGAAGCTAAGTAGATTTTAGCAACTGAGTTTTGGAACTTCCAATTTAAGTTAAAAAACTCAACATATAGAAATTTCTTAGCTACCATGTAAACAAAAACTTACATAGCAAGGCAATGTATAGATGAGCAAAGAGTAAAGATTGTCTCTAAAGTTATTATTCATGCAATTTAAATGAACAAAAATATATGATCTAATGAAGAGAAACACGCACCAGTGTATTATGTGGGTCACCATAATACCACCCATTAATGAAACCAGCAAAGATGCCTTCAGCTGCCATCACATAAACAAGCATAGCATTCATGCCGATCCATGCCAATGGAAGAAACGGGTACTTCAAATTCCATATGTCAACCTGTACAGCAGAATATTTTCCAAGGATCACATCAGATAAGATAAGACAATATTAACAACTGACTATGTCCATGGCCCAAATATGTTGCAGTCAAACTGTGCTTGAGGATAAGCAGCATCGCAAATTACAGTAGCCAAAGTACAGTGTAGCAGAACTAAAATATGTTTCTCACTATTACTATATCAGAAGTTATTAGTACGGAACCTCACATATCCATTCAACAAAATGTTCTATTGAGACATCACAATTTTAAAAGGGCATCATACCAGAGCATAGATGGCTGAGAAAACCAATGCTGCTGCTCCAGATGTTACACAAACATAACTTAAAGTGTACAACTGTTTATTCAAAGGAATGGCTGCCATTGAAACAGAATAACTTTAGAATGGATGAATAAACAAACACAAGTTGTGGAAAGTTTCCCGCTCCCATGCTCACCATTTGTGAAATGCAGGGTAAGTCCAAAAATGAGAAGAGCAAATCCCATCATAACCCACTGGTTCAGTCTAGCAAAATGACCCTGCAACAGAAAATTAATTAGAGGACTGACTCGAGATACGGTGGTTCTAAGCAGTACGCTATTAACTAGAATAGTGGACCTCACCTTAATATGTATAATCACATGTCCGAAGTGCACACCAATAATGGTAGAGAGAATGGAAGATACGGAGCTGCAATTGAAGGTGTCTCCATATGTTAATTAAGTAGAACAATTTTTATTAGCATAACTTCGGAACTGTAATCACCATGGACGTACTCATAGCCATTGATGGATTGGAACACTCAATTGCTTCAAGCCACATAAATCATGCACATAAAGATGTGAAACACATGTTTTAATATAATGATTCAGAGGAAGACTCCATGCCTTTCTGAAAAATTCTTTAGTCCATCACACAATTCCCACAAGAGAAAGCTTTTAGATGGTATAAGACACAAGGCTCAAGCCGTTCCTGCTGGTTAAAAAACATGAGTTTTTCTCTATCTTAACATACATTTTGAGTGCATGTAGAGTGAATGATGTCCAGCAAACCTTAGGAGTCCTTCAGGTTCGAAAGGTGCACGACACCAAGAAGGAGCATCCTTTCGCAGAGGCCCCTCAAATGGGGAATCTTGAGTGCAAGCCTGTGGCACTAAATGGTATATCATACACTTCTAATTGCAATCAACTATAACTAGTAACTTCAAATCTAAAGAGATGTTTCGTCTGCTTGCTACGCACTTTAGATCTCCTCCATGCCGGATGATGATACATATGATTGATTCCTAACACTTTTCTGTCGACATACCCCACTGCATTACATGGAGGATCGAGCTTTCCTCTCACTCCGCAAGTGACCTAAAAATAACAGAACATGACATAAATGAATAGAGAGCGTAAAATTTTACTAAGCAAAGCAGGTAGTAACATTGCTTAGTACCAGCGCTATGATGAGAGGAAAATATACAAATCTACAAAAAGGTGTTAATGTTTACAAGATTCTTTGTCACCATATTTGGATGGTTAAACAATACAGAATGATATCAGAAGTTAGTTTTTCATTTTCCTCGGATGAATCTCCAGGCCAGTGATATTAACAAACATTAATCAACCCTCAATAAGAAAAATTTTAGGCCCAGAAAAACAGCATCCAAAAAAAAAAAAAGAGAGTAGCAATATCATCTCAAAAGAAAATTATGACTCTAACATGGGTATGGAAAACTAGGTGGCTTACGTTGAAGACCTTCCCATAATCTGCACTATCCTTGTTAATAATAGTGAATTGCCAGTCAGGAACATATGCACCATAAATTAGTGCCAAGTAAACTATAAGTACACATGCAGCCATCAACCTGCAAATTTGAAAAGAAAAATGTAGTGGAAGCATGACAAGTATGATCGTTAACATCAAATCAGGAAAAAATACAGAATTATGAACTTACCAATGCCAACAATATAACCTGAAAATAGAGAACTGGCCTACGGATCGATCCCTGTCTTGCACATCTTTTGTAAAGATTTCCACCAGAGACACTAACAAATATGACAATGCTATCCTCTATAACAGAAAAGCCAATTACTACATAGATCCAATTATTAAAGGTTTTTTTTTGGGGGGGGGGCAGTGGAGGAAGGAGGGAGAGAAAAAGGCCTTGAATTATGCACACAATGCCAACAACATATAGCCTTAGGGCACATTACCTGGAGAACACCACACCACCTTATCAGTCTTACATCTACCCCATATGTTAGTTCGTCAGGAGCATGAGAGAAGCCACCTTGATAAGATAAGAAGCAAATTAACATCAAAATATTTCTTCATGAATTTTTTCAGGTTGAAAAAGAAAAGATTGATAATTTATCTATTTGACAGGTTGTGATAGACCTCCTGGACTTTCCTGGAAAGAAAGAAATTACATCCCTATGTTCATGTGATTGTCAAATATTGTAAAGCAGGGATCACTTATTCACAACGGCAACTTGATTCTACCTACATCTAGCAGATCAAATCATTACTAATGGCAATTGATACTTCCACTGCAAACGCTACAACCTTAACCAACATAAAGAGATGCAAATAGACTCCCACCTCATAACTCACATTTCACTAAATATATAGCAATTCTCAACCAATCACCATTTCCAATTCAAATTCTTTTGAAAAAAAATGGGAAAGTGAAACCATGATGTTATCGAACAACTGATCATTGGCAGCAAAGAAACAAGAATGCCCTTTAAATTGGTGAAATGTTTTATTATACGTGCCATAGATGTACACTGGCTCAAAGCCTAAACATGCTAGCACTAGACTGGATTTTACTTTTAAGTTCATCAAACAAAAAATCGAAGACAGAGTAGTCAAAATTAAATGAAACTGACCTTGTAACAGGATACCCCAAAAGAGAAGTTTCAAAGTTCTAAAAATCACCTTCTTAACAGCATCAGCGCGGTCTGGTATTCTCTACAGAAAAGACTCGAAAGAAAAACAACAAAATTAAAGAAACAAAAATACTGCATGTACGAACCAGCATATAAACTCTTCCAATAAAATCTATGACACATCTGGCACATCAGTTTGTGCCTAAAGACTTTCAATAAAAGCTTAAAACAAACCTTGAGAGCCAGTGCAATGGCCACGCCCACAATGAACAAAAAGAAAGGCATAACAAAATCAGCCAAGTTGCAGCCGTTCCATGGAGCATGACTAATCTCAGGCCAGTCTCCCCCAGCATGATCAACCAAAATCATCAACTGGGAGCTTAAAAAATTACAACCAGATTAAAAAAAAAAAAAACAGATTCATTTTATCATAAATTAATTAAAAGAAAGTGCTTTTTCACATGCTCAAAGCTTGAAAAAAGGGAAGCAAAAATTTCAGCCGTCATTTAGCGGGGTCAACGAGAACAACATACCGCCACAGCAAGGCCTCTGAAGATGTCTAGTGAAGCGAGACGCTGAGTTTTGAGCTGAGGCTCCTCTTGATGGTTCGAAATATCGGGTTCCGATATGATGAGAGGGAGGTGGTGCGTTGTTTCGGCTTTGATTTCGGCCATCCTTCTTACAATACCAAAATTTTGGCGTTAAATAGAGAGAGAAATATTTCGGACAATCTTCCTAGTAACTCGAGTTCGGTGCCTGAACGAGAAGAAAGGTTAGTTGTCTTGCGCGAAGTAACCAATAACCAAAAACCAAAAAAAAAAAAAAAAGCTTTTATTTAATTTTTTTTATTAATCAATATTTTTGTTGCTTTAGCTTGCCATAATTAAGTTTAAAATTATCATAAACACTTTGTACAAAAGTGACAACTTGTTATGTTTATATTATGTTAATATAATTGAGTGGGTCACATGATAATTTGGAAAGAATAATCTCACCTAAGACAGTGAAGATAGAAGGGGGTTTTGGTGAGATAAGAATGAACAAGCTTAATGTCTTTGACCACATATGGCTAAATTGACAGTGTCTTCCATTTTTCAAAAATTATTGAAAAATATTCCAAAAAGAAAATCAGAAATTATCTACAAGATATCAACTCAGTTATGAATCTGATGATTATCATTTATCAAGTTGTAAAATTTTACAACAGGTAATAATAAAAAAAATGATACAAGAGGTTAAAAAGGGTGAATTACTGAATCTGTTTTTGCTGCGGAAGTGGAGCCACCAGTCTCCAGTTGACACCAAACAGAGCAGCAAAGCATGGACAAGATTGATTGTGCCTTCAACAATGTCTCAACCTACACTCCATATATGACTGAAATAAAAGGTAATAATGCTTCCTCGAACACATGCTGGATAAAATTACAAAAACAAAGATGCATTATGTCACTAATTACAAAGAAAAATGATATATGAATGAGATAAGAAAACAATATCGTATCTTAATTTGAAGAGATTAATGCCTTACGAAGCACATTAACGTTTCATTTAAAGTTAATTAAGCTATGTCATCCTAAATAGATATATTCAAAAATTTCTTATTAGTGGTTATCTTGTTTGATAGTATTCTTAAAAAATTCTATGTATAATTTCTAGAAAAGTCTTTGTATAATAAGGTTTTAGAGTTCAGTTTTCAACCTTCAGAATACGATGACCTATCACCATAAATTTGTATTAATATTAGTAAAGATTACGGCATAGAGAAGAAGAGAAGAGGGTTTTATTTCTAATTTCTTTCTTTCTTTTCTTTTTTTTAAAATTTGGTTTTTATTTCAAAGCATGTAGAGAAACATGTATTCAAGTAACCATCACCCTAAAATTTCATTTAACCATAAATCTCAGCACACTTGAATGGCTTACTCTGAAGAAATCCTCCAGCCAAGACATCAATCTCGCATGCAACAAAAACAAATCGTAACTTATTCTGATTATAAAAGCTAAATAAAAACCAAGTCCTCACTTTTTCTAGTTGCAAAAGCTAAAGAAACAACAAATTATGACTTCTCGACGAAAGGACAATAAAACGGCATTTGACGAATAAACCAGAAGATTTAAAAGAAGTGGCTATGCTCATAGCACAAGGTCCGTTGTCGTCCAGTGGTTAGGATATCTGGCTTTCACCCAGGAGACCCGGGTTCAATTCCCGGCAACGGAAGGCTTTGACTTTTTCTTTTCTTGCGTCTACAACTGTTGTTTGATTGAGGCCCATAGACGGTGTACAATTTGGTGGATGCTGTGGGAACAGGTATGCCCCGGACGCTGGGATTAATTGGGTCCAGACCCATCACATGTCACTCCTTTTTTGTGGAGGTGCACTAACTATTGCTGTCGGCGTGTCGCAATCAATATTCACCCTTAGCCGTGGGATTTAGAAACTTAAATGACATTTAGATATATAGAGCTGAACAAATTAGTAATTTCATATAAAAAGCAGAAAAATTAGCACTAGGAAATCAGATTTGGCTTCTAATTTCCACAAAATATTTGAGTTATCCAACTTTACAAAATATTTGACAAACATCATGGAGAAAATCAAATTTCATGCTGTACGCGAACTGTAATCAACACCCAACAGTATCATACACAACTAAAATCCAAAATTGTAATCATGTATCTCTATTGACACAGTACGAATGGGATGGCAAATTTGCAAATGACCAAATCCAGGCAGGGTAAGAAGTGAACAAGTGAAGAAGAATTTTGTATACTGAAATTGCAAACTATTAATAAGTGGGGAACTCAACTAACTCAAATTTTACATATCAAGAACTCGGAAGGCTTAGGGTTTTAGCAGGATATATTCACTTTCCAATTCCAAGTTCTTTTGTGATTTCTCTTGTCAGGCTAAATTGAGAAGTGTTATGCCAAGGGAACAAGGTACGAGTAACTGGAAGTTTCCTCCGAAGATCCTGCAGCAGAATCACAGGTGTTAGATGGCTTGTGAAATAAAACTAAATTTACATCTCAACTCTAACTGGCACAACTGTCGTATTCCACAGATAATAAAAAATAAATAGTTAGGGTTGAATCAGATACTTGGCACTAGAAATTGATCACCCAAGGACAAGATCTGCACTAACATGATTGAAACACAAGCTGTGTACAGGACATAGTCAAACAAGTGGCTTTCTAGGGCAATTTCAAACACTGTTTTTTGGAAGGCAAAACGGAAGGAAAGAAATATTGCTAAAAAATAAAATAACACATCCTTTTTTTTTCCTGAGAAACAAACACGACACCAAGCACATTATAGGAGGGTGGTGGAGTAGAAGGGAAAGCATATTCTGAGGTTTAATCAAGTCAATTACCATTTAAACAGGCATGTAACAGTCATACATTTTACAACTGATCTACACAAAGTAACTAGCTTAAATCTCGTTTACTAAATTTTGAGAAAATTTATTTGGAAAATTTTGAGTGTATGTATTTCTCAAACTAGATGGTACCTTGAATGTGTTATCTGGCAAATTGGAGTAAGAGACCTGTTAATGTGAAAATTGAGAGTAAGAACTAAGAAATAAATAATCAAGCATTTGAAAATCAAGAGCAAATTGAGAACCTCAAGAGATGCCAGGTACTCTGTCTCATGGTGACGAAGGATGTTGGAAATGGACATTGCAGAGTCATCAGGAGACTGAAACAAATAAGAAATAAACATAAAAAATGTGCATGAATGAAGAAAAAACAAAAAGAACCAATACCCCATAAATGGCCTAAGCTTTAGTCTTACAGTTTAAAAAATAAAAATTGAAAAAAAAATTAAAAGTAAAAAAAAAAAAGCTACATGATAGAAAGAAATTCCCAATTAAATTGACGTGAAATTTTTGTGATAACTTACCTGAAAGAGCGTTGAATCTCTGCATTCATGTTTTGCATCTAACTGCACATTGCCCTCTTCAAAATAATGGGCACCCACCTAGAACAAGAATAATGAACCAATCAAAAAAGTTACGTTACCAGTATATAAACGCCAATTGTGGAGAAGCAGAAAGTCATATATCTGTCATGAAAAACACAAAATCCCCATATATACCTGCAATTTGCCTTTTACTTCTAGTACTTGTGCTTCATCTTGGAACTCAATGGTCCATGCTGAGCGCCAACTTCCATTGCTGTAATTATTCCAGGAATATATTGAAGGTTAACATTACAGTGAAATGTTTGCTTCCCTTAGGTAAGCGATACATTAGCAGTTAACAAAAAATAAAAATACACCCAGAAAAAGCCTGTGCGAGTTCTCATAAACTGAACTGCATTGCCAAAGAGCATCCTAAGAATTTAAGATGATCTGATAGATTCACAAACCAGAAGTTCTGTGGGCTAAGTCTACACGCAGAAATCACCACTGCAAGCTCAAAATTGAATCCTGGTCCCTCCGCGTCTTTTCCCTTGGTACAATAGACGGAACATACACCTTTTGGATAAGCTTCACCCACATATTTAAGTATTTCTGCATCCAGAGCAGACCTGCCACCCAAAAAAAATAAAAAATTGGCCACTGCTTAATCAATATATGTAGGTGATTAAGCAATGGAAGTTGACAAGTATGAGGTTATAAACTATCAATCAAACTGCACGACAAATTGACACCCCAAGAACCAATTCACATGAATTTGAATTGCTAACATGCCAAAATGGAGGTAATGAGACAATAAAGTAAGAAAAAATTAACAATCTAAATGTTTGAATAACAAATATGTCTTTAACCTCCGAATAGGGAAAACCTTTGAGATTCAAATTTGAGTATATTAAGTGGTAAAACAGCTTATGGCACTTGACCTATATATACATGACACAAGAGAAGAAACAACTTCTACATAATCAAGAGTAAACATCTATAAAGAGAAGAGCAATAAAAGATACCGGAATTCCTCAACATAAGCAGATGGAAGTTCCTCATCAGTTGCAGGTCTCACTTCTTTACAAACCTGAGCCAATTTAGCAAAAGTGACATAAAAATGGGCAACCAAAAAAAAAAAAAGACAATTCCATGAAAAGTCAGTACTTTTATATTAACATAAGAAGTAATAAATGCAAGATTTTTTAAAAACCGCAGAACTTACTTGTTTAACATGGTCAACTATAGCAACCTGGGCAGTCCTAGGATCAAGATACTCATTCTCACCAACCTCGCCAAATGATGTTACCAACACCTGCAAACACAAAAAGAGAAAAGAGATATGATTCAAAATTTACACGCATCAAATATGACATACATATTTCAGAAAGGTTAACAATCTCGAAATCTGAAAACAACGTCAGGAAGGGGCAGCATACAACACACTAAGTACAGGAAAAAAATTCAACAAAAGGCTCAGGCTATAATGTTTCAGCTTATTTCAGTTAGGCCAAACAGTTTGCAAAAATCACCATTCAACACTCAGCACCCCATCTGTAAACTACCACGAGGCCAAGTCAATGTAGAATCTAGGTAACAGAAAGGGAACACTATTTTGTGATACAAGTCCCGCTGAAGCAGATAATATTTCTGTCTTCTTGGTGAATGAAGACAAAACTGAACCTTTAATTACATTACAAGCATCCAAAATTTTATCTAGAAAAGTAATACCAACTACTAATGATGAATTTTGCAAATTGCTTAACCTAGCTGAAGTAAGTTAAAACACTATGAACCTATCATTGATTCTTGTCCCCACGAACCACGTAATCCTAAAACGCAACTCCTGACGCAACAAACTAATTCTCCTTATCCACACCAAACTTCTTACTCATTAACGCTTTAAAAATATTAATAATGATGATGAAAAAGAAGACTTACATCTCCGGCTCCCGCAGGCATTTGGAGGCAAATCATGTGAGATTTGTTGTAAATAGGAAACGACTCAGAAACCGCCTCCTCGTACACTTCGTCTTCGTTCAGAACCAACCTTAAGTCTGTAACAAATCGTAATGAATGTGCTTCTTATTTAAGTTTACATATCTACGGATCGGAAACAAAACAATGCCAATTGAAATAACAGAAATTTAATAAAAAATACACAAAAAAAAGGAGTAGATATTATGCACCTTTGGCGACGTATTGGATTTCGCCGGCGGGAGAGTTTAAGAGGAACCATTTGGCGATCTCTTTCTTCTGCTTGGGGCTTAGCTCTACTTCTTCCGCCATTAATTTTGTCTCTTTTTTTTGAAACAATGGTGTCGATTTGAAAATAAATGCAGTGACTACTTGGAGAAAAGGGTAGTGTATGGTCTGTAACGGGCCCGAGTCTGCGCGACTTGAAATGATTTCGGTGAGTAGAGTGAGTATTACTACAGCACCAATATAAAAATTTTTAGCTTTTCTCTTTTTTCTTTTTCTTTTTTTAATTAATTCCATTTCTTAAAAGTAAGAAAAGAGAAATTATCGTTTAGGTTCATTACCATTATTTGTGAAAAAATTACAAAAAATTGAGATTTTATGTTATACACGTGACATGCACGTGTGAATATTGAAGACAGAGAAAATAAGTTTCATCGTTCATCGATTGATTTGACAACCTTTTATAATTCAACCTCAAATACTAGATAATAAAGTTGAACTTTCGTGGAAAGTGGAAACATACCATCATTTTTTAACGATGATCAAATTAACAATAATCTAGTATTAAGTACACTGAAAACGTTAAGAAGCTGAGCCAATCCTCTTAAGGTTTACATCTATCAATTAGTATCCAAAGTTAACACAATCCTTTGCACAATTTCCACCAAGTCAAAAGACTCAAGATGCAATGTCCAACAAACAGACCAAATATATAGAGGACTGGCTCTTTCTGATTTGCTTATTATGTTGATTTTTCCCAACCAAAACTTTTTTGTTGTAAACACCAAAATTTTTTATTTACATTAGCACATTCCATTTTCCTAACAAATTAGCTTCCATATATTGTTTCCACGCCCTCAAAGGGCCTCTCTCTCTAACAATAGCAGCAATATCTGTTGCTCTCCCATTCATAAACAACCCTCTAGCTGCGAAACCCATGAGCTCAGTTGGATCCATGTAGCCACGCATCCTTGAAGCAAATGCATCTCCGTATGATAATCCCATTCTGAAGAACAAGCGTTCTTGTGTAGGAGTAATGTCCAGCTTGGATTGAACCAGAGTTTCCTGTGCTAGTAAGTAGTCTTCATTAAGTAAATGATTTTGCAATCCCAATGATTCCCGGTCAACCTGATGCAGGATATCAGCCGCGCGTTCAGCACTTGGTTGTTCAAGAGCCAATCTGTCAACCTGGAGTTTTAATTTTTTCAGTCGATGCCCAATTCTTGAAGCTACAGCATCATACAGTTTTCCTCTTGATAGATGTTTGGTTTGCTCCTCATCGACAAGGTCATCAAACTCAATCGGGTCCCCAATAATTACAGTTACCTACAAAACATTATATGTCATATTATTCGCCTATTTGGTCATATGGAACTAACCACAAGAATAAATAAATAGAAGTTTTGGGGGAATAAAACCATAGAACCCTTGACAGAAGATCACCACAAGAGGGCAAAATTACCAACTACACAGGAGACAATGATCAGAAACCTCCCAAAAGTAATGGTAACTTGGTAATCTCGCCTGCCCTATGGAGAGGGCTGAGGGAGGGAGAAGGGAAAAGGATGGCCAAAAGTGAGTAAATGAGTAAATCCTCGCTTGCAGTGAAGCAAGGCTAGGACTTCTGTGAATATATAGCAGAAGTTGAATTCAAATTTGAAGAACAAATGTCAGGCCGCAGGGAATTTGTTGGCAAAACAAATCTACAAATTAATTTCAGTGCAAGAGTTTGAGAACCTTCTATGCACCAGAACAAAGAATAGAGAGACTGCTTACTGTCTTGCCAATCCTTGGGAAGGTAGCTCCTATAGGCATGACATCCTGCATCCCAGTGTGCACAAATGGAACAACCATCGGGACATTATCCGCGTCCAGGATCAACCTATTGTGGAGTGTTAATATACAATGGTTAATAAGAAAACAAATTCTCACAGAACTAAAAATGAAAATATCTCTTCATGCCTAAAAGGGAAAGACTCAAATATTTCTAAAACAGAACTAAGTTGGCATATGATCACTGCTGGAAACCTCTTGTCCATTGGGGAAGACAATAAATAGGCTTATTCAGCAGCAAATTCTTACCTCCCCACACCCCTCTTGGGAGCCCCTACTGTTTTTCCACCATCCCGTGAACGACTACCTTCAGGAAAGATGTGGACCCACCCACCACTATTTAGCTTTGCAATAGCCATGTCCATACCCTGCAGCATTCAAATAAAGCATGCTGATAAACTTTGTTTTCCAATTTCTGCCAACAAACATTCTTGAGCTACTAACTAAAAGATAGGATCTGTAAATCATACCTTCTGATAGATCCCGTCACCGCGAGAAACCGGCAACACTTTGACACTTTGGAAGAATGCAGTAGTAGCAGGATTTTTAAAACACCGATCAGTTGCACAAAGTGTCCATCTTAAGTTCTGAGCATCCAAAAGAACACTGGGAGGAAGTAACGAAGCAATAACAAATGGATCATCCACAGAGGCAACATGGTTGCTGACCTGCAAAGGAGAAGCAATTCATATATCAGCTTGAAAATCGAAATGACTAGAAGCAATCTTTGTAAGAACATCTAAATTTTACCAGCTTATCCATGCAAGAAGAGGAGTTGAACTTACTGTTATTAATGGCTTGTTCTTGGGTCTGTGTAACAATGCATCATGTAACTTCTCCAAACCGTACACCTATCATAAACCCAAATTAATTGCAATGTATATCAAAATGCAAAGGCACTATCAGGTGCAAAGAATTTGTATCGAAAGAACAAACCTGAACACTATTAAGGCCATGCATAAAGATATGACAGACATTCCCAATGACAGGAACTGCCACAGCTTGAAGCATGCGATGAATAACAGAGTCGTCCTCTGCATTTAAGTCTTTAGTCACTGCAAACCCAAGAATATCAGAGAATCACAATGCAGTGACACAAAGCACCAAATATTTGAAAACCATATAAAGAATAAAAGACACAGAATGACCAAAGAGCACACTCAGTTTGACATCTATTCTTCTGCACTTATTAGCTTGACAGTTTTCTTCTCCACAAATAAACTTATAAACCATATAACTTAAACACTCAATCAAGCTCATGAAATTCATCTAACGAGGATAAATTCGCAACCCATGAATCAATTACCATTCAATTTCAAAAGATAATTTATGCAAAGTAATTCTCAAATTTTCCAAATTAGTCAAAACTAATTTCATTCTTTCAAACAACAAACCAAATTCAATTCTTGGTTAGTATCTAAGATAATAAATCTTTACTTCTAAAAGAAGAAACATAAAATATTATTTTTTAAGGTTCTCTACGGTTTTTTAATAATTTTTTTCACAATATCCCTTCGTATCATTGCATTATGAAGACTGCACTTGAAAGAGCTTTTAGCATCATAAAAAAGCGCTTCTTAAATAATAAAAAGCTCTATAGATTGAGAAAGAAGACCTCTCTTGCGATAAAAAGTGGAAGTGGAAGGGAGCGAATCACGGCGGAAGTCACGGAACAGACGTAACCAGCGTTCGACGGTTGATGAAAACGAACCGTTTTGAGAAAATATAGCCGGGCGGCGACGGTGCTTGTCCACCCCCACACGGAAGCGGTCCCTGAGCTGCAGCTGAAGCGCGCGTGCTTTGTTCTTCCACAGGTCTCCTCGTTCTATTCTCTGTACGCTCATGTTCAATAATTTTTAACAAAATTTTTTTCTAATTTACTTTGACGCGTTTTAGCTTTTGATCTGATGTTTCAGAATTCGAGGAACGGTGAGAGAGAGGCGCGAGAGTGGCGGCGAAATAGAAAGTGGTTTGTGGTTTGTGTATTGCTTGGGACTAACGTGCGCTGCGGTGAATACTCCGCACAACTTTTAGTTGGGCCCGATAGGTTGGGTAACATGCTAAAAATGGGTACGAGGAAATATCAAGCTGCGGGCCCATGGTGAAGCTGACACACGAAAGGATACTTGATCATTAGATGTGATAAGACAAATATATAGCAACTTCCAGAAGTATCCAGGGCAAGCCGGTTGATTTTCTGTTTTCATTCTTATATTTTTTCAGCAAGTTTAAATTGATAGGAAAGCCCAGTTCTCATATTTCTTTTGTGAAAATATATAACTTAGCGAAAGAGAAGCATTTTAGATAACGTCCAAAGTCCTACACTTACTATATTAAGTAATTCACAACAACTATTTAATAAGTTTTATTTTGAGTTGAGTCGATTATCATTTAAAACGGGAAAAAAAAATATGACATATGCTATAAGTTAATAACATACATGAAAGACTGATCTCACACAGCTACAAGGAGGCCTTTAGCACCCAACCTGCAAATTCAGATCATAAACTTAATGGGTAGTAGAATAGTAGGTGTGAAGAATCATTCATCAATGTCATTTAAGACATGTTAATATGTGATTATTCTAGCATCCTACATGAATATCCAACCATAGTACATGGGTGATAAGTTGAAAGAGAGTTGAGTAACAATAATGAATGATATACATATTCGATCCAAGAGCACATGAGCTTGGCTGAATTACTGCTTCAGAAACCCCAACCATCGCCATATATAAAGAGTAGAGAAAATTTGTTTAACTGTTATTCCCACTTGAACAGACTTAAAGCTTAGTCACTGTCCGGCTCAAATCATCTACCACAGGAAGAAAGCAACTGCATTAATAGAAACAAGGCATGAACATCTGTGGTGGTATGATTCACAGCATATATGAAGCTTTGTCAAATTAAGCTCACCATCTAAGGGGTGTCAGCAAATGAAAATCTGATAATCAGGCACTGGTATTCCAACATTCAAGTAGTTGACATCAGCCACAACATCCCCAAACTCATCTGACCAAGAGCAATAAGTTCTTGTTATTGAAGCATCTCATAGACTCATACGAAACTTCAGAAACAATTTGCATATTTACCAAACTCTGGGAAGGGAACAGAGCTCAAATGGCAATAAAAACTCAACCTTCATATATGGTCCTCACAAACTTTACATATTCAGGTACGAGGTCTCTATATATGATCCCATCAGGTCGGGCATCAAGAACGACCAGGACTCCTGTTACATCATTAACACGGCCAAACTAAGAATTACTACTGGTAAGAAGTGAAGATTGGCTCAATTCCCTTTCAGCAAAGGTTTTCGTGAAGTAAGATTGCGAAAGACATTCTCTTGATCTTCTAGCAAATCAGTTAAACATACTATAGCACCAAAAACACTGTTTTCAACATAACATTCAAGCCAGGTGCCAGTTGAAGTACCTGGCGCTAGCCAATCTTTGGTGGAATTGCTTGGCAATGGAGCAAGCCATAGAATATTTCGCAGATTCATTGAATCATCATATGTCACATTGGATCCTAAGGAAAACAGAAAATAGCACGTAAATCAGATGATAAACTTGCGGGAAATTCCATATATTTCTGTCTCTAAATGAAATTTGCTTTCATGCTCAGGCGAAAAGAAAAGAACTAGGTTGTCAAATTACTCGCGCTATAGCAGTGGCGTGATCAGATCACAAATTTTAGTCTTCTAGGTTTATTTTTTCATTCTTATAGGTTAATTCCAGTGAGAGATAGAGTCAGAGATTCATAAATAACCAAAACTACTCAAATGTTCCGATACTAATAAAGTAGGAGATCTGAACAAAACCCATGTGGCATAAACTTGAGATACAATCCAGTATACTTTACCTTTGTGGCAATAACCCAGGTTATATGGAAACTTTTCTTTATCGTAAGCTGGGTATTCTCTTGCATGAAACCTGCCAAGTTCATACTACTAGTGAGAAGATGCAATCTACCTTTTCAAATTATGACACAAGCACAATTAACGACAGATATTTTTGTAAATAACAATTGACCAAAACATGACGAGCAAATCCTAAAAATCATAGAATTTCTTAGTTGATTGGAAGCTAATAACTCATGCTATTAATCAAGTGGATTAAAATAACTGTGCTTCGCACTCCATCTCAAATGCAATTGTTCATGGAATTTAACAAAATGAGAAAGATTCAAAGATAAAGATGATGCCAACTCACAATATACCAAGCCGTCCGGTTTCCACGGCAAGAAATAGATGACCATGAAATAAATCATAGCGATTCAATGACACATCCAACCCAACACTTGGACCCCGGGCAACAATTAAATCAAATAAATACCTAAGATATGAATTCAACTCCTGCAATCCAACATCAAAATTGCTAATTTACTTGACAAGAAACCAAGAAAATTAACTGCCACATCATCAATAAAGGAAGAAAGTTTTCTTCAAATTTGATTCTTACCTCACTTATGAAGCGCCTCCCGTATGGTGTTCTGGTTAGCTCACAATTATTTTCCTTGGACCCTTCAACATCAGGCACCTATAACATTAGTAAAATGAACAATCTTTCAGTCCCTCATATACCAATTTTGAAGTACCAATTTTGAAGTAAAATAACTAGAAATAATTTTTAAGAGCAACCCAATTGACTTAATAAACTAATTACTACATTTGCGTCTATAAATAAAAGAAACAAGGAACAGCGACTCACAGGAAACATTGTAGGATCAAGAGCTCGATAAATGGCATCAGGTTCTCCCCCAGAATCAACAGCGAGGCGAGCCAGCTCAAGAACGGGCTCGGGCGGCCACCAAATGAGCTCATTATCTTCCCTTAATTTACTCTTGTCACTATTATATTTTTTATCTTTCAAACTGCGTCTGTAAGAAAAATCATCACAAAATTCAATCTCGGACTGTTTGACTGGAATGAAGGGAACAAGAAACTTGAAGCAGGCCTTTAGTTCTTTTGCAACGAGTGGGTTTATGGAGGAGGTGCGGGAGGTGGTGGGACCCAATAGAGAGAGCAGATCAGACGGTGTAGCTTTAGGAACGGACGGTAGTGGTGGTGGTGATGATGTGAAAGAAGGAAAGAGCGAAGACGAAGCTGACGTGGAGGCTGTTACAGAGAGGGAGAGAAAGATTGTGAACCGGATTGGGAGAGAATGAAGACGCATTTCTTCTCTCTCTTCCGTTGATAAATTCGGGTTCGGACAATTCAAAGTTTAAATTTAAAAATAAAAATAAAAATAGGAATAATACAATCCAGTCCCTGAACTTTTATATTTTATCAATTTATGACATAATTTTTCCATTAGCAATACGCTATAAGGAAAGATATTATTATCATTTTCCACGAATATTTTGCGACTTCCAGAAGGCCAGAATCTCATCTCATGGCACTAAAAGAGAAATATCACAGCAAGAAGGGATGGCAATTGGATACGGGCTTAGCCCGGCCCGGTGACGGCGATTTCAAAACCTATATATATATATATATATTCTGAAAGAATTAAAACTTAAAAAGGATATATCTGAAATATGGATTCTATCAAGGAGACAGAGATTGTCTCCGATGACGGCGAACATAGTGGCAAGATCGAGAGCGACAATGTCCAAGAAATCTTATGCGGAACCTTACGCTATGCCAAGGGCACCTACGATAATAATATGCAGTTCACGTGTCATCTCGACTTCCGCGCGGACGAGGTGATAGTACGAGGACCACAATTTCTAGATCGGCTGCCCCACTCCGAGCCTGTGATGGAGGAGATAGATAGTTAAGTAAATGATTCAATTAATTAGGGTTTATGGTAATGAATGGACGGAGGCCTTGGATTGCAAGTTTGTTTTAGGTCCGATTTAATTAATTAGGGTTTTAAAATTCAGTGAAACAATGCTAATAAATAATTTTCTGTGATGCCTACAACAAAATTAGTTTAAAATTGTGGCCTATTATGTTTTCTGATTGATTTATTTTTTACAGGTGCAAGCGATCTGAAAATGATTAGGAGTTTGATCTCCTCGGATGATGAAGTAGTGACTAGGTACTTGACGGAGATAAAGAAGAAATTCATTAAGCACAGAAGGGCAACATCTGTGTTCAAGAAAAAGGTTGCTATGAAGCGACAGCAGATTGTTGCAGATCTCAAAAGACAGGAGGACTTGTCTAATCAGGAGAATCCACCATCATTTACCTTGCAGAGAGAGACCGAGGAGTTGGAAAAGGAGTCAGCAAAGATTGAGCAAAGCGTACCAGCATTTCCGTCAGGCTGAGAAAATCAAGGATTTTTTCACCAAAATCAAGCTAGAGAATAACCAGGGAACGATGTCGTTGGCTGTGCTCGAAGAGTTTTTCAATGATTTAAGGGAGAGCTTGTCTCATGAGTATTACGAGAGCCTTAATTTGTCTGATACCGCTTGTTCACTTGCTTTGGTTCTATTTAGAGAGATGTTTCGAAATTGGAACCCGTTTCAAAATCCGTCGGATGAACATCAGCTTTTTGTACTAAGTTGGCATCTAAAGTCGTCTTACCTGCCGTAAAAATATCTGGAATCAGTACCTGGGACGCCGTTAGAGACCCAAAGTCAATGCTTCAATTCCTGGAGTCCTGGGAAAAATTGCTGCCTTCTTCAGTTATTGCTACCATAACGGATACAGTAATTTTTCCAAAACTGTCCAGTGCCATACACTCATGGGTACCACCATCTCAGGATAGTAATGCTGATACCGTTTCAATCACGGTTTGGTTGGGTCCATGGTTGCCACTTTTGGAACGTCATTGTAAACTGGAGTGTTTGCGTCAGATGATACTTCTGAGGTGGATCAATATTCTCAATGCTTGGCGCCCTGGTGATTTTTCTCCGGAGGAAGAATTCGCACCTTGGACAACTGCGCTTGATCGGAAAAGTTGGAGGTGGCTTAGGTATCGAATGCTAGTTCTGAGGAAAAAGCTTACTTTGCAATGCAAAGATGGCCGAGAGATTGAAGAAAGGTAGGTAGGTTTCAGTTGGTGTTAGCAATATGATTTTTGGCACTTAGCTGTCCCTGTTAGCCTGATCGTCTTTTGGAGACATCATAGATGTTATTTATGCTATTTAGGGATTGTTAGTTGCATTATGGACTTTGCTGTTGACATCTGGATGTTTGTTTCACATATTAATATGTATACATTGCCGTGCTTTTCGTTATTGCTGTTATGTTTATTAAACCAGGAGACAAAAATCCATATCATCTCTTAACAGTGAAGATTAGACAGATGCATAGATGCAGTTATGATGACATGTGTGGCAATGCATTACTGCTGACTTGTGAATGTTGAACATTGAAACAGGCTAGGCTGTCTAGATTTGCGGCAAATAAAAATAGATGTTGCTTCAAATTTGACAGATTATTCAATTTTTGGGGAAATCAGTACTGTTTTATGAAATTTCTTGATTTTGTCCTTGAATTATTTAATTTAGCCTACCGTTCAAATTCATAAAAATTCAATCCTCTCTCTATATATATATATATACATCCGAGAAACTAAACATAAAGCTTACAAACCATCTATCCACAACTTTTAGATCAAGTTATTTTGCCACATCTTCGTAGGGCGTAATTCCTCTCCAACCCTTTTGCCGCCACCTCATTTTTGAAAGCAGTTAGTTTCTGTCCAATAAAAGTGGCAGCATATGCAAATTAATTTACTGCCCTTTAGGCTCACCTGTAGCAAATATAGTTTTCAGCTAAACAAGGAATATATATTGCTGTCCAAGGAATCCCGATCCACCCTTTGTAAAATTACATGGTAGAGTAATGGATTTTGCTTGTTTACATGTTTTGACACATCTTCTGCCGACATTTCCAGTCTATTGTCAATTTCATCGG
This sequence comes from Luvunga scandens, assembly GCA_030449905.1. NCBI lineage: Eukaryota > Viridiplantae > Streptophyta > Magnoliopsida > Sapindales > Rutaceae > Luvunga > Luvunga scandens. Next base: position 6,747,856 of record JASUUG010000798.1, read on the forward strand.
AAAACTTTTTACACGTCATAGTTAAGATTTTACAAAACATAAAATAACAGAGAGAGTTTACGAATCACCAAAAAGTTTGCCCTATCCATTTATCCTCACACTTTGTTTTGTTATTTCATATTTTGTAAAATATAAAATTGCAGTTTACGCTAATTATATATATATATATATATAGATACATATACGCATGAGGGTATATTTTAATTTATTCCATATTTAAAATGTTAAAATATTAATTTATTCTCATTTATTATTAAAAAAAAAAAATCCGTGAACGAGCTCCCATTTGTCCTGATCTCTCTTATTTTTAGAAACTTTAAGTTGCTTCTATTTTTATTTAAAAAATAAAAAAGAGAGAGTAGATTGAATTTTTTATTCTGTTTCCTTGAAAAAATAAATTGAAATTTATAAAAATGAGAAGATATTTAAAAATAATCAATTCACACGGATAGTCTAAATTAACCCTATATATATTGACACAGGCTAATTACGAATTCAAAAGCCTTTATATATATCGTTAAAGAAATAAAAGTATTTGTTTGAAATATGGATCCTATGAAGGAGACGCCGATTGCCTTCGACGACGCGGTTCAGCGAATACGCCACTTCAACTACGAAGGTAGTGGCGAAGGCGGCACCATGAACACATTCTTCCCCGACCACCTCATAAGACGTGACGATCCCTTCCGCTTCTTGGAACCAGGATAACTAGATAACTTTCCATTTTTAGATCAATCCGAGCCTGTGATGGAGAAGCCAGGTACGTAGTTAAGTAAATGATTCAATTTTTGTTTATGATAATGACTAAATAGAGGCCTTGGATTGCAAGTCTAAACTTCCTTTGTTTTAGGTCAGATTTAATTAATTAATTAATTAATTAGGGTTTTAAAATAGTGTGAATGAGGAACAACACCTATTAATATTAGTATTGTATTATGTTTTCTTATTTATTTTGACAGTCCCAAGCATTATCGCAAGCACAGTGAAAGCATCTCATCCTCCTCGGAGGTTTGCTGCGACGATATTGGAGAGTAAGGTTGAGAAGTTGGAAAAGGCGTTGGAAAAGAAGTTGGAAAAGATTGAGGAAGAGCAGAACCGGCATTTGCGTAACATCAAGGAAATTGAACATTTTATTTTGGGTATCATGCTAGATGATCATGGGGGAAAGTTGTCCTTGGCCAAGCTCGAAGATCTTTTCGGTAAGTTAAGGGAGAGCTTGTCTCATGAGTATTACCAGAGACTTAACTTATCTGAAAAAATGCTTGTTCATTTGCTTTGCCTTTATTTACAAAGATGTTTCAAGATTGGGACCCTCTTCGAAATTTATCCAGTGAACATCGCCGTTATCTATCCACTTGGAAGGAATTCCTGCAAAGTGAAGAGCTTTATACTAAGTTGGTTTCACAGGTTGTGGTACCTGCTCTATCTCGTATCACTAGTACCTGGGACGCTGCCACGGACCCCGAGCCCATGCTTAAATTCCTGGAGTCTTGGGACAATCTGCTACCTTCTTCAGTTCTTGCCACCATATCGGATACAGTAGTTCTGCCGAAGCTGTTCCGTGCCGTGAACTCATGGGCAGTACCATCCGAGGATAGCAATACTAGTGCTACTGCTAACACTGCTACTGTTCCAGTCCATGTCTGGCTGCACCCATGGTTCCCATTCTTGGAACGTCATTCGAAACAGCTGGAGTGTTTGCATCAGATGATACTTAGAAAGTTGATGGACATACTCAATGCTCGGCGCCTGAAGGAAGAATTGGCACCTTGGGAAACTGCGATAGATCTGGCGAGTAGGCACCAACTTAGGCGTCTAATTAATGCTAAAGCTCAGGTAAATCCGGTGAAGCGAAAACTTGGCCAAGTCTCCAGTGGTATGAAGGTGCATAACAATTCTTCTGCAAAGGAAGAGCTTCATTCGTGGTTGAAAAAACTTTGCAACGCAGAACTGGCTGAGATTTCAAAGAAAGTTTAGGTAGGTTTCAGGTGGTGTTACTGTTAGCCATATAATTTTTAGCATTTGGTACGTTGTTGTCCCTGTTAAGCTTGATCGTATTTTGGAGACATCATGTATGGTGTTAGTGGACAAATGCAATTTAGTGCTTTTACTTTCTGTATGATTGTTAAGCTGCCAAATACTTTTTTTTTTTTAATTTTAAAACTATTAAAATCAGAGCTGTCATGTACAAATGCCGTTGAAGAAGGTTAAATTAATTTGCAGACTATTTTGTTCAGAATCGTGTTTCAATCTTTTCGAGGAACTCTAAACGAAACCCGTAAAACTAAAAAAATAATTCGAATTGGCTAAGAAAATAGCGTTTTGAAATTAAATGTGACCGTAGTCCAAATATTTCAGGAGTTTTAGCCTCACACATTGGGATGATACATAAAAATAAACAAATTTAGCCTTAAAAAAAATCAGAAAACAAGGCATTTGATCATTATATAACACACCAATTCAGTGAAGAAAGTAATTCTTTAGGAGAGGAGAGACTTGTTTTATTCAAGTTCAATCACCAGATTCCTTTATATTGTGTTTGGTTGACGGCTTTATATTGTGTTTGGTTGACGGATAGTCAGTAAGAAGAAAAAGGACGCATCTCATCCCACAAAATTATCAGGAATATATATATATATATATGTATGTATATATAAATAAAAATTAAAAAGAATTCAAGAAGTTATATCTTTTTCAAACAGCGGAAGAATTATATGTTGGATTAAGTCAACGGTCGAAAAGAAATTACAATTGGAATTCTTTCTCTAATCACAGTGTAAATGTCCCGTTTTATGGATTGTTCTATATTCTTAATTTAATCTTCACGAAGAAGAGAAGGTGAAGTATCAATTTTTACGTATTCTTATCATTAGAGGGAGTTAAGATCAATCCCCATAAATCGTACATGTAACTACATGGTAGTTATCATGTGTGGGTTCGGTCGGGGTCGATGGGCGACCCACTGGTCCAACAATATATATATTTATATAGAGGCCCCATTCAATTGATTATGGTTTTAAAATTGAATGAAACAATTCCAATAAACGATGTGTGTCTGATACCAGCAGTTGGGAAGCAATTTATGGGTCGAATAATGCGCTAAAAAACTCATGGTAAATCTTGCAAAGCAGAACCATGGCAAGCGAGTCTAATGGTATAAACTATAAAACAATTCTTTTGCAAGGAATGCGCATGCGCTCACAGCGAATATGCTCGAAGAATCTTTTGCAAATAATAGCATTATTATGCAGTGTACACGTTCAAAATACAAATTTGATAAAATAAAAAATGACAAAATTGAAAAAAAAAAATGAGGTGGTCAAATGAGATTCTCCGCATACATGATTGCATCTGTTCGCATATAGTCATCATCAGAAATCATTAAACGTTCAACGGTTGTCCTTTCTTCTGGATTACTATTGATCATTATAACTTCATCTTTTCTAATTATAAAGCATAGTGGCACCAGCAAACCTTCATAAACGTAATCATAATCAATTCCGCTATAATTATCAGCTACTCTAAATAACTTCTCCCAACTAGACTACACTCCATACCGCTTCTTCATTATACATAAATCAATGCCACAACAATTAGTACTATCAGAGCATTCCAAAATTAAAAACCAGACCAATGAGCCACTCATCAAGAATAAACGATGTATTAAGACCTTTAAACCAGTTCTAAAGCACAACTAATGCAATACTTTAGCCAATGAAGAGTTCCATACTTCCATTCAAAAGAGATCCTATTAAGGGGTTGTAAACGTGTTTTGAATCTCCCTCCAAGAATCAGTTTTTGTCTCCAAAACCCAAATTTTTTGTTGTATAAAGTCCCAGAAAACCTTGTATCGTCATTAGTTGATGAACCGTAACCAAAACCATACATGTTTAGCTTCCCAAAACATTAAACCTAGTAACTTCTTGTAAACACCGGTAGATGGGTTCCATATAATGAAATCTTTGTCACTATCAAAAGCTAGACGAACCAAGCCGTTGCATGAGCCTATAATTGTAATATCTTGGTTGGCTAAATAATGCTAATAGGAACTTATGGTTAAGTAATGCAGCTTCATCGGTTAAATTAGAAGTTGTTGGTTAAGAGTTCAAGGATTGAAGGCCAGACCATGATGATATAAGATGAAATCAATGTAGCATATATTTAAAATTGAATAACTCAAACAAATTTTAAGAGCAATCCAATTGAATTAATAAAACAGTAGTAACAATCACAAGCAAATGTAAAAGAACAAAAAGCAACTACTAATAGCGATATTCTAGGATCAAAGAGCTCGAGAGGCGACATCAGGGCCTCCCCAGGGATCAACGCACGGCGAAGCGAGCTAGCCCAAGAACGGGCTCAGGTAGCCAACAAATGAGCTCATTGTCTTCTTTTCATGGCGCTGCCATGACTTTGGATGGCGATTCCAGCGTTTTTAATTGTTGCTCCTTTGATGCCACCATTGGATAGATCTCAAAAATTAAAAGAGTGATGTCAGATATGTTGGTAGTGAGGATTTGTTAAATTTTTCCTGCAATTCCCCAATTGAATAATGTTTTCATAAACTATTAAAAATTAAATTTGTAGTTATTAATTGTGAAAAATGATAAATAAAAGATAAAAATGACATAATGGTACTTCTAATAAAGTAATATGGTTAATATGGGCATTTATCAAGTTCCAGCTACACCTTGGCAGCTGGTAGACCAACTGGCACACAACTGAAGCGAACGGGCTGTAAAAATTGGGGAACAAAAAAGCTTTTTATTCTTCAATTAAACGTTGTGATTAAACAATAGGAATTTGCGTTTTACCAAATTCATTAAGTCAGTCGTATTAGTTTTTAATTTTAAAATTAATCACTGTGATTGATTTCGAAAGGATTCGTGCTTTATTCCTTTAGAAGTTGTTATATTGACATTGTTGTTGCCTTAAAGAGAATTGAATATTTGAATTTGAGAAATTCCCAAAGCATTCTTGACTTTTTCTTTTTTCTTTATTTTTTTTTTCATTTCATTGCTGCTTACATTTCTCTTTAATCAGTCCAATTCACAAGTAAGGTTGGTGATATTTGTCTCTTGCTCTCATTTTTTTTTTAGTTCCGTAGTTCCATTCTTAGAGCAAGTTAATTAATGGTTTATTGAAATTCTTGTCATGATAAGTTTTTGTAAATTATGGTACGGTTTCTACACATTCAATCACCTTAGGCATTGATTAATAAATGGTTTCAGGGTGAAAGGATGTTACTGAATTTGTGCTTTGGAAAAGCTTGGACACTTATATAAGGGTATTATTCTTAAAAACCTTTAAAATTCATGTTATAGTTAGTAACATGTTATGCCAACCGCTAAGTTTTTGTCGAGCTGTGCAATTTTATTTTATTTTTAATACAATAAGGAGTTTGATAGACAATTTGTTAAGATTATTTTTAAGAGAATTTTTAAGCACTTCGTTGTGAAACTGCTACAATGTCTACCGAAAGTGCTCTAGTAGGTTCAAGATGCTTAACACTTTAAGGGTATTACTCTTAAAATAGCGTTGAAATTCTTATTGTAATTACAAATATGTCATTCCAAATACGTAGTGTTTCTGGGATGTTGCAATTTTTGATAAGATAGAGTTCGATAAACAATTTGTTAAGTTGATTTTTAAGAGAGAGATTTGGAGCACTTGCTGTAGAATTGCATGCAATTCCACCGAAAGTGCTCAGGTGGAGGCAGAAGTGCTGCACAAAATGAATCAATTGATAACATATTTTCACGCTAATGATGAAACATTAGAGGATGTTATAGTAGATAAAATCTCTCCCTCGTATTACCAGTGCAGTCTTTTTAATAAGACATTTGAAAATATGATTTATGTTTCGCGACTTGCCTTTCTAACGGGGAATCAAATTTAATGATAGTAATTTTTTATCTACTTACAGGAATGTTGCCAATAGTGATGGCCCTTCATTTTAGGTTTCTGAAGCAATAAAAAGAACATAAATTTTCAAATAATTCCAAAAGTGATGGCAAATTACTATTCAAATAAAATGTAAGTTGTGTTTTCTTTTTTTTTTCCTAACAATGAAAAACTATAATAATAATAATAATAATAATAATAATAATAATATGAAGAATATGGTAAGAGACCGAGTGCAGCACAATTTATATGGATATCACTAATATATATTATGGAAAATAAAAATATGGTTCTTATTTATTTATTGTAAACTTCTGCTGTGAAAATTATAAAATATATATTTTATAAAACTACATGTGCCTTCTTCTTCTTCTTTTTTGGCTAGACCTATTTTATTTATTCTTTTCTTTTTATATTTTTTTCCTAGATTCTATTGAGAATTTTCAGTCTAAACATGAACTTTTGATTCATTGCGTAACCCAATACATAACTGTTGTTGGAGATCATCCATCCGTTGAAATAAAAATCCACCAGAGTTGTTTTTATCATCATCTGTATGTTGAAAAATAGTACGGATTATGGACAAATGTCAATTCTTGTATTCAAACAGCATATAAAGAAACTTATAACTAGAGATTCTGTCAATATTCTTGTGGGCATGCTGTCGAAACATGAACCCACGATGATTATACATTCCCTCGGTCTAAAACTCTTTAGTGTCTGTTGTTGCAATATAAATATGAAAAATATTTCATTCACAAATTATAAATGAAACACAACTCCGTTAACTAAGTTACGATTTTATAAAAATAAAATATTAATGTTGTAAAATTTTGATATATCATTTATAAAATCATGATATTTATAATTTTATTTATTAAAGTCGTTATATTTATTTATTCATTTAACTAATGATAAACATAAAACAATTAATTTTTTTAAACTAAGACTTAAATTAATTTAATAAAATATATTAAAAATTTTAATTTTAAAATATTTATAAAATCATGAGTTCATAATATTTTATTTTTTCTTTTTATTAAAAAAATTTACCTAGACATACTTTGCCTCACGTCCTATTAATGGTCTACAGGTTGTGTGCTAGCCCACTAATGAAGTGTGCTTATTACGTGCTTTTTCGCGTGCCGTGCTTTTAAGGCCCATATGCCTAAAATTCTAAACCCGACCTGGCCCTAGGGCATGCCCTACCGAAACGTGCTCGTGTTATCCAACCTATTGGCCACCTTTAATCCAAATATTATATATATACACCATATAAAAAAATGAAAATAAAAGTAAAATATTTTTACCACCAAATGACTAAACAAACCCTTTTATATGCAAGTCGCCAATCTAGGAAAGTTCAAACCCTGTAACCAAACAAGCATATAACGCTTATTTTTACTTCACTGGGGGTTTCAAAAACTAAGTAGGGTTATGACATAATTAGGCTTGGCAAAAAAGCCTGGGCCGGCCCAAGCCCGACCCGAGCCCCTATGCTTTAAGCCCAGCCCTCATAATGGATTTAAAGGTATGGGCTCAAAAATTCAAAACCCATAAATAGTGTGGTGGGTCATGAGCTTAATCTATAAAGTCCGGGTTTCATATTATATAAAATTAAAAAATTCCAATAAAAAAAGTAGAAGAAAACAAAAAAAATCAAAATCTAATGCTAGTTCTCTTTTTATATTAATGTTTTATGGTTTATTATGTTATATTGTTATTATTTTGTATGTAGGATAATAATGTATTACATAATCGTTTATAATTTAAGTGTTTTTTTTTAAGTTGTATAGTTTTATACTTTTATAAAAATTTATTTTAAAAAATTATAAAAGCTCAAAAACCCAACCCGCTTGTGATTGAATAAGCTTTCTGTAGGCTTGAGCTTGTTTTGGAATGCATGGCCTAGGCTTGGGCTTGCAAAAGCTTGGGCTAAGCTCACAAATTGCCAACCCTAAGCATAATTGCTACTGTGTGAGCAATTTTAATAATAAATCTTTAGGGCTTATTCAGCATTGTTTTAAACTTGTATTTTCGTTTTTGTTTTCAAAATACAAATGTAATAAGCATTTAGTGAATTAGAAAACAAACTACAAAATAAAGGATTTAGATTTAATTTTATAACTATAATTATGAAAACATGTTATTTTCAAATATTACAAGCCCAAACTAAAAAATATATTAAAAAACAAACCCTAACTCGTGAAGACCTTTTTATCTCTTCATCTTCCTCTCTTCGTCAATAGCTCTCTTTTCCCCTCCTTGTCCAATAACACTCTCTCTCTCGTTATCTCTCCTGATCTAAACTCCCACGGTGTGCTAGCTGCTGTGACTTCGCATTTGCCACTGCTACAACTTCTCCTATGTCGTTGTTGCAACTTTGCCTCTATCACTACTGCAACTCTCAGCCCCTGTTGCAGAAGTGTTACTTCTTGATCCAATTTGTCTCTTGCTGGTATTTGTTTTATTTTAACAAATTTTGAGTAATTATTTAAATAATTTTGAGTAATTGGTTTTTAAAATAGGTTATATTATGAATTCTCTTAGTTGATGCCAAAATCTTGCTGAAATTTGTTTTATTTTAGCAAATTTTGAGTAATTATTTGAATAATTTTGAGTAATTGATTTTTAAAATATATTTATTATGAATTCTCTCAATTGATGTCAAAAATTTGTATGTTCATTATTAGTTTATACTTTTGTTGCACGAACCATAACATCGAATTTTTTGTCTGCCAATCGATAAATTTTGTTTTGGTAGAGAGAAAATGAGGTAGGCAAATTGGGCTTTATCCTCATGTAATTTTTTATAATTATTTTGTTTAAATTATTCATAGTATGTTTGTATATTTATTAGTTAAGCAATTATTTTTTTCACAATAAATATGACTTAAATGTTTAGTAAAAATTATTTTTGAAAATGGTACTACCGAACACATATTCCCTCCTTTTATAATTTTTAATTGTGTCTACCAAGCGCATGTTATTGTTTTCAGTTTCAAAATATAGAATATAGAAAATGATACTAGATACATACTTAAATTCGAAATACGGCAATTAGGGATGGCAAGAAAATATAGATCTGGCCCGCATTTGCAAAGATCCAAAAAATTTAGATTTGGATTTAAAAAATTAATATCCTCACGGATCCAGATTCAGATCCAGATCTGGATGCACTTGCATCTGGAAAATCGGATATCCGAATCCGAATGAACTTGCATCCGGAAAATTAGATATCCGGATTCGGATGCACTTGCATCCAAAAATCGAATATTCGGATATGGATGATTTTTAATTAAAAATTAAATTAAAATACATATAACTTAAATTAAAAAAAAAACCCCAATATCCCAAGTCATCCCTCTCGATTCGACTGTCACACACACACACGGACCTCAATGACTCAGTCACCTCAACTCACTAGCAGCAGTCGTGTCGCCTACCATTCGTCGTCTTCTTCAGCTCGCCGAATCCTCGCGTCGAAGCTGAAGCATCGCCGTCCAAGCCTCGCAGTTCTCGCCGTCTTCTTGCAGCTCGCCGGATCCACGCCACTGCTCGAGGTCATCGCCTCGTCGAAGAAGCCTCGTGGTCGCAGTGCAGCCGGTGCTCATTCTCCCTGCCGTGAACCTATGCCATCCAAGCCTCACCCACAAGGATCCGGATCCGGATCCAGTAATTTGATTTTGTTGCCTTGCTCCAATAAATTTTCTGTTAATAATATTAATTACATGGTTTTTTTCTCTGGTTAATAATTTGACATTGTGGTTAATTATTAATTATATTTAATGAGTTTAATCTAATGTAAATTTATTAAACTTGAAAATGTTGTTGGATTAATTTATTGTTTATTCAATTTTTTTTCTTATTAATAATTTGGTATTGTGGTTAATTGTGTGATTGAATTTAATGAGTATAATCTAATCTAAATTTTTTTTTTTTGGATTGGAAGCTTAGAATCTACATGAATTTTTAGTATTTTTTATTTGTGGATTTTAATGATTGTGTGCTTGAATTTAGTTATGTTTTTTTTATTTGTGTATTTTAATGATTTTAATGATTGTGCACTTGAATTTAATTATTTTTTATGTTTGATTTATATTGTTATGTTTTTATTTGTTGATTTATGTTTTTTATTTGTGGATTTTAATGGTTGTGCACTTGAATTTAGTTATTTTTTATCTTTGATTTATGTTGTTATATTTTTATTTATTATGGTGTTGTATGTTATTTATGTTAAATTGTTAATGGTTAGATTATAATTAAATTTTATTTGATATTATTAATTAAATTATTAAATTTTTAAAAAATATTTTAAATCATTTAATTTTAAATTTTCTGAATTTGGATATCCAAAATATCCACCCAATCTGGTGCGAATATTATTTATCTGGATCCGGTGTAAATATTATCCGCATCCGGATCTCGATCCGAATTTTACCAATCCAAACACCAACTGTAAAACATTATTTTCATTCTTATTTTTATTTTCAGAAAATACCGAATAGTCCCTTAGATTTCTTCTCTCATTTGCATTCGAGTCGTGAGAGAAAGAAAGATTCAATTCGTGAGAGAAAGAAAGAAAATATAAAAAAATGTTGGACATTAATCTGTTTAGAGAAGAAAAGGAGGAATCCCAGAGAAAATACGCCAGTGGCAGCGGCGCCGTTTTGCCAGCGTCGATCTCATCGACGAAATCATCAGCCTCGACAAGAAGTGGCGCCAGCGTAATTACTGCCAACTCTGTTCTGTTTGTTTAATTAATTTTCGTTCTTTTGAAACTTTTGTTAGTTTTATTGATTTGATGCTTTTTGTGTGTGCAGTTCAATTTGATGTTGAAAATTACCGCAAAGAGTTCAACAAAATCAATAAGCAAATCGCTCAGCTCAAAATTGTGAGGTCTTTAAATATTTTATTTTTATTATTTTTTTGTTTTATTAAATCCATTGTATTTTTGCTTTTGATATGCTAACGGTTAGACAGTCAGGGAACATTAGTGAGACTTTTGAAATCAGTAGGATTTGATTAATTGATCTGGAAAACTTGTGTTTTATGTAACTGTTAATTAAACAAGGTCTGAAATGATAATTATCCTTTGGTCTATTTATGTGTGAATGAACTTGTCTTTTTTGGTCATTGTTGGTTGTGAACTGATTTGTGTGTACTGGGGTGGGAGTAGTCGGGTGAGGATTTCTCTGAGATGGTTACAAAGACGAATGAGATCAAGCAACAATCGGCAGATAAAGAAATTGAGGTCTGTGAGGCTTGGGCTGCATTGAAAGCAAAGCTGGAAGTAGTTGGAAACCTTGTGCATGATTCAGTACTAGTCAGCAATGATGAGGTATGTAATTTGGCACTGAAAGTTTATTTCTATGATGTTTCCTGATGACGAGGATGAGTTATGATCGTGGGTGATTTATGTAGGCAAATAATGCTATAGTCAGAACATGGGGTGAGAAAAGGATGGAGCCAAAACTGAAGAATCATGTTGAGCTTGTTGAGCTTCTTGGAATTGCGGATCTGAAGAGAGGTACTGCCGTGTTTTAATTAGGGTTGACCAGTTTTGTAGGCAATGGCTCATGCGTAAATTTTACCGTCTTTTGTTTGTGCTACTGATTTTAATTTCTCTGCTGGCCTCACTTTGCTTTGAAATAGGTGCTGATATAGCAGGGGGAAGAGGTTTCTATCTAAAAGGAGATGGAGTACGGCTTAATCAAGCTTTGATTAATTTTGGTCTTGATTTTTTGGAGAAAAAGAGTTATACATTGTTACATACTCCATTCTTCATGAGAAAAGAAGTTATGGCCAAGTGTGCTCAATTAGCTCAATTTGATGAAGAACTGTACAAGGTAACATTTTTGAATTTCTATATTATAGCATTCTACTACCTTCTCTTAAATTTGCTTTTTTAAGTTTTTAGATAATTTCTTTCTACTTTGTCTTTTAGATGCTTGGCAAGGATGCCTTTACCTTAAATGTGAGTATGACTAATTGGTTGTTCTAATAGGTCACTGGTGAGGGAGATGATAAGTATCTTATTGCTACGGCTGAACAGCCACTTTGTGCATATCGTATAGATGATTGGATCCATCCATCTGAGCTACCCATTAGGTAATTATCTTGTTGATCTGTCATGGCTGCCATAAAAAGAGTTCCTGTTGGTGTTTGTTCATGGACATTGCATTTTTCTTTTCTGTTTTTTTTTTTTTAACCAGATATGCCGGGTATTCGTCGTGCTTCCGTAAAGAAGCTGGCTCAAATGGTCGAGATACTCTTGGAATATTCCGTGTCCATCAGTTTGAGAAAGTGGAGCAATTTTGCATCACCAGCCCGAATGGCAATGACTGATGGGACATACATGAAGAAATGATCAAAAACTCTGAAGAATTTTATCAGATGGTATGTGTGTTCTTTCACTTTCTCCCTTCTATCAATTATAAAGTAATTGAGGACCATGTTTAAGGTTTTCGTTCTAATTGACTTTTCTCAAATGCAGCTGAAAATCCCCTATCAAGTCGTGGCTATTGTCTCTGGTGCTTTAAATGATGCAGCTGCAAAGAAGTTAGATTTGGAAGCATGGTTTCCTGCATCACAAACCTACAGAGAGCTGGTGTCATGTTCAAACTGTACGGACTACCAGTCAAGAAGATTAGAAATTCGATATGGGCAGAAAAAGGTAGGTTCTCTTTATTTCTTCTTATGCAATACAAGCAGAATGATTGCATGAGTTTTGATGCCCCATCAGTTGTGGAATAAAGGGGTAGTGTATGAAACAAAATAAACTATCTATAACACATATGATTTTAATGAAACAGAATTCTTCAAATGATGTGAATTAGATTGTTGTACGGTATAGAAGATGGAAACTTAACTCTGCTAGTATGAAACAGATTTGTTATGTTATCAAATTCATGATTTGTCTCCTGTATTTTGCACTGTTGCAGAGCAATGAGCAAGCAAAACAATATGTTCACTTGTTGAACTCAACCCTCACTGCAACAGAGAGGACCATTTGCTGTATCCTTGAAAACTACCAGACGGAAGACGGTGTGGAAGTACCGGAAGTTCTACAACCTTTCATGGGTGGAAAGACTTTCCTGCCTTTCAAGGCCAAGCCACCTCCTGAAGCCAGAGGGAAGAAATCCAAGGCTTAGCTAAGTGCATCTATTAAATCCCTAGAAACCAATTGCAGAACTAGTGGGATCTAGCTTTTAGATTGCAAAATCAAATATTTGTTAGCGGTAGCAAATACGAAACCTATCCTCAAAATGTTGTGTAATGCATTTTGCCAGAAATTTGATAGCCTGATTTTGTTATCCACGCCTTGAACTTTCAAGTTATGACGTGTCAGGATTTGTTGCTAAACCATACAGTTATTAAATTTTGCTACTCAATCTTGTATTGTTGTATTTCTTTGCTATCGGTTTTCTTGATCAGAACAAACAACATAAATAAATGATACTGTATTAAAAAAATTTTGAAAAAAAATCCACTCGCCCTTCATTTGTTATCAACAATATGATATTGCCTGGGATCCTTTGGCTTAATCTTCCAGTGCCCATTAGCCAAACTTGCATTCTCAGCAATTCTTCTCCATTTCTTAATCCTTTTATCCACATGCTTCGTCAATGCACAGTACTGTTGCAATTTCTTAGGCATTGCATCATAAACTTGCCACCATTTCTTATGAGCTGAATCACTAGCAAATATATGGCGACTCACCATGTCCCAATTGCAATCGTAATCCTTGTAACACATCCATGGCTTTAACCCCAGATAATGAATTGCATAAAGACCATCACCCACTCGATGTTCCTTATCATATTGCTTTGAAAACACCTTCAAATGGTTTATTCTCTTAGGCAACCTATGCCACCATGTGAACACTTCATTAAGAAATCCCTGGTCACCCCCATTGTATGATGAAACCTTAAAGCTTTTCAACATCAAATCTTCAAACTTGCACGATGATGGCTCAATCACCATCACTCCAGAATTGAACAACACTTTATCATTACCTGCTGCTGATAATTCAGGGTAAACGAAGAACTCATCCATGTTTCTGAGTACTAAAAGATCAGAATCAATGAAGATAATTTTATCATATTCAATGAGTTGCCATACTCTAAGCTTGCTGTAATTCCACTCATTGTATGAATCTTTCTTTGCAAATGGGCTACGTATGCGCGAAATCCACTTGGTTTTCCATCCGGCAGCTCTAAGGCCACGGAGGGATTTGCCACTTATTGATTTATCATGGAGGAGAACGAGATCTTTGCTCGAGTTCTTTTGGATTATGCTTTGCGCTAAAGCTATTGCACCGCATACATAAGCTTCTGATGAATGTAGGACTGTTACATAAGCTTCTCTTTGATGGTATGTTGTGTAGTTCAGTTTCGTTAGTCTTGCTTGTGACATGAAATATCTCCATAATTCTTTGCCTGTAAATCAAAATAAAAACACTCAAATGTTAATTTTAAGTTAATTTTACAAAATTAAGAATAAATTAATTGCGTAGGAAGGTTTTGAAAAAGTCTCAGATAGCCATATGATGTCATCATACCATCATTAAATTGCACATCATCATTTGTCTACAAATAACTAAATTTAAAATTATCAAAAATGCATTGGCCAGCACATCTAACAAGCCGTGGCGTCCGAATTACGTAATGCTTTCTGAAAAATTGAGTGTGCAATTCTCTAACGCCACATAAGTCTTGATTAGGCAATTGATTTCTGTTGGCTGAGTTACCAAATTTTGATCCCTTGCCAAATTTTCACACAATCAGATTCATGAATGCTGCCTGTGTACATACTGTATCTGCAGGTTATTACAACTCTTAAGGATGTCAAAATTGAAGAATAGGTCAAATTTAAACCAATTACACCTAAGCACGAGTTGTGCATATTTAATTTGGATTTGTCTCATTTATTAATGCTGAACGAATAATTTACCAAAACTCGAAACTAAACAAAGCAGTTAATTAGTGACCCACGGTGACCAGGTAAATCACCCACCAACCAATATTTTTTTTTTTTTTTGAGAAACATCAAATTTCTGGAGAAAATTAGGACATTTTGTATAATTTTATATGTGACAAAATTTTATATTTACTTAGTAAAGTATAAGAGTCTTCTCTAAAATAAACTCCAAAAGGTATCAATTAAAATCACAATATTTAATTTCCCACCATAAATTTGCCTATATAAATAGTCACTAAAGTAGGGGAAAAAAGGGCTTAAATACTAGTTCGTAAATAATCAAGAAACATGACAAGCATAGAAACTATGCTAAACAAACTAAGCAAACAAGAACAGCGACTACAAATTCATAAAGATATTTATGAAATTTTAAGTCACATTTTAAAGCATATAACGTTGTAAAATTCTGGCAACTGAATACAAACAGTGAGTTAACGTTTGGTTAAAAAATTGTGCTTGGTCAAGTGATCACCAACTTTTCTTCAGTTTCCAAACTATTCACCGTCTAAAACACAAACAAATTGTTTTCCAAACCCCACCACCCACCCCCCCCCCCCCCCCAAAAAAAAAAAAAAGCAGAAGCAAAAGCAAAAGCTCACCGGTTTGAGCATAAGCAGGAGCAATTTGGCATGACCCAACAGGCATCGACACTTTATGTTTCAATCTCCTCAAGTCAGGCTTATAAACCCAATAATCCCCTGCCTGCTCCACAAGATCATCACATCTGAACGTCTCCACCATGGCCCCACAAGAACCCACAAAGACAACGTACACCGCCCGATCAACATCAGATTCCACCCACCCACTCTCCACCGCTAGATTCGCCACCACGAGATTCACTTGCAACCTAAAAACATCCCTCATCCCACCATCGCCAGCTCCATCTCCTCGGCAGGGAACCCTAGCCACTATCACGTCGAGGTACCGGTAATCCTGCGCCGGCATTGGTATCTCCGGGCACGACGGTGGGGCCCACTTGTGATCTTCATCAATCCACTCCGGGAATAAGTCTTCCCATTTTTTATCGTCACCCACATGGTCAAAACGTACGCGAACAGCTTCGACATGTATGCCACGTACGCTATAATAATAATAATCATCATCATCATCATCGTTTACATTTACTAAACCAACTTTAATTTTATGACCCTCGATGTGTTTTTCGATAACATCGAGCCATTTTGGTTTGAGCAATAAGTGGTTAATCTTATTGTTGTTGTTATTATTATCATTTGGCTCGTAAGGGAAATGGGGTTGTTGTTTAGGTTTGAATGACAGGACGACAAGGAAAAGCGAGAAGGAGAGGAAAAGAAGAGCGATTATGAAGAGCTTTTGACTGAAATTTGTGGGCTTGTTAGAAGGAGATGATGATGAAGCTGCAGCCATTTGATTTAATTTTGCTTCACGTCTTTGTTGAAAGTTGAAAGATTTGTTTTGAATCGACATTTTGTTTTAAGTTATATCCAGCGAATCGAGTTGAAATGAAAAGATTGCATGGCAGCACGTTGAGTGTTGTCAAATTTTCTCTTATGTGTGGGTATTTTATTTTCACGCGCGTTTGGTGCGCGTGGGGAGGTTATTAAACGTACTTCCTTTTTAAGATTAAAATGTGCTTTTAAGTTGTCAAATTATCATAAAATCTTTTACACTACACAAAAATTTAAGCCATTTAGTGCGCCTAAGAGAAAAGTCATTTGCATAAATTGATTAGATATGCTCAACTTGATTGAAATGAAAGAATATAATTGTAAAAACTAACAAAGTAAAATACATTATCTTAAACATTTTAAGACTCATAAATTATTAAAAATTCTTACTCTTTGTATATAGTAAGGTAAGCAATTTGAGATCAATCTTCAGTTTTTCAAAAAATTATATCCAAACTCAGCAATTTGCGATCAATCTTCAGTGAAGCAAAGAAATTCGTGACCAATAATATGATCATATAAGCACTAGCTAAGAAAATTATGTATCATACATATGTCAATAATGATAATTTTTTTAAAATTAATTATGTATAATAAATGGCACCTAATTTTCTCCTATGTGAGATAAGCACTACATAAGAATGAGGTTCTTTGAATAATAATAAAAAATACAAGTAAATAAAATATACTTATTCAAGCTAAGTGCTATAAAAAGAACTTTCTTTTATATACTAGTTTTTCTCTCTTTTATTTTTTTAAAAGATCGAAGGGTGTATTTAACTTAGATTAATCTTTTTAGCTTTTACCTCCTATAAAATTCAAAATTTGTTAGTTAATTAAATAAAAATACTTAAAAATTATTGGACTAAGTCATTGAGAGCATAATTTAGACACGGATAGATAATTAAAAAGTTCAATAAAATATGATGATCTAATGATCTCCTTAAAGTTCTGTAATCACAACTAATGCAATGGTTGCATCAAATAAAATGTTCTAATCTCTATTCAAAATCAATTTCTTTTTTACTATGTGGAATTAATCGATTTGTAATTGCCCATCTTTAATAGATATAATAGAATACCATAAGAATTTGGATAACATTCTAAAATTAATGTTGAATTAGCGCGTGGCTTTGGATGTCATTGTCACGAACTTGGTCAGTCTAACAAATATAAAGTAACCCACGGTAGCATCAAAATATGTGCAACCTTGCTTGGTAGAAACTAGATCAGAT
This sequence comes from Luvunga scandens, assembly GCA_030449905.1. Taxonomy (NCBI): domain Eukaryota; kingdom Viridiplantae; phylum Streptophyta; class Magnoliopsida; order Sapindales; family Rutaceae; genus Luvunga; species Luvunga scandens. Next base: position 6,765,404 of record JASUUG010000798.1, read on the forward strand.
TAGGGCAAATTATCTCTGTTGTCTTGGTCAATCTTGTGTGACTTCATCAATATATATAACATGTAGCCACGCCACAATTTTTAATTTTAATTGGAATTGCTTAGAAGTCTATTAAAGATTATAATGTCACCTAATTAAGAATAATATCAATTATTCTATTTTAATATAATATTTAATTAAACCATTGCCATTGTTGTACTAAGTCATGGCTCACATGTGGATCCGCTAACTGTTTCGCACCGTTGATTGATTGAGGGACGGTCAAGATCTGATTAAATATTGAAATTGGTATGAGATCTCACCACAGTTGACTTCCAAAATTGCATTCTTAATAGTTCAGATTTAAAAAACAAGAATGATGAAATGATAGTTACTATTCCACGTTTGAAATATTATGTTTCTTCTGAAAGCTGCAAATCTCATTTACATTACCTAGTCAAAGGCTTCTTGAAAGTTGAAATAAATTATTTATACAATTAATTCAGTTAGTTAAAGATGTATTTTCAATGATATCACATTTAATAATCAACGGAATATCATATATTGTTTTAATATTAATATATCTAAATATAAAGAGACGACAAGACTGAAACTCAACATATAAGTTTTTTTATTATTATAATTTCATTTTTTCATAAATTTTGATACAATAATGTTGTATTATTGTCATGTCAATTATTTTACTTTATTTACTTTAATAACTCTTTTAGTACTCATCTACTTATAAACTTGTACACATTTTGTATGTATCAAATTATTGAGATTAAAATTCACAGAATGCAACTCTCGTTAGTCTCGTGCGTGAACTCAGAATTTTTCAATTAAGTTTATTTGAAGATTATTATATTTTTGTTCTAGTTTACGATCTATTTTCATTTTTTTTCCTTTATACATATGATTTTCATTAAATCGCTACTCTAGTTGGCATTTCATATCACTCACAATTGATTAGTCGCTTTCTAATCCAACAAAATTAATGTGGAAAGAAATAAATGGCCGCCAATAAATATTCCAACATTGTGTATTATGCTGAAGATTAAACCATTCCAAATAACAATTTATTCTCTTTCCTCCTCGTTCTGTCAATAATTGATTCTGTTCCTAGTTAAAAAAAAAATTTAATTTTTTTACTGCTCTTAAAATGAGCATAATAATTAGTATTATGAACAAACCCCTACTTCTAAAAGTGTAAAGATATTTTTGCTTTTTTTAAGGACTAAAAATTATTAATCATTTTCTTGATGCCCATTTACAAAGTATATATGGGGTATCTTGCTACGGTGATCACTGAGTTATGATCATGAACAAGGTTCCATTGTTTGGTTATAAAAGGAGCAGCAAATGGGATAATTAAAGAGAGGAATCAGGTTCCATTGTTTGGTTACAACTGGAAATCAAATATGAAAAATAATTTTTTTTTTTTGATAAAATACAGTTTAACTTCAAATTTTGTTTTTCGAATTCGATATTTAATAGAAAATTCAAAGTAAAATCAAATTCATTTGTAATATAAGCTCACATCATTCATAAAATTTAACATATAGAATAAGATTTGTAAATGTTTCAAATGCAAATACATATTACTATTCAAAATAATAAAAATTTTGCACTGCAAACAATTTTGGAAAAATTAAAGTGTTTTATGGAAAAAGGAATTGAGCAGGGAAAGTGTGGTACAAGATGCACACTAGTTGTGGATTTATACCGTTGGTCATTTAAAAAAAAATAAAAAAATGAAAAACCTCGTTGAATGATTATTTGGTTGGATTAAAAATTTTATTTGGTAAAGCAAATCGGCGTACGGTCCACAAAACCTCATCATGATGCATGTATATTCTAATCTTCATGACAAAAGAGTAAACATGTTTTGCTAAGGTTCGGAATTTGTTTTATTCAATGAGGGTACATTTACTGGTGTATTTACTAGTTTGTGGGTGTAATTATTTATTTTGCTTTGGTTGAAAATTTTGTTATCTAACAACAAACAATTAAATTTGACTCATTTTTATGAAAATTTTACAGTCCCACCGGTTTCCTATTTTTATATTATGATCATTGCAGGTTTGTACTTAAAATTATGATCCCAAATGAAATTAAAATTCTAATTCCACCGTCTTTTGTTGAGTTTGGTTATGATAATCAAATAATACAACAAGCACGCATAAGGCAAAAAATTTACATGGTTCGACATATTAATTAATATGCCTACATCCACGGGTGGTGACACTGATAATCCACTATATGATAAAAAAAAATGTACAAACAATAACCTCTTAAATACAAATAAAACGAAAAGAAACACCATTCTCAACCCTCAGAATCATTCAACCTCCAGCAGTTTAGCCTCTCAAGAGCTCTCTCTGTGTGTGCTTTCCCTCATTCATTCTCTTCACAAATGCAGGGCTCACAAAAAACAAAACAAACAAATTACTGAAAATATACATATATAACAGAGCAAAAAAGCTTTCGGGTATCCCAATTCCTGCTCTGCTACGCCATTTACGTAATTCCATTTTTGGCCGAAAAATATTGCTTTCCCCAACAAACAATGCATCAGCAAATTAATGAAGAAGAGTAGAGAGCAAATGAGAAGGAAAGCAGATGCAAATTATAATTACCAACTAGAGTTAATTCGATTCCTTTCCTTCTTGCCTCTGCTCACTGTTGGACTAGACGTTTCATCTCATGCGTCTGTCTGTTTTCGATCCGCTCCTAATTAATTCTTTGTTAATTAATCGGCTGAAAATGGAAAGTTTCTTTAATTTCAGTACGCAGAAAGCGGAGGAATTGACGACACACTCATAATAATTAATTTCTAAATTGGATTAAAAAAATAACAACTAATTAATTTTTCAGTAATATAGGAGATGTAGAAAGAAGTTACCCGTGGCCGTGGGTGATTGTAATTTGTAATTGCAATAACCAATTTGGATGTGGGGAATGTGGCATCTCTTAGCCCAGTCCTCCGTTCTGTGACGTTCTTCTAAAATAGGACACGACCAAATCTCCAATTCCTCCAGTGTTGTCCTCTGAAGAAGGTGATCGGCCAGTGCTTTTACTTTAGGGCAATTCTTAATTGACAAGGAAGAAAGATGCGGCAGTCCCGCAATCCCACTCTTCCAGTTCTTCCATATCCTCAAATGCGAGCTGTTTCAATTTGGGAAAGGCAACAGCTGAGGAGCCATCCGTATCACTTTCTACTCCCAGAAATTCATTACCCACTCTTTTCACACTTTCCATTCCTTCAATAATAAGATTTTCAAGGGATGGCAATTTTCCCAAAGGAGGCAAAAATGCTCACAATTTTTGGACCTGTCGAGAGACAAATACCTTAAATTGGTTAACGACGTGATCCAATTTTTGAGAAAAAAACATTATTCTTGCCTCCGTATTTAAATATCCATAACTTCATTAGATTAGGAGAGGGGCCCTAAGGCTTCAAGAAGCCGTTCATCTTCATCCTCCTCCTAGCTTGTTCTTCATCTCTATGTACAAAACGATTAAAACTAAGTCCCAAATCAAAGAGATTTTTCTTTTTCTCAAGTTCAGCCCTCGCAGCCTCACCCGCATCTGACACATAACGCAGCCCTTGTATCAAACATTGTTGAAGGAGGTTAAGCTTTTTAAGAGAACCAAGGCTACATGCTCTGTCATGCCCTCCACCCACAACAAACTTTGTCACTGTCCGAAGACTGATTAATTCCCCAATCCCTACCGGCAAGTATCTTAAAGAATAAGTCCCCTCGTTGTCTAAATACATCAGCTTTCTTAACTTCCCAATCCCTTGAGGTAATTCTCTAAGATTTTTGCAAACACTAACGTCTAAACATTCTAAATTGCATAACTCACGCAATGTATCGGGTAATTTTTCTATCTCCTTTCGAAAGGACAAATTAAGGTTTTTCAAATGTAATAATTTTTTCATATTTGCTGGAACTTCTTTGATGAAACTCTTACTCCCTGGATGTACCTCTAAATTTAATGCCCTTAAACAAGTTAATTTATCAAATAATTGAGATTGCACTTCGCTAGCCCATGAATATTCATCACCTTCAACTAAGAGGCTACACAATCCTCGCAATCCTTTAACATTATCCCAAATGGAGATCAGAACCGAAACCTCCCCATGTAGAGTAAACATTAAATGAAGGATTTTTTTCTCTCCAAAAGAGCTCATAGCTGACTCTTCATCACTATGAATTTCTACTGTTAAACATTCATTACTACATAAATGTAGGGCAAAGTCGTGCACTATATCGTGCATTTTGCACCGAAAGATTTCACCATCATGTCCTCTTTCAAAATCTTGAAAGAATGAACGGCTAGTTAATATGTTGAAATACTCTTCACCAATTTCCTCCATCTATTTGTTCTCTTTTTTACTAAGGAGACCTTGAGCAATCCATAGTTGAATTAACTTGAATTTCGATATTGTGTAGTCTTTTGGAAAGATTGCGCAACATAAAAAACATTTTTTAATTTACCTTAGAGGGCAACTCATTGTAACTCAACAATAGAGGGGCCAAAAGGCCTCTCTCAACCTCTTCTAGTTCCCACATGTCACTCTCTAAGATATTTTTCCACTCTTTTTCAGTGTTTTTAGACCGCATGAGACTAGCAATTCGTCTTTGCATCTAAAGCTAAGCCCTTGCACCTTCTTACAATTTCTCGACCAATTTTTTCTAAATTCTCACGTTACTCCATGGACTTATCAGAAAATGCTAACAACTCAAACACCGACCAATATTTTATTTCAGACAATACATTAATAGAGATTATGTCAGTTGATCTCATAATATTGGCAATTGTTTCCTTACGTGTGATAATTAAAATTTTACTTCCACACAAACCATTCCTTAAAGAACGGTAGAATGGTTCCCATTTATAGTCATCTTCGTTCCACACATCATCTAAGATAAGAAGAAATTTCTTCCCTTCAACATATTCTTGAATGCGTTGTATGGGAGATTGAAACTCACTACTATTAAGGGCAGAACCTATTAAAGTCTCAATGATTGCTCTAAGGATTCTGAACTCATCAAATGACTCTGACACACAGACCCATAGTCTTTTCTCAAAATATTTTTTAACATCATCATTTTTATAGACAAATTGAGCAAGAGTAGTTTTGCCTATGCCCCCATCCCAACAAGTGAGATGATACAGGGGCCTTTTTGTTCTTTACTACCCTCACATATCATCTTATTAATGAGATCGCTCTTCTCTTTTTCTCTACCAAATATCTCGGACTCATCAATTGAGGAGATACTTGGTACTCGCTCATCCGCTCTCTCATTACTCTTAATAACATTCACAGCAAAACCAAACTGGTCTTTCTGTTTGGCAATATCATCAAGAGTTTCATTGATTTCTCTAATCTTGAGAGCAATGTCCGGACGCAGAACAAGTGGGTTGCAACCAAAGCAAGAGGCGGCAGGACAGAAGAAACATACCTTCTTCTTAGGAACGAGAGCATCATTCTCATGATCATCAACTCCATTGATTTGCAGTTTGAGCCTTGCAGTGCTCCACTCATCCAACACATCTTCCATGTTGTAAGATACGTCTCTGAGCTGATCGAGCCAGAGTCTGACAGCTTCTTCCTTCACTTGCCTTTTCTCTGTGTCATTGAGCACAGCTTGAACGTCTCTGAAATTGCTCGTCAGCTTCTTCACCTCCTTTCCGACGCCCGTTACTAGCCTCACTTGTTCCTTTGCCTCATCGACAACCATTGAAGTCAGCTGCTCCAAGAGAGGGGAAATGATCGCATCAACCATGGTGAAATTGACAATGAGTTTTTGCAAGAGTAATCTTTGCTGAAAGAAATTTAGGAGCTTATAATGAATTGGTTATGTTGTGATGTGAAGAGGCATGCAGCCATCTTCGTTCAATTCTTATATTGCATGCAAAAGCAAAACCCAACAAGAGGAATAATGTTATCTCAGCCTAAACGAAAGGAATAACTTACAGCCAAAAATGTAAAGAAATGAAAAAAGAATGGCTTGAACAGGGAGATATGCGTAAAATTTTGGTGAAAGAATATGTTATACCTTGCTCTTAATAGCAAGTTTGGAATTGTGCATTTTATCTTTTTGGCTAACAAAAGAAATAGAAAATCAAATCTTAGGCCATACTCATTATCCTTAGTTTTGACGGGATGATTGTTCGATTGGTGTTTGAAATAACTTTTCAAATGTGTACTTCACAGAAAAATTATTTTTAGACTTAAGCGTTCGCATTTCATGTATGCACTTGTGGCCATTTGTGTGTGTAATCACTATATGTGAGAATTCTTATATTTTATCAAAGTGCAGGAATTTTTATTGAAATTTTTCTCTCTATATATGATTTAAAAATTTTATTACTTTTAGCAGCAACTTAGAAACTAATCTATTTTTTGTTTGTGCTACTCGTCATTGCCTTATCAAAGTTGATAAAAAAGAATATGTTATTTTAACATATTGAGTGAGCACTCATGTCAATAATCCACATTTTATAAATTACAAAAGCTGAAAATATATTCCTTAAAAATATCACTTGCATAAAAATATAACTATGAGTCTCAACTATGTAAATATTTTTTTACTCATAAAGATATAAATATCAAATAGGTGATCTCATTTTTTAGACTAGAGATTTGAATTTAATAATGTCATTCGAAAAGAGAGAATGACTTCTTAAAAAAATTTCGCTCCGTAAAAGTTATTTGTTATCCTCGTTCTACTACTCTCTTTACCAACAAATAATCTATCCTTATGCTACTAAGATATCATAAAATCTCGTGTTATGGCAAGAAAACTCTATTATTCTACAAGTTACAAGAGCTCTCACATTTTTCCTCTCGAGGTCATGTTCAATTCTTACAAGCCTCTCAAACTTTCCTTAAGAACTAGCTTTCTTGTTATTCAAGGAAATTCCTAATTGGCTGGACAAAATCTACCAGCAACCTCATTAGTAACACATGCTACTTTACTAAGTCATCTCATGGGACCACAAGTTGCACGCGACGTATGACATAATTACATCTGTAACACCCAGCTGCCAACTCTCTTATTCTTCAGCTACCCTCTCACTTCAACGTCATTAGTTCATTACCATGGGACCTTACCTCTTGGAACCTCCATGAAAGTTGAATTTGTCACCAATCTTACAAAATATTAGTTTCAAAATAAAATTTAAAAAATGTAAAATATTCTCTAGTTTCCAGTTCTTTTTCTTTGCTTCAAAGAACAATCGCTTTCTAATCCAACCAATGTGGAAAGAATATGGCCACCATTTAAGATTCCAACATTATTATGCCCAACATATTTCAAAGAGCCCACCATGCATGAAAGAATTATGCGCCGTTTTGCTAAAGCTTGGAACTAGTTCCTCCTAAGCTATTCCCTTTCAAGCCCACGTTTCAGATACGTCATGCGATACACATCAAAAAGAAACTATAAATAGAATATGGTGTGCCTTTCACTCTGTACTAATAATCAGTTCATTGGTATATTAACTTCTGGTGCTACAGCATATACACCTCAGTAGATGCTAATACTTGTGTTTAATTTGCTGATCAGCCTGTTCTTATCTCCTATAAGCTTGAACGATTGTGCGCAACTGGCCCACCAGGAATAGAGTTCTTAATTTTTTTCTAAGATAAGTATTTGGATTTATTCCATGAGTGACTTTAGCTCAAAAAGAAATTATTAAGTGAAAAGTTGACTTATATGAATCATTCTATCCTGCAGAACTCTCACATTTTTTAAAACTCCAAATCTATAATTTTTTGTACGAAAGGTTTAAAAAAATGTGAATGTTTGTACAGGAGAACGTACATAATAGTAGTTGTTACTTGTTAGAGGTGAGCATGTGCGGCAACATGTGTTTACATTAAATTCTTCAGCAGGAATATTTCTATTTAGAGACTCAAACCCAACAATATTCTTGATCATTTTTTTCCTCTTTTTTAAAATTTCTTCACCAGCTATGGTACTCAATGGCAAACTAGTTGAATCAGAAACTTATTCATCGCTAGGTTTAGTTGATTCTCCAGGTAAAAAAAATCCATCAACTCCTCGTGTCTTGTTGATTCTTTCATCAGTTCTTGAGAGATCAATCCAGAAAAATGAATCTTCATCGAAGGCATCAAAAAGGAATGAAGTTGTCACAATATTTCATTGTTCAAAAGCGCCAAGTTTGAGCATTAGACAATATATTGAACGCATATTCAAGTACTCCGGGTGCAATCCTTCTTGCTTTGTTGTTGCATACATATACCTTGATCGGTTCCTCCAACGGATCAATGGCTGCCTTACGAGACTCAACGTTAATCGCCTTCTGATCACGAGCTTTCTAGTGGCTGCAAAGTTTGTTGATGCCGAGTAAGAACTTGATATCTCAACAACCCAGTTTGATGCTTTGAATTAAATCTTTCGTTTTAACTTTTTGATCACTGAACGTGCCTGTAGGTGCTATAACAGTGCATATTATGCAAAAATAGGAGGGATAAGCACTGCAGAAATGAACAAACTTGAGATGAATTTCTTGTTTACTCTGGAGTTTAAGCTTTACGTGACTACGGAGGTTTTCGAGAAGTACTGTTCGCACCTAGACATGGAAGGAGCTGCAGCCGAAGAGTGGTGGGTTAGCCCGATGATTGAAGCATTAGGAACTAAACTTGGCCGGCTGAACAGAGACAGCAAAACTTGATGGCAGGTTACAAACGAAGAGCCACTTCACGATGGCCGACAGCATACTGTGATGATTGAGATGCTTTTTGGCTCAATCCAGATTCCAGACTCCATCAATCCAACTGGAAATTTATGGGTGCCCCATCTCCCTGAGCATTACAAGTAATTTTCTATAAGAGGGGGGATAGGAAAATTGTACAACAATAAATCTATGCATTTTGTTCTCAATATCCAACATTTTCCGATAACCACGACACAGGAAAAAAAAAGTTCGAAAATTAGAAAATGAGCTCTTTCAGCAAATTAGGAAGATTAAAGAGAAGAAAAGAGTATAACAAAAGGCATCAATTTTAACAAATGGGAAAAATCTGTAGCAAAATTTTTTATTGCACATTAACGTGTTCCATTGTACATGTGATTTATGTTCGACTACCGGAACGCTTTCCCAAACTAGCTTACTTGGTAAAAAAATTCCAAAAGATACAAAAAAGGTTGAAGGGTAAAACTAATGACATGACATTTAAAATAAAATTTATCAAATTCTCGACAAATGAGACATCTGATGAAACCCAATGAATTGGCACAATCAGCTGTGTCTGAGGATGTGGCCGGTTGAGAGACAAACGATCAGCCTTTATGATGCGGACGAATTCTTCCTTGCCAAGTAGACACGGTAAGCTGCAAGTCCAACAATAGTAACTGCTGCTCCAACTACAATGATGAAACACAAAAAAATTAAAAAGTATACAATTGAAAAATGGAATATTTTCTACATCCACTAACACATCTCAAGTTCGAATGGCTCAATCAGAAATCAATATTTTTTTTTTCAAGGAGAGATTGATAACAAACCTGAAACAACCATAAGAGAGCGATTTATTAGTCTATGGTATTGCTTTCGGGTTCTCCCAGCTTCAGTTTCTGGGATGCTCAAATGAGGATGCTCTGCTGCCTGTACAATCCTCCGGAAAATAATGTTAAAATCACCCAACTTCGAGCTAACAGGTATCGGAGCCTCTATCCCCATATCCTGACAGACAGGTGATAGATTAACTAGAAAAGGCAATAAAACACCAGCAATATAAACAACAATAGAGGAGTGATAGATTAACTAGAAAAAGGCAATAAAACACCAGCAATATAAACAACAATAGAGGAGGTAAAGTCAAACTAAACTTCAGTATTGTTCAGACATCTTTGTTCTACCAAAGGAGGGACAAAAATTGTGTAAAATCACGCAGAACAAGAAAATCAGATAGGCTCATAGAAAGCACAATGTGGTGATTTCTTAATACAGATACGGTCTCTAAGAAAAGTAAATACCCTGGTAGAATCCTGAATTGCCATTGCAAATGAATCCAGATCATCTTTAGCTGCCACAATGAGGCAAGGTACCTCAAAGCCAGTATCTTCACCATGACTGGCAACTTCCACAAGCAATTCAGTTGCTCTTTTCCATGAGGACTCATCGGAACTGAACAAGCAAACAACGTCATCATAAAAGAATGAAAATATATCTGACATGAATTGAGCAAAACCTAGGTTATAAGCAGCACAGCAGTGCAAAAAAGAAAAAGGGAATGTCTTTCTCTCTAAAGATATGCAGACAGATGTATCCCGATGCATGCAAGGAAAAGTAGAATGTCTTTCTACAATCTCATCCATGGACTTCGACTAGCTTTTTCATTATTTTCAGTTAAATCCCAGATTTGAAAATGCTGAACTATTTAAACTCAAAAGATTTAATGAATCATAAATTTATATGATTAATGAAAGAATACATTTGGGTCTTCTGTTTACCTATCATGAACAAATACTGCTATGTCACAGGCAGCCAAAGAATCTTTATTTGACAGCAGTTTTGCAACTGCTTCTTCAGGAATTTCTCACAATACAACAGTTTTCTTCGTTCCCTATGGGAAAAAATATAGTAATAAGAGAACTGAACAGCCACCCAGTTAATTATATCAATAACAACTGAGATAAAACTACAAAGGAAATCATATTCTGTCCGCTTACCCCAGGTTGACCAACAACATTTACTGCATATCGCTCATCAGTGGTTGGAGTATAATTATCACAGAAGGGCCTGTGTTGACAATCATCATATCCAGATAACAAAGTTAATGAAAAATAAACTAGCAATTGGAATAAGAAATAATTGATGCTATCACTGAGGAATCAGGTGACACCTTCCTAGAAAAGAATTCAATACCGCAGATTTTCCAGCCTTTTTAGGCCCAAAAACAAAGCACTGGAAAACATTTCTTTCAGATTGTTGTTTTTTGCGATCTATACGTCTTTTCCTCGTCACACGGATGGCAGAAGAAGGATCACCCGGATATCCAATGTATATCAAGTTTTCCACGCTATGAGCCGGGTCTAAGAGCGTCATAAGTGCCCACTGCAACATGATATTTGTCATTTATCAAGAAGCACAAGGCACTGGTGTATGGAAAAATGATAGTTCTTTGCTTATATTAGTGGAAGTTAGCATTGAAATAAATAACCACACAAACAAAGGGAATCTCTAATCTGCTGCGACATTAGCGAACAAAAATACCTCTGACAAAAACCCATCAAGTGATAGTCCTCCCAATGCAGTTTTTTCTACAGCATCGTTATATGGAAATTCATCCCAAGGACTAAAGTTAAAAAGAAATTGATCAATATTGGACTAACTTCAAAGTAGGAGCTTTGCATTGTGGAAATTCACTAAAGCAAGAAAGAAACTATTCAGAATAAATCGTAGCACTTACACCCCCATTACCGTAACAGGTACCGAAAATAAGGTCCATCACTAAAACTGTTTGTAATCAGCAGTTCCTTAAAATTCATAAAACTAAATTTATTTCAACATTAGATGGGCTTTTAACTTGAATGATCAAACAGAAAACAAAAGAAGTTTAAAAGACTTGCAGGTCCAACAGATGAGATGAACTGAGTGTCTTGCATTTAGAGAAAATATATGTTGCAGAGAAAAGGATTTAATTACAATAATAATATTTATAACGAAACACATGTACCATTCTGGGCCGGTAGAAAACAGATCCTCAACTTCAATGGGTGGCGGAGAATTATCCTGGTAGGAAATCCATAAGGTTAGGATTTTTGAGAACCAATAAACTACTTGGCAACCAGGAAATAAGCATACTATTTCCTGACAAAGATTTTAATCATCCAAAGGAAAATCGAAACTCTATTAACATGTTAGCAAATAAAGTATTCACCATAGTACATGCTAGGACATACATCATCAGCGTCAAACAATTCAAATATTCCCTTCAGAAAGTCGATAGCTTCATTAGTCAGCTCCTCTCTCTACACAATATAGCCAAAGAAAAAAGTAAGCAATCTAAAATATTACCCAGGGAGGACGATATCACAGAAATAAACCAAAAAGAAGTACATTAGCGATTTCAAACAGAGAATAAGGTGGAATCTTATCAGACATTAATGATAGATCCAATCACAAGGAACTAATTATGACAGTTGCAATAATTAAACTGTAATTTCACCTGGTCAGGTGCTCGTTTGATATCATTGTTATAGCCAAATTTCCTTAGGACAGTCCATGTCGTCTCGAGACGCCCTTTTTCTATAAATAGTGCATGGAGGAATAGGAACCCTGCCAATGTAAGCCCACATTCATTGACTCCTTCCCGCAATTTTTCTTGCACAACGCTTTTAACACCTACTATTTCAGAAGGTTGTAATGGAGAATTGAAGCACTTGACCTGATTACAACTATTATTAGCATCATCACAAGCCTTATGTGCAAGATATTCCAACTTCATGAAATAAAAGAACATGCCTTTAAAAATTATATTATCAAAACTCAAATACATGAATTAACAAAGATTTTATTTGTAGGACAATCTAACACCCTACCCCAATAAAGAGGAGGAAAAAAAGAAAAGTGGAAGAACCTGAAAATCATTCAGCTCTGCATCACTAAGGGCACCATCCCTGTCATGATCACAAAGAATGAAGATACGCTTCAAGGCCCTCACGCACCGAGGCTTCAAAGCTTGTTATTCCTGGTCAAATAAAGGGCCTGTTGGATGAAGCACTGCCTTCTGCGCATAGTAGAAAACCTCGGGACCTGCAGAGAGGGAAAACTCAAATTTCATAATTTTTTCTTGTTTTTCTTTTTTTTTTTTTTTGGGGGGGGGGGGGGGGATATACTATATTAAAGATGAAAAATAGAGATTTAATATGTGGACCAAGAGTCCACAAATATAATCAATATAAACCCATCTACACAATATTATCCCAATTAACTGAAAACCCCCTCCCAACTAAATGTATGAAAAAAACAGCCTATCTATGTTTTCTTCCTTTTTTTCTTTTGGAAAATGTGATTGTGTCTTTTCGCTGTTTCTTTTTGCAAAAACACCTAAAAGAGAGCGGAAATTAGCAGCATCAGGAAAGGACTTATGCCAAACGCCTAATTCCATCCCACAACCAATCTCTGTCTCTTTCAGAAATTCTTACTATTAAAATATCAAATTCAGGACCCGTAGCACTTCTCCAGAGTACACGGATCATCCGACTCAGAAATTTATTATACTCACAACTTATTAATGAAGTTACTTTTAGATTAAAGCTAAATCCAAGATGCTAGAACATGGATCAACTACATACATTACAATGAAATTATCAGCATAAGGAAAACTCAAAAATGCAAAAAAGAAAAATAAATAAATTAGAAAATAGTTATAGTGATAGCTACAAAATGTCACTATGGTGCATACAACGTCCAAGGACATGCCTTCACCAGTGCAAACAGATTCCTAAATCTTCACATTCCATCAGAGTATACACGCAGCCACATAATATTTCTAAACTAATCCCGATATCAAAACATAAGAGATAGGAAAAAGGTGAGGGACTGAAAATAAATCTGAATTTGTTTTAATGCTGAACTTTCTATGCAAGTTTCAATCTCTGGAAACTGTTGCATTATTGGCATCATCACCTGTTCCAGGCTCACCTGCTGGTTCTTATCTCTTAAATCAAGCTCACAACCCACCACTATAACTGGCACTTTCACCTACTTACAAGATTAACATATAACCATTACAAATCCAAAAATGTCAGACACAAGATAGCTCCCAAAAATCAAATACATTACTTCCAATTACTAAAATAAGGAGCTACATTATTTCCAATTACTAAAATAATAAGCCATGACAAGTTTAAGAAAAATATTTGTCTGTTGGTCATGATATCGGAAGTATATCGTACAATCAGCTATATAAAGTATATCTTTTCATGAATACAATATCCCCAGACAAGTCATCAAGTAAGGCAAGAGGACCGGGAGCAAAACTATGATAATTTAAATAAATGATTGATATAAACCTCTAATCGACGAAGTTCTGGAAGCCAGAAAGTGCTCAATTCATCAAGAGTCTCAGGTCGATCGCATACATAGGTTAGCACAACAGCATCAGCCCGCCTTAGTTCTTCACCTAGTTTACCTCTATTCTCCACACTGGTAGACAAACACGCGAAAACAACTTCATATCGACCCAAAATACTAAAGAAAATATATATTAACATTGAAAATATAATACTACAAATAGAAACTTCTACAAAAAGGGCTCCTCATTCAAACTGGCATGGCACTACCATTACATCACTCTGCTACATCATCTCTTTAATGAATTTCATCTTTATATTTTTTCAACTATAACATATCAATTTGTACAAAAATAGTCCATTTTATTATCGAAAATTTAAATATTGTACACATAGAGACCTTGAAGGAGTATCAATGATGGTAATGGGGACGCGTCAGGGCAGAAGTCTTCGGGCAGCCTGGTAGGCGGCAACACCGGCGGGACATTGGAGGGAAAAGTGTCTTAGATTTTCTTGTTAAATAGAAGCTAGATCTATATGTAAAAATAAATTCTAAAATTTCTGGTGATAAAAAGCGTCATTTCTACTTCTTGTCTTAAATAGGCAGAGAAGGATTGGAGGTCAGCAATTGAACTCCTAAAACATGCGGCATCAACATCAAAGATTCTAATATTGGGATCAAAGGAGGAACAGTGTAATTATGTTTCCGCATGGTTTAAAGTGGCGTCCGCTTGTACTCGGAAGCTGAGACATGGTGACTCAATTTGGAAGCAGTCATTAGAAAAGAATGTCCACAGTCAAATAATATCTGACCCTCGAGATACAGCGTTTTATATAAATCTCAGTATCTTTTGACTATTTGTGTCCTAAAGGCTGCACTTTGTCAAAAACAGGCAAGCTGTATATCCTTGCCCATGGAGAAATTTACAGATCAGTTGAAGTCCTTGGATCCTCAACCAAATTTTACAAGCCATGGTTGTTTTTAAGTTATGAAGACCCCATGGGCATATTCTCTCTTCTAAGGGAGTGTTCTAACTTATGGGCAAGTTCAGGACTCGAAGAATCATTCCTGAGCATATCTGATCTAATAGGTTTAGAATAATGTAACTCCCAAGGAGTTACTAGAATCTGTGACGTATATTCACGGTATTGACGTACTGGCAATTCATAACCAAGTTTTCTCTGGGAGAGAACCTACTTGTCAGCTGACACTCCTACCTGCAGGAACAGTGCAAGGTATAACATATAACCAGGCCCCAAAAAAGAGAGAGAGAAAAGAAAAGTTATATTATCGCATGTATTTTAGAATCTGCTGCCATATCTTACAAGTTCCTTATCTCATGTTTTTGTTGTTCTGCACGTACCAGGTATGACAATGGTGGTTTGGAATGGAGAGCACTATTTTATTACACTTGCAAACTTGTGGGCGAATTTAATAAGCATCGACCCTCCAAATTTACCACACATGCACGTTGGCTCATGAGTGTGTGAGAAGTTTGAACGTTCTGTTTGAATCTTCATGGCTGAAATTGTTGGAGCTGGGAGAGTGATGCTTCTTGGGCATTATCCTAGGGTCTATGTTTCAGGGACTGTGCGAGAAGAAGTAAAATCTAAGAATCTATTGGAGCACACAAGAGTACTTGGTTTGATGAGGCAAAGTTGCAAATCCCATACTTATTTTTCACTTGATCAGTTGATTGATTGCCATTCTTTTTGTGGAAACTGTAGCATAGCAATTGAATGTAGAAAAAGAAAAGCTGTATTATTGTGTTATTTAGTTGTGAATGAGTGATTTTAGTAAACACACACCCATATACAAAGAAATATAATGTATCTTCCTTTTTGATATTGTATTACTGAGTTAGATAATCGTGAACAATGAAATTTTGGTATTTTTATGCTAGTCAAAAGATCCATTCCTAACCATGTAATTTGATTTATCTTTATTTTCAACTAGTCATTACTTGTGCATGAAGGCAGTCAAGTAGTCGCTTCTTCCTCCCCAAGAAAATTGAAAGAAACAGATAATGTTTTTCTTTTAGTTGATTCTTAGGTCAAGAGTCAATAGTTTTTGAAAACAACTCTTATACAGGTAAATGGGTATCGCTTTTCTCAAAGTTAAAAGGAAAATGGTTTAAATGACGTAGGCAAATTTTCTAAATCCAAATATTATATATATATACCCCATATAAAAAATGAAAATAAAAGTAAAATAATTTTACCACCAAATGACTAAACAAACCCTTTTATATGCAAATTGCCAATTCAGGAAAGTTCAAACCCCATGACCAAACGAGCATACATATGTGGTGCTATCTCCTACCCCAGCCAATAATGCATCTTCGTGCAGATGCCATTGTAAAAACTCTCGATAAAGTGTGTACATATCCAATCGACCTTGCATTACTTTCATATTTTTATTTTGCATAAAAATGTCAATAAAAAGTTTTTTTTTCTACAATATATATCATTGGTGTCCACACATAATTCAGTAATAAAATGTGTACACATCAACTCGACCTTGCATTATTTTCATATTTTTATTATCTATAATAAATATCAATAAAAATCACATTTTTTTTTCTATAGTATACAATATTGATGTCCGCATATAATTAAGCAATAAAATGTGTACATCTTCACTTGACCTTGCATTATCAAACCTTATGTTATCTATACTAAACTAACTACGACATATACATACCCACTTGAACCTTGATGAGCAAGTAACCTGTCATCTTGGCTGAAAACCAAAGCAATCACAAGAGTATTAGCGGTAGAGAAAGTAATAAAAGGTTCATACAATAATAGGACATGCTATTACTAAGTCAAAGTAAATCAGGTTTCACAGAAAAATTGAAAGCTAAAATTCATAAAAATAAAAAAATCAGTGCATTATTTTTGCAAATGTATTCAAGGGAATGCACTATTGCCAATGTTATAAATGTTATTATTTATATATACTATGCTAAAGACTAGAATAAGATTGGTCATTAATCTTCCATAAATGACATGAATGCTTTGTACTGCCAATTGTAATAATTTCACCTGCTGGGTTGTATAAATACTTTATCATTTAAACCATCCAAAATATAAACATTTCTGGTATGTTAGTAGTAAATTTCATACTACGACCTACGGAAGGATTATTTGACATTGATTCTTTCATATCAACATCATCTTCTTCAATCAAATTAAAATAATGACCATCAAGAGTAGTTAGATTCATCGATTGGAAAGAATACCTATGTCATCGTCAATAAATTCAATCAAAACTCTTGAGGTGAAAATTATAAGTGCATGTGAGTCATATATATAATAAAAATTTTCAAAAAGGATTGTCATGCATTTGTTAGTGATTGGTATCGATTAATTTGATTGAATTAAATAATCAATTCACAAGGAAGATTAATTTCATTGAATGGTGAGTCCATTATTCCCAATTAATTTTTTGACAAATTTTAAGTGCACATTTAGTTAAATATTACACAAATAATGGGAAAAAAATTCCTTCAAAGAAGGCAAAAGTTTAACAAAATAGTTACATAGGCACAATATATGTGGACATTACTAGAAATATATGTATAGTGTGGAAAATAAAAATGTGGTTTTGTTTATTTGTGGTAGACTTATGTTGTAATAATCATTAAATGTATATTTTATAAAATTATATGTGCCTCTTTATATATAATTTGCTAGGACTATTTTGTTTATTCTTTTCTTAATGTATATACATATAGGAAGGTTTTATGGACAACTTTTAAGTTTAAACATGAATTTCTGGTTCACTGCAAAACTCAATATGCTCAAGGCGATCATCCATTTGTGGAAAATAAAATCCATCGAGAGTCGTTTTATCGTTGTCTATTTTTTTTGTTGAAAGGTCAACCTTTTTTAGTTAGACATCATATCCTTGTGGAAATGTTGCTAGTAGAGTATGCCTGTGCACACGTTGCTGCTAGGAGATCATTCGTCCATTGAAAATAAAATTCACCAAGAGTCACTTTATCATTGTTTATTTTTTGTTGAAATGTCAACTTCTTTAGTTAGACATCATATGCCCGTAGACATGTTGCTGGTCGAGAGTATGCATATGGACATGTTGCCAGTAGCGAGTTTGGTGCAAACATTTACAATAAATTTGAAGTCGAAAGTCATTATTGATTTCCTTCTAATTGTTAACTTCATAAATTGCATCATTTCTAACCTCCTCCTTTTCTTAACTTTGTGATTTTTCTCCTATTTTTTTTTTTAGTGTTTGGTTTAGCTGGATTTCTTTTAATCAATTGGTTTTGTGTTTGAATTAAAAGTATTATATAATTTATTTCTCTAAACATTTAGTTTAAAAGTTAATTTAAAGATATCACTGAGAGTTATTGATTTATAATATTAGATTGTCCCAAAATTTCATTTCATGCCACGGTAAGCGGGATGAGATACTTGTCTATCTCCTCCAACTAATGGTGCGTTTGCTTTTCGGATTGGGGAATCAGAATGATTGATAGTGTTTACTTCGCAAAAATAGAGCAGGAATTGGAATCGGAATCGTGGG
The DNA here is from genome assembly GCA_030449905.1 of Luvunga scandens. Lineage (NCBI taxonomy): Eukaryota > Viridiplantae > Streptophyta > Magnoliopsida > Sapindales > Rutaceae > Luvunga > Luvunga scandens. The sequence goes on from JASUUG010000798.1 coordinate 6,783,998, forward strand.
ACCCACCATTATTTGAGAATGAGGAATGGGAGATTGATTCCCATGGGGAGAGGTGGGAATCAATCTCTCATTCCCTGAAATTTTCATTTTGCCCCTCCCCAAAAGTAAAAATACCTATTTTACCCTCACTTGTAATTAATTAATATATTATTATAATTAATTAATTAATATATTGATACATTATTAACAATAATTATCAATAATTATAATTTTTGAATAAATAATCACAGTAATTAATATATTACTATTATTATAATTAATTCATTTATTATTAATAATAAATAATTAATATAACAATTACTATTAATTATTATATTAATACATTATTAATAATAATATGTTAATAATTTTAGTTTTTGAATAAATAATCACAATAATTAATATGTTATTATTATTATAATTACTATTATAATAATTATTAATATAATTATTATAATTAATTCATATAATTATTACTATTAATTAATATATAAATATATTATTGACAATAATATATTAATAATTATACTTTTTGATTAAATAATCACAATAATTAATATATTACTATTATTATAATTAATTAATTATTAATAATAAATAATTAATATAAAATTACTATTAATTATTATATTAATACATTATTAACAATAACTATTAATAAAAACATTATTTTGACTAAATAATCACAATAATTAATAATTATTATAAGTAATTAGTATATTATTATAATTAATTAATTAATCTTACAAATAATTAATATATCAATATATTATTGAAAATAATTAATAATAAAATTTTTTTGAATAAATAATCACTATAATTAAAAGATAAAATAATGATTATGATAATAATTCATTATGTACTTTTTGGTAATTTATTACAATCTAATTCATTCCGATTTTGATTTCGATTTCAATTCCAAAACAAAGTAAACACATCAATGGCAATCCAGCTCATTCTGATTTCGATTCCTATCGTTCAAGTAAACAACTTATTCTGATTCTCATTCCCTATTCCTATTCTAACCCATTCTCATTCCTGCCCATTCCAATTCCAATTTAGTAAATGCAGCATAAATGTGCTAAATAGGATGAGATATTTTTTTCTGACTTTTGAGCTACTTTCAAGCTGCTAGTCAAATTGTAAAAGCTGACGAGAAAGTATTATAAACTCTTCATCTATTCCTAGAAAAAAAAAAAGAAAAAAAGATACGAGTCAAATTAATTTCTGGAGCTCAATAATGGAAAATGTGTTGGTTTAGAGATTTAGTTGGAGTGATTTACCAATTCCCAAATATAAAATATAGAGGGTAAAAAATCCACATTTGTGCGTTCCTACAACCATCAATGAAAATTCGGAAGATACCAAAATATATTAGAATTTATACTACCATCAATCAAGCACATTCATCCCCCATCATCATGGCACGTTTAAGAATCGTCGGGAATTTTGGAATATTATATTGGTGGAAGTTTAAAAGAAGAAAAGCCGTTGGAAGTTATACCAGAGGAAGAGTTAAATTATTATACACTTGAACATGAAATAAAGAATTATACAGCCTAAATTAAACAGACACCATTGAATTGACTTCCAATTCTAGAAAACCTGCTTTTGTTGTATACATATATATTATCAGTCATGATAAGAAGGCTACAACTCCAGACGATATGCAAAACATCACTAATCGGGCTGCCATCTTATATGCGCAGTTTATGAATCTCCATAAGATGTAATCCTTTGAAGATAAACTAAGCTTCAATAAATCAAGGTAGCTTCTCCGGGATGACTTCAGATTTCGGAGCTTCCTACAAGAGAAGAAACATCACTATTCTGATAACACAAATGTCATTGCACACCATTGCAATTCAGTTTTTAAAGGACTTTCAAAAGAAAATAGATACAATAGAATGTTGCTGCAGGTTTCATTGCATCATCTCTTTCATATTTTAAAAGAATGAGACAGAGATGTTTCATTACAGCTGTGGTTCGACTTGTATGCCATAATAATTATGTATACGCAAAAAGAAGAGAACTCACTTCCTGTGATAAGTATCCAGTGAAGAGATTAAAATCCAAATTTATCCACAACTTTAATCCCAGCACTCTTATCCCATTCCTCTGGAGGAGCAACTTCTGCCATAATAGTTTCCTGACCACGCCAGAGAACCTGGATATGACATACCAGTATTAGCATGACACATGATGTGATTCATCACCAAAACCAACATGTAAATAAACCTTAAATAAACCTTGTCAATGACTCCAAATTCCTTGGCTCTTCTAGAGTCCATATGATACGGTCTTCTAATTGTTTTAGCCACGACCTCCTCTGACTGATAAGAAGTCAAAAATCATATGATCAGTTCTCTAATTTTATCTTAAGTTGTATTTATTCACAAAAGAGTGATGTAATAAGCCATACATTTCCAGTGTGCTTGGCCAGAAGTTTTACAAGCGTGTCTCTGTTTATCATTGCCTGCAATAAAGGCACCATAAAAATTTCAAAAACGTTAATCTAAATATGTAAGGCCTTTTCATTTACGCCCTTCCAACTCAAGAGAAGAACCAACTCCACCAATATATAACCAAGGCGAGGTGCAACATTAGAATGCACTAAACAATAAAATAGAAAGGCGAACACACTAAAAGTGCAACTTGACTGTCACTCAGTTTCATTTATAAGCCAAAAGACAGTATAACAAGTGCAACTAACCTCTTTTGCACGAATAAGAACATCACTAGCAGGCAGCAACCCAGATGATGGAAGACGAGGTTGCTGAATCATAACTGAAACAAATAAACTTCTTAGCACTTGAAATGAGACAAAGAAAAGGAGAGAGTATCCAAAGCATAAAACCTCATGTTAAAGAAATACTTGACATACTTTTGGCATGAGGCATCATAAACCGTTTTCCTTTAGTTCCAGCAGCAAGTAGTAGACAAGCCATGCCTATAGCAGCTCCAACAGCAACAGTATGCATCTACAAAAGCAAGAACAGAAGTAAAAAATAAAGCATAAAGGTTCATTCTATATCAGTGACCTTCAGTGGAACTATGGATCATTCAGAAAACAACTCATTACTTATCCACCTTATGTTAAAAGGAAAAACCTTAAAACAATAATGAGACTAAAAGAGGTTTGTTGCCATTGGAGCTTCATGATGATAATCATCTTACTTTAATTGCCAAGAAACCTCACCATCACATTATTACGTTGTATTACATCACACAACCAACGTGGCCAACCAATCATCCTTACCACCACCGAAATAGTGGAAGTAAGAGAAATCAAAACAAGTTCAAAAAAATGTGCAAACTTGCCTCACACTTCATTTGCATCAATGTATCATAAATGGCAAAGCCTTCACTCTCCATCCCAACCTGCAAGTAGAAACTAATTGATACTTGTAGACAAGGAAAAAATAAATAAATAAAAACTGCAATATAAATCTTGCTCTATATAAATCTTGCTCTAAGTTGTATCTAACTGTTGGCTTTTCACAAATATACCCAAAACAAAATTTATAAGCGTTCAGACATCCGATCCTCAACTGTCAAAATTTGTAAACTGTCACAACATTTATTACTATTTTAGCATATGTATCAGCTAAATCTTTTACAGTTGCGATAAAATTTGGCACAATTATTACTTAGAATCAGACCTTATATACAAACTAGCAAAGCAATAATCAATAATGTCAGAAGGAAATCTACAAACTCGCCCAGTTTATTCTTGCAAAACAAAGGCAAAAAGGCAGTGGTATGCTATTGAAATTCCAGGTGCTACAAAACAGTAAACTTCTTTTCAACATATCAATATTTCAACGATAAAACAAACAGATATACATTTCTTGGGATTCGGATGCAAAGCTCACCGATTCACCATCATCACGAGTTGTACCCGTGGAATTAATATAAAGATATATAGGTGCATTGGGATCCATCCACTGCAAGTACATCAGTTCCGCCACAACAAGCTCTGTGACAGCAGGCACCAACTGAGAGAATATAAATGGTTAAATAGTTTAATAAACTGAAATATGACGGAAAATATGGAACTTATAAACTTTATAAGTTAGCACCAAATGATAGAAACATTTACACCACGATCGTCAGTGAAAAAAGGACCAACCAAGCAATTCTTTCACAAGTGTATATTCATGGTTCCACACTACACATTTATAAAAAAAAAATATTTCACTATAACAAACGTAGAGGTAGTTACATTTTAATATCCTATCAGGCAAGGGGAAATTGAAGTTATTTGTCTAAAATAGTTTGAAGGTTTGCAGCAAATGGAAGCTAAATTCATATGAAAGGTAAATAAGGCACTTAGAAGAAGCTATATAGGTCATAAAATATTAACAAATCATCTCTTTTATCATTTTCCTCTGCTGGACTCAATGGAGTCCAATTGTTACCTAAAACACATAGTATAAGAAAGACAGTGAAACTAAAAACTACTCAAGGAATTCACATCAAAAAGGTATGGGCGCTACAACAGGAATACAAGACACGATTTTCACCGACATTTAGGAAACAATAATTTGCAGATTAAGATGATAGACTGAGATTCATTAACAATAAGGGCTTATTCACATAATCCCAATATCAAACCACTTACCGGCATTCCAATGTATACAATCCTTCCATGAAGAAGCAGCGAAGGCAAATCTGGAGGCGGTGTATCTGGCCTATGTTCATTGTATGTAGCCGATCTTTCCACCTATCATATTCACAAATATAACATTAAATCAAGCAAATAAAAACCACTTAATCATCAATTAGTAAATAACGCCACCTTCCATAAACACTGAAAAGAAAACTTCGATTTCAAAATACCAGAAATATGCCCATATTAATATCACATTTGCATAAACCTAATGTTTATTTATTCATCTTCTCTAATAAATTCCCCATCATATCAAACAAAACCCAGATAAATCAACTGGTTAAGCAAATAACAGGCCAAGGGCAATACAATTTGACAGCTAAGCTAAGTTAGCTAATAACAACTCCTCCATAATAAAAATTATAAAACAGAGAAAATCAGCCAATGTAAAAGGGAGCTTACTTGGGCAGGGGAGGCCATAAGAGTTGGAGAATCGTAGATATCCAAATACGGCAGCGTACCGGAATTGAAAGGACGATTGAAAAACGCTTCCGGGGAGGCTGCCGCGGCAGCGGCGAGTTTAGAAAGAAAGTGGTCGTTAGGATTAACGTGTGCTGGCATGGGATTGGGAATTTTAGCTGAGCAAAAGGTCTTCAAACTTCGGCTGCTTTTGCTTCTAGGAGAGTGAACTGAAGTTGACGGGACTAAAGCCGCCATGGGCGATTGCAGGAAACTCGTCGACATGGCTTTTTGTTTTTGTTTATTTCTAATTAAATGGGTGCGTTCTCTTTTGGTTGCTCTTTGTAGTTTTGAACTTTGATTTTGAAGTGAGGGAGAAACTGGAGTAGGGAGAGGAACACAACACAAGTTCTGGTGATTGTGTTATGTGGGGTCGGGCCAGCCACTCCTACATGGGTCTAGCTAGCCAGGCCAGTTTTTACTTTTGGGCGTTTTTAATTTTTTTTTATTTTTATTAAAATTTGAAAATTTATATAATTTCTAATTGCGAGATGGCAATAGACATTACCTGAAGTAGTTTTACTATTATTAAATCTAAACCGACATAAAATTTAAATTACTAAACCTACCAACAACCTGCTATAAATTTTGATTTTTTTAAGAAAATCCACCCGCTAAGTAGGGTTGTTAAAAGTTTGGGTCTAGGCGGGGTTTGGGCTTGCTCGAGATCGACCCGGTTTAGGATATCGACCCGGATAAAATTTCATATGTGAGCCGAGTTAAGCCCAGAACTACTCTAACACAAATTTTTTATCCGTGCTTCTCTACCCACATATGAATCACATTGAGAAGAAAAAAAAAACCTGTAATAAATTATTAAAGCATCTCAACTAAATTATTTCAATATACTTTACAAATTTTACATAAATAACAAATAAAAATTATTTCAATCTACCATCTACTCCATAAATTCATTCAATTTCTAAAATAAGTTCATTCAATCCCTATAAAAAATTTAAATTCAACATGAATAATAACAAAATAAATCTAAATAAATGTAACATACTAACATCCCAACATATTACACAATGTATATCATAAATTTATAACTACAATACCAATAACCAACATAACATATGAAAATCCCAAAATATCATATAAAAATAATTCATAAAAGAGTCTAAAATACTCTAATGTAAAATATGTAAATAATAACTTCATGTCAAGTAGCTCGACAATTGTGTCCCATCATGATCATCTGAAATTACCTCCTCCCTGGTAAAAATCTCATCTTCCGGAACTCTACCTAATAACAAAAATGACATATTAAAATTTAAAAGCATTTTAAGCAAATAAATAATACCATAACATAATTTAAACAACTTTATACCTCGAGAAGTAAAAGCCCAAATCTAATTTTGAGCACATAACAAGGAATCTAAAGTGTCAAGGTAAAGTTTACTACAATACAGACTCAAAAACCTATCTCTAATACTAAAAGTTGACTTAGAGGCAATAATGGATACGGGAATGGCTAAGATATCCTCGGCTAACTCACCCAAAATAAGATATTAGGCTGTGTGCATATTCCAAAAAGCTAAAATATCAAAGTTCAAAGTAGTATTCAACAATTCCCCATCTAAATACCTAGCCAACTCTGACTTAGTCACCTTAACACGTTTATTTCGACTTCAAAATATTTTAAACCCATCCAGATCCCAATACTTATTCGGATTCGAAGAAGATTCTGAATGAATATTTTCTAATTCATCATCTTGCCCACCACTCAAAACCATATCCTTCAATTTATATTCTTTCACTAAATCATTTCAAAGCTTACGTGCATGCTCAATATGTTCATTTGCTGTATCATTGTAAATCTTTAGGAAATAAAAATCAATCAACAGCATCTTATATCTTGAGTTAAGAACTATAGCAACAACTAATATCGAATGAATTTCTTTCTAATATTTTTTGAATTTATTAGCCATTTTATCAATCGTAATTCTAATAGCAAGGTTATCGAAGGTGCGCCACCCATTAATTGATATTTTCATTTTACATATCAATAAAAAGAACAAATTAGTAGTAGAGTATTTTGTACCTGAAAACATCTTTATTAACATGTAAAATGATCTCAAATGTTCCACCATTGTGGCTGCCAAATCCAACTCATTATCACTAAGCAAGCTCTTATCTTAAGACTCACGTTATGGCAACCAAGAAAAAATACTTTTATACATTAATGCTACATCAAGCATGGCATAAGTAGAGTTCCAACGAGTTGGACAGTATAACTTCAATTTTTTTTACAATTAATTTGCAATTGCTTAGCAGTTAGTTCAAAAGTTTCAAATCTTTTTTGTGTTTGTGTCTAACTCACACTCTTACTAATCTTTCCAACCCCATTTTCTATAACTTTCAACCCATCCCGCACTACCAAGTTCAATATATGAGCAATACATCTCATATGAAAAAAATTTACCATTAGAAATTAGGGTACCAGTATCAAACCTTGATAGTAATTTCTCTATCATCACATCATTAGTGGTACAATTATCCAATGTCACTAAAGATAATTTTCTATCCACGTTCCAATCCAGTAAACATTGAATTAACTCATTAGAAAGGGCATCAGTAATATGGAGGCTCGGAACATAAATAAACCTATCCAATATTCAATTGTTAGTATTAAATACATAAACTTAAAATATTATAACAATTTAAACTTGAAAAGAAATCAAATATAAGTAATAAAAAAATTAAAAGAGAAATTAAGCAAATAAAAAGTTATAGACAAATTACCTTAAGATTCGACTATGCAATTTCCAAGAATTGTCAATGAAATGTGTTGTGACAACTATGTTTCTCTTTTTCTGATTACTTGTTGTCCATAAATCCATAGTAATGGCCACTCTACCATAATTTTTCTCCAACAAATGCAAAGTCTTAACCTTCTTAATATGATACAGCTTCAAAATCTCATTCTTCAAAGAATCTCTGCTCATTGGCTTAACCACAGGGTTGGCATATGCCATCATTTCTCAAAAGCCTCTATATTCCACAAATCTAAGTGGAAGCTCATGCATTATCACCATTCTTGCAATCAAACTTCGCAAAACATTTTGATAGAAATTGCCGTAGCCAATGTCACAAGTTCCATAATCTCTTTTGAGCACTTTTGAGACTTCCTTGAAATGCTTCCTCCATTTTTTATTGAATTATTCGAAAAACAAGATTCCATGTGTATGTTCAAACTTGTGGTCCTTGATGTGTATCTAGCTTCTAAAATTGTATTACAATGCATGCATTTTGCCTTTTGTTCTCTGTTAACAATTTTTTTTGTGAAGTGATCCTAAGCTTTAGAGACTTTCTTTCTTTTCTTATTTTGAGCTTTTTTTGCCACACTCTTTCCCTTCTTATCATTCACAGTTGACAATGAAATTTCCTCAACCTCATTATCATTGCTATCTTCAACATCACGGGATAAATTTAGAGCATTTGATGAATTAATTTTTATGTTGTCCGACATTACACTGCTGTTTATTATAGAAAAAATAATAAATGATTATAAATAATCATACAAATTATATAGTTATAATATTATGTAACAAAAATAACTTAAAAGCAACTAAATGCTAAATTCAGCTTCTATTAATAAAAAATTATCATACAAATCACATAATTATAAATATTATCTAACAAATTAACTTAAAGCAACCTAAGTCTAAATTCGGCTGCTGTCAATAAAAATTAATCATACAAATTACGTAATTATAAATATTATGCAACAAATCAACTTAAAACAACTTAAATCGAAATTCAGCTTCTATTAATAAAATATTACCATACAAATTACATAATTATAAATATTATGTAATTAACTTAAAGCAACCTAGAAAAATATTAAGCATATATATAACAACTAATAATAATAATGTTAATTTCATCATTTTTTTTACTTGGAAAAAAAGACAACCTCGTGGCTGTGATGTGAAGTGAGATTGGTTATGATGGCTGATGCAGTGACGCTGTTGCGCGGTGGCTACCGCTGAGAAGATGACAAAATAGTGGAGTCATGGAGAGCACAGAGTAGGAGTTGATGGCTGCGACGGCTCATAGTTGGGATATGTGAGAAATTAGAAGAGCTAATCGACAAATCAAGGGAGGTTTGTGGGCTGGAGGCACGGTGGTGACTGGTTGCTACCAAAGAGACAGAGGTTGAAAGGTACAGTGGTGATTGGCTGCCAATCGAAGGTTGGCAAATTGTTTCCGTGTGTGTGTGTTAAGTTGCAAATCGATAGCTGCTAAGGTTGGGCAATAGGAAAAATAAAAAATGTTTACTTAATTAAAAACCAGGCACAGGCCGGGTTTCGGGTCTTCAGTGCTGTGATCGGACTCGTGCCTAGAAACATCCAAGTATTAAAAATCAATACCCTGGTCCGTTTTTTCCATGCATGTACCTCGACCGCATTGACTGGGTTCGGGTTGGTTGGGCTTTTTCGCCACCCCTACTGCTGAAGGTTTTAACAATTACCAAATTTACAATAGTACCCAAGGATTTTTTATGAATTTCTACATTTAAAATAACAAATATTCAATACATAAATTTATAATAATAACCTAAAATTTGATATAACATACTTAATTCTAAATTTAATCATTGTAAATAGAAAATTAAAATTTCAACATCAATCCAACACAAATTCTTAAATTTCAGTATAAAATATACAAATCAATAAAAAAAAACAACAAACTAGTATTTAAAAGTAACAATTATTATTTCATATTATCATTCGACACAAGCTCCCAGAGAAGATCTTCATTTTATTTACCACTATTAACACTTATTCAACACGATTCATATAATAATAATTAAGATAAATATTTTCTAAAAAATAATACTTTTTAAGTACTAATCCGAAGAACAAAATTATGACAATGAAATAATTCATGCATTAAGTTAAAGAATATTAGTCCATATAAAATTATAATAAGTATTTAATAATCCATACATTAAATTAAAGTCTGGTAGGGCTTAGGCACGTTGCAACTTACACATACATTTGCACTTTACATTGTTTATTTTATATATTTTTATATTTAAATATTTTTCAATTAAAAATATTTTTTAAAAAATGGTTGGTTGGCAGATATTCATGTAATTAACTATTTAATATTTAACTAATACCAAACCTACCCGTAATATAGTGCGAGTTTTAATTTATAATACTAAACCCTCCACCAATCTACGAAATTACCCATAACGAGTAGATTTTGATGGACGGATTTAGTCGGATTCACGAGTTTACAAATACCATAATGATTCCTATTCTAGTTTAATTCTAAAGTTATCTCCTTCATTCGGTTTCTTTAGGAAAATGACTAATTATTAAGAGCAATGAACTAAAAATCTAAACACAGAAAGAAAAGTGAAAACAGAAAGGGTTATGCTGGCGTCATAGATTAGCATATCAGTAAAAATTAAATAATAGTAATCCACTAGATTTTCAAACCAATACACATATCCAGAAAGAAAAACATTTTTTAACTCCACAGCTTGCAGAAAAAATCATGAGGCCACAAAACAGAAAACACAACTATCAATGCACAGCAACATCTGGTTCATGTCCCGCAGAAGCCAGAGGCTGTGATTCAACAACCTCGTTGCCAAACACCTGAGCAATCCTCTCGGTAGGGACCAAAGGCAAATATGAGGAGACCTTGTACCCCTTCTCTGCAGTGCTCACCACTGTTTGGTTGTATTTTTCGGAACAATAGGCAGCAGTTGGCACAACAACCTGAGCTACTCGAGGGAATAGTGGCATCTGGTTGAGCTTGCGCCAAGCTGACACAGCATATTGCTCCGCTTTTGGTTCATACTTGGAGTAGAGTTCCTTGGCTGCTGGCTCGTACTTGGTGTAAACGGATTTTGCCATTCCTGAGGCGGTGCCGGCTACACCGACAGTCTTCACTTCAGAAGCCACAGATCGTGCCACTGCTGGGGCCATTTGAGCCGCAGAGAGAGCTTGGGCAGGGACTTGCTTGAGGACTGGAGGCACACGGCCGTCCAGCTTGGTCACAGACTCATCAACCTGCAATCAACAGAACAGATTTTCAAAATCTCCTTTGTTGAGGACATTTTCATGACACAACATAAGCCCCACTGAAGAACCATCGACATGGGATAAAAGATAAACAAGACAAAAAATCAAATGCATATGTTGGTCCATTGAACTTATTCAGATCATAGTCATCTGTGCGCATCACGATAGCAGCCCTTCAAAGTGGAGTAAGAAAGTGAGCAATAAAAACAAGTCTTTTGTAACTTTTAAATGCAGAACTCTGCCCATTTCTCATTCTGTGCCCATTGTAAAGAGAGGGCGATAAACTAATCTTGATCAATTTTAGACGTACACGCACACTAGAGCTAGCACAGCTTTAGCCAGAATCTTCATTACCAAGTTTCTCGTTAGAATCACTAACTAACATTTTCTCAATCTATACTTGTAGGCCAAAAATATTACTATTACAATTAAATAATAATCGAACCACAGTTTATAAGACACTATGACCTCAAACTCCAACATCAAACAGATGCGCATATAAAACAAGTCCATGAAACAAGCAATTAAATTAAAAAAATCAACCAAACTCAATGCAACGAAGAATTACCTTGCGATCAATAAACCTAAGTAGCTCAATCGGAACACCATGATACTTATCATAAACAGGTCCAACCACACTCTTGACTGTCCCCTCAACGGACTCCACACCAGGTTTCAATGGTCCGGACTTATCTTTAGCATAACCATATAGATTATGGAAGCACATCAACACATGGATTGTAGCAACTTGCAAAAACTCCAGATATTTCAGCCTCTGCTCCTCCTCAATATCCTAGCAAAATGTCAGTTACAGACGATCAAAGTCAGCTTCAAATTCATTATTATAGAAGACCTAAAAAGCAAATTTCCCACAAACGTTTATGATTTCTCCGGTAGGCTTCCAGGAAAAATTTATGCCAAGTAATAAAAATAAAAATAAAAATTTATATGTAATTCTTAGTTCTCACAATAATTTTATCAGCATCTTTTATTATGTAACACTAAGCAAGGATCGTAATTCTCTGTTTGGCTTCTGTGAAATTACCAACATAAGGGGAAAAAAAACCGAACCTTTCTATATGAGATGTGATATTTCTCTGGCTTTGACAATAAAATTGTCATCTTTGTTCATGTGTACGGGAAATGAAGGCTTCTAAATTCGGTTTGGAAAGTGGGAAAATTTTAGAGGAGCAAATACTTTTAACCGCACAAAAAGAAATTATCATGAAATTGAAAATGAAACAGATGATTATTCGCTCACCATGTTTTGTTGGGACTGCACGTTCTTCTCTTCGGCCATGACGATGATGATTAACGAATGATTCTTAAACGACGTCGTCGGGGAAGCCTTTTACTTGTTCGAGGAACTCAATGAAAGATTTTGATGGGTTTTGAGGAATTTCACGAAACGATATTTATAGGAATCAGCGTCCGTTTCGGTGTGAACGTAGGGGTGGTCGCGACCACCACGTGTCAGAAACTCATTGATTGGCTCACAGGGCTTAAACGCTGAGTCGTTGACTGCTCGTTGCTTAGTTGTTAAGTTGCTTGGCCTGAAATTGGATACACGATTGCGTGTTCTGGAATGTGCTAGTATCATATATTATTGACGGGTGTGTGACAATTTTAATTAGACCCCCCACCGAAAGAGTTGCGGTTCAGTTTTTTTTTTTTATCGGTGATTCCTTATGTCGCGTCATATTGTATCTTGTTTATTGAGGCATAATTTTGTCCATCTTTTATAACCGGAGGATTCAACAGTATTCATTTTATAAATTTAATTTAATTCATTTTCCGTTAAGTCAGCCGCTTGGTCTCTTGTTATGATACAAAAGGTGTCTATATTTCAAATCGAGCTGACGCTTGCATTGGTGGGTGTAATTAATGTTAAGCAACGTGTAGGATTTAGGAAGGAAAAAGGAAAATCTTTAAATTAGAGATAAAATCCTTATTACTCTTGCTGTGAGCACGATTTAAGTTCCATAACTATTACAGTTTTTTTTAAAAAAAAATTTACTAATTGAACCCGTTAATGCCCCAACTAAAATATAGAATAAATAAATAATGTTGATACTTTATGTGTTTATGAAATTTTATCAAAAAAAAAAAAAGAAAGATTTCAAAATATAAGGAAAAAGTCAATATTTCGCTTTTTTTTTTTCATAGAAATTGTGAAATAATTTTTGCAATATCAAAATATAAAAATGTTTCTTGATAGGCTAAAAGTATCGAAAATCTTCATTTTGTGGCATTTGATATCAAGATGGAATGCATGTCTTATATTTAAATCATATCACCTGAATCACACCGTAAAATACAAAATAAAAAATGAGTGGATTCAACAAACTCTAGGCCACAACGGTGATTTAAAATAGCTGGGCCCGCGATTTCGGTTCAATTGGCCCGTTTTAAGCTTTATGGTCCCTGTAATACACTGTTGGTTGGGACCTGCATGTTTGTGAATAAAAACGAAATATATGACTAATTATGACTGTACAACTTGCATACCCTGTGAGTGCTATTTAGTTTAATTGATAAAACTTTTTGGTGGGGTAATTAATTTTAGGTTTAAATTATACTCATATGAATTGAGAGAAAATTAGGCTACAATCTTAGGTTCAAAAAATTAAAAAAAAAAAAAAGTGTTGAAACTCTCACAACAATGAGAACAACATTAAACACAGAACCGTGTATTTTGTGCTTAGTATAAAAGCACCCTCTGACGCGTCTCGCTCCCCTCTCATTCACCACACAGCAGCAATCTTGGCTCCGTTCTCTCTCACCACAGGGCAGCATCTCAAATCTACTCTCCCTCCCCACACCACAATAGTCTCGGCTCTATTCTCCTTTACCACACAAATTTAAATTATGGGTAAAGAATATGCAGATGTCAATTAGGAGGGGCTTGGATTTGCCTAACTCCAACTAATTATGTGTACGTAGTGAATTGTCCTAAAGGCCAAAAATTATCGCAAGAAACTCTCAGAACATCAATTATTATTTGGTCTTTATTTTTCAGCCAAACTCAGAATATCAAGCTCAATTTCATTCATCGTCTGGTCTTTATTTTTCAGTCAAAACCTACAAGCTAAAGCTCAACAATCAAGCTAAGCGAGTACCAAGACTGCAAGAGTGCAAAAATCACATTAGAAACTGGCATTCACGGCTGCGGAGCTTAACAAGGGCAAACCGTCAGAAATTTCATCAAGACCCAGAATCCGACCCAGCCATGAGTTAAAATCTCATTTGTATTTATATGAATATTAGTATTTCATCACAAAACAAATAAACATATTTCTCCACTCATAATCTTTTCATTATTTTATATAGACTTAACAATGATATTAAAGATACATCTAAAAATTTTCAAAACTCTAATGTAAAACTAACATAGATAAGTTATCAAAATATGTAAAACGAAATGAGGGGTTGAACAACAAACCATTGAATTAACTTGGTTACCAAATTGAATAAACCACTTGACACAAAATTTAAGCTTCTAAGTAAGGTTTAAAAAACAACTTAATATATTATAAATTTTACATTTCGATTTAAATTTTAAATAAATGTTACAAAAGTGTTGTAAGTATTAGCGAAAGGAGGATAATATAGTTAATTTTATATCACTGTTAGAGATTCTTATTTTTTAATATAAAAAATAAAAAAAAAATTATATAACAAAGCAAGAACATTATTTTTTAGGAGGACCCTTTGGATAAATCTGAAAGGGGCCCATTTTTCTGCTTTTGATTTCTTTTTTTGAAAAGGTTGTGATGTGCCATCATTAGCAACATACCTTCTAAAGAAATTAAATTATGCAATTCGGTATGTGTGTCTATATATATATATTCATTAAATTACGAAGTTGTTTTGTAATGTTAATGGAATTGTTTTGGTTGTATAATTCAACCACATACCCTTCGTGTGAAGGATTAAAAAATGGGAAATTTTCAAGTGGGAAGAAAAAGCAAATGGCAGCTGTTTGATTGTGATTTCAAGATCATATTCATGCGGTAACATACGCATGCCATGATGCTCAACTTGAGATCAAGGCATTTTTTGAATATCAGCATTGCTGTTGTAGTAATTATTTCTTCATTCTAAACTAAAAGAAAGCGTGTTTTCTTTTTTTGAAACGATAAAATAAAGGAGGTAAATAAAAATTTCTCAACATTATTCTTTAATGCGAATACACAATGATATCAAAAAAATATAGCTACATAAATAAGTAAAAAAGAAAACTCAGATTTGTTTTTTTTACCCTAAAACATAAATGAAATGAGCATTTTTTTTAAAATCAAAATTTAAATCTATCTTGGTAATTGTCGTAATTTTTTTAAAAGAATTGAGGATGAGAATTGTATCCGTTGCTTATAAAGATGAAGATGAATGAGATCATTAGAATTGCAACATGCGTGTACAGTTGTATACCTTGCTTATTTTTCCATTTAGAAGAATTAGAAACTAATGATTATCAGAAAAAAGAAAACTAATAAACATTTTCTTGGCTTCATCCCCACAGCACGCCTTGTAGTTGTTGGTGTTTCATGCATACAGTTATAATAAATTTGAATGAATTCCCTCCACCTTTTCTCCTCAAAAGGATAAATTAAATTGTACGCTCAATTCTTAACTTTTTTTTTTTCCGACATAGTAACTTTTATAGAACACGTTTTAATTTGCAGGAATTTCTTTTGATGCTCTTTTAAGTTTATGACAACTCAGAACTGCCACTTTGCTTACATTTCCTATTTTCTTTTTGCCTTCCAATTGGTCATCAGATTCTTTCCTTTCTCTCATATTTTCATTTACCAATTAAAGAAAACCCAAGAAAGCTATAGCTTGGCAATTTTGAATTAAGAGCGCTGGTATATACCTAAACCCACTATGCCTAAAGTAACAAAGAAAGAAAATTGCAAAGACCACGAAGAGTATTAAAAATAAAATTGTTTTTTTTTTTTTAAATTAGTGAACTCAAAAATCAAGCTACGTGTAAAATATTTTGTTATTACGCAGAGAATTAATAATGTACACAAAAATCATATTTAACTAGATACGGCCGACGCGCCGTGCGGCCCAACAGACACGGCGCGGCGCGGCCAGATGTGTTGTCATTACCATCACCAATCCAAGTATTATACGCAACAAGTGCCCTCTTCAGGCGACAGCCTAATGAGCCATGTAAGATCAAAAACTGTAACCTCGTATATTTGGGAAAGAGTGCAGATGAGCAAGAAATAGAAAAAAAAATGCAAATAAATATTTAAAATAAATATTATTTGATTTTAAATAAAGATAATTTTAAAAATTAATTTAAAAATAGAAATTGGTAAAATGAATTGAGAGAGTCAAATATCAAACATGGATCTCTCGTTGAAATTCTGATTATTATAATACTAATACTGCTAATAATAGTAATAATAATAAGTTCAGTAATTTCCCATATAACACCGTATATATGTACCATCATGAAGAGAAAAAAAAAAGAAAAGAAAATTAAAAAAAAAAAAAGCAAACTCATAAGAAAAAAAATATATAACTAGAGTTACCGTCTACAGGAGACATAAAAAATATAAATAACATTATAACAAAAAAAAAATATTTCCATTGAACAACGAATACCCATCACCAATTTTTATTCTTCATGTATAACAATCAGACCCATTCCGGAAAATAATAGGGAAAAAAAAATCTAACTCCTGCACCTTGTAATGGCACTGCAGCCACGGCTATAGGGGTTAGCCTGGCCGCCATTCTGGCAGTTGTAGTAGGAGGCGCCACGTCGAGAGCAGGGCACAGTGTTCCTCTGAAGTGCACCGTAGCTGATGTAGTTGCTGGTTGCCAAGATGCGCCTGTTGATCTCCGAGTCCAGCTCAAACTCCTCCTCTTCCCCTATCGCCAAGGATCCGCTGGGCATCCACCCCAGGTGGTGCTGGAGGTCCCCACTTGCATCAACTGCGGATAATGCGTTCAGCACGAAGATCATGGCACTAATCACAAGGAGAGCTGCAGAAGGACTGAATAACTTTGCCATTTTGATGAAAACTCTGCTTCTCTTTCACTTGGGTTTCTTTCTCGAATGAATGAATGATTAGCCTAATTGTTGGCTATCTTCAGTTTCTTGTATGGTTCCTTTCTTTCTCTTCTTTCTCTTGTTGGTAATGGCGTTGTTGAATGGAACCTGTGAGTTGTTTAGTATTCAGTCTTGGTCAGCTTACTGCATACAACAACTAAGGGCTAGTTGGGACTTATTATAAGGGGGTTCACGTGGAGATACGACATTGGTTTCTGTCTAAATTACATAGATGCCATTGGATGTGGTTCATGCACACCACTACCAAATCATTGAAACTTTTGTAACGTCAAGTTGTTTGACTCTGTTGATTATTTAAAAAAAAAATAAAAAATAAAAAATAACGTTGATTTTAAAATGAAATGTCATTTTCACATGACTTAATACTTTTATCAACAAAAATATGCGAAGTTGTTGACAAATTATCAACTCTCAATGAATTAAACCTTACAATTAAAAAATATTATTTGGAAGTAGCTTATTATCTTCACACTAAAACGTATGGCATTTTCATAGGAATTTGTTTAATGTAAAAAGATAATTTTCTTACTTCAAAATAATTTTTGTGTTAGTTCAGCCATTTGTTGCATAATTGCCAAAGTGCTCTTGTAGAAGTAGCATGACATTAACAAAATTAACAAGGGCAGGCAATTTCGTAAATAACTGGGAAAACAATGGGCACAATCTTATAATCCACGTTAGGTACGATTAGTTGATTAGTTGTCTATGTTTCTCTTCTCTTAGTTGTTACATGGTTGGCACGAAGAGAGAGAATAGAGAATAAAAAATAATAATAATCATAATAAAAAGAAAGAAGAAAGACGGCATCTATCTAGGGCCAGCGCCCCTTCCCATAAGCCCGGTCCAAAGAATATCTTACCCGAAACACGTTTTCTCTTTAACGACTAGTGGCCCCCTTACTCGCAATTTTATTACGACCGTTATCATCGCCGTTAGTTAATGCGGCCGTTTGTTTTATAACATAACGTCCACTTGGGCAGTTGCGCTTGTTGTTTCTGTCTCTGCAGGGCAACCAATTTTTATTCTACTACATTAATGCCTTTGCCGCGCGGTTCCTGAGATCCAAATTGTCCAAATAATTTACTTGTAATAAGATTTCATTTGGGAGCCGACTGCCTAATATACCAGACAAATTTTATTGTAGTATGACTTTATTGAGACTTCAGAAGTTTTAGCTAATAGGACGGAAAACTTGCATATCTTTTTAATGATTGAAAATTTCTCAAGTCTTTGTACACTATTAACCGGAGAAAAAAATAGAAACGGAAGTAATTTTGGACGGAGTTAGCCTTAGCCGTAGCCATAGGAGAGACATACCTGCCCACGTAACAAGCACGTAGTAGCCGTTATGAATGTGGGGGCCCGACACAGATCACTAGACGGTGATGCGTGTCCCGAAAGGAATCTTCCTCAAGCCAGCTGTCTCCTGACAATAGTTTCTATTAAATCTCCTAATACTTTTTCTTTTTAATATTTACAAATTAAAAAGGCTTTTCTATTTTTAAATTTACAAACCTTCAAAGATTAAACAATAAAAACGACGCAACAACAATAGCTAAAAAGGAAGACATTCTTTCTCAACCGAGAGAAGATATATAAAAATACCTGCAAATTTCTTAATCAACAAACAAAACAAACTCATTAACAGATCTGGACTTTCTCTAACCCTTTTGACCTTGCAGATATGGCCACTGTGCTATCCTTGATTGAGTCCCCATTTGTTTATTGCCGCAATAATAATCACATAAATCTCTCTAAGTGCTCTGCTTCAACTCTGAAATAAAAAAACTAACACGAAATATGACATCCTGGCGTGTAGGCATTGTTCCTGGATAATGCTATTGATGATATGAATGATAGGAACACCGAAACCATGAAGTGATGGGGCCCATGCTAGATTTTAAAGATTCTAGAATCAACAAATCCAATATGTCCCGTCACTACGAAATATGCACAGTCACCACGAATATGTCCCCATACCCCAGTCAGTTGGCTAGAACAAATTTTTACTAGGCCATGTTTTCCGTTATCTAGTCATTCTAGTAGAAATGTAGAATAATGTCAATAACATTGTAAGAACAAATTGCAGACACGTGCATCATCATATTTGTACATCAGTTAAAAAGGAGTGATACTAACATGATATTACATCCCAGGAAAATCATTGTGATTGGTGATTTACCAACACAACACTATACAAGAGAGACGGAGAGTATGGGAGTTAGGATTTCAGTAACATCGTTTTCTGTTTGGAGTAGACAACAAAGATCTGAAGATCTTTTTAGGGTAGCAAGCTAAAGCAGGGAAGTAGTTTTTAGTCTAAAGAAGATGCATTGAGATGCATTTTGAAGTCAATCATTTACCATAAACCAATAAAAGAGCAATTAAAGACACTTGAAAACGTCATATTGCACTTCCATCAAAATAAACATTTACTTCATTCATAAAAAACAACAGCACCCAATTATTTGAACATAAGTGGATTTAACTATAATGGATCTCACACCATGTAAGTTTGAACCATCCACCAAGCTGGTGACCCAGCCTTGGGAAAGTGGATTCTCCCACCCGCAATATCCCTTAAAACATGTCATGTGTAATTTCATCCATTTTGCAGAAAGCAGAAGTTATAAATAGACCGCATTGATTGAAGACAACATATTATTCGTTATGTTGGGTTCAATAAATATGTTTGGTGGATGCTATAATGGATCTCACACCATGTAAGTTTGAACCATCCACCAAGCTGGTGACCCAGCCTTGGGAAAGTGGATTCTCCCACCCGCAATATCCCTTAAAACATGTCATGTGTAATTTCTTCCATTTTGTAGAAAGCAGTAGTAAATAGACTGCATTGATTGAAGACAACATCTTATTCGTTATGTTGGGTTCAATAAATATGTTTGGTGGATGGCTAGTGCTAGATGAGGCGCACGGAAAAGCAATATCTCAAATTCTGTAAAAAAGCTTAAGCCGTAGGAAGCCATAAGCATCTCTATTTCATATAATTTTTGTCCACATAAAATAATCCTATTATGCATGAATAAAGAAAATAGGTTATATGTTGTGGTCCATGTCCCGCGCAGAATGACAATTATATATTCTAAGCAATATATCATGTAAAATTAGTCTTCTAGACAGTAAGAGCTAATAGTTGTTCATGCTTAGAGAAGCCAGCCAAGTATTCTGGTTTGTATCTGACTGCAATTGACACTTTAGCCCACCATAACTCCTAAAGAAACAAATGAATTAATACTGCCAACATGTGAGTTACTTGCAATATAACTCTATAAAAGTTTCCCAATTTTGATGTAGTATGAACCTGTCATATCACTCAAACTGATGAACCTATTCGTATCACTCAAACTGATGCACACAATCATATTAATGTAGACCCACCTAGTTATAAAATGGTTTCAAGTTAATTTCTGACTGCAGATTGATGCTTGGTACAGGAATAAGAAATATGCTCGGTACAGGAATAATAAAATATAAGTAGAGCTACTGAAATTTATAAGAACAAACTAATAACATCTCATTAAAAGGGAAATAAGATGAAGAGATTCACCGTTGCTACTGTTCTCCACAATATGGCGGAGTTGACTGCACATACAATTCATGATCATCCCCCTCATCATCATCATCCCCCTCATTTGGATCTACCCAATTACTAGGATGACGCTGTGAAAAACCTTGGCCATCAATTTGAGACCTAACTGAGAGCATAATATTTCAAAGTATTAGGTCACTGCAGGAGTGACAAACTTTTCTAACAATAAACATAAATAACTGGTCCAATAACTAACCTTGAGCTTGTTCTGGATGAATATGTTCCATAGGATGGGGACTAATAAAACAGTCAAGGAATTTAAAATAACGTGGTCAACAAAATCAGAATTCATGCAACAAAGTCATTCTTACCATCGTACCAAAAGTTTAGATTCCTAAGGCAACTAGGGTTTACTCAATTTTCATGGAGGAAAGGTGAATGATAACAATAAAAGTAAAATGAATTGTTACACAATGGAATGAAAAACATACATAGCCAGGGCTTGCTAGTGTTACATCCCTCAAATTACAGTTCCTAACATTTTACCTCCCACCCTCCCTTGTAAAGACCAGCTATTGTTCCGGAACTAACAACTTCCAATAAAAAAAAAATAGTAATAAAAAATTCAAGACTGACACTCAATCCTTTTCTCCATATTCATTGCTCTAATATTAAGTTCAAAGTGTGGCCGTACAACTTTTAATTGAGAACCTTGGCACTTGGTGCTGTAAGTCAGGGCTTGGAACTTGTCTCTAAAGCTTGGATTTCCAGAAACTAAAGAAAGGCACGTGACCTTGGGACTCACACACAGACAATCTTGGAAAGAGACACTAACATATGCATGTAGGGACAAAGACATGCATCGAGACAGACACAACAAAAAAAACATGGAGACAGAGAGAGAGAAGGAAAGCTAAAATCATATTTCGGATACGAAGTTGGAACTCTAGAACCATTTTCTCTAGCAGATGTATTTTTTGATATGTGCATTGTGCTAGTCTTTTGGATTTCCCTGTGAGCACTACCATTCATATTTCTTTGCCCGTTAACCAGCCTTTCTTCTGCACCACTACCACTCCTTACTGCACTTCCTGCATATCAAAACATATATGATATTGGTTTCAAAACAGACTGTCACCATTAGAAAACAGTTGTATACCTACCTGAAAGTTCAGACCAAACTCTAGTATGATCAGATGGGTGCTCAGAGACATTCATTTTGTGTCTGTCCTTTTGTGCTTGGGACCTCATCCGGTTACTATTCTGGCCAGGTATGGAGGCAGCCACTTTCTGATGTTCTGAGGAATTGGCTAATTGAAGTTGTGATATCAGCATGGTTGCAAGTACAAGTGTAGCATCGAAATCCGAGCCTGACCCATCATCTAGTCCAAACTTTGGCGCCATTAATATTGGCCTGTTTCACCAAATATGATTTGCAAAATTGAATTCACATTTTAGAAAGTGCAATTCTTGCATACAAAGGGCATAATAGTAAGCAAGACAATTTATGATACTTGATTATTGCATTGGTGACTAGAAGTAATAATTTTTCATGGTCGTTCTACATATATTAGATCCATATCTTTGGAAGGAGAAAAATAACCAAAAGCATAGAAAACTGATAAATTTTATAGGAGTGAGAACCGTCTTACTCGCCAGCTTTGTCAAAAAATAGGTGTATGTCAACTTCACATCCCTCACAAAAAGAAAGAAAAGCCTGAAATTTACCCCCAAAAAAAAAAGTGAGAAAAATGAATGCACATCCAAATTCTCCAGTAAGTAAGCTGCATTGGCCATATTACTTCATCCAGCATACAGGAAGGCACCATGAAGATTTGTCTTATGATAGTAAAAGTAATTAGCTGGATTAATATTGTATCGAAATGGTAACAAAGCTCACTAGATGTTTTAAGATTTGTAAATTGATTGAACGAGGTACACAATTAAGTATCAGAACAATCTTGTCCCACTGTATGAGTTACTGTACCTTCAATTCCTTCATACCAAATGTCACATCTACAGGATCTCCAGAGTGAGTATACTGCACAAACTCCTCTGTTGGATCTATCCACAGTTGAGTGTGTAGAGTAGAGTCATTATCTGCAGATGAAAAATGGACGATGAAATCAACTGTTGGTATAATGTCAGGGATATCAACAAATCCTTACCTTTGGTCGGATCTATGTAACTTCTCAGTTCGACAGCTTTTCCTCCAATTTCGCTAGCAGCATCAGAAGGCAAGGAAGTGGGTTCTGTTGCAATGAATGTAATCTCCTGTAGGGATGATTGAAAATTAGAAAGCAATCTGTTGAGATCACGAGGCCTCACTACAAAGTTACTTGGGAATCTTCTTCTATCAAGGGATAGTTGCTGTACGTCGGGTTCAACATTGCAAGTAATCCAATAGGCTTTCTTCATAC
The DNA here is from genome assembly GCA_030449905.1 of Luvunga scandens. NCBI lineage: Eukaryota > Viridiplantae > Streptophyta > Magnoliopsida > Sapindales > Rutaceae > Luvunga > Luvunga scandens. The sequence goes on from JASUUG010000798.1 coordinate 6,807,219, forward strand.
CTAGACGAGATAGATTAAAAATTTGTTCAAGACAAACTCAATATTATAAAGCATAGGAAGATTATTGAGAACATGTGCATTGTGCATTGCCCATTATGAACTGTAACAGAGTAATTCATCGCAAAACTAGAGGATTAGAGTAGTGCGCTCAAATTTCGAATCAATATTATCTTTGAATCTGTTTGTGCTGCATCAATGACCATTAGACAAATTAAACTGGGTTAAAGGTGCCATTGCCTTTGCAGTGTTATATGCTGATCGTGAATGATGTACGAGGTGGTTTTGGCAAATAGTCACGCCATGATCAATAGAGGTATGCTTGCAGCTTCAAATCTATCTCTAGTTCAACAAACTACAATTCACAATCTCCAGAACATAATATCACGGTTTATGTATGATATCAACACTGTCACTGATAGCTTTCCCTGCCACGGACGAGTTCGTATATGATTTTACTACACTGTAAATCTACCATTTTAAGCACCAGAGTGATTTAAAGTCATTATGCAACCAGTAATTTAATACTACCATGATGCTAATCAGACTTTCTCCTCTCAGTTGTTAACCATATTTCAGCAGATACAGCATAAACAATCGCTCCACACAGGAATTACCATCCCTATTCTTACAGTATATAGGTCTACATCTCCAAGTTCTCATAAGAATCAACACAGTAGTATGTCAAGTATGAAACAATAAATAAGATGAGAAATGAACATGATGTAAAATCACTTTACCGTTATAGCATTTCAGAGTCCATTGAACTTTCGATGCATCAGAATTTGGCAATTGCACAGTCAGATTATCAATGCTTGCAGTAGGTGTCCTAAGAACGGCAGAAACAGCCTAAACGGCTAAATCAACACAGATGCTAAATATTGAAAAATCCAAACGATTCTACATAAAATTGAAATACAATATCACACACCTTTAACAGCACACTACATTGGACTTGCGCTCCGGACACTGTATAGACATCAAAGAAATTGGGCTTAAATGTAATAGACTGATAAGCAGACCGCGATGAATTGAGAGTGTGGAAAGCAAGCTGCAAAAGACCAGGGGAAAAAAGATAAAATCAACTTAATTCAGATATACTACAAAATTTCAGCTGAATTAAGTAAGATTAAGTTCTCCAAAGCGCAGAATAAGCAATATTACAAACAACATAACTTCAAATGCTGCTTGTTTTCCTTCAATTTCTAAGCGATCAAACAGAGCCTAGTCATATAGCTTCATTCACAGAATTTTCACTTTATCTCCAATAATATTTTTGAATTGTCCTAATTAATTGGTTTATCCTATCCAAACCATAATATGAACACAAAACCCTAAGTGTTATCAATAGATTTATACCATTGCAATATCTAAGCATGATCACTGACTAATTAAACAATATTTATATATAATGTGCTTAAAATCCAGAAAATTATGAATGAAAAAGCAAATTAAATCAGGTTATTGAGTATTATCGTGAAATTAGAAAAATTGTAATAAGGGAATTAACTGAGTAAGAGTGCGGTTACCTGATGAGAAGAAGCTTGAATGACAAGCTCGTTGCCTATACGCGAGAGGCACGTGATGCACCTGGCAAAGGTCTTGAGAGCATTCCCGCTCACAGCGAACTCCATCGTTCCGTTCGGATCCCCAGTCCCCGCGCTCTCGCGCTCGTTCTCTTTAGTAAAACATAATTGGTGTTGGCGGGAATTGAAAATGATTTTGAGCATTAGGTTTATTGCTAGCCGTCGATGACACGTAGGGACCCACTATCAAAAGTTCATTCTCTTCTTTGAATGGTCCAGATATTTTCATGGCTTCAAAGAGAACAGATATAATCACAATTTTTTCTTTTTTCTTTTTTAAGAAAAATTACTACAATGATTGTATCTGCTCTCTTAAAACTAATAATAATAATAATTTTCATGTCAAACAATTTTTCTCACAATTTTGACATAAAAATTATGCGTTAATTATATATAGGGGCTGCTAAGTTACAGCTCCTGTAACTTAAAAAGTCCCTTCAAAATTATATGAACAGTATTATTGAGTGGTGTAACCTACATAAATTTTGAACTAATTGTAAGTTACAGCAGCTATAACTTAGCAAAATCCTTATATATAATGAAATCAATTGCGTTTAATGATACTTGAAAAAAATTAATATTTTATCTTTGAATTAGTATTAAACGAGTTGTAGTCTTTGTAGATAAGTCTAATGATAAATAATTTATAAATTCTCGTCTTGCTAAATAATTTCCTTATTACATGTTGAAAATTGATAATAATTCTTTTTACTATAATGAGAATTTGTTAAAAGAAATGAAATATAATACTCAATATGAATGATTATATACTTGTAAATGTTAAAAACAATGAATAATTATATCCTTGTAAATGTTAAAAACAATCAACATTGTGCGTGCAATAATCATCAAAAAAATATTAGGTTGCATTTGTTTTTTTATTTGAAGTCTGAATTTAACTAAAGTGTAAATAGGTCTGAATGAAAATATCTGAATGACATATTTGTTTTTTCTTTTTCAACATCTGAAGAAAAAAATTTAAAAACTAATAGTTTGACATAAATATCTTTTAAGTGGTGCATATATTTATTTTTCACAATTTATAATTTTCATAGGTTAATTAGTTTGGTAGCATTAAAAAAAATATTATCATTGTTAATCTTAATTTGATTGGGTAATAAAAAATGTAATTATAACATCAACTTTTATTATAAAGACAATATTGTTGTTTTTATATTTGATTCATCACAATAGACAAATTTTGATTTGTTCAATATTTCAGTTTAATTTATGTTATTTTGTGAATAAAAAAATTAAAGCAATTAAAAAAATAACTTCAAGAATAATACAAAAATATTAAGTTTATACATAATATTGGAAATATATGAATTGTTAAGCATATTTTTGAGATTTGAGATTTGAAATTAAAATTTTCCATTTAGACTTTAGACTTCAGATAAAAGTAGATTTTTTCTACTTTTTCAATTTAGATAAAAATCTACTTTTTCAATTTAGATAAAATTGCCTGATAATAAGTGATAAGTTAAAAAAAAACAACTTAAAAAAAAAATGTCTGAAAAAAGTTAAATTCAAACTTCATACTGAAAAACAAACAATACCTTAGTTTCAAAATTTTTAAGTTAAAAAAAGAACTTAAATTTATTTTTAATGATTCATATAAAAGAAACAAACATATAATTAAATTCAAACATTCAACTTTGTTCAGTTATAACCCTATTCATTACAAAATTATATAGAAGTTATAACTTAATCCACAACTTTCGCATAACTCAAACTTATGCACACAAATTATGTTTATTACGATTATAATTTTATTCATCCATTGTACAGCTTGAAACAAAATTCATATACTATGTGCAATTAGAAAAATTCAAGACTTATGACATCTGCTTATGAAAAGAGAGAGAGAGCATTTCTTGAATCTAACATAGATGACTAGTTAAAAAAAGTAGCTTGAAGACCGCTCACTCAATTTGTTGGAAAATTAATAAAATCAAAACATGATTGAAATAAGAATATAATTTTTTTTAAATGTTATTGTTACATTTATAGATATATTATAATTTAAGAATTATCGCCTTGTGATGCTTGAACACATCTTCAATGTTGAGGGCTTAACTTTTTATCATTGGACAAAAAACTACAATGGCCAACTAAAAGAATGGACCTTTTAACACCCCTTAAACATTCTTGTAAACCTCGTTGAGAATAATAATTGAAATCAAAATATTGTTTTAAACATGCCTTCAAAGGTTGGCAAAAAAATCAGAAAGTCTTCTTCTTCTCCTTTTTTAAAATAAAAAAAAAATGGAAGTGCTCTTAAATAGAGTTTCAATCACAAGCCAACATTAACACTAACTACATACTAAATAATTGTTATTAAAAAAGAAATATGAAATATTTGATAAATCATAATTTAGAAAAGCAATTGATAGTTTGAAATATGAAGTGCACAAATGACAATTTAACTTAAAATAAAAATTTTATTCATAATAAGGCTCTATTTGGTATAGTTTTTCAAGAAGAATTTATATAATGTAGTATTTACATTTTGGATTAGAGTGAGAATCTTAAGAAGTGAGAATCCTAAGATTGAGAGTATGGAGTGGAGTTAAAGTAGGAGTAGGTTGTTTACTTATACTGAAATAGGAGTAAATGATTTTAAATTATAATTTTACCCTTATTTAAAAAATTGTAGTTTTTTATTACAAATTTAATACAAAAATATATTTTAAAAAATAAATATTTTATTTTATTATATTTGTAAATTAATAATAACTATTGGTATTCTTAATTATGTAAATTATTATTTTTTATTAATTTTAATTTTGTAAATAAAAAATTATTGATAAGAGTAGCACAAATGGAATATTATTATTAAGAATATAGTACAAAATTAATTTTTTTAGAATAAAATATTTATAATTATTAATTACTAATATTAAATGAATATAATACTATTATTTTTAAATAAATATAATAATATTATATTTTTAAATAAATATAATAATATTATATTTTTGAATAAATATAATATATAATAATATTATTAATTCTTTATGAATATAATAATATTATTTTTAAATAATTTTAATTTAAAATCAATGTAAATTATTATTTTTAACTAAATATAATAATATTATATTTTAATAAATATAATTTATAAAATAATATAATATTATTATTTAAATAAATAAAAAGGGTAAAAAAGAAAGAAGAGAGAGTGGATTCCCACTCTTACCTCTCACATAGGAGTGAGAATCCACTCTTCACTCCAAAATTGAGTGGGGCCTATGGAGTAAGACTCCCACTCCGTCTTCAAATTGTGTAAGTAAACAATATAGTGGGAGAAATACACACTCATCACTCCCACTTCAATAGATAAACATACTATAATAGAGTTTTTGCTTGTCAAGCTTTTACCTAAAAATTTTAGTTATTTGGTTATCAATGAAAACTCTTATTAAAAATTATAAATTTACTTTAATAAGTAAGTTTTTAAAGTTTTATTATGAAAAAAATAAAATAATATTATCAAATAAGTAGATGAGACTTTAAATATTTTAACATTTAAAAAAAAATTCAACCTCTACTCCAAAACGCCAAATATTTAAGTTTTTGTTAGTAGAGAAAAAATAAATTATTTAATTTTTAAATGTTCTACTAAAAAAATCAAATAATAATAAAAATTTGGTTAAAAACTTATGAGATTAAATAAATATTTATGATCATTAAATAAGTCATACAAAATAAACACTAAATTACGAAAACCTCTGAAGAGAGAGAAAAAGAGATATCTTTGAATTTGTTTTATTGGCTCTTTTCTAAGTGGTGGGTTATTTTTAGAATTAAAATAACCATAATTTAAAATCTTATAATTTTAATAATCTTTAAATGGGGTATTTTAAGAGTGGGGTTCGGTAATGGATTTTTGGCGGTGAACAAAGTAAACAGGTCTCGGTCACACTCGTCATTAACGAAAAGAATTTTTAGGACATTTTCGTCCATCAATCACAGCTAGGGTTTTAGATATAGTATTTATAGCTCTCCAAAGACAACGCCTTGGCTGTGGCCGTTTCTCCTCTCACTCGGTACCCTCTCTTTCTCTCTCAATAGAGCTGCTCTAGTAGATCATCTTTGCCGTTGCCGCTAACGATTTTCTTTGATCAGGTATTTTGATATTAGTATTCCCGGCTCAAAAGAGTGAAAAAAAAATCAGCGAAGATGCAGAACGAGGAGGGTCAAAACATGGATCTCTACATCCCCAGGAAGTGGTAATTACTCTGACAACGATGTCGTTTCTTTACATCTAGCAAGCTTTGTGAAATTTGAAAACTGATATTTAAAATTTATTTTGCTATTGCAGTTCCGCCACAAACAGGCTTATCACCTCCAAGGATCACGCCTCTGTTCAGATCAACATCGGGCACCTTGATGCTGATGGCATTTACACCGGCCAATTCTCCACTTTCGCTCTCTGCGGCTTCGTCCGCGCTCAGGTTCGGTTCCCTTTTCTTTAATGTTCGTGTTTTCTTTTTTATCTGTTATTGGTTTGTTGGTAATAATCTCTATATGCTCAAAAAGTGAATGTTTTGTGTTATGTCCCTTCTCCTTCTCGTTAGCTATTTTTAACTTCTTCAGTGTTAATTGTTGTGGCAAGCTGCCAATACTTTCTGTAGATATGAAGAAACTTGCAGCAGCCTTTATTATTCTGTGGCCCTTGACCTGTGTTTTAAGACATGAGACATCGAATATAGAGAGGGATTTTCTGGCAAAAGAGATTTTACTATTGGGCATGTTGAACTAATTTGCTGGTTATGAATTTGGGATTTTTGGGATTAAGGGGTATTGGTGGTATAGCCTTTGTGCATTGGGTGAACTATTATGGTGATTGTGAATCTGATTCTCTTGGTTAACATGTTCATTGTGTGCTTTTTTTTTTAATATTGTTGAAATCTATTGTTGATTTGGTGGTTCAAACTGTTCCAGGGTGATGGTGACAGTGCCGTTGACAGGCTTTGGCAAAAGAAGAAAGTTGAGGTCCGACAACAATAATTTCCATTAAAGCGAGTTATGTGTCTTCTCTAGCAGTTGTTTCCTTTTGTAAGGGTTGGAATTTGATTGCAGTGAATCGTTTACTCTAGTTTTACTCATGCGGACCATGTTGAAATTTACTTCTCCTTTGGACTATGATTAGTACTTAGTTTGTTTATCTGTCAAACTTAATATATGGTCGTGATTGACTTTATGGCTATGGACAACCTCAAAAATTTTTATTTCTATCTGCCATTTGAGTTGTTAAATGATATCTTTGTTTGTCCTATGTATGTTGGTTTTGTGATTTAGAGAGATGTGTCATGCTCGTACCAATTACAAGTAGTATTCACAAGCATAGAAGACTGACTATTAACTCTGGTATTGCCTTTGGCAATGCTGAGAAATCTCTTAGTTGGCTTTAAAAATCATATGCAGTAACTCTCGTTGTCTAGTGATACGGCAGATGATCATCAGAGGTGAATACTTCTGGAAAGCCCACTTTGCATTTTGAAATTACATTTAGCTTCTCTCTAGATCTCTATACAAAAATCTCATTCCCTTGGTTACTTTGTGGTATGCCAATTTCATCTTGCTTTTTCTGTCATCCAATATCTCCTTTACCCCCCATTTAGCCATAGCTTGCAGTTACATCATGATTTGATCCTTGTCGAAGTTTGTGCAATTCATAAAATTTGGAGCTAGAGTAGATGTGAGAGGTGAGAAATAAAATGTTCGTGATTTATCTTAAGTGATGTAGATTTTTTAGACAACTCAATGGGCTTACACTGATGTAGTTATCATGATGGAAATACAACATGCTTTTCGGTGCATGATGTTTGCATTAGATCAACATAATTGCTATGATACAAAAACCATGTACCAATTTTTATTTGATCTGGTAAGACCCAGATGAGAAATATTTCACAATTGCAGTCCAATAAGACCTTTGAAATTTTGGTTTCTTTCTGCCATTTGATGTGCTAATGCTAGCTTGTTTGCACTATGTATACCCTTTTGCGAATCATAAAGGCACAACATGCTTGTTCCGGATACTCGTATTGCCATTGCTAAAGCTTTGAAAAATCTAATAGTAGCCTTTTTATGTTAATGTAGTTGTCTTACAGCATGACGCTTGCTTTTCATAGTAGATCATTAGAGCTGAATAATTCCTAATGGCCTTCTAAGGAAAGGTTGCATTGCTCACATGAAACTACTCTTATAGCCTGTCTCTAGATCTCTATACAGCAATTTCAATCCCTGGGTAATATTTTGATTTGTGATATGCGGCTGGTGTCATCTTATGATTTCTGTAGTTCTATTTCTACGTCATACCCGATTAGCCGAATTTTAAGTTGCATTATGACTTGATTCAAGTTTCATAATATTGGAGCTAAAGATAAGAGAAAACACATCTGTGGATATTTATTATTATATACAAATAATTTGCTTACATTTATGTAATTATCATACTGCTGTATCATATAATTTTGTTATCAATCTTCATTTTAGATCGGGTTAAGATTGAGATTAAAAATTGTTCAAAATACAATACCAAGAGGATCGCCAATTTAACCCCACAAGATCAAACTTCTTTTCGACGGAAACTGAAGCATTAAACTTTCTTCTTTAGAAGTCGTGTTGCAATTCTTCTCTTTGCTCCCTGCAGAAAGAAGCCGCCAGCTACATGCTCATTGACAGTTCCATTAGAGATCCTGAGGATCTCCTCCGGAGATCTTGGATAGGAAAGGGAATTAAATAAAGCCCAGGAACAAGACACTGCTACAAATCCGTCCTTCGCCTCCAAGCTGTGGAGGGACAAAAAGCCCTTCATCTTTAATCCCGCACATGCCTAGTCGGTTTCTTAGATTTGAAGTCCGTGCTGTGAAGTCTGCAACTGCGTGATTGTATGGTTCCACAAATTTATCAGCTCTCGAAGAGATATTCTCTTATTATTCCGTCTTGGCCAGATCCAGGTGATAAGAGCCCTCGCGCAAGCTGCACCAAAAGTAATGTTATAATGTCACATTTGTTAGCCTTTCGATGAACTAGATTTTCTTAGGCGTGAGATATGTACTCAGCCTTTTCGCTAGGTAGCCGCAAAGGAAAGGATTAGAACCAGCCATTGAGTCCCACATACAGCACCATATATGAACCCACCATATAACTAAGGCTGTGGTAAGGGTCGAATTAGGGGTGGCAAAAATACCGGATCCGGCTCAAATTTGGGTGATGTGGTACCCGGCCCGAGTGTGAAGGCAAGCTGGGTATGAACATCGTTTAATAAACTCAGGACCTGGCCCGAAACTTAGATTTTATTAAAAAATATTATAAAATATATTTTATTTTAAATATTTATATTTATTTGATTTATTTATTACACAAATATAAATTTTTAAACACTTAAAGTTTATAATTTCATGTTAAATTTTATTAAAATAAATTTAAAACTTATAAAATTATAAATAAAATTACAAAAAAATAAAAAAATATATATTATAATATTAAAAAATACAAAATTCAGGTACCCGGATTAAAACCCGGCTTGGGTGAAAAAAATTGCAATGCCTGGACTCAGTTCGGGATTTTGCCAACCCTAGGTCGAACGGAGGATCCTGAGGGAAACCAAATGCTTCATCAATTAATTTTGCGCATGCTTCATCAATTAATTTGCGCAAGTTTTTTGCACTCAGATCCATCAATGGCCTTTGAATTCCTCCAACATTCGTCTTCAGTGCCCTAGCTCACATGCAACACACCAAATGATAATAAAATTGACACTAGTGCTCGTAATATAGTCATAACAGGTGCGGAAGTTTGCAAGAAATTTTGCGAAGATGCACACACTTTATAGCTTTGTAAAAGGGCGCGTCCGCACGGACCGCACCTAAGCATTTCCATATAATTATAATAATTATTTCAGTAATTATGCTATACCTCAGATGTCCAACTTCTTGGTATCCAAATTCGGTGATAATGGCTCCAGTAAGATTATCGAGATTACCTTTCCTAACTCCAATTGGAGGAGGGCCACCGAAGACTAAGTATGGGGCAACGTAATCCTCCCCCCAGAAAGAGCTGTGCTTCTAAATGCTCCAAGTTTTGAGCGAACTGCAAGTTGTCCACGTCGTCTCCACATAACGGTGGTCCGGGCAGCGGAGACGTCGGCCAGCAAGCTCTAGGATACTAAAATTGATCAGCCAGGCAGTAGCTTATGCTTATCGAGTATCTAATCGTCAATAGCACTTCCGATTTGGAGGTGGCCAAAGTGCCCGCCATTATTTTTTGTTCTGTACTGTACTATTTTTTCCGCAGGCTGTGTGTTAAAGTGCATTTATAATGGGATATTGATAAATTTTTGTCCAGCTTGTAAATAATAGTTATTATTATATGGTATTATGAAATATAATTAGTTATTAAGGTCTAGCTCAGATTTGTATTTTAAACGTGGAAAAAATATTGATGTATGAGAATTTACATGTAAACATTAGAGTATTTATCAAACGCTTTAACGATTGTCTGTGCAATTTCGATAGTAGCTACCCATTATACGAGTCAGGGATTTGGCTGAGTGGTTCTTCAAGCAGGTTTCTCTTATTGATGAGTTGTGTTCAAATCTTATGAGACATAGAGCCTAAAAAAATTAAAAACTTTTGATAGGGTTAGTGGAAGTCAAAATCTGGCATCAACCTGAAGAAAATTTTTTATGAGGTAGTCCCATAAATGCTTGACAAATGTTTTAAATTATTTATCTCTCTCTATTATTATGATTGATTAGTTTCAAAGTTAAATGTATTTGTGTTAAAATACTCTTAGATTGGTACACAGATAATATGGTGCGCTCGTTCTATTTATTGTTTATCTCATCAACATGATATGAGAGACTAAAAACATTTTAACTGAGAAAAGCCATCAGATTATGGTATCAAAACTAAAATTCTAAGATGGTAATCAATCGTCAGTTTGCTATCTTTATATCAGATGAGAAGCAAGAGATCCTTGTGTTTGCCAAATTTTCTCGAAAATTATGACAACATAAAAGAACTGTAACGTACGTATGAATGCAGGAAACCAGCATAATATATAAAGTCTTTCAACACTCTACTTATCGTTCTATTTTTAATCAAAATTCTACAAGTGTCTATATAGTGCGATGGCTAAACCACAAGATAACAACGCATTGCTTTCCATAGATATTAACTTTACGGCAAGGGAAGTTGTGTATGTCTAACACGAATGATATTCAAAGAAACTTTTAACTAAATTACCTTTGTTATAAACCAATAATTAAGCTTCCTTGTTTATTAATTGAGCGATTTCTTCGTTCCGAATATTTAAGTTCATGTTTGGTACGTAAATACTTGTTAAGGTAGAAAGAAAATCTATAATGGCTTTAAGGGAATAGTGCATAATTAATAATTTGATGTGTATTCAATATGTTCCGACAAGGACCTCCCCCTTTTTCGTGAACGATAAATCATATTGCTCAGTAAATACATACATAAACTCGACAGTCAATGCCGATAAAGACCTTTAAATTCATAATCAAATTTTATTTACTAAACATAATCAAATTTAATTAATCAATTACAAAATGTAACCGAAGTTGAATATCTATTGGTCAAACGAATAATAATATTTATATGATATGATTGGTGAGAAGATGAATTAATAAAATTGGGAAAAAAAAAAAACCCAGATCCCGGAATCTTTTCCTCCATTTTCTAGGCAGTCAAACAAGTCTTTAATGCTTCCATTAACAAACTTCCAACAAAATCAAAGCTTTTTACTAGTTATGGCAATAAAAGTTGCATACATCATAATTTATTTGTCACCATTATAATTGAATTTGGCAATTGGCACATCTCCTAATGCCTTTGTCTCTTTTTTCAACTTTCAAGTAAAGCTTACAGGAAAAAATAAAAAAATGTACTGGGTTCGACCTTTATGATTCCCAATAAGCTTCGAGATTTAAAAATAAGTTTGGAACATAATCAGAGATTTGAGGGTAAGTGTTTGCCAAGGCTCTCCTTTTCTAGTAGTAAGTGGGTAGCCAGGTTTCATATCAACTGCCCAACTTTCTTTTCAATTGGGCATGTGGCTCAATACAATTTGTCCTCAGTTTTTATGGGGTCTATGACCTTATTTTATGATTACGGTCATAATCATGTAATTATAGGCATTAAAGATACGTTTTCTTCTGAGTTTGTTATTTAACAATGCAAACAGTCCCCTCTGTTTTTCCATTTATCATTTCTATGAAACAGAAGAGATTTCATGAAAATCAAACACACGATACAGTTGCATATCCGCATAATATTCTCATAGAATTTAGAGGCTTAAGAAAGAAGCTGTCTGGTTTGGATATTGAAGGAATCAGGTTCTTGATGAAATGGAAACTGCTTCGAAGGTGATCAACAAAAGAGCATGCGAAATTGAAAGAGACGAAAATCGGCGATATCATTGTACTGAACCTAACTTTTGTTTTTGGATAAAGATTCTCTCGTGGATTTATTTTCATCATTTCCACAACTCGTCTCGCGCACATAATTTTTCTTTCCAGATCATTCTTCTCCTCGTTTTACAATTTGGCTAATTGGGTAAACGTGACCACAAGCATGATTATTTTTTCACTTGGACCCCAAAGGAGATCCCATTTAACAAAATTTTTCAATAATGATTGGCCTATTTGAAAAATCATATTTGTTTACAAATGGACTCCTCATTGAAGAATCAGAATAAAACAACAAGGTTCCCCTTTGCAATCAAGCTGCTCGGAATGTCAAAATGGCCTCCTGTAGTAGTGGTCAAGAGAATAAAAGCCCAAAGATAGAGCTTTTTTTACATATTGGAAAGTATAATTAAAGGGACTCTTTGGTGGTTTCTGGTCTTTTAATTGTTCAACTTCTTATCGAAGTTGTATAAAAAAGTGAAATCCATATATTCTCCTGTCAACATTTAAGAAAGAGGAATGACACTCCGTATAAGAAAGAAGTGGTGTCACGGTTAATTTCAGTACCCATCAACTTCTAGTTTCAGTTGTTGACTTGTGCACATCTATGCATCTCATACAACATCACAAATGTGTGAATTTGCCAGTACTAAAATCGGAGATTGAAAATTTTGAGTTGTGGACATCTGCACTTTACAGAATGATAATCGGAGCGATGCTATCGATTTTTTGATTTCGTAATAAAAGAACACTCATTGCGTCTGCTTTGCTACAAATAAATACATTATTTTTATGAAGTGTGGATGGCTGCAAAACAATGAATTATACTTTTTATAGTACATAAAAAAGAACAACAAAATTTATAACACTTGAATGTCGGTTTTGAATGTCATATTAATAACATTATCGATTAATTTGTTTACACATTGCCGAAGGGATATAGGTCAAATTATCCAAGTGGGTTTGGGAAGAAATCACTTTTCGAACGAAAATGTAAAACAAACAAGTAATTCCGGTTGATAGAATTGAGAAAGAGCTCCAAAAGAAGGAAAAGGCAGGCTACATGCATTATTAATGCAACCGTACAAGCTTGCTTTTTAGTGTGCCAGCGTAAGAGGCTCAGAAGCCTGAGGCTAGCTACAATCTACTGCATTCAAAAAGAAAAACAGTAAAAGAAAGAAAGCGAAGAGATTTAAAAAAAAAAAGAAAAGAAAAGAAAATATAAAACAAAGATAAAGAAGACTGCCATCACACGCTTCAAAGATGGTTTTAATGAAAGAATTAAAGAGACTTCTTTTCAAAAAGAAAAACCCTAGCCCTCACTTCACTGTTCACAAAGGGTAGCAAAGATTTCAATGTGTTAATTGCTCCTTTCACTCAATTCTGCAAAAAAGTGAAAAATATATATGTATGGACAAAACATACGATATATTTTATACATATGCATATATTTTTTTTAAAGTGGTTCAAAAACCAGCACCCTTACACTTTGTAAATTCAACTTTCCAGTTCACAATCTAAACCCTTTAAACATGCCTCCAATAAAAAAAACCCTTTACACATCAGAAAGTTTGGGTGAGAGGGCCAACAAGCAAATTAAGCATTACAACTAAGACGAGATCTTATTAACCTTAAATGACAATGACACATGTCCAATTGAGTTTGTATACTCCGATGGGTCACACTGATCAATTCCCCATCAAATTTTTAAGTCACTATGTTTTTGCCACATGTATATTAAACAACAAAAATCTTTACGACCCATTAAAGCATTCATGCACAATAGCCTATAAACATCTCGATGTGATTAATCACCATCCAAAAGATGCCAAAATTCCAAATCTACTTTCCACTTGAGAAAGAAAGAGAATGGCCTACAAAACAACTAAGCATTACAAAAGGCTAACACTACAACCATTTTTTACACAAATTACCTCCAAAGAGTACCATAAAAAGCTAAAACACCACACCCAGTCACCCACTGAAGTGAAGGTCCAAGACTCCCAAGGCCTCTGAAGCCTCTCACTTATTTTTACCCTAATTTAAGCTACAATCTTCCTTTCACTTATCTACATCCCTCATTACATTACAAAATCACCCCCCATTCACTTGTACAACTAGTATTAAGTTCAATTTCCTTAAAATGTCCACATTTCCAATGCATCACTTGCACTCCAACATTGATCATCATCATCATCACATGATTGAACATGCATTGGGGTTTTCATCGCTAAATATCTCGAACGAATCGGAGGGCTGTGACGAATAGGAATCAACATCGGATGGTGGAATTTCACTCCCCATACCCGGATGCATGTACGCGTAAGAATGCAGTGTCGGTGCAGCATAATACGATGTGCTATAGCTAGGCCTGGCGTGTGCTGTGTGGTGACTCACAGCATACACTGGGTGTGTATAGTAATGCGGCGGTGGGACATACTGAGAATATGGATACCCATGCTGACGTGGAGGGCTATAACTTGCTGGGGACGGCAATGGGCCATGGGTAGGCCCATGAGGCCCATAAATGGGTGATCCAGTACCTACTGGTGCATCACTACCAGCACCAGAAGGCTCACCCTCACCAATAACAACATTACCATTGCCATTATCCCCTTTATTCCCCTTCTTTTTCTTCTTTTTACCTCCACTGCCGCCGCCGCCGCCGCCGCCCTCACTCTCACCACCACCAGCTTTCTTGTCACTAACCGGTGATTGGCTGCCAGCCGAGAAGGTCACAGTTTGCTTCACCTGATCAGGCTTTGACTCCTTGGCTACTTGCCCACCAACTTCATTAACTTTGATAACATGATGAACGGCACCATTGTTTTCAACATTCTTGCTAGTGCCAGCGCCACCATTTCCATTTTCTTTGTTTTTGGAAGGTTCTTTCACTGTTTCTTTTTCTGCTGGGTTCTTGTTGCCTTCATCGTTGCTTCCTTGGTCACCTTGTTGTTGTTGCTGCTGCTGCTGCTTCTCTTTGTTCTTACCTTTGCTTTGCTTTTTCTGCTCTGCTTTTGATTCAGGCCATAACTCTGCATGCTTTCCATTCTTTTCCAGTTTCCTGATCAAAGTTTCAGCAGGCACATCTCCCGTTACTACCACTTTTTGCTGCCTCAAATCAATATTTGTGGTATAAACACCTGCGCAATAAATATTAAAACCAAATTAGCAAACTGGTTAAGAATTTAAAAAGCTGATATTTTGAGGGAAATGAAATCAGAATCTGGATGCAGGAGAAAATTATGAACTACTGGATTTGGAGTCAAGAAGCCTAAAAAAAATGGAGGGAAAATTACCAAAAATGAACAAAACCCAGTTGAGAAAAATTGAAGCTTTGTGATTTGAGCTGAAAGGGTGCAGAATTAACGAAAGAGTACAGAACTAAGTACATAATACAAAGAAAAATGGAAAGGAAAAGATCAGTAGTACAAACTTAATCTAAAAATTGAATATTCTAGCAACAACATGACTCAAAATTAAGAAATTCATCTAAAAAAGAAAAATTTTGAAAGAAATACGATGGGTTCGGTGGGTAGTAACACATACCATCAATGTTTGTTAGGATCTTTTTTACTTTCCTTTTGCAGCCTTCACAGTGGATGGAGACTCTCAACACCAATGTCTGAAAACAGAGGAAACAAGTGAAAAAAGAGAAGAAACACAAGCACAGTCGGCACAGAGACACACAAAAACACAAAAATAACACCAGCAAGTTACAACGTGAACCATGCAAAGTATGATTTGGTTCAATTGTTACCTTATACTTAAGTTGTTCGTGCTTTTCTTCAACTTCTTTCTCCTTATTAGCTTCTGGTTTAGATTCAGGCTTAGTTTCAGCTTTAGCCTCTGATGCTGCGGTTGCCATTACTACAAAGAAAAAGAAAAATAAGAAGCTTGAGGGTTTCTGAGAGAGAGAATACGCAAAATACCAAAGGGGTTGATAAAATGCTTAAGAACTCAAAACTGAAGGCTTTTAACTGAGAGGAAAAGGGGAAAGGAAAGTGTTCAAATGCTTAAGAGGAAGCAATGAAACTGAAGGCTTAATTTAAGGTGAGAGAGGAAAAAAATCAAGTAGGGCCTTGGGTTTGGTGCTTGGTGCTTGTGGGGTGGGCATAGTACCTGCTTTTATGAACTGAAATTATTTTTAAATATAAATTTTTTAAGTCTACTTTCTTATTATTATAATTTATAAGGGACACCTATGATTTTAGCATTTGATGCCTTTTTCGCTTAATTCCATTTTGCAAGCTAAGATTACATGTATTTGGTTCCAATTGTACCAATAAACAAAACAGTTTATTAGTATAAAAGATTTTGGCATCAAATATTGTTAATACGGTTTCACTTTTTCTTTCTAATTTTTTTGGTTTTACACGTCAACATGCATCTACTAAATTAAGAGCCTTTTTTTTTTTTTTAAAAAAAAAGGAATAAGTTAAGAGGGCTTAATAATTATAAACTAACCAACAATATTTTCGCTAGCATCATAAAATATACATAAATCTACATGTATTTCATATTTTTGTGAAAATAGAAGAAGTTATTATGGGGGCTTGAATGGTACCATCAACGCTGTTGGGAGTACCAGTCTACTATTGGACAACTTGATGACTTAATACTGCTGTCGTTACGTAGTTGTTTAGTAATTTAAGATCATGGATCAAGTAATATGAAGATCATAATATGAAGCTAACTATTTGTGTTTGGATTAAAATGAATTTCAAATTAAACATGTTTTGAGATATGAAGTACAATTTGCTTTGAAAATAATTTAATAGTTTAATATCTTATACTTAATATCAATAATTAACTAATCAATAAATTTTTAATTTAGTGGGACAACACTTGTTCTCATAATGTATCTGAATTCTCATAAAAATAAATATGGAAGTTTAATAATATTTTTTGTTACGAAATGTGAGAACCTCTCGAATGTTATCACTTGTAGTATGATGTAATATCAACAATAGTCATTGTAATATCAATGTAAAAAAAATAATAATAATAATGCAAAAATTCATAGAGTAGATGCGATTAACGTGAAGAAATAAAAAATAAATTTGAAATGATTTTCAATGTGCCCGTGAGAAGTTAGGCGGACCACCAAATCCACACCATTGTGAAGTTTGTTCATCAAATTTTGAGTGTGGACTTGACTCAAGAATGGGGTGTTATAATATGATTAATCCAGACGTCTCATAGTTACTAAATTAAATTTTCGTAATAAAATAATTAATAATGCCTTTGGAGGCTCACGAGTGATTTAAAGAAGCTGAAAAAAAAAATCAATTTAAATATCCATTCCTTTATTTTATTAAGAGATAATAAAAAATCAAAATAAACATCCCTTCAACAAATAATTCCAGTACACGTGTTCAAGATTCTCTTTGAATTCAAAACTCATTCCAATAAAATCATCAATGCAATTATTTTGTGATTGAATATCTGAACGAAGGATTATTAGATTTTTTTTCACCTTGGCCAAAGATTAATGATTTGCCAAAGTGGGGTTTTTTTTTTTAGCTGTGTTGGGGGAATAAAATTTGGCGACTAGATACCTCTAAATAAAGGATGAGTCAATGGTTGGACGGCTTCTTAAAGTATTTTTGATACTAAGATCGGACAAAACTCTACCAGAAAGTAGTCTTTATGACCATGAACAAACCAGCTCGATCAAGAAATCATTATGGTCATAAGAGTACCATCTCTACCAGAGGGTTAATGATATGATTATGAGCAGGAAACTTCGAGCAAATGATTGAGTTTGCAATAGAGAGTTGCCTACAAGTCCACACGTCTGGTCATTTGACCGAGCAAATTCTCATCGCAAACATACCAGACATTCTGGTCATAAGCAGTTCTAGAATTGTGGGCAGCAATGATCACCAATACGTGTATCTTCTGAGAAAGGCGGACATGATGAAATCATATTATTCTTTAGTAGCAGACTCTTATTCTTATTTGGCAATAAACTTCAATTCGGTAACAAACTCTTATTCTGCTACGGTAAGGAAAGGGTCCAAAACGGAAGAAAATAAGAGAGGATCAAAGGTTGGAGGTAGATTATAAAAGGGGAGAAGTATGAAGGTAAGGGAAAAAAAAGAAAAAGAAACTCTTTCCCATTAACCCCTAGTCTTTTTCTTTCGAATTAAATTGTCTATAAAGCCGTTGAGAGTTGATCTAAGTTTTTCTAAGAGAAAGAGCCTGATTACTAACTTGAACATCATAGGATTTTTACTGGTAAAACTTCTGGTACCCTCTAACTGCTAGTTGTGAGTGTAAATTTTCTAGTTGTGGTCGAGTCATTTGTCAGTACGAACGATTGTAGAGTAAAATTATTCTTACAACACGAAATTAGAGGGCAAGAGAAGCATTTTTGTGAAGTCTTTACCAAATTTCTGCATCACAAGCTGTGGTAAGAACTTTCTTTGCAAGGGAACGGAGAGAATAAAGTTATCCTTTTATTAGCGGCAAAACTAGTGGTATAAATATCTGCTTGCTTAAACCTTTATAATCAAATGCTCCAACAACTTAAGTCTCCTTCTCAATAAAGGGTAGATTTTTTCTTTTTTATATTGGCACCTCTTAATAGAGGGTTAGATTGATATTAATAAAGTTTCTCTGAAGCTGTTGATATTCTTGGGAATATTTATTCCATTTTCCTATTCTTATTCCCTCAAGTTTTCTCGGAAAGCCTGAACTAGCAACTTCAATTTGGAATCACTTACAGAGACCTGAATAGCATTGACTTCTCGCATTTCGTTGCTTCCATTTGTCTTATGTAGCTGAAATTTTACATCTATAATTATCCCTTCTTTCTTCTTCATGAATTTTCTAGGTAAATATCTTCACACACACACAAAGTGATCGGATACAGAAGAAAAAATGGGAATGGTTCCTCTAGTCTAATCTAATCTCACTTCAAATAATTGCTGATCAACATTAAAATAAAAATAAGTAAACATTTCTTTTTACTGCAAGTGGAATCCACAGAACTAAAGAAGTGATCAAACCAGACATTACATCTATCTTTTACCCACAAAATTATATTACATTTACAAAAGAATAATTTAAAAAAAAAAGGAAAAGAAAGGAAAAGCACATGAAGTAAAGACAAATTCAAAAGTTTTCCTTGTGAAAATCAAATTTGGTTGTAGTTTTCCGAGAAAAGTCTTGAGATAGCCGCCGTAATTCCCCAGTCAATCCAGGAGCACCACAGTAAAACACCCCTGTAACCAAAAAGCAAGATCATGATGATCAGCTTAATTAGATTTCAAAAAAGATTATCACTTTAATCATTTCAATCCTGCTTCCACTCTCTGATAATCAAAAAGGGCACCAATTCTCCACTATAATTTCTCTCCTATTCTGAAATGTGGATTTCAACTGTGTATGGCTAATAGAATAATTTTCTGAAGGACCAGTAATTTTGTCATCATATTTTTATAACCCCATGTTTAATGTATATTAGGAATATTAAATCAAGATCAAGGAATAGGACATACCAACTCTTTCGTCTGTGTGTTTAACAGCCACGTGCTTAAAAACAGTTCTCCAATTTGGTCTGGCAAAATGTGTCCTCACCCTGGTGCCAGAAACAATATCAAGACCATTTTTGGCATGATGGATGGACTGAAGCATGGTGATCAGAGCCGATCTTGCATCTCCTTCCTCATAAACACTGGTGCAGTAATTATGGAGTTCAATCACGCCGTCCTGATCGTACTCCGCAACCTCGTTCATCACGCCCCTGAACCATTCGAACGAGCCCTGCTCGCGAGTGACCCAGTAGAAATAAGCTCGTTTGGTTGCAAAAGGCTTTTTCTTACTATTTTTCGTCGCACCACCATCCTCTGTGATTCCTTCTTCTGTTTCCTTATGTTGCTTAATGTTATTAAGCACATCTTTGATTATGCTGATTAATGGGGTGGCTCCAATTCCGAGGCCTACGAGGAGGAGAACATCGTAATTTTTGTAGTCCTGTGCTGGAGCTCCATAGGGGCCATCAATCAAGAGTTTTGGAATCCTGTTAATTTGCAAATTACTTCGTACTTTTTGACACAATCCTGGATATTAATAAGAGAAGCATAATAAAAACAGAATTGTAAAGTACCTAGGCCTGTTATCAGCTTGCCCAATATCTGCCCTTAATAGGCCACTTTGGTCGACGGATGGCGGTTGACATACCTACAACAAGACAACAATGTTTTAAACACAAGCAAGAAATTTTATCAAGTAATTGATCTTGATGCGTGCGCGATTCGGTCTTGATTTTTTATTTTTTTAAATGAGAATTACCTTGGCAAAAATGGCTTTGAGTTGAGATGTCCAGTCTCCCAAGGTACGGATATGAATGCTAAGATAATCGTCACCAGGAGCTGAAGTAATGGAGAAAGGGTGCCTGAATGCAGCGGGGATATGCATAGTCAGCTAATTCGCTACTGCAAATTGCATCATTGTTTTCAAAATACGCTAATTAGTGTACATATAATTCAATCCTGGATTTACCATTGAAATGGAGAAACTGCTGCACAATTTACAAATATGTACTGCCCACTAGTGTACTTGAATCCTTGAGGCTTTGACATATGCAGAGCTAGCACGTTTCCAGGATACACTGCAACCTGAATCACAAATATGACATCGTTTACAGTTGCTCTCTTTCAAGGCAATGAATCATGCGATTCTTAAACTACAGGACCGCTGTTTTATTTACCTTAAGGATCCTCACTGATTTGTAGCCAGACCTGAATGCTCGAATAAGGCGTTCACAAGCGTATAATAACACTGGAACTGCCAAATACATCCATGTCTGTGCCAAAATGTGCAAATATAATAAAAATTAATTCCAAAATGAAAAATTAGGTAGAATTGGTGCGAATGTGATTGATTACAGATTTTAGAGCAGCTTACCGTTCTCTTATACCATTTCTTGGAGAGGTAGAGAAAGTAGCCATGGATAATGAATAGCACGTAGACAATAACAAACAGGTGATGTGAGTACCAAAAGGCATTGAATCCTGTGAGTTTTTTAAGGGTTTTAGGGAGGTTTATTCTGTTGCGGCGGAACCAAGGCTGAGCCAATGTGTAGGATATTGCCATCAGCACCACCATCACCACGCCGGTCCAGCCTTCAGTCCCTTTGACAAACCACCAGTAGTCATCCGGCCGATCATCGCCAAAGAATGGCTTCATTGGCTCATACTCTTCATCTGTTGCATGTAGCAGCCTTGGAAAATCACAGGTTAAATGAGCTCCAGCATGCAGCCCAACTCCAATAGCTATCCCCACAGCAATAACCTATACAAATTTTACATTTCTATATAAATTTGTGGAACAAAAAAAAAATTATTTTTTTTTTCTCTAGAAGTACTTTCAAATGGGTCATCACTCATTTTGATACCTTGTGAAAATTGATATTGTCATCAAAGGGAACAACTCGTCCCAACTTTGTTCTGCTTCTAAGCCAAGTAATTGTATTTCTGCACACCGGGAGAAGAATTAGAGCCATGTTGAACTTAAGTGTCTCGGCTGCACCCTTAGCTGTGGTAACACAATATCCCATGACATGAAACACCGCGCGATGTTTGTACTGAATGAATTTCCAGGTGAAAAGCCCTGCACAGATTGAAAGCCAGAGTAGCATCACCCAAATTCTCTTCCAATTGTCCTGGACAAAGTAGCTCAGGCC
The DNA here is from genome assembly GCA_030449905.1 of Luvunga scandens. Taxonomy (NCBI): domain Eukaryota; kingdom Viridiplantae; phylum Streptophyta; class Magnoliopsida; order Sapindales; family Rutaceae; genus Luvunga; species Luvunga scandens. The sequence goes on from JASUUG010000798.1 coordinate 6,828,943, forward strand.
TCTGCAGCATTTCTTGATTGGGTTTCTGTCTTTGGTTGGCACTAATCTTTGGCTCAGCATTTGGCTCAAAACGCGGCTATCAGTTAGCAGGTTTGCTGATTGGCTTGGAGCTTGGAGCAGTAACATTTCCAGGTTGTGCAGCTGCATTGAAAAGAAGCGTTAGCTTTAGGTCATTAAATATAATAATAGTGCTAAATCCTCGATTAACACAGTGTGAGCAACATCGTCTGTTAGATTACTACTCTCAGATTAATAAATGATTACTATATTTTTCTCTTTAAATTCTGAAGTGGGATTAAACAAAGTGACCTCAATGTAACCCAGATTGTTGGGGTCGAGCTCTTCCATGATTAAAGCTGCATATTCTTCCGCACGTTCTTGGATTTTTGACAGCTTATTAGCAGATGCACTTAGACCAATAATCTGCAAGATTATATCAAAAGATACATAAATAATGATGTACATAATTTGCTTCAAATTAATTTTTACAGAGACCTTCTAATTTTCAATTAAAAAGAACAAAACTTACCTCTTTCACCTCTTCTTCAGTAATCCTGCCATCTAAATTCTTGTCCACCCTGCAATTGGTACAATCCTTTTAGTTAAAAAAAATGGTATAGTTTCTCAAATTACAGAATTATTTCTCTTACAGTTCTTTTATAATAAAAAATAATAATCGGAATCTCTTATTTCTAAAAATTAGTCACATATACCTTTTTTAGGACAATTACATTCTTTAATTATAGTAGCCAAAAAATATATTCTTTGATTATAATTATCCAAAAATAAATTTTATACCCATTCAAAAGAATTTCATTAATCATTTCACCACGACTATCATGAGTATCCTTTCATTTTTTATTTTTTTTTAAGTACCATATAGAATTTCTTTGAACAAGTTGGAATTGAGTGACTGATCCTAAACTTGTGGACTTTGAAATTCGTTTGAAAGTCAACGACAGATAGCTAATTTGTCAACTCTGGATTAAAAAAATATTAAAATATTAAGAAAATCTAAAACCTGTAGCATCACAAGAACCGAAGGTCCCTAACTATTATAATATTTGTTTATGGAATGCCCGATCTTGAAACACGTGTCAGAACATGCAAACTGCACATGGAAGGTACCGATACTTCCCGGGTTAATTGTTTCTACGATTATTCAAGATTAAATGTTGCATGGAAGTGGGTATGAATACGATTGAAGTGCTTCTCAGCTCCTGTAAGCACCTCTGCATAATAGCATTTCACGAAAGCCCTCAATTGCTTTTGGGAAGCACTTAACTTGTTCTTATTACCTTGTTAGTTTCAAAATATCTATTTCATTCAAACATTAAAATAGGTTGAAAAATCTCGATTTAGCTATCCAAAGATATTTTTTTTTACGGCAAAAGCATTTTTAAGACCATGATGACTGTAACGGCTGATTTTATTTTGGACACACAATCCGTCATAATTTTTGTTTAGTATTCTTAATTAAACATCTTAAAATAACTAAAATTAGTCAAATGAAATGTAATACGAATATTAATTAAGCCAAAAGTACTTACATGTCAAAGAAGGTTTCAAGCCTAGCATCGAAGCTTTGGTCTGTAATCTGTTCCCAAAATCCTCTCAACACGCCCTTGGTGATTGAAGAAGATGTTATGCCTCTCCTACGAGCCAATGCATCAAATAACTCGCTCGCAAAATCCTTTGATTCATTCATCCCTGATCACATCAACACCAAACCCAGTTAAAGAAAGTGCTTTTTTGATCATCTAAAAGTGCTTCTTAACATTATCAAAACAACACAACAGTTAGTTGCATGCTTACCTATGCATTGACCAAAGCTGGATTTAGGCAGCATCCCATCAACAGCCAATTCATCAAAGCGCTTTTCAACTTCTCCCCAACCTTCAGTCCCCACATTCTTGGTGATAAACTTTAGCCCTTTCAGAGCACGAGCGGCTCCCGACTTGGTTCTATCAAATTTATCAAATCGCTTTGAAGAAGCCATTCGCTTTATCTCCTGTGAAACTTGCCTCAACCGGACCGACAGTGAGGAAGAAGAAGGCTTCCTCTCCAATCTGCTGGCCAAAAACGCCGTCTCCGAATCACCTCCCTTGATGTTCTGCACAGAAACTGAATCATCTCGCACGTCCAGTGTGATTTCAACGTAGCACTCATCTTGGTCTTTGAACCTCGCACTCTTTTTGCTACTGCTCTTTCTGTTCGTTGTTGTCACCAGCGGACCGCTCAACGGCCCGCTGTAGCCTACTCTTGAGCTTGTTGTGCTTCCGGTTTCGGATAATGAATCGTCTTTGTAGTCTTGAATATCCATTTATTATGTCGATCCTGTGAAGAAAAACAAAGTTTAATATATATATGAACACGATTTGAACTTCAAATTACTCTAAATTCCTGTCAGGTTTTACCAGTTGAACTAAGTAGCACTCTTAAAAAACTAGAGTTATAAAGCACTCTTTTATGCATTGAACAAAGCCAAAACTAAGTACTTGGAAATGCGATCAATAGTGCTGACAAATATCCACAAACCTTGTGAGAAAAAAAATGGCGGAGAGCAAAATGTGAGGGGCTTAATTGTGCAAGAAAGTTTTGGTTGGTGTTGAAGAAGGACTTGAAAGAGTTTATATATACGGAGGGATTGGGTGAGGAGGGACAAGTCAAAAAAGATTAGAAATCGAGGGGCGGGTTTTCGGCTGTTTCAAGTGTTTGGTCATGGGAATCGGTTAGGCTTTTTTATGTATTTACTTTTCAATGTTTCCAATTCCAACTTGTCAATGAATCACCATTAATGTCAACAACCTATGTTGCTTGTCAAACGAGAAAATTATGAAGATCTTAAGCGGATAGCTGCTATTAAATTTTAAAATAGATTGCTTATGTTATAAATCTGGCCTGCAAATTCTATTTGTTAAATTAATAATTATCCATGGATGGATAGAATTACAAATTTACTTTTAAGAAAACAACCCTGCTGTAGTTTTCAAAATTTCTAAAATTTATGTGAAGTAGAATACTAACAACAATTTAATTAACGTGAGAACAAAATACTTTATCAATATTGTAGTTTTGGAGACTAAATCAAAAGAGAATAAAAACAACAATTAAGTTAGTATTTCACGCAGTTAGAACAGGATTTTGGTTCAATGGAGAGCAAGATGAAGAAACTACAGACGTAATGATGCTGCAATACAACATCTATAATTAAATTGAGACGGGTCACAACATAAAATTATCAAAGAAACTAATTAAATTCCGATTAAAACCCATTATCTATTCTAGATTTTATTTTTCAATATCTGTCTCTGCCTACCTGCACCATCAATAGATTCAATTCCATTGTATATAATGAAATTTATCTTGTGAAGTAGTTGAAGAATTTGTTAATTGTTAATGGTGTCACTCGACGACATCTGACGTCACCCCACTGGAAATCTGTAATCCTCAAGATAAAAAGCTTTAATTTTTAATCAATTTTTTTTTTTTACTATTTTCCGAAACACAATTGACTTATCCCTTAACTTCATACGGCCATTAATTACATTTTAAAGAGTCCTTTAAGACGTCTCAAGCACACGTCAAAAGGAGAAAAAACATGCTACAACACATGTTTTGCAAAATATAACGCATTCATTTTTTTTTTCCCACATACATCATACAAATTGATGATTGGTGATTGTAAGATTGTTAGATAACAATACGAGAATGTTTTGAGAGTAATTAATAATCATTAATCATGCATCATCATAATTTCATTCTTCCTAGAGACGGAGAGCCCCTTGCCTCGCCTTTTCTGGCAAGCTCATATCATAATTGTATAAATCGCACTGAATTTTTAAGAATTCAGGAAAAGCTCATATCATAAATGGATCCTAACTTGATTGGTGTACTTCTAAAATCCATATATCTATCTATCTATCAGTAAAAAACTATTCTGAATGTGAACCTTTTTTATTTTATGTGACGTTATTTTCACAAAAGGGTTTTGGCTTATATGCGTCTGTGAGAATTCCACTAAGAAAGTCGAAAGACAAATGATGGTTTAATCTTTGAATCTTTGTGGTACACGATACATTGATGGATATGACCTCATTCTGATCATGCATATAACCGACAAGGAACCACAAAATTTGGACCCAGCTAGCCAATTTTTTTAAAGTCAAATATGAGTTCGACATCCTAATTCGGTTTTAATTAGTTAATCGTTTTTCACACACACTGATTATTACTAACATTTTGTTATTAGAGCATTGAAACTTTTTTATTTATAATAAATATTATGAATTCATCCTTTCTAATTAGTGTTGTCAATGAGATTTTCAATTTTAAATATCCACATCTATACAGTCAATATTTCAGTTTTATTTTGAAAAGCTACATGATTGCACCATATCACACCTTATTTGGAGCCGAATTAATTCCAATTTTATTGCTAAATCTCAAAATTATTATGTGTTCAAAATTGTCCATCGGCGCAACACATGCTTATACGTATATCTGCTCCTATTGACTAAAATTCTTGTTTAGCACGTCGATTCCAACTTCATTAATCCGTTTCTTCTTCTGTTATATCTCCATGCATGCAATATAATGCTGATACATATAATATAGGCTATATACATATAATTTGTTTATAAAAGCACCTTCTTGTCGATTTTTATAATTAATTAATAATTATTTTCTTATAATAAATAAAGATTTACTTCATAGAGGGTCTAGCTATGATGCAACAGGTATGCCATACCTTTTTTTTTTTTTAATCTTTTTGTGTTGCCACCATTAGATTTGACATAAAAGTAGTTTTAATGGTGGGATGTATTTGCTTGTTTATTAACAAGACAATCCTTGAAATTTGCTGAAAATTTATAAAAGTTAAAGTTTACAAAATTTTGTACCAAATTTTTTTTTTCCCAAATTCTCTTAGAAAGAATCACTAATCATCATAGTTGTGTTATAGTGCTCATTTTTGTAAATTATAATTAAGAAATCAAACATGCCAGATGCATGAAAGATAATAGAAACTAAGACAGATTTTAAATTTTTGTTGAAGTTCTCACTTTTGATCGTTTGTTAAAATATTCTTTTGACCTAAGAAAGCAAACTCATTGATATAATAATAATAATAATAATAATAATAATAATAATAATAATAATAATAATAATAATAATAATAATAATAATAATAATAATAATAATCCAATTATTAGAAAGCTCTAAAATTAGATTGTTTAAGGAAAAAATGGAAAGACACATGAAGGAGAAGAGGTGAAGAAAACACATAATAAAACATAAAAAATTTTCATTTACTTACACTTGATTTCATTATATGATTAATAGATTGTGGGTACAAAAATATATTTATGTGGTTTTCTTTTATATACAAAGTTTAATTCATTATTACTTATGCAATATAAAGCAAATGAATCTTAAGGCTTCGAGAAAATAGTTTCAATGAGAATGTCAAGTTTCTCTTATTGAATGCAATTGGATGACTGCAGTTTTAATTGAAAATGGAAAAAGTCCAAAATAATGTAGAGGTGAGGGGTTGAAGAAAGAGGAAAAATAAATTGCATTAATAAACTGTAAATAAAGAAGAGATTAGGGGGTCCAGTTAAAAAAGACAAAATAAAAAAAGGGTGTGGTACACCCGTAGCCCGATTCCTTTATGTATTGCTTAAATCGTTTAATCTTTGGGGTTCCAACTCCAAGTACCATGCACCTGGTAGATGGTGCTCCCCATTTTGTCCATAGGTGCATTGTCCATTAGATTTAACATAGAACTCGGCATGGATGTATTTTCTTTGGTTTATAACATTAACATCCTTAAGGTTTTTTAAAAAAGCAAAATAGTTAAAGATTTGATACATAATTTTAAATTTTTATATTTTGATCAATTGACTTAAATTGACTATTAAAATTAATGATAGTAAAAGGACAATAACTTGCAAAACTTTTTGGTATATAGAATCTTTTTTATTTTTTGAATACAACATAAAAACTATTTAATCAATAATAAATAATTTAAATCTATTATTAAAATTAGTTTATTAATAATAATATGGCCAAATAATAATGTAAAAAAATTCATAATAATCAACCATGGTTTAGTATTCAATTATAAATAATAGACATATACTCAAAGCGTAAATAATATAAATATATTGGACTTATGTATTAAAATTTTAAAGCTTCCAATTTTTTTACTTTTCAGCAAATAAGAAGGACCCTAAAGTAATTTATCACAAATTTGGGGTACCATGTACCCGGGGCACCATAGCTTCGTCCAATTTTTGGTAAACTGGTAACTAAAAATTTTACAACTTTAGATATTAAAACTTGTAAATTAAACCCTTTTTTTTTTTTGACAAAATGATGATTTTTTTTTTACAACTTTCATATGCAAAAGATTATGATGTGACTCCTCACCACAAAAGTTCCAAGCAACTTGCAATGTTGCAATGTCCATTTTCGTGGATAGGTCTATTAAATACAGCAGAGGTCGGGCGCAAAAAAGGCTGAGATGCCAACATATATAGAATAAATTTGATTTAAAAAATGCCCACTTAGATTAATTTAACTACCGAGGTTTTTGAAGAGCCGCTTGATTTATCCAAAAACCAGTCAAGTTTGTGGGCTTTTGTTTCCCAATTTTGCGAGTGAACACAAATGCAGAAAGTGTCAAAACTAGTGAAAGAAAAAACAGCTGGAAGCATTTGTGTTTAGTTTCGCCGGTTTTTGTTTTATTTTTCCATGTTTGAATGAAAATATAAACAAATAATATGTGTGACAAGAACTCTAGCTTATGTTTAATAATATATGTGCGTACGCGTTCTCGTAGAAAAATTGACACAGAAGGAAGCCTTATCAGGAAAAAGGTGACCAACTTTTCACAATTTCTTGCCAATTTCTTCAATGATTAATTAGATATTAGAGTAAGACAAATTTATTATATTTTCTAATTGTTAACATAAATTTTATCCCAATTTACTATGTAGTAATTACAACTAAGGAATGTCCCTTTTAGAACGGGGCTTCTTCTTAATTAGATCTTATGATAATGAATTTCTCTTTTTTTCATTTTAATGGACTTCTAAATTTTTTCTTAAGAGTCCACATATTTTGGAGATGAATATGTCTTTATTCGATGATATTCTACAAATATAAGAAAATGACCAAATGATCAACTTTGTCAGCTTAAATCCTCCACTAGTCAAGTCATTCATTGTATTTTTGAAAATATAAATTTGGAAAGAGAAAATCCAAAGAGAGAAAGTAACAATTTCCCCTCTTGAGTCCATTTTTCTTTCCTTCAAATGAAAATAGAGGGCATATTTATAGGCAAAAAGTTTGTCTATGGATCAAAGGAGGAAGTGATTTAATCTTAAGTTGTTTTTCCTAAAATATTGGGATCATAGAAACCTTAGAATATAGGAGGTTTATTGTGATTTGTCCTCTAATCTTGAGATTCTAGGATCTTTGGAATCTTTGGGGGGTTTTCCCAAGGATTTAGAGAACCTAGGAGTCTTGGAGTTTTGAAATCTAGGAGGCTTATAATATGTGATTTGTTCTAAGAACTTTATCCTAGGTTATTTATTTGAGAATCTAATAAATTTATTCTAAATGGTTTGTCCATTTTTACATGAGTTTTATAGGGACTATATTTATTTAGGCTCTAGTTGGACAAATTCTATTTTTGGTCTAACATTAACGAATACTTAAAGTTAATTTAAACACGTTTCGTGCTAACATATAAGCAACGTCTTGTATAAGATACAATTATTCTTATTTCTCATTAAAAGTTTTCAATTTTTTACTTCACAACTATACATTGTTTTTAATTATTGTTCTCAAATTTTTTTGGCATAAAATTTAAGTAGATTTGTTAACTATTTAAATTAGGATTAATTTGTTGGAAAACTTGAAGATTGCTTGTAATATATAGAAAGTGGGAGAAACTCTAGGCACACATGGCAGATGGTTGTTTTGGAGACCTAAGCCCCTAACCAAATACGTATGATATATTTATTTAGATAAACGGAAAATATTTTGCAGTACACAGCATAATTCATCCTAAAATAAAGGTCAAAAAATGAAAATAATTACAGCGTTGAAAGTAATACTTAAGAGGGTTATGAAAAATCACCAACTAAGAGACTAACGATGCAGAGAGTTTGTTAAATAAGCTTAACTATTATTTTTCGGACCATCACCTTTAAGATTTTGGGTCAGATTAACTTGACCTAAAGTCTTGTACATGTTCGAGTATGATAATCATGAATTAAATTCACACACATTTAAACGTGTCGGTTCGTGACAATAGCAAAAACCTTGCGACAATAGCATTGCAAGACAAGAAAATGACTAATCATTCTTATTTTGGCTTGAAGTCTTGTGTCCAAATTAATACACACTTGCAATAAATTTGCTATCGACCACCCTTCAGAAGGCAGACATAAATTTCTGCATGCATTGGATTCTCTTTTGTCTGTAACTTGCAGATTAATTTTGCCACCCACGCATTGCTGTCATTTTGCCTTCTAACTTTTCTCCTTTCAAGAATCTCGACACCTGTTTACATGTTGTCTGCTTCCTGGTGATCACTAGCACTCTTGTGCCAGTTTAAAGATCTGAAACACAATGATTTATTTTTTGCATTTACCCCATGGTTTTTCAATCTAGTTTTGTTTAATTACTGTAATTAGTTTCCAGAATCTATCCATTTGTTCCCCATCTTCGGTTCTATGTATATGTATACGTGTGTGTGTGTAAAGTGACTTTAACACGAGCATTAGAAGAAGATTGCTAGATTTAACAACACTTGAGTTGTTACTCGTTGTACTAACACTCTTTACTTAGTCTCAAATTTAACCATGCAATTGATCACCATATATACTTAAACCTATCAACAACTAAATTTTTCAAGTTCTCGCTGACATTTTGTGGTCCTGGCATGGCCAGCTGGTACAGTGAAGTGTGAGCTAGATGGCAAATTGGTCCAAGTAACGGCTAAGCTAAGTCAATTGCCCATTTGTATACAATTAGTTACTAGCGTGTTTGTGATTAGGTGATGAGGAGGACGATACAGTTTACTCATAAAAAGGCTAATGATGCCATAGAAAGGCCTTAAAATCAGTTGCAAAACCCACCAAACGGTGGATATATGCAGCGAAACCTAAAAACAGCGGAAAAAAACAACAACAATATATGGATCCGCATTAATGAAAGTGTAAGAAATAGACTAGCATAGGCAGTTTGTTTAAGCCTCCCATAATTCAACATCCAAAGATTCGTCACGTGAGGAAGTGATGGACCATTTCTGTTTTTTAATTTTTTTGTTAGCAGTAATGGGGGAGGTTGGAGGAGAGAAAAGGCCTTGAGGTTGGAGAGAATGCCAACAAATGGGGACCCATTTGAAAACTTTGGTTTGTTATGTCACTTAGAGCCACTAAAAAAGCTTTAATTATTCAACTGTAAAGTTCATATGTCTGATAAAATCTTGGACTCTAAAAGTTGTCAAATGATAGATTTGCATGAGTGATGAAGAGCTGATGATAATGAGACATATATATTATCAGCTTTCTAATGATCAATAAAAGAAAATTAAGAACAAGTAAATAGACATAACATAAAAAAAAAAAAAAAAGTAAATTCATTCTGACTGCATTGGTGACATGCACACTGTTTTGCAGGGGGATTAAAGTACATGAATAGAGAAGTAAAATAAGGGCCAATTTCAACTGCCTGGCTCAGGGGTTCCTTGGAGTAGCATTAAAGACTCTGCAACAGTAGATAGTCTGCTCAGCGCATTACCTGCACCACCCAAAATAAATGATATATATATTTTTTTTGGGGAAAAAATGAAAGAAATAAGGTAGATTTATAAGCAGAAAGTTTGATTGGTGCTTCATCTCATGATTTCTGCTGATTGAAGAACATGGGAGCTTTTTTTAAGATTGTGCACAAGATCTTCATCATTAGCATTATGATGGTCTTATTCTTTCTCATGTCATTGCACAGCTCTCACATTTTTATTATTGATGCTGAGGCCTTATTGGATGCAGCATCAACAGATTGTTATCACTCCAAAGTTCAGATAGTTTCAGGAGAAGATGAGAATGAACGGAAGGAAGCTTTGATAGTAGAAAAGTTTAGAACATTGCTTGGACTGAAGAGTTTCAAAGCATCCAAAACGCCGCTGCATGGTCGTGATTCAGAATATTTTTCACCAGCACCTTCTCCAGCACCAAGCTTTGATGCTGAGATCCCAGCTCCAGCTCCAGGTCCTGCTACACTGCTGCCAATTCGAGCACATGCTCATCATCCTTCCCCTCGGTCAAATCCAAAACCACATCACAAGACTCAGAAGGAAAGTACGGATAAAGGAAGAGTTGGAAGAGTTCTATTACCGGTTCTTGTGTCCACAGGAGCTGTGTTTGTAGTGTGTGTTCTTGGGGTCATCTGGGTTTGTTGCAACAGAAAATATCACAAGAAGTCTATAAGAGCCATGTCGGTGTTCGGTAAGAAAGGAAGAATCAAAGGTAAATCCAAGTATGTGAGTTCTCAAAGATCAACAAGCAAGGTAAACTTAAATCCTCGCCTTGATCTCTTCTATGTAAATTCATTAGGAGTGGACTTAGAGCATCAAAGTTCTTGTCTCAAACCAATTAATGAAAATGTAACCACATCATCAAAAAAACAAGAAGTGATAAAATCAGAATCAGATAATGCTAGCAGTTCCTCCACTAGGGAAATTACTTCTGTTCATGAAGACGCTGCAGATTCAATTAGGCATCAATCTGATGATGGTAACTCCTCATCTGTTGATAAAATTATTCCCATTGAGCGTCATTCATCTGATGATGAGTCTTTTCATTCTTTCAACGATTCAAATTCATCAAATTTTCGGCTTTCCAATGCTTCAGCCGCTAGTGCTAGTGACACACAAGAAATTTTCTCCCCAAATTTGGCAAAGATACCCCAATCTTCTATGCCATCTTCCCAAAATTTACAAAATGAAATCCATCATCCTCTAAGCAATGACAAAGAGGAAAATGTAAAAGTTGCATACTCTCCAGATTATCAAAAGAATTTTGAGGCCTCGCGTTCACCCCTAACCCCACCACCACCTCCCCCTTCTCCTCCACCTCCTCTGCCTCCAATTGTTAGTTATTCTCATTCGAAGTCCTCTTCTTGCCCGGCTAAACTTATGTCTAAAGCATCAAGTTCTTCCACAATGCAAAATTTTTCATCTCCTAGGAATTCAGATTCCTCTTCAGAACAAGACCAAACTCCCCAGAGTGTCTTGCTTTCTCCTCAAGAAACTTTAAAACCCTCACCAGCATTACCCAGTATTCCTCCACCGCCGTGCCCACCTCCACCTTTGAAACAAAATAAATGCTCTATGAAAGGGCCACCTCCGCCGCCATCTCTACTTCCTCATGACACACCACTGGGGAAAGATGGAGCTCCTCTGCCGAAATTGAAGCCACTTCATTGGGACAAAGTAAGAGCTGCACCTGACCGTTCTATGGTGTGGGACAAGCTGAAATCAAGCTCATTCGAGTAAGTTACTTCATATTCTCGGATTAATTTTTCCCTCTTTGCCTTTTCGAAGTTTATAGAGTTACTTTACACAGAACAGATTGGATGAAGAAATGATTGAGTCACTTTTTGGATACAATTTACAAAATTCAATGAAGAATGATGAAACAAAGAGCAAAACGGCTTCCCCAAGCAAGCATGTCCTTGAGCCCAAGAGACTGCAGAACATAACCATTCTCTCAAAAGCATTGAATGTGACTGATGAGCAAGTATGCGATGCATTAATGAAAGGTATTGCTATTTAAACTTTTGACAATCAGAAAAATCCATAAACCATTTAGTTTTAACCTTCTGTATATGGCGAGAACCAGGGGAGGGATTGTCCTTGCAGCAACTAGAAGCACTAGTGAAAATGGTTCCAACAAAGGAAGAAGAAACTAAGCTCTCAAGCTACAAAGGAGACGTCAATGAACTAGGATCTGCGGAGAAGTTTGTCAAAGCAATGCTTAGCATCCCGTTTTCCTTTCAACGAGCTGAAGTCCTGCTTTACCGTGAAACTTTTGAAGATGAGGTGGTTCATCTGAGAAACTCCTTTTCAATGCTAGAGGTAACACTCAAAGCTAGAAACAAAACTAGCCATTATTCATAGTCATATCACCAAAAAACTAGCCATTATTCATAGTCAATTAGTCATATCATCAACTCTCCCTCATTTCCACTTACTTTCTTTCAGGAGGCTTGCAAGGAACTGAGATCGAGCAGGCTGTTCCTGAAGTTACTTGAAGCTGTGCTCAAAACAGGCAACAGGATGAATGTTGGAACAATAAGAGGAGGCGCAAAAGCATTTAAGCTCGATGCCCTCCTTAAGCTTGCTGATGTGAAAGGAACTGATGGGAAAACAACCTTGCTTCACTTTGTTGTCCAAGAAATCATCAGGTCAGAAGGAATAAGAGTTGCAGATAGCATAATGGGGAAGATCAACCAGGGAAACAAAACCAAAACTGTCGAAGAAAGGGAAGAAGATTACAGAAGAATGGGCCTAGACCTTGTTTCAGGTTTAAGCACAGAACTTTACAATGTGAAGAAAACAGCCACCATTGACTTGGATGTTCTCGCTAGCTCAGTCTCTAACTTAAAAGATGGAATGGCAAAGCTGCAACACCTTTTAGACCTATGCATTGACGAGAAAAGTGGGAACTTTGTGCACTCAATGAATGCTTTCATGAAATATGCAGAGAGGAATATAAAGGAGCTTCAAGAAGATGAAAGTAGAGTCTTCTTTCATGTTAGAGAAATCACTGAGTACTTCCACGGAGATGTGAGCAAAGAAGAAGCCAACCCGCTGAGGATTTTTGTGATTGTGAGAGATTTTTTGGGCATGTTAGATCATGTTTGTAAAGAACTCAGGAACTTGAAAGTGCCCAGCAGTCCAAATCCTCTGGCTCCATTCAGATAGATTAGATTGCAAAAAGCTTGTGTGTGTGTTTATATTTGCCAAACAGAATGGAACTTTATAACTATCGTGAGAAAATTTTGTGTAGAGTTTAGCTTTTGTTGTGTTTTGTGTTAGATTCATAATGTGGCACAACGGATTTGTATTAATCATAAGTGACCGCCAATGTTTTTGCAAGAAAAGAAGCAATATCATCTGTTATCATACAGTTGTGCAATTGTTAGATGAGATCAAATATCTAAATTTGAACCCAAAAAAAAAAATCAATATGCCTTTGTTTTTCATTATTTCACTATTGCAAATTACATAACTTAGAAGGGATGCTGATTTTTTTTTTTGGGAATATTACTGTTGATGCTAAAATCCGATTGAGTTGGTTGGTGTCTCAATACCAAACCCTTACATCAGCATTAAATTTGTTTAGTGGTGAAATGACTTGTTAATCTCCAAAAAAATCTTTTAACCTTGAGCAGATAATCTATGAGTTGCTATTTAATGAGAATTTGAAATCACAAAAGATAGTAAGAAGTGTTGGAAATTTTTTCCTCGTGAACCCTCCGACACTCAAGTTAGCGATCAATAAATTTTTTTAAAAAAGAAAATAATAAATCTTAAAGAAATAAAAATTATAAGAGGAAAATAGTCCCCCTTGCTTTATATTTCCCAAGGCTTTTATAGGCATCAGGAATTATCGCACCATTTTCAATGTGTGGCTGTTACTAGGTTAAATGCTCGCTTAAATCATGAGTTAATGAGCCCGTTACAAAGTAGCTATTGATCTATAGTTATAATACTTGAGCGTGCGTAGATGTTATGGCTGAATTTTTGGAAGGAGCTCATCAACTTAAGTTTAGTCGAAGTTTGTTTTGATTAAGTCTTGCTTCCTGGTGACTTGGTTCAATGTCTCCTCAAACCCATCTACTCAAAGTCACTAAAATTATCTCCTAGTCGAGATGGTCTATCATGGTCTTAAGAATTACCTACTGCTCAAGGTTACTAGAATTTCTTCTTAGAAGCCTATCAACTCTTTATTCACTTTTGATTTAGAGGAAATCTGATCACCCTATTTCATTCCTCGAACACTAGTCTCTTAATTTCTAGTATTGAGAGTGAAACGAATCAAGACTGGAAACTATAAAGCTTATAATTTTTTATAAACTTAAAACCTTAAGCAACTTATTTTGTTTCTTTTGCTGACCACGCCATAAGTGAGCAAGCATCACCAGTTAAGGTTTTATGCCTTATCTAGAGTAGGTTTTAAGGCTTTTAACCATTAATTGACTTAAGCAATTTTAAGTCATTTTTATTAGTTTGAGGTCTTATGTCCTACCTGGAATAGGCTTTAAGGCTTCTGACCTTGTTCCGACTTAAACAACTTTAAATACTTATTGTCAACTTAAGATTTTATACTTCATTTAAAGCAAGTTTCAAGGAATCAAGTTGATTGAGTTATACCATTAGCCCTTCTATGACCACAATCAATTTAATAAATATAAGCTATTCTCATTTCACATAGCTAGACTTAGAGAAATAATTAAATTTTCATTAAAAAATTGCATGTAAATCAAAATGTAAATTCTGACCTATTTTGATTCCTACAAACATGTGCTTTCAATATGCTTTCATTTGAAGTTTTTGCTTAAAATCTTTGAATATAGATCTACTTCGCAAATTGACCAGCTGATTAGATTTTGAAGAAACTTTGTAGCAACTTGTAATGAATTGAATTTCATACCAGAATTTTTCTAGTATGCTTTCCCTGCATGTTCTTCACACGAAAACAAGCTACACGGTTGACTTATGGGGTGTAAAACCAATAGAAAATATATTGAAGAAACCAAAGATCCATGGATTTTTTTTTTTTTTTTTTTGCTTATAGCTAAATAGGTTTGAACTAGACAACATTTGTTTAAGAACTTGAACATTAATAATGCTACAAATCAATTTGTTTTTTAAATAATAGACTTTATGTCTAGAATCCAATGAAACCCAAATAATTAATCAAAGAAAATAAATATGTCAGCAGATAATAATGGTACCAACATCACAAATTTAAGTCGCTAGCACAAAACCCAACTAATTTGTTTAAGACATTATGCCAAGCATGTTGTGGGCAGATATAAAATAAACTCATTTGTAAGTGTAATAGAATGTGATATTTGCTCAATAAATTATGAATAAAGCCCATTCTAGCAGGATGATTATATAAGATAATATTATTAACGAATTCCAAGAGATAATATTCAATTCTTTCATCAAGAAATCACGTATGTTGTCGAAGCAAGTATATTACGAAAGAATTTCCAACCATCTCACTTTCGATAGACGAATCATCTTGGAATTGCAATTTAAGTATTAATGAAAATTTACTTAAAAGACTAGAAAGATAAATAAGTGAAAGCCTTATTGGGCAGCATTCAATTTAGCCTTGGTTGGCTTCTTTGTTTAAGCAAGCTTATCTGTTTATGTACTGTAACATTTTGCTTTGCTTCAGCTAGATGAAAATTAATAGAGATACAAAATTGGCTTCTTGTCCCGATCCCCACAGACGGTATCAAATATTGATGCCGAAATTTTGTTGAGTCAGTTAGTGTCTCGATACTAGAGCCCTACATCATCATTAAAATTATTTAATAGTGAAACGACTTGCCAATTTCTAATAAAATCTTCTAACCATAAGCAGATAATCTATGAGCTGCTGTTGAGTGAGCACCTGAAATTACAAAAGACAGTAAGAGGAGCCAAAAATTTTTTCAGCATGACCCTCTAACGCTTAAGTCAGCAATCAATAAAGTTAACGGAAAAGAAAATAATAAATCCAGTAAATTTAAGGAAAAAGAAAATAATAAATCTTAAAGAAAGAAATTATAAGAGGTAGATAGTCCCTTTTACTTTAGATTTCCCGAGGCTGTTATAGGCACCAAGAATTATCGCACCATCTTCAATGTGTGGCTGTTACTAAGTTAAATACTTGCTTAAATCATGAGTTAATAAGCCTGTTACAGAATAATTATTGATCTGTAGTTATAATACTTAAGCATTCATAAACGTTATGGCTGAATTTCTGGAATGAGCTCATCAGCTTAAGCTTAGTTGAAGTTTGCTTTGATTGAGCCTTGTTTCCTAGTGACTTAGTTCAATGTCTACTCAAACTCATTCACTTGAGGTCACTAAAATTATCTTTTGGTCAAGATAGTCTGCTCATGGTCTCAAGAATCACTTATTGCTCGAGATGGTCTCCTCATGGTCTGAGTAACTATCTCCTACTTGAGATGGTATGCTCAAAATTACTAAAATTTCCTCCTAAAACCTTATTAACTATTTACTAACTTTTTACTTAGAAGAGATTTGACACCCTATTTCATTTTCTAAATAATTACAATAAAAATTTACTATCTCACAATTAGTGCTACATGTCTAATAAAAACTTGGTTGTATTATTAACTTCTATTATTATCTTCACATGACAATATGTCCAGGTCCTATGGATTTGATTGAGCGTGTAGCAATTTCTCTAGGGACAATATTATGAAGCCCATGGTTCCAGGGCTCCATATCAGCGCCTCGTGTATCCTAATCAGAGTAGATTTAACGACAAATGTTCTTCTTCCCGAAAGGGCCCCAATCATTTTTTCACAATACCCAAAACACCCCTGAACGACGTCCCTCCCAACGTTTCAAGAACTATCGCGACCCCGCGGGAAAATACATCCCACGTGGCGATCCACAATTGGATACTAGACGTGTAACTTTCTTAAAGGATTAGGCGGCAAAAGCAGCCGTATGACGACGTGTTTCATCATTATTGGACCGAACACTCTAGCGGAGAACAGACACGCGAACACTATAAATATAAACCCGCCCCTTCAAAGCCCTTTCGCCCCACTTGAAAACAGAGAGAGCAGCACTTCCATAAAACAGCAAAAACAAACCCAGAGAAAGCACAAAAACAATGAAGATCAAGAGCAAAGCATTAGCTATTTTGATCCTCTTTGCTTTCGGTAAGATGGGATTCTTTCTATGTTCTTTTATTTAGCTGTAAGAACCTTTAGTATCCTATTCTGGTTTGTTTATGCTCTGATGTTTGCTCTGTTTTCTTTTGACTGAATTTTGCTTAAGCTTTTTTTTCCCCTTGTTTGTAGAGTTCTCGTTAGCTTTAGAGGCAGCGGACGATACAACGAAGCTAGGGACGGTGATAGGTATTGATCTAGGGACTACGTATTCTTGTGTGGGTGTATATAGAAACGGTCGTGTAGAGATTGTAGCGAACGATCAAGGGAACAGAATCACCCCATCATGGGTTGCATTCACTGATACTGAACGTCTGATTGGAGAAGCCGCCAAAAATCAAGCGGCTCTCAACGGAGAGCGTACCATCTTTGACGTTAAGCGCCTCATTGGAAGAAAGTAAGTAATGCTCTCTGTTTTTTCTGTTTTAATTATATGATAGGCGGGATATGTTCAGCAGCGCTTTTGTTGCTTTCAAAAGTCAGTTTAAAGAATCAGATTTGATTTTCTATTTCCTTGTTACTGTGTAAAAGAATCTTTGCAACTGCTGTAGTAGATTTAAAGCTGTTAAAGTTCTAGTATAGAAATCCCTCTTGCTCGAAAGTGCTTTATGGAAAAGCACTTTTAAACTCACTAGTTTTCAAATTTGTATTTTTGGAGGTAGAAATAATGTGGGTATGGTTTGTTTTGCTTTTGATGTTGCAGGTTTGATGATCCTGAGGTGCAAAGAGACATAAAGTTCTTGCCTTATAAGGTGGTGAACAAAGATGGTAAGCCTTATATTCAAGTGAAAGTGAAAGGAGAGACTAAGGTCTTTAGCCCTGAGGAGATCAGTGCTATGATTCTGCAAAAGATGAAGGAGACAGCTGAGGCATACTTAGGGAAGAAAATTAAAGATGCTGTCATTACGGTACCAGGTATCTATTGCTTTTCTATATGAATGATCTTACATTGTCCTACTGTTTGGGTATAGACTAATGCGTGTGACTGTGTTACTTGGTTGTAGCTTATTTCAATGATGCGCAAAGGCAGGCAACCAAGGATGCAGGCATCATAGCTGGGCTTAATGTGGCTCGGATTATCAATGAGCCTACAGCAGCTGCTATTGCCTATGGTCTCGACAAGAAAGGGGGAGAGATGAACATTTTGGTTTATGATCTTGGTGGTGGAACGTTTGATGTTAGTATATTGACTATTGATAATGGTGTGTTTGAGGTTCTTGCCACTAGTGGAGACACTCACTTGGGAGGGGAGGACTTTGATCACAGAGTCATGGACTATTTCATTAAGTTGATTAAGAAGAAGTACAGCAAAGATATTAGCAAAGATAACAAGGCTATTGGGAAGCTTCGAAGGGAATGTGAGAGGGCCAAGAGAGCTTTGAGTAGCCAGCACCAAGTTAGAGTTGAGATTGAGTCACTCTTTGATGGTATTGATTTCTCAGAGCCATTGACAAGAGCGAGATTTGAAGAGTTGAACATGGATTTGTTTAAGAAAACTATGGGGCCAGTGAAGAAGGCATTGGAAGATGCCGGATTGAAGAAAACTGATATTCATGAGATTGTACTTGTTGGAGGAAGCACTCGAATTCCTAAGATTCAGCAATTGTTGAAGGATTTCTTTGATGGGAAGGAGCCCAGCAAGGGTATTAATCCAGATGAAGCTGTTGCACATGGTGCGGCAGTTCAAGGTGGAATTCTTAGCGGTGAAGGGGGTGCTGAAACTGAAGGTAAATCATCCAGTATGCATTTTTTTGTATCATTATGAATTGATTAGAATAGCTAAGTATACAAAATGACTGAGTTGTGCTTTTTGTTTTGTTACAGGCATTCTTTTGCTCGATGTAGCTCCCTTGAGTCTTGGTATTGAAACTGTGGGTGGTGTTATGACTAAGCTAATTCCCCGGAACACTGTTATCCCCACTAAGAAATCTCAGGTTTTTACCACTTACCAAGACCAGCAAAGCACGGTGACTATCAAGGTATAACAAAAGGTTAAATACATGGCTAAAACGATGCTGCACATTCATTCTAATTCATTCTACTTTTGGACTAACATATTCTTGAAAAATTCAGGTGTATGAAGGTGAAAGAAGCTTGACAAAAGATTGTCGCGAGCTTGGAAGATTCGATCTATCTGGCATTCCACCTGCTCCAAGGTAAATTACATTTCAATATTCTATTTGTATATCCATTTGATATGTTGGGAGATTCTGGATGTTTATACATGTTCTAAATGTTGTTGCAGGGGAGTGCCTCAAATTGAGGTCACATTTGAGGTTGATGCCAATGGTATCCTGCATGTGACAGCTGAAGACAAGGCAGCAAAGAATAAACAATCCATCACCATAACCAATGACAAGGGGCGTCTCAGTCAAGAAGAGATTGACAGGATGGTGAAGGAGGCTGAGGAATTCGCGGAGGAGGATAAGAAGGTGAGGGAGAGGGTTGATTCCAGGAACAAGTTAGAAACTTACATCTACAACATGAGGAGCACCATCAGTGACAAGCTTGCGGACAAGATTGATTCTGATGATAAGGAGAGGATTGAGAGCACGTTGAAGGAAGCTCTTGAATGGTTGGATGATAATCAGAACGCAGAGAAGGATGATTTTGATGAGAAGATGAAGGAGGTGGAAGCTGTATGTAACCCTGTGATCAAACAGGTTTATGAGAAGAATGGGGGAAGTTCATCAGCTGATTCAGAAGACGAAGAACCAAATGATGAGTTGTAGAAATCTTGAATATAGCCGAGGATTCAATTTTCTTTGTTGCCATTTTTTTGGCATTCATTTGGTTTCTTTTATATTCACTTTTGACAACTAATTTCTGGTTTCTTTCATGCTCATTCCAATGTCATAGTTACATATTGAGAAGTATTAAGCTTCTTTATTTATTTTTATTTTTTTTGGGCCAAAAAAAAAAAAAAAATCTAGTTATCATTTCAACTCCGTACATGTTCGAGCTCCACATTTTTGTCAAATTAATAATCTAGTCAAGGAGTCAAAACAAAGTGACAAATTCTTTAATTATGCAGCATGTGCTGTTTTATTATTGCTATTATTAGTAATTTTTCATTTCTAATATCGGTGAATTTGCTGTTGTGCAACTGTTGGGAATTTTTCTTTCTATGCATGGTGCAAGGAGTGTTGTATGAGAGGACACATATGTATATGTATATACGCAGCACTAAACAGTGTCGTTTTAAATCAACCAATTATCTTATTATGTGAGTTATTGCTTTGGATAGTGAGCCTCTGGTATCAAATTCAATCATTCTGAGTTACTAGGAAGTGGGTTGTTGATCCTATACATCAAGCAAAGGTGCATGGGGAAAACGAGTTGAGGCAACTGTTGTGACAGACACAATAAGTTGTGATGTCTGCTTGAACTGCAGATCGTGTCGCTAGGCCTCAATTTAATATTAATATATGACGGTTACTTCGTCCCTCCGCTTTTTTTTCTTCTTTTTTTCAAATCTCTAAAATCAATTTAGAATAGAAGTTAAAACAAGATTATTGACTTATACATAAAACAAATAAGCTCATAAAGGAGGTTTACTGCTGGCTTTTTTTTTTTTTTTTTTAATTTCAAATAGAATTTTAAAGGCTTGATAATTCTGTGTCAAAAGTTATTTCAAATGTGTAAAAACTGGCTGCCTGAGAGTTCTTCCACTCATGCGTCCTAGAAAATGAAAAACAAAATTTATTATTATATTTTGTACCAGCATTATTATTTTCATGTGCGAAATTATTCAATTGCAGCGCGTAATAAAAATGGGGTTTCCATTTTCATGCGAGCAATTTTGTGCAAGGCCGTGCTCGTCACCAACTTTTTAATTCTAGTTCATCAAGTCTAATATTGTCCATGGCATTGGCAAATTTGGCATCTAACACACACACACACACACACACAATAGTTGTATTATTTTTAATATGTGGTCTGAGGTTGGTTCTAGGCCCCTCCTTCCTAAAGTAAAAAAAGTAATTTAATTTATTAATTAGTGATGTGAAATGTTGTTTAGCTTCTCTGCTCAATATGCTTGGAAGTGATTTCCCCTCACACGATGGATATGTCTCAGCTGCCTTGTGTACTATGAGAACGCAGATCCCATGAAGCAATTTCCTCGTGATTTGATTCCAAATAAATTAATTTTTATTTGGAATCAAATTAAGAGAGAAAAGCATTTTTTTTAACAAAAGCAATTTCCTCGTGATCCCGTGAAGCTTAATTTAATCAAATTCCAAATAAATTAATCTCCTAACCTAACTGAGAAAAGCATTTTTTTTTATCCATAAATCCATCATTGGTGCGATGTTGTACGTGCGTATCACACACATCACATTTTAATATTTGACAAGCATGAAATGTGAAATTTTTTAACAAAAACTCGTTTTTGAAAAACCATTACATTCATAATTATTTTTATGGGCCTTTTTTTTTTCAGATATACATAAATAATGTTGAAATGTTAGAGAAAATTAAATAATTTTTTTAACCTGTAGCTTACAATGCCAACTCAGTTGGTTATTTATTTTTCATTCTTTAAGCTATCAGATCCATACTTTAATAAAATCAATACTCGATTGAACTAAAAACATAACTAAATACTCGATTGAACTAAAAACATAACTAAAATCACATCTTCTTCATCTAAATTAAACAGAATAAACATAAGAGAAGGCATGAGTTCAGCGATGTATTTTAAATTTGGGTCACGTTTGTCATTAAGAATACATTTATAGGATGTTTTTGTCCATCACTCATACATAGTAGTTGCAGTCTCTCAACCATCCATAGGGCTTTAAGCAAATTGTATCATCATTTAATTCGAGTAATACCTAGTCAATTACTAATATCTTCACTCAAGTTCACATTTTTTTATTGCTTGTCCAAAGTTTACTAAGAGTAAGATTTTGAACTTAATTTAAATTTTTTTATTTACCATTTGTAAACAATTAATGGCACACAATTATTCAAGAAAACTGTAAATTAACTTTTCTTAAAAGTAACATTTTTCTTCTATCAAATAGAGTAAACAGGCACAAAATTATTTATAAAAACAAACAATGAACCTAAGAATATTTTTTAAAAAACTAATTAAGATGACTAATTAGCACAATTAATTAAGAGGATAATAGAAAATATAACTTGAAAACTTGAGATAAACTCACATATTAACTTTGATGGTTTGAAATTTTGAGCAATGACCTCCACCATGGAAAGTTAACCAAAAAAAAGAAGTCAAATCTTGTTTCTTAGTGAGCCAAACAAGGCAATGAATAGGTTAATAAATGTAGATTTTTTACAGAGATTTAAAAGGAAAAATATTAAGTTAATTCTAATGTAAAATATAGATGTTATATGGGATGGTATTATTAATTATAATATTATATAGAGACTTTATGGGGACTTTGGTAAATTTTTTAGGAAAAGATAATTATAAAGTGATAGTAAACTAAGAATACATATAGATATGATTGAGTCAGATGTGTTATAGGAATTTACATAAATTTGGGCCCTTAATAAATAATAGAGTCTAGGCAACCACCGAAGAGCCGCTCCCGCCTCTTACTTGGGACTCTCTCTTCCTGGCTCAATAATGCTGCTCCAGTAGATCATCTGTGCCGTTGCCGTTAACGATTTTCTTTGAATCAGGTATTTGATATTAGTATTTCCGGCCGTCAAAAGGGAAAAAAAGATCAGCGAAGATGCAGAACGAGGAGGGTAAAAACACGGATCTCTACATCCCCAGGAAGTGGTAATTACTCTGACAACGACGTCGTTTCTTTACATTTAACAAGCTTTGCTAAATTTGAAAACTGGCACTCAAATCTATTTCGGCATTGCAGCTCCGCCACAAACAGGCTTATCACCTCCAAGGATCACGCCGCTGTCCAGATCAACATCGGGCAACTTGATGCTGATGGCGTTTACACCGGCCAATTCTCCACTTTCGCTCTCTGCGGTTTCGTCCGTGCACAGGTTCGATTCCCTTTTCTTTTTCTTTCTATTTTTTTTTTGAAAAAATATTTTAATGTTCGTGTTTTCTTTTTTTAGTTGGTATTCGATCGTCGGTGGTGATCTCGATAGGCCTAAAAAGTGAATGTTGTGTGCTATGCCCCTTGTAGATAACAATAGGTTTTTTCTTGGGGGGGAAATTCTTCACCGTTAATTGTTGTGCTAAGCTGCCAATACTTTCGGTAGATATGAAGAAAATTGCAGTGGCCTTCATTATTCAACTGAGACCCTTGACCTGTGTTTTAAGACATGAGATATGGAATATAGGAAGGAATTTTCTGGCAAAAGAGATTTTACCATTGGGCATTTTGTGCTGTTTGAACTAATTTGCCAGTCATGAATTTGTTTCTTCGGATTAATGGGCATTGGGTGGTTTATAGTAGGCTTTGTGCATTGGGTGAACTATTATGGTAATTGTGAATCTGATTCTCTTGATTAACATGTTCATTTTGTGCTGTTTAATATTGTTGAACTATATTGTTGATTTGGTGGTTCAAACTTTTGCAGGGTGATGGTGACAGCGCCGTTGACAGGCTTTGGCAAAAGAAGAAGGTTGAAGTCCGACAACAGTAATTTCCAATAAAGCGAGTTATGTGTCTTCTCTAGCAGTTTTCTCCTTCTGTAAGGAGGAATGTGATAGGCTGATAGCAACGGCTTAGTTAACTTTTGTGGACCATGTTGAAATTTATTTTTGGTTTTGGACTATGATTAGTACTCAGTTTCTTTATCTGTCGAACTTAATATACGGCCATGATTTGCTTTTATGGCTATGGATGACCTTGAAAATTTTGGTTTGTTTCTGCCATTGAGGTGCTTATTGCTATCTTGTATTATCCTATGCATGTTCTTTTTGTGATTCAGACAGACCTGGCGTGCTTTTACCAACTACAAGTGGTATTTGGTAGCATAGGAGACGTAAATATTGATTCTCATATTGCCATTGGCAAAGCTAGGGGAAATCTCTTAGTTGGCTTTAAAAATCTTATGCAGCAACTCTAATTGTCTAGTGATATGGCAGATGCGATCTGGCCTTTTAGGGAAAGGTTACATTGCTCCTTTGAAAGTCCTTTTAGCTTGTCTCTAGATGTCCATACAAAAATCTCAATCCATTCATTATATTGCGTTTTCTACTATCCCCATTTCATCTTACATTTTCTGTCATCCAATTTCTGCTTCATCCCCATTTAGCCATAACTTGAGTTACATCATGATTTGGTCCTTGAAAAAGTTTGTGCAATTCATATATGAATACCATATACAAATTTGGTATCATTCTTTATTACACCTGGATCTGTTAAGGTCTAGAATTACGATACCATAAGAACCTTCAAATTTTGTTTTCTTTCTGCCGTTTGAGGTGATGACATGCTTGTTCCAAGAATTACCATTGGCTATCGCAAAGGGCATAAGTATTGATTCACATATTGCCATTGCTAAAGCTAGGAAAAATTCTCTTAGCAGGCTTGTAGCTTTAGTTGTCTGCCTATCATACATGCTTTTTCGTAGTCGATCATTAAAGCTGAATAATTCCTTATGGCCATCTAAGGAAAGGTTACATTGCTCTCTTGAAATTACTACTTTAGGTTAAAGAGCTTTACAAACTGTAATTTTGATGATAACAAATCGTTTATTAAGGGTAAAAGGGTAAATGGGTAAATGTGTATTTCACAATCTCATTAGTTCTTTAAGGACAAAATTTATTCATGCAATATCAAGCTCAAGACAAGCAATGAACAATGACACGATCAAGGATGAATATTAAGAGTACTATCACAAAGTGATCTCTATTGATATAATTCTTATAAAGCCGACATGATTTAATGTATATATTATTTAGCATTTTAAAAGCCCTAGATTTTATTTAATAAGTCATTATTTTTCATAAACTAAAGACTTTATAATTATAATAAAAGTAATTTTATGAAATTGGTTGTCTTTCAAAATAATGGACCAAAATGAAAAGGTTTTGAAAATTTTGATATCAATAAAGTGTTGTTTTAAATTCTTGAAGTGGATCTATTTGCAAAGTTTAAAATATTTTAGATTATAGCATAATTTTTAAAATTTTTGGAGTAAAATTATAAATTTTGTAACAGTAGTGGCTAACTGCCAGAGATCTAGAAACATAGTGACTAGCCAGCTAAATCTAGCAACTAACAATTTGGATAAAATTTTAAATTTAATTTTGTAACAGTAATTTGCCACATCAGTATAGCGGCTAACCGTCTCATTATAGAAACGATCTAGCAAGTCCCCAACAGGTCAATATCGGCTACTTTGATTGTTTAAACTACAAAAACCCAAATCTAACAACTTTTTCAATCTCAATTGAGCTAAAACTTATTCATACTACTTACTGATCTTGAGCTGTAATTTTCTAATCTACATACATTAAGTTATTATTAAGTTATCATTTGTATATTTACTCTAAAAGAGAGTATTTGTTGCAATCTTTAAATTTATTATCAAATTTGTGTAAGCATAAGTGTGAGAAATACTTAGAAAAGATGTGTGTGAGTGAGATACTATTTGCAAAGGTTTATTGACATGTTAGAAGTTAATCATGGTTTGCTTGAGGGTGTGAACGTAAGTGGATTTGTCAAACTATGTAAAAATTCGCGTGTTTGTTTTCTTCTCCCTTACTCCTTTTTAATTTGTACTTTGTTAAATTTATTGTTATTCATATTCCTTGAAATAATATTTTAAATTGTATTGTGTTTTTTATTGTATAATTTTTTTTATAATCCAATTCACCCCCTCTTATGCAATGCATAGCTAGAATTTCACTACTTGTCTCTACATCCGTATACAACAATTTCAATCTTTTGGTTTATATAATATGCTGGTTTCATCTTAGTTTTCTGTCGTTCTCTTTCTGCTTTATCCCCAGTTGTCCATAAATTAAGTTACACATCATGTCTTGATTCATGGCGAGGTTTCTACGATTCATAAGATTGGAGTTAAAGATAAGAGAAACTATGAGATGCCGTTAGATTATTATACACAACTCATTTGCTTACATCTGTTTAATTATCATATGCTGCTGCAAACTTGATATACTTATTGTTATCAATCTTTGTCCTAGATCTGGTAAGATCTCGATTAAAAGTAGTTCCAACATTGCCACAAATTTAACCAAACTTCCTTTTTGCACAAACCGAAGTATTAACCTTTCTTCTTCAGAAGTCTTCTTGCAATTCTTCCATTTGCTCCCCGCGGAAAGCATTAACCTTCCATTTGCAATTCTTCCATTTTTTACACAAAGTGGAGGCTTACTTTTGAAAGCAAGCAATTAAAAGTGTTCTCAAAACACTTGTATCTAAGCGCTAGTAATTACGTTTTATAACAAGGCAGTCCCTTTTTTTTTTTTTTTTGGTGAAGGATTGCTGGGTAACTGAGCAGGAGATGTGGACTCACCCTTTTTGCTAGGCAGCCGCAAAGGAAAGGATTAGAACCTGTGTAGCCGTTGAGTCGCACGTAGGGCACCACATATGAACCCACCATATAACTTAGCTGCGAAAGGGTCGAACGGAGGATCCGGGGGGGGGGGGGGGTGGGAACCAAAAGCTTCGTGACTTAATTTTGCAAATGTTTTTTGCACTCGGATCCATCAATGGCCTTTGAATCCCTCCAACGCCCGTCTTCAGAGCCCTAGATCACATAGAGCACACTAAAAGATAATAAAATTGACATCGATGCTTGTAACTTGTATAGTTATACTAATGATGGGTACGGAAGTTTGCAAGAAATTTTGCGAGGATGTACACACCTTTCTAGCATTGTAAAAGGGCGTGCCCGCACCTAAGCATTGCCCCGTAGAGTTATAATAATTTATTTCAGTCATTATACTTTACCTGAGGTGTCAAGATTAGCTTTCCTAGCTTCAATCGGAGGAGGGCCCATAGACTAAGTATGGAGCAGCCTTGTCAAGGCCGTAACCTATAATCCTCCCCAGAGAAATAGGTCCGCTTCTAAATGCTCTATGTTTTGAGCTAACTGCTGTTGTCCACGTCGTCTCCGTACAACGGAGGTCCCGGCAGCCGAGATGTCGGCCAGCAAGCTCTGGCATGCTTAAACTGATCATCCAAGCAGTAGCTTATGCATATCAAGAAGCCAATTGTCAAAAGCACTTCTAAATTGGAAGGTGGCCAAAGTGCCAGCCATCATTTTTGTTGTGTGTTGTTCCAGAAGGCTGAGTGCCGAACTACATTTATAATAGTATATCAATAAATGTTTGGGCAGGCTGTTAAAATTAGTTATTCTCATTCAGATGTCCGCCTATATGTTAAAATGCAAAGGAAGGTTAGGTCACGGTAACTAACTAATTATTATATGATATTATAAAATATAATTAGTTATTATGGAATAACTTAAATTCACATTTTAAATGTGCCATATTGATGTCTAAGAATTTACATGCAAATATTAGAGAAACACCTTAGTTATTGTTTCCGCTTTTAATAGCAGTTAGCTACTGTGTGTGATAAGTTAAGAGTTTGGTTGAGTGGTTTTTCAACCAACTTTCTTTGGTTGATCCGGTACATGTTCAAATCTTATAAGAGATAGGCCAAAAAATATCATGACTTTGATGGAGCTAGCAGAAGAAGTCACAGTCTAATATCAATGTGAAGAAAATTTATATGAGATAGTCTCATAAATGCTTGACAAATATTCAAACTATTCCCCTTTCTCTATTATGATTATGATTGATTAGTTTCAAAGTTAAATATATTTGTGTTAAAATATTATTAGACTGCCACACAAATAACATAGTGCACTCGCTTTACTTAAGTTTATCTCATTAACATAACATGAGAGATTGAAAACATTTTAACTAAAAAAGTCATCAGATTATGGTATCAAAACTAGAATTCTAAGACATCAAACCACAAAAGTTTAAGATCATAATCCATCCAATAGTTAAAGCATCATAAAAAATCTCTTTAAATGAAATTTTACACATCATTTGAAAAGTCACATAAGTAAAAAGTATTTTAAAAAACTCTTTAAATATTGAAGAGAGAGAAATGACAACCTCGTTTAAAGAATTGCATTTAAAAAGCCTTTAGTATCTTTTAGTTTAATATTATATTACTTTTTATCTTCTCATTCTCAAAGGAAGAGATATGTTATAATTGTTGTTATTTTAATGCAAAAAAAGTTTGATTAAAATAAAAAACAAGCTTTTTTTTAATAATCTTTTGGGAGGTGATTAATCTTTTTACTTTTCTATTTGCCATATAGGTAGGTAAATAAATAATTGAAAAAAAAATTAGAATAGTATTTTGGTGATGTTCATAATTTGCTATCTTTATTAGAAAGAATTTTATAATATCAGAAGTAATACAACTAATTAATGCATGCATAACATGTATAAGTGAATTTAATGTAACCAACACTCGCATGGTAATCTTTCAAAATAAATACACACATATCACAACATTATTTACTTATTACATGTCTCACAATTAATACGGTACTTTTGATGTATTGTATAATTTTTTTGAATTATTAGCGTTGATATTTTTGACACGATGGCCACATGCAGTTAGAAAAATATATGGGATTTTGAAAGAAATTCCTAAAAAATGGATAACAACTCCGATAATTCTGAGATTTAGAGTATCATCTTTGATGTGCAATAGAAAAGCAATAATAGTGTTATAGCAGCAGTGAAAAAATGTCATTTAACTCAATAAATATCTTACGACTTGTCGTTTATCTAATTCTAGTTTCGCGCCCTCTCAATAGCCGGGAAAGACGAAAGGGAAAAAAATTAAAAAACGAAGCCGTTTTAATTCTAGGGTTCCCATGGCTGTAAAATTTCTTGATCAATCACTCGACTGCGGCACGATTGGGCTTTAGACGTACTTATATCCGAAGGCAATAAGATTTGATGAGGTATTACTTGTCCTTCACTACGTTAGGGTTTGAAAGTGTTTGATTGTTAGGTCATTTTGATTAGCAAATATCGAATTCTGGATTCAATAATGAGAATCTGAAAAAAAAAAGGGGCCTAGTTGTCAATAATGGGGCTCCAGGAAGTGCTATTTTTGCTTAATTTAACGCTGTATCCTTGATTTCTGCTTTGTTATGTAAATTATACAGGAATATCTTGATACAGTTTTTTAAAAAATGAGTGGTAGTGGCACATCATGTGATGAAGTTATTGCAAAGCTGATTGAGATGGGATTTGATAATTCTGATATTACAGGAGCTGTAGAAACAGTTGGTCCATCATTTAATGATGCTATTGAGTATATCTTGAATGGTTCTGTTAGGAACTCTAAGGGCAAATCTATTAGTTGGTGTTCAAAACGGGTCACAGAAAAGGGGAAAACTCTTGGAAAACGAACTTTGTCTTCAGCAAATTCGCTGGGTCAAATGCGGCAGGCCAGCTTACTAGATCATTTCCCATCTAGAAATAGGCAAAAAAGAGGCAAGAGAAATGTTGTGGATGATGTATCTGTTTCTGGGCCAGTGGTGTTGCCTAGTGTTGTTGAAGAACAAAAGGAATCTTATCCTGGCATGGACTGTAACCTGAAGACTGAGTCTGTTTCATGGACAGTTAGCTGCCCAAAAGAGGTGGAGATTGGCTCAGATTGGGAGGTGAAGATTAATAGCTTGTTAAAAAAGCATTTTGGTTACTCGTCTTTGAAGAATTTTCAGAAGGAAGCCTTGTCTGCTTGGCTAGCTCACCAAGACTGTCTTGTCCTTGCTGCAACAGGATCTGGTATTATCCTTGGTGTCACTGATGTCAGTATATTCCAATTGTCATTCTACTGAGTGGTCCTTCATTTAATTATTTTGGTGTATTTCTCTTTCTGCAGGGAAGTCTCTATGTTTTCAGATTCCCGCTCTGTTGACGGGGAAGGTTGTGGTTGTGATTTCACCCTTGATAAGCTTGATGCATGATCAGTGCTCAAAGCTGTCAAAACATGGTGTAACAGCTTGCTTTCTGGGATCTGGTCAAGCCGACAACAAAGTAGAACAGAAGGCAATGAGAGGAATGTATAGCATTATTTATGTTTGCCCAGAGACGGTCATAAGGTAAGAAACTTGTAACAATTAGATAAGGCTTGGCCTCGCTATTGCTCTGTCTGCGTTGCGAAGAGGTTGTTCCCTTTTAATAAGATTGAAGAAGTACGACACATTTTTCTGCAGACTGATAAAACCGCTTCAGAGGCTTGCAGAAAGTCATGGAATAGCACTTTTTGCTATTGATGAAGTCCATTGTGTTTCTAAATGGGGCCATGATTTTCGCCCTGCCTACAGGTCTGCTCTCTCTCAACTGACTGTCCCTGTTCACTGCAGTCTCATTCATATTTATTTGACTGTTTTGCTAGCTATGCATAATATGGGATCCTTCCCATGTATGCATATAGGTGAAGCACCATACTATGAAATGATAGATGTGCTTTGTTTGCAGAAAGTCCTTGTGAGTCAATCATTGATCTTAGGACATTTTGCTATTATGTATAAGTTTTAATTTTTTCATCTTGGTATTTATTTTTCTTCATTTACTGTTGTGTATTGTTTCTGCTTAAGCAGTCAATCATCCCTTTGGACTGTTTCTTGCATTTATTGCCTTTTTAACCTTTTGTGTCCACTCATTTTCCACTCAATCGAGTTCTTATAGCAGCTGGTTCAACTCACCCCAATCTTTTGCATATGCATTCTGGTGTTTCAGGCGATTGTCCGTGTTGCGAGAGAACTTTGGTGCTAACAATTTAAAATCTTTGAAATTCGATATACCTCTGATGGCTTTGACCGCTACAGCCACAATTCAAGTCCGAGAAGACATTCTTAAGTCACTTTGCATGTCAAAGGAAACAAAGATTGTGCTTACATCCTTTTTTCGGCCAAATTTGAGGTTTTCGGTGAGTTTTTACTAATT
Organism: Luvunga scandens; assembly: GCA_030449905.1. Taxonomy (NCBI): domain Eukaryota; kingdom Viridiplantae; phylum Streptophyta; class Magnoliopsida; order Sapindales; family Rutaceae; genus Luvunga; species Luvunga scandens. The sequence goes on from JASUUG010000798.1 coordinate 6,859,868, forward strand.
TCAGTGTGGTTCCCAGGAAATGTTTCTAGAGATGACTCTTGTTTAGGTATTGCATTTGGAAGGGATATCCCTTTCATGAAGGATATTTAGAGTAATTTAAAATGGACAGGTTTCCTGTGAATGAGAGTCCAGAATATATTATTTTCCTTACTGGTATCGTATAATCTTTCTCTAAATATAGATTACATAAATTATGTTTTAGTTTTGGATATGACCATTATAACTCAATGATATTTACAGGTAAAACATAGTAAAACATCTTCACGAGCTTCTTACAAGAAGGACTTCCGCCAACTGATAGACATATACACCAAAAAGAAAAAGACTTGTGAAAAGGAAAAATCTGCTATCCTACAAGATTTAGATGATCGGTCTGATACCTCTTCTAGCAGTAGCATATCTGGGAAGAGTAGAATTTCTCCAAATATTGGGGATGGTTACTATGACAACGAAGATGTAGGAAATTCACCAATGGGGAAAGAAATGTCAGTGGAATATTTGGAAAATGACTCTGTAGATGATTGGGATGGTACCATTTTTCTGTTTTACCTTTAGTTGTAAAACACATACATTAACATGTAAAGCAGAATTTCTTAATAAAAATGTTGTTTAATCTCTTGACATCAATTCTCTTAATTCTGAATTCTGGCCACTTTTGTTTTTGCAGTTGCCTGTGGTGAATTTTATGGACATTCTCCTCATCGAGACAGGGATACAGGCGGGTCATTTGAGAGGACTGATTTGCCTAATAAGCCAGAAGAAAGACTAATCATGCTGCAAGAACCTTTAGAAGATGGACTAACCATCATATATGTTCCTACAAGAAAAGAGACATTGAGCATAGCAAAATATCTTTGTGGCTTTGGTGTGAAGGCTGCTGCCTACAATGCATCGGTATGTATGGTACAAAGTGATTGCTCTGGGCCTATTCAGATGATTAACATATTTACTTCTATACAATCCGTTGTATTCCAACTCTTTTTGCCTTTCATATAATGTTTTTAGGCTTAACTGAAAATTTTGACTTGATCATGGTTCCCTAAACTTTTAAATCCCACATGATCTTGTGAGACATAAAATTAAATTTTTTACAGGTGCCATTTCCAATATTTTGAAAAACATTGTATGGGTGCACAAGATGTTGTCTGGACACCAAACAATATACTGTGTGGATATTCATATTAGCAAGTGAAGATTTCTTGAAATTCTCATGTAATTTTCAACCTATGCTTGATAATTACTGCTTTTTCTCAGTCTGATGAGCCTCTTGTCATAGAATCACTGGTAGCATGTACAGCATAAGAGAGTTAGATCATTGTTTCTTGCTTACAATGCAATTAATTTACAACTGTTCATTTTTCCAGTTGCCAAAATCACAACTGAGGCGAGTTCATACGGAATTTCATGAAAACAAGCTAGAGGTATGGATATGTCAGCAAGTATGACCTTTGAAATCAAACCAAATGACATTATGTTTGATGTAGGTCCATTCTGATATCTTATTATTTGTACTAATGTTAAACATTAAATGCGCCTCAGCATCTTAAAGGTATCTTATTATATGTAGCCTAATTGAAAGAGAATGTTGATTGCATGTTTTTCTTACAGTGAGAGGCAATTTGTGGTTCTCGCTAGTACATAGACGACTGTGTTTTAGTATGATTTTTCTTTTGTTTATTTTCTTAAAATGATATAACATCCTGTGGACTTCATTCTTTAAAGAGTGATTCCACACTTTTTGATGAGGGGACACCATTTATTCTTGTTTTTTAGTGTTGAGTAGACTTTATTGTGAATCTACAAGAGAAGTTACTCTTAATAAACAACTTTTGCACATGGTTACATTCACCCAATATTTAGTTAGAGAAAGATAAATCTGATCAAGTTCAAATTTAAATCAACCAGGATATTGATAGTTTTCTATTTTTATTTTTATTTTATTATTATTATTCTTTAATCCTTGAAGTTTCTTGGTTTTTTATTACTTTCTAGATCCTAATTCTATAATATGTTTTTGTTTATGAAGTGTAATTACGATAGAAGAAATGTGATTTATGACACAGCAACTCTCCCCATTCTCTCCAGGTGGTTGTTGCAACTATTGCTTTTGGAATGGGGATTGACAAGTTAAATGTTCGAAGAATCATCCATTATGGTTGGCCTCAGGTCTAGTTGTTGGATTTAAGATTGTTAAAATATTGTATTGGAATTTGTTACCATTTTTACCTTTTTAATGCATTTTTTTACTTAAAATCATGTGGTTGTGAAAATTATTGCAAATGTTGTTTTTCCTCGGCATTCTGCATTCATCAATTGTTTATGATCCTGATTTCAGAACTTGCACGGCTGTTGTTTTTACCAAATTTATATCACAGTATCTCATTTTTATTTCATTGGCCTCATGAGAATCCTTTTAACCTTAAGAAATGGGAATTTAGCAGAGCTTAGAAGCATATTATCAAGAAGCTGGCCGAGCTGGAAGAGATGGACATTTAGCAGATTGCGGTATGCCATCTTTAATTTTAGAAAATACATTCTCGTGAAAAATAAATTCAATCTTTTTGGTAATTCTCTTAAATTAGTTGTGACAAGGTGAGTGACAATACATACAAAATGATTCCTTTTTCCATCTTTTTGTGTCTGTGGGTGTTTTTGTTTTTTTAATTTCATTTTTTCACCTTGGCAAGTTATATTTGTATGATTTATCTTTTGTTGCTTGGTGAATGGTGAATTTTCTTGTAAAATCCTGATTTTAAGTAGATCAAGTTCATTCTTGTTGTTCAAAGTAAATTAAATTGATTCCACTATTTCAAGCAGTTCTATATGCAAATTTATCAAGTATGCCAACACTTTTGCCTAGTCGAAGAAGTGAAGATCAGACAGAGCAGGCATATAAAATGTTATCTGATTGCTTCAGGTTTATATTAGATACTGCCTGTACTGCTTTTTTATTCCTTTTTTTTAATATATTTATTTCATAATTTATTGTTTACGTGCAGATATGGAATGAACACTTCATGTTGTCGAGCTAAAATACTTGTGGGGTATTTTGGGGAGGATTTTAGCCATGAAAAGTGTCAACTGTATGTCAATTCCTTTTATTTTGAGCTTGCTCTTTTAGCCAATACAGCTAGCATCCCCTCACCATCTCACTTTTCTGTTTTTGTTCACTAAGGACTTTCTTTTAGTTTAACGTCTCGAAATAGATAATCTTCTAAATGTTATGTCAATGAGAACTATGATCTGCTATATTGTGATTCTTTTTCCAATACTCTTAAGTGTTAACATTGAGTGACATATTTCACAGGTTCCTTATGTTATACTATGAAGTTATTGCATCTCCAAGAAGGACAATAAATTATAATTGACAATACGCAAGTTCAGGTTTCTTAATCAAGAAACTAATGATAATGGAAGCTCTTGTACGCAGGTGTGATGTTTGTGTTGATGGACCTCCTGAAATGAAGAATCTGAAAGAGGAGGCAAATATTTTAATGCAGGTTATTGCTGCATATAATGTAAGTGGTGTGAAATTTCAATTAGTTTATAGTCAGATTTTTCAAATCTAGATTTATGCTTACTTCTTGTCTAAGAAATCTGATGGTCAGAGCTGTTATTGGTTTATTGCCCTTAACTTTTCTCTCCAGGCTGCTTAATAGTTAGGTTGATTTATTCTTTCTTTCCATTGGTAACATGTCTTTTGAGAACAGGTCCCCATAAATTTATTTTTAACAATCGACAAGTTTAATTCTTCTATGGCTTCTCGAAATCCAAACAATCAATGGGCATATCATGTTGTCTCACACGTTTAGTTTTTCTCTTTCCTTTTAAATAATTATTAAGCGGGTTTCAAATTTCAGGAGCAAAGCAATTCAATGGATGATGATGATGATGATGGTATCTACAGTGGCATTAAAAGGCAAAAATTCATGGACAGGCCAAACCTCAAGATGTTTGTCAGTAAAATAAGGGAGCAGGTAATACTTGTCTATCCATTTTCGTACTGTTTAAGATGCAACACTAGTTCTTCAATGTTATTTAATGATTATGACATGATGGCCCCACATGCAGTCACAAAAATATTTAGCAACTGATTTGCTATGGTGGCGAGGGCTTGCTCGAATAATGGAAAATAAAGGTTATATAAGAGAAGGAGATGACAGGGTATGCAGTTAAAAAAAACAAAATCCGTCTTCTCTTAATTGCATATGTGTTACATCTTCGGCCAATCTGCTCAGGTGCACTGTTTCTATGCAGACACATGTTCAGGTTAAATTCCTAGAACCAACGAAACGTGGACTAGAGTTTCTTGAATCAGGCAGGGGGCAAATTTTCAACGTTTACCCTGAAGCAGATATGCTGCTAGCAGCTAGCACATTCAAACCTTATTCCACATTCTTAGATTGGGGAAAAGGCTGGGCTGATCCTGAGATTCGACGCCAGCGCTTGCAGAGCATAGGAAGAAACAGAGAGCCACGGAAGTCGCGAAAGCTGAGAACAGGAAAGTCAAGAAAATCAACCCGAGAATCGCACACTGCTCGTGGCAGGATAGCATCAAAGCTCTCGAAAAAGTAGTGAACTCGTGTACATGCATTATTTGCGTTTGCTTAATGTATATGAAAAACGATGAATAAGCTTATTCTCCCTTTCCCTATTGAAGCTTTGAAGAGCAGAGATTTTGTTAATGGTGCTGGGCCTGCGGTTAATTATCCATTTAATTAAAGAATTCTGGCAAATACTCGTTGATCCCAGCACATTTTTGTGCATGCGGTAACACCTTGATCTGGTGTTAAGAGCAGAATGTTTTTTACTTCTGTCAAATTTTAACTTAAAGAAAACGACGTCAACAGGTGCATCTGGCGTAGTGGTCACTGACCTGGTTCGATTCCCCGGATGCGCACTTTCAATACCAGTACATTTCCCAGTTGTCTTTTTAAAGGATTTGCTTCTGCATCGTTCTTTATTAGAGAAATATGTCAAATAAACATAAGCTTACACATCTGCATGTTCGTTTCTTCCCTACAACAACTAAAATAGTTTTCCCAGTAAAAATTTTTTCAGTGGTGAGTGCTAAACTTGTGTTCGTATAAATGAATTTAGGCCATCATCATTTTGCATATTAATTAAGTTAATCTTGGGATTTACTTGATTAAATAAAGTTTCTTCTCAATAATGTACGTATAAGATGATTGTAATGACTCCTCAATCTTAATAACATAAATCTTAATAATTACAAGTTGAGAACGTTTATTAAATAATCTTTTATAACTCAAGGAAATTGTTATATTTAAATTTTATGAAAATCACCTATGGGAGGGGTTTTTTTTTTTTTTTTGGAGGGAGTCTATTTAGAAATTATTATTAGCCTTAAACATTTCCAAAATAAATTATCTTAACCTTGAGTTTTACGCATTATAGATCAAATGAATCTTTCACAGTAAGAAAATTAATTCCAATATTAAAAAGAATTGAAGAAATTAAAGTCTTAATAAAGTACCGGTGGGGAGTGTCATGAGTTATATTTTCTATTTAGTAATCAAAGTTATTCTTGATACCAAATTAAATTGCGGATATATTCGTAATATAAAACTTTAATTATTAAAATATTGGGTGCTTAAAATGTCATTTACAAGGTATATATTATTCCACTTTCTTTATTTCTAAAAAATAAATTGTTTTGTCTCTTTTTATCATGTGGAAATTACGAAGTTGAATGGTTAAATGGAATAATTCAATTATTCTTTTTATATTATTTTATTTGACATTATTATCAATTCCTCAATTTATACGCTGCGTTTTGCATGCAAAACTTTCTTGATTGCTGTGTCACACTGTCACTGTGCTTAAGCTTAAATATTTGCTTGCTTAAACCTAATGGCCAGAAAATTACAACTCCGGGATCGCCAACATGGCAAATCCAGCGGCTCACAACCACCAAAATGGCACTCCCGTGATTGACGGAACAAATATTCACTTAGATCGCCAACGTGTCAAGAATACCAACCGTTAGATCACCAATAGCAGTAGATAAAACTAAACTCAAAACAAGACAATCCCATTGGAAAGAACTCGAACGACAGGGATGGCCAGCGTGGCACTGTGGCTATAAAACCTCCAATGACTCCTTTCGGTTGTCCCTGCATTTCATTCAATTCAGAACTCGTAGCAGAAAACAAATAGAGCCTTTTCAGAAGAAACTCAACTTTTCCGTCAGCGGCATATTAAGAGCAAATGGAGGTGACGAAGCCAACGAAAGGAGCGGGAGGAAGGAGAGGCGGGGGAGAGAGGACGAAGATATCGAAATCAGTGAAAGCCGGTCTCCAATTCCCGGTCGGTCGTATCGCCCGCTACATGAAAAAGGGTCGCTATGCCCAGAGAATGGGCTCTGGGGCCCCCATTTATATGGCCGCCGTTTTAGAATATCTCGCTGCTGAGGTATTTTTGAATTTGAATCAGATCCGGCGTTTATGCCCCACTCTCAGTTTTATCGTATTTTTGTCGTTGGCTGGGTTTGAGAAACGTCACCGTTTGTTCCCCCCCAGCACAAACTATTTAGCAGTTTTTGACCCTTTTTTTTTTGTTAAATTAAAATTTGAGTTATTTGGTTGATTTTGACTGATAAGGTGTTGGAGTTGGCGGGGAACGCAGCACGTGACAATAAGAAGAACAGAATAAATCCGAGGCACGTGCTATTGGCAGTTAGAAACGACGACGAACTGGGGAAGCTTCTCCAAGGCGTGACAATAGCGAGTGGTGGTGTTCTTCCAAATATCAATCCGGTCCTTCTGCCAAAGAAAACAACTCCTACATCTGAGAATCCGAAATCCCCAAAATCTCCGAAAAAGGCTTAAAATTTACGATAATGTTGACACCAGTAACAATAGTACTAGAAGTAAAGGCCTTTGATGTAATTTTTGCTCTATTTTCTTCCCTTTTCGTGTAAAGTGGCTTTAATGGGAATTTTGCTTATTTCTCTATCGTCTTCAATTACTATTTTCCCCCCTCATTTTATATTTTGTTTTGTTGATCAAGAACGCTCCATTGAGCTGCAATTTTCTGCCACTCAAGATAATGAGACTATTACAAAAATGCCTTCAACGAGGCTTGCGTTATTGTCATACTGCTGTAAGGGTATTTTGGTCTCATAGTATGTTCTTTTTCGGTGCTAGTTTTTAATGGACAGGCTCCAAAGAAGGCTATTCCGCAAGTTGCGTTAAAAACAAGTAAAAGGATAAAAAAAAAAACTCAGACAACAAGGGTTTTAGCTAGGGTTTTTGAATCAGACAAAACCAATTTCACAATTCACAAACAATAAATAAAAAACCAAATTCAAAAAGTACTAGCATTTTTGTCTTTGAATAGCTAATGAATCATTTCCTGGTAAACCCATGAGCACTCTTCATTGTGCGTTATACAGACTTCACTTTGTTCGCCATTTTCAATGTCATTTACAAAGCATTTTTCCCCCCTCTTGCTCGTTGCGTATTTTGCTTTATAAAAATTGTCACAATGACAATTTTAATTTTCATTTGCAGAAAATGTTTTCAGGCTCTTATGGCAGAAACTCTCTGTTCCGGGTTGTGGCCATTGCTGCTGCTGGGTCGAGTCTTTTGTGCGGAAGCAGCAACCCAGATTCTAGTGAGCTCTATTTTTTTTATTATTTTTTTTCTGTTTGTATTCCGCGTTTTCAACTTACGGAAGCTAATGAACTCGAGCGGTTCTTCGCTCAAAATGATTTCTTTCTTTCAGTTTCTACTCTCTGACATTTTCGTGGCTTATGTTTAAATTCAGTACTTGTTATTATTTTTTAATTGTAGAAACAAGGATATCGCTATCGATTCCTGCAACATTGCTTGAATCTGTGTTAGTGCGGCGGCAAATGTCTCAAAGCTTCACTGTGTACTCTCCATTTATTTCATCTGATCGTTGGCAATTTGGTCGGTTCTTGCTTTGATCTTATCTTGGAATATCAACACTTATTTTCGAGGGTATTTGAACTTGAAATTGCCTATTGGGTTTGAATATGTAGGAAATGTTTCTCTTGTTTCTTCTAGAGTTAATCCAGCTTCATCAGGATCTACAAAGAAAGAATATCCAGTCACGAAAGAAGCTCCTGTGAAAGAAAAAACTACTGGAGATGTTAAAGACGGTAAGGATTCTTGTTGTAGATGTCTAGGTAGAGATACTATTGCCAATGCAGCAGCTCAGGTTTGTCCTGCTGTTGTCAATCTATCAGCTCCACAGGGTATGTATTTTGTTGTTATTCATTTCTCATGCAATTTGAGCTGTTTTCTTGTTATGGGCTTGGGATTATTTTGGAATTGGCTTTTTTTGTAGAGTTCCTTGGCATTTTATCAGGGAAGGGTATAGGCTCTGGTGCAATTATAGATGCTGATGGTACTATTTTGACATGTGCTCATGTTGTGGTTGATTTCCATGGTTCGCGTGCTTTACCTAAAGGAAAGGTTGGCAATTTCATAATACCGGCTTGCATCCACACATCTACTTTTACTTAAATGATTGTTTCAATGCCATTACTTGTTTCATTGGTCAATTTAGGTTTCAGCAATATGATACAAAGGTCTTAGAGCAATGCAATAGAATTTCTTAATATCTGTAAATATTTGTGATTGATGTGGGATGCTTCATACAAACTTCTCCTGTAAATAAAATCTTGCATTCTTGATATCAACATCAATAAATGCTTTATTTTTGTTTTGGTCGCTGCCTGTTAAATGATTGAGCTTATTAGTTTGTGATGAATGTACCATTTTGTGTATCTGAGTCAATTTTTTGGTAGACAGCAACATTCTGATGAAAATTGAGAGGTACTGTCTGGCTCTAGACCTCACCTTATTAACTAAGGTATGATTGTTACAGTAGTTAAAAAACAAACAGTTTCCTTGCATGATTTGTTGAATGTTCTCTGTTTCCATGAGTTTTCCTGATTGAGGCATATTGTATTATTTGAACAATTCAAATGTTTGAATTCATTACCTCTAATTTGTTTTCAAATTCACTTTGGAGAACTTCCTTTCAGTGCTCTGGAAGTACTAGTAAATTTTGAAATGTGTTATGTTTCAGGTTGATGTAACTCTGCAAGATGGTCGGACATTTGAGGGAACCGTGCTTAATGCTGATTTTCATTCTGATATTGCTATTGTAAAAATCACTTCTAAAACTCCTCTTCCGGCTGCAAAACTTGGTACTTCAAGTAAACTTCGCCCTGGAGACTGGGTGGTGGCAATGGGCTGCCCGCATTCCCTTCAAAATACAGTAACAGCTGGTATTGTAAGGTATTATATACTTATTTTTGGTTCAGAATATGTTATTTGTTTTGCAATGGGAAACGTATGGAATTTTAGCTTCTGCAGGGTTTAGTAAGATAGCATTGAATTTATATCTCTTATAATTTTTTTGACCACACTAATGTATCCTGTAATGGGAGAATAAAACAAGTCTTATGTGTAGGGTATTAACATTGAAGATGCTGATTTTAGATGCATGTTATCCTAAGTGTGTTTTAATTTTGGAAGTTAGTTGTGTCGATCGGAAAGCAGTGATTTGGGTCTTGGTGGAATGCGAAGAGAGTATTTGCAAACTGATTGTGCAATCAATGCGGTAATTCCCTCTTACTCTATCTGGGTTCTGCCTCTGCACTCACTTTTGCACATGTGCTCCTGGGTTATGTCTGCATGAATACATTTGTACATGCATGTGCTTATACTCGTGCAAAACACACTTCTACGAATATGCTGGTAGCATTTTTGTACTGCAGTAGGAGTTGACTAGTTACTGAGCTAGAAAATCGGTGGATATCAGTTGATTGAGTCTTTTTATTTTGTGGATGCAGCAGAGTAGCAAATTAGTAAGGTTTAATCTGTGAAATGTTTATGTTATTTTTGTGCTTGGCCTCTCTAATTCCTTGTTTACAAAATGGTGTATATTGTGCACTACCCTGATTACCTAGGCTAGAATGCAAAATGGTTTCAAAAAATACCCATGCATGCATCTGTGTCTGTGAACTTGTGCCCTTGTGAATAGTTTTGCCACTCATGGATGAATTAGCTTTTTGCCTTCTGCTTGTGTGTTATAGGGAAATTCTGGAGGGCCTCTGGTTAATATTGATGGAGAAATCGTTGGTGTTAATATTATGAAAGTAGCGGCCGCGGATGGTTTGAGCTTTGCAGTACCAATTGACTCGGCAGCGAAAATTATAGAGCAGTTCAAGAAGAATGGGTATGTCTGTATGTTGTGCGTCCAGTTACTTAACATGCAAGTATTTAGCATTAGACATATCCTTAATAATACATTGTTCTCTTATATTGATTATTGGTCATGTGGTTGTTTAGTTGGATGCATGTGGAATAAAAAGTACCTTTGTTGTGGAGTACATGTAACAAATGGTGATGCTGTGCAGGAGAGTTGTTCGCCCTTGGCTTGGATTGAAAATGCTTGATCTTAATGATATGATTGTTGCTCAGCTTAAAGAAAGGGATCCCTCATTCCCTAATGTCAAAAGTGGTGTTCTTGTACCTGTGGTATGTGTTCAATTTCACCTCTATCTCTAAATTGCATGTAAGCTGATTGCTATTTGCCTGTGCATTGGAGGAGCTTTTGTTTATTTTGCAAATTGGAAATACGTTTGAAAACAATATTCCAGTTATTGATACCTTTTACATTTTGAATGAATCACACCATTGCAAAAATAACATATGGACGGTCTTTATTCCAGCTAATACTTTGTTTTGATGATTTGTTATGGAGGCTTATCATGTTCGGTACTTTTTTTTCGATGTTAAACAGGTAACACCAGGGTCCCCTGCTCATCGTGCTGGATTCCTACCAAGTGATGTTGTTGTCAAATTTGATGGGAAGCCTGTTCAGAGCATTAAGGAGGTACTGGGGCATCCAATCATTTTCCTCTTGCTTTGTTTATTTATTTATCTGTACCTGAGATTGACCATTATTTGATCGGACAGATCATCGAAATAATGGGAGACAGAGTTGGGGAACCTTTGAATGTAGTCGTGCAAAGAGCAAATGACAAATTGATGACTTTGACTGTAATCCCAGAGGAGGCCAATCCAGATATGTGAAAGTTGCTAATATTTCAACAAACACGAGCATACGTATATCTCTCTACTTGCACAGATTGACTAACAATACAATTGTAAAATGAAATTGCAACTCTTATATAATTTTTTTCACTGGATATTTTATGGTCCTGACTCCTGTCATATAGATTCTTCTGAAACTATATCAAGATCTTTATGAATGCCACTCGTGATTCGTAAATGATCATCTTTTTGAATTCCATAGGTCTTGTTATGCACATTCAATTAAATGGAGTGTTTAAAACCTCCAGCTAATTTCATATACTTGATTAGTCGTCAGTACTGACAGTATATATACACACTCTCTGAGACCTCGCAAAGAAAGATACCAAAATTTTATATTCATCACCACACAAACAGAAAGTAACTTCTCTCCATCTTCTCCTCTTCTAAAAAGGTTCTTCAGGTTTGAGGAAATTGTAATGTTCAAGTTGATGCATCTCACCGCCTTTCATTGGATCAAACTTGCATTTATAGTAACTGCATTTACAAATCAAACAAACTTAATTGAACTTGTATAGAAGAGAAGCAGAAAGAGAAAATTCAAGCTCTCATTGAAGAATACAAGTGATTTTGAATTTACCTTCCATCCAAGCCAACAATCACAATTGTGTTTTTCTGCCTGCCAAAGCCGACTAGGTACTGCACGCTTTCCGGCAATCGGAACTGAGCCATTGACCACTCTGAGCTGAAATACTTAGGCAATACACCTGCAAAATCAAAGAAAGCATGTAACCACAAATGAGCTCTAGTTTTGCCAAATTCGTTGCCAACTCTTGACACTAAGTTCAAGATTTTATGTGACGACGAGCAGGAAAATTACCTCGGATGAATCTAAAAGATGAAATGGCTGATGAGTTTTTGCTTGAAAGATTTGGTTCAGGAGCAGAGTGCAATTGACCGGTGCCCGGTAATCCTGAATCAACCTTGAGGCCAAAGACATGTATCGTCCCTTTATCACTAGAAGCAGCTAGCCATTGTGCATTTGAAGAGAATGCCAAGCTGTATATCTCTGCTCTCTCTGCACCTCTCCGCACCTGCATTGCATGCCAGCATTTTAAATAAATACGCAAAAGGCCAAAGACAGAGTTTCATTATACATTTAGAGCAAAAAAATGCTTCCAAGTAGAAGTGCTGTTGTTTCCTCTTAATAAAACTAAAAATACTGTTTCTTTCCCACTAAATACTAAAAATAGAAACAAATTGTAAAAAGACAAAATAAATAAATAAATTCACGTTTTATTTTTAAAAAAATCCAGAACAATTAAAATTACCTCTTGCAAAAGTGAACCATCCATAGTATTAAAAACCCTAATCAAAGTTCCCTTACTACTGGCAGTAGCCAAGAATCTACCATGCAAAGTCATAGCGATACTCGCAATTCTCGAGGCATGGGCCGTTATGTACTTTGATTTCTTGGTCCCACAATCCTCAACCCTAACTTGACCCTTAAGCAACCCCGGGCACGCCATCACCATGGGCCCCGCGTTCTGCGACACGTCGCACAGCCCCGTGGGATTCACTACTGTCTCAATCTGATCGACCAGCTTCAAGTCGGTGAAGTTGTACACGTAGACCTTCTGGTTCAAAACGACGACGATCCGGTCGCGCCGGAGCTTGACGTTCCTGACCTCCGACCGGAACGACAGCTCGCCGAGGTAACGGTTCTCGTGGTCGTCCCATATCATCACCTTGTTGCTCTGGTGGGGCCCTGCGTTGACCAGGCAGATGATGTTTGACCGGAAGAGCATGGACACCAGTTGGGTCCCGCCGCGTGGGTTCTGGTCGAAGTCGCGGCGCATGATGGGTTTGTACGGGTCGGATAAGTAGACCCGAAAGCCCGTTTCGGTGCCCGTGGCGAAGCAGCCGTGGTCTTGGTTGAGAGCGAGGTGGTGTATGGTTATCGGGTCGGGTCGGTTCATTGTCTGTTCGGGTCGGGTCGGGATGAATGAGAGAGAGGGCATCGGCTAAGGGTTTTAGAGAGAGCGTAGAGTATCAATAATATATACGAGAGTTGTAATATTGATAAATTGTTTTTTTTTTGTTATTTATTATATCGTATTTGTGTGTTTTGATTTGATTTTTTGTTTTGGGTTTGGAAAGGGAGTTTGATTTCTGTAGAAAAAGATAAAGAGTTGTTGTAGAGATCAAATAGATTTTATTTTTCAAAATTTAGTACATAAGGTAAAAAGTAGTTTTTTTTTAGACGTTTGGATGACTTAATAATGACTAAATTCAAAGAACAATACATGAAAATATTTAGTATTTATCTTTTAAGTATCAATCAATCTAATCTTTATTCGGTAAAGAGTAAAGATTCACCTAAAATTGCTTTCGACGATCGCAATTCTTTTTTCCTCTTATACCCACGTCAACATATGTATATTGATAGGTTCTAATTATATAATATCCTAATCCTTACAGTAAACAAAGTAGGCAAAGAAAAAAAATCATCAAATAATGAGCTCAATATTAGAGAATATAAATCCAAACAATCTTACTAATTAGAGTAATGAATCACACATTACATCCGTCTCATTCTAGACTTTTTAAAATATATTGGCGGTGCGGGATCGGTGCCGGATTCCGACTGGCTGCCCTGAAGATCTCACCGAACTTTTATGAAAAACTCAAGCTGCCCTTGTGGCTTCCGTAAGGTTTTACAAGTTGGAAGTTACCACATTTTGTGTCGTTTACTTCATTGGTAAAATTACCAAACAGTTCCTGTTAAAGGAACACAAACTTCTCCAAGAACTTTATCATGCCATATATAAAACTTGCTTGCAACAGAGTACACACACGAGCATCAGCCTACGCCGCTGGAGCTTCGAGTTTTCGACGTGAAATCTCATCGGAAAATCCCATATTATATTTTGGCCTCAATATTTACTTAATCTAGTTTCTTGGCTTGAATGGGAGCTGCCAAATGGAATAGAATTTTATTGTTATACTTACTTTCATTTAGGTCTTGGATTTTGAATATAATTATATTGAAAAAAAAAAAGCTTAAATGGAAACGGAATTGTCTAATGAGGCTTGTTGTTTGAATTTAAATAAAATTGATTTTGAAATTAGCCAGACGGTAACATATTGTTCTATGTACTGTATTCTCTATATTAACACAAATGCACGGTTTATTTTCAGTTATTTCTACTTATTTCATTCATGTAAATAATTTTTTAATTAATCTTAAAACAATGTGATATCTCTCTATTTCCTTTAGGAAAGGAAAAAAAAATGAAAAAAAAAAAAATTTGACAAAGCATTTTCCACATGCAAAATGCAACAGATTAACGCTTATGGAAATCAAAATCACTCTCGTGCAAAATGATAACGATATTCACCATCAACCGAACCCTCAATCTCCTCCCCATACATATAAACAAATCATCATCAACATTCATCCACTCAGTCGCTGTCGCCGCCGTAGTCTCCACCTCCGTATTCGTCACCGCCGCCGCCTGCTGCCACAAGGGCCAGCCCACCAGCTAACCCTCCCAATAATCCAGCCCCCATTCCAAGCCCTAATCCCGCCGCCATCCCTTTCTTTTTGATGCTATTATTACTATTCTTACTTTGCTGTCGTGGTGCGGGTGCTGTTGCTGGTGGGGCTGCGTACGCGTATCCCGCTGGGCCCATTGCTGATCCTGGAGGAGGCGGCGGATAATTCATCCCTCCTGGTCCTTGTACAGGTGCATATCCTCCAGGATGTGGGAGCGCTGGTGCTCCGGCAGCATATCCTGGAGGAGGATACCCTCCAGGCAGGGGGTATGCTTGTGGTTGTGGTGGATACCCAGGAGCCGGGTATGCCACTTCCGCCTTATGAGCATCCGGCGGTGGCGGATACCCATCTTTTTGCAGAGCCGGGTATGCTGTTGGATTAGCGTAACCCTGTGGCAACGGGGGTGGTGGTTGCGGTGCATATGCCATTCCAGGATTCTCATTACTTTGATCGGCATTATTATTATTATAATTGTTGTTAGGGGAGGATGATGGGCCGAATCTGTAAGAAACGCTTAAGACACCCTTGGCTCTCCCACCGGGAGTCGTGATGCTATAGCTCATGGGTTTTTCGTCATCTCCGTTACTCCTGAGCAGCATTTCCTTGGCGGGGACGAATACTTCGCCGAGATCGGAATTGCCAAAGCACCCTCCCGTAGATTTAATGCTGTAAACAATGGTGAGGTTGTTCTGCATGGCGGCGGCTTCGTCGATGTTGAACCTCATTTGATGATTCCACGTGGGTTTGACTCCGCAGTTCCTGGCCACCGAAGTTGTTTGAGATTCTCCGGAAATTGTAACCACGGCGTACACGTTCATTTTCGAGAACATGCCGGTGCTCTTGAGATCGCTAGCTGAAACAACTGTTATGTCCAGCGTCCTCGACCCCATGATTAGGTTTTTTATGTTAATCACGAGGGCGAGGACGAGGGAGATGGAGATACAGGAGATTGAGGTTGGTTTGACGAGATTTTCAGTGATTTTTTTTTTCCCTAGAAGTTTTCAGTGAGTGCATTTGTGGGTAATTAATTAATTAATTAACAGGGGGAGGTGATTCATTATTCTTAGGTTGACTGAGGAATTTACTAAGAATGAACAAACTTAAAATAGATTTAAAAAGTTTGTGATGGAAATTTTTAGTTTTAGGATACAAATATTTTTAGATTGGTTTGCTAAGAGCTGAATTTCACAGGTCGGAGACAACGCGTACATGGAGTGTGTAATGTTTTGGCTACATGAAAAAAAAATGATAATAATAAAACTAAAATGAAATGGTCGTATCTTTTGAATTCCAAGATTCCATCAACAAATAAAACAGTAAATCTGTGGGTTCATGCTTGCCTTTAGAATTTGTTACAATATATTTGTTGATAATGACAACAAATTCAGGATGTAAGGGGTAGTTCCTTTCATATGTTTTAGAATTTTCCTGTTACCAGAATGGCACCAATTCACAAACGACGGAAGAGAACAATAGTTAATATTTCATTAAAATTGGTTAAGGATGTCAAAGACTTTTGGGTGGTCAAAATTTCTCATACATTTCATATTAATAGTTGAAATAAATGATGGTATTTTGTTTATTTATTTTTTTAATAATACAGCAATGGAAGAAATCTTAATCAGAATGTGTGTACAACATTTCAAGTTGGGTATCACATCCATCGGCAGTGCAAATCTAATACGCGTTCATTAAACGTCAAATGCCCAAACACACAAGGGTATTGAAATGATTTTTTTTTTTTTTTAACTTTAACATTTTATGAACTCTTAATTCTACTAACTGAAAGAAAATTCATTTATGTAAACAGAAACTTGCTATGGAAGTTAAAGCAAATTCGCTTGTGGCATGTACGCGAAAACAAGTTAATCTCAACGCAACAATGTTGAGCTTACACAGGCACAAAAGGATCACACCTATGAAAGTAACAGTTGTGGTAAGCAAGCACAAACTAGCACATGCCGTTACAAAGCTGAGAATATAGAACAAGTAAAGAGCAGATCGCACTATCAAAATATCACTATCAAAATATCAGTACATGAGAATCCATTTTCAAACAAAAAAACAAAGCAATTCATGTACTTTGGAAACCCAACCTATTTCTTTTTTTTTTTTTTGGCATTTTAAATTAATGGATATTTCCTCAATTCGCTTCGCTCTTTGATGGCACTAATGGCCCTCTTGACCCCGCATAAGACTCCGTGTTCTTTTGAGTTCCATTTTGTGCAAATTCCAGATGCTAAAGCAGCTTTGAACATGAAGCAATTGCCACCGTTTTAATGTAAATCCCCGCCTTAAAACATCCCATTTTGTGGTGCCCCATTAAAGAGGATGGTAAGGCACATAGCCTAACAAACCCGTAACGTTGGTTACAACATCATTGCATCTTGTCAAAAGGCTTAGCATCTGCTGAGAAATGTCGATGCTCGGTGCACTTGCTGGTGTTGGCGGTGAAATGGTAGGAGTATTAAGATTGTGAGAATTTCTGGGTGGCGCCACATCAGTAAGATGTGTATTATTATATAGTGGTTTTGCATATTGAGAATGCGGGGGCATGCTAAGCGATGAAGAAAATGGAGGAACAACTTTTTGAAAGCTCTTACTATTAAAATCCATTGCAACAGAAGAAGATGATGCTGCACCACCATCAGCAAAACTAGCATTGTTGTTGTTGTTGAAGTTGTTTCTATTACCAACCATCATTTGCTCTCCCCTATTACCCTCTTCCCCGCCCAACATGAATTTTACACGAGCTGTCCCCTTGGTGCCATTACCCGTGGCTACTTGCCCAGC
The DNA here is from genome assembly GCA_030449905.1 of Luvunga scandens. Taxonomy (NCBI): domain Eukaryota; kingdom Viridiplantae; phylum Streptophyta; class Magnoliopsida; order Sapindales; family Rutaceae; genus Luvunga; species Luvunga scandens. The sequence goes on from JASUUG010000798.1 coordinate 6,877,280, forward strand.
CTCATCGCTTGCTGGTTTCTTCAAACAGGACTTGAGCTGGATATTTGGCTGATGAAGAAGTCCAGGTGCTGGTGTCGGTCGATCAGCCACAGGATCCTTGATCCTTGGGGTCTCATATGAAGATTCATCTCCTCGAACCTTGTCAAAGTCAGGTACTTCAGGTGCAGGAGCCTCTACCTCCCGAAGAATGTATCTCACTTTCACATTGCCAAACAGGGTATTGTTTCCGTTGGCATACTTGTATGCTGCCTGCGCATCAGCTTTGTGCTTGAACACGACACGACATGTGAAAGATTTCCAAAATACCCGGATAGCAGACTGATCTAATGACCCAAAACGACCAAACCTTGCCTTGAGCTCTGCAGCAGATGGAAGCGATGTCTCAGGAGGAAACTTCATCACCAGCATAGTGGGCTGAACTGCCCTAGATGAAGGCTCTGATTTCTTTGCAAAACCAGGCTTGACTGGTCTTGGAGGTGGAACAGCAGCATGTTCTTTTCCTTCAACTCGCTGACCATCCAATGTCCTCTGACTGGATTTCTTCTCTGATGTCAAAGATTTCATTTGGTTGATCTTTTTTAACCGCTTTGCTGCAATTTCTTCTTGACGATCAGATGGAAGACGTTTTCTCCCAGCCTTTGTTGGATCTTCTGGCCTGGCCAGTTGCTTTATCGGTTTTGATAATGGCAAATCTCTGGCATTCTCACCAGAAGTACCAATACTGGAGGAAGATTTAGCTGCACGACCTTCAACAGACTCGGTGTCAGATAGTGGTGACAGAACCAAGCTTTTCATGTAAACAAGGGATCGAAACCGCAGAAAGCACTGCCGTATGGTTGAAGGGCAATTCCTTTCCGCACCATGAAAGGGATCAAGAGCAAGAGCATGCAAGTCTCTCAACAGTTGTGGAAGCCCGACTTCAATATTAACAGTGGTCACTCCTGGCGATATCCCAACTGATCCTAATGCAGACGTACTCGCACCACCATCTTTCTTCTGATTATTCAACTGCTGATCCTCACTAGGACCCAGACCAGCCTGAGCAGATTTTTTCGTTGAATTAGGTGCTGAACGCTTTTGATGATTAGAATTTGGTTGTGTACCAAGTTCTTTTTTCTTTTTCTTCTTTTTTTGCTCCCCTACCATTGGTTTCTCAGAGCTCAAGTCTCCCAAAGGTCGTTTAAGACTTTTTGGCTTCTTCAATTTCCCATCAGGACTCATTTTAGCAGAATGCTTCACACCAACTGGCAAAGGACGAGCACCCATGTGACTACCCTGAACTTGATCTAACCCAATGCTTCCTTCCTCTCCCATAGAAAAACTTGGTTCAGATTGGGGAAAACCTTCGAATGCTCTAGACGTTTTGGTGCACTCCTCATTTTTTACGTCAACCATCACCTCAGCTTTCCCTTGAGACATATCAGTCACACAGGAGTCCAAAGCTACATCTGGTGCCATCCTCATCTTCATTTCATGCGTATCTAGAAATGACTGTCCATCTAAAGAAGCACCTTCGATGGCAGGAGTACTGCTGTAATCAGAAGCCTGATCTGTGGTCACAGCTTCTTTCCCAGATGGAGCTCCACTTGAGCTGGCACTCTCCTTGCTCATAAACTCAGTTTGCTCAAATTTTACCGGTGTTTGAGGCACTGGTGCCCTCTTCTGCAAAACAAAATCCCCAGCAGCAATTGCAGATGATCCCTCCATGACAGCTGATGGGGACAAAGAATCTGATTGCACTTGGTTAATTGGAAAGGTTCTTGAATCACCTGGTTCATCCCTTCGCTTGAAAAGATATCTGTCTTTCTTTGACTGATCTTTGACTTTCATAGATTTTTTGGAACTCTTTGCACCACCCAGAGCTTCCGCAATCACCAGTGGGCCACTCAAAGGAGCTGGAGAAGGCAACAAACTCAGAAAAACAGAAACTTGACAGCATTTGTATAAAAAGAGAATTTATTACCAGATAATTGGCTAAATTGGGAAGCAGGCCTGAGAGATTATAAAACAACACACAATTATTGGAAACTATGTGCAACAGACTATGCATGTAATGTTGTATAATGGTATAAACTGAACCAACCATAAAAAGAAGCTTAATGAACCAACAAAGATTGACAACAAACAATACGGTTGCCCTGTTGGGATGAGAAGTGAGGTGACGATATGTGCAAACTGGCCACAGAAAAATATGCAGGCATACAAGAACATTTCACAAGGGCGTTGCAAAGTCGATTAAATTTTTTCTTTTCCCATAAAAATTAAGAAAGTAGTAGCAGTGGGGGATCTCAATGCTGATGACTTTGCATCCCTGATTCTCTGGAAAGAAGCAAAAAAGACTAGGATAATAAATTGATGCACTCAAGCTTAACTCAGGCTTAACTTAATGACCAATATGGTAGATTGTGCATTTAAACAACTCAAGTGTTCAACAAACGTGACAAGATGTAGAGAAATCAGAATAACTTCCAAGAATCGGCAAAAAATATTTAAATTAATACCTTTAGGTGGCTGTTTAGCAGACTGAGCCAATACATTTGCACGATCATGTGAAGGACGTGTCGGCTGCACGCCAAATGCCTGAGCATAAGTCTCATCAAACTCCTCAAACACTGCCTTACGGAAAGCAGAAACAGTAGCCTTATTCTTAATAAAATCAATGCTTGTTTGATCACAAAATCGTGGGGAAGATGCCAACTGCCTTACGAAGGAAAGAGTCTCAGCCGGCTGAAACGAATCTCTTGATTTCTTAATCTGGCTTACCGAATAAAGCCCTCCAGGCTCATAATCTGGCACATCAACTGTGAAGTACCCTTGGACATTTGTTGGGCGAAAATTGTAGGGGTTCCTACATTTACATGCCAACGCAAGTCCACGCCTTCTACTAGCCTCATCCACTGCTTCCTCAACAGCCTTAACAAAAGTCCTTGAATTCATTTGCTGTGATTTCTCCAAAAAATGAGCATCAAAGGAGATAAGCTCAGCTGGGTCAAACCACCCATAACTACTATCCCCAAAAAAGGCAACCAACACATGACCATCCCTTCTCGTGCGACGCACAGAGGACGATGCAAAACCTTCATTAAAGATATGGCCCGGCCACCACGGGTGTGATTTCACCTTCCCCCACACCATATCACCCACCTCAAATCCATAACTCAATGCCCTGGACGTTCCAGCATTCATCTTCTCATTGGCTACGTAATCATCAAACTCAGACAACAAAGACTTATACACCTCTATGTGCCCTTCAGCCCTCAGCGCATCACCCACAGTTTGATCATTTTTAGCTTCAACGGCACCATTTTTATCATCAAATTCATCATTTCGACCCTCAAAACGGTCACCATCCTGCGAATCCATCTGATTAGCACTTGCTCTCAGTTCAAAAACCCCAGACTCCGTTTTGTTATCCATACTACTAGTATCGTTATTAATATTATCACTATCACTCTCCGGAGTAACCCGATCCCTAACTTGAAACTCCTCAGATCTTTCACTCTCGGGAGCTACCGAATCGAACACCATTGGAGAAACCCTAGCTTCATTTGCCACTCCCGAATTACTAAAATTCTCAGCCTCACCTGAAACCCTGGGCTTCGCTTCAGCCTCTTCAATCATAGTATCGGATTTTCTATCGTATTCATAATCGCTATTCATAACTGATATCATGCTATTGTTTCGGCTAAACTACTCACTCGAAACCCTAGAAACCCAGAACAACAAAAGGAAACCATACCTTCGTTATCGTCTCATGCTGTTTAGAACTATCGAGCTTGAATGTTTGTTTCTTTGTTTTATATCCCAGAAAGTGTGAGAAAAGTTTGAGATTTTATAATCTTAAACTGGCGTTTGGATGCTAAGAAAATGTGAGGACTGGGTTAAGGTTTTGTCATTTCCAGTTTCGAGCTTATTATGGGATTGTTTGGTTTTGGGGCTGATCCGGTAAAGGGGTGTATAGAGTAAGCGGTTGAAATGGCTACTGATAGTCTGCCACGTTGTATGAAAGCGTGTTTTTGTTACTCATCGTGCGGTCATAAAATGAATTCATCTCCTATCATGTGCAATCCTGTGCGTTGAATTCTAAAAATGCGATGACAGTGATGATTCAACACGTGAGAATTATGATATTTTCATTTCGTTTTTGTGATGGAAAATCGTTAATCATCAATTTACATTTGCAACTTTTATGTTTACCTTTTTGTTCTTTTTCAAGCATTCTATTACTTATTCGTTTGGCTGTTGTGTGTCTGTGTGTGTGTGTGTGTTTTTTTAATGTATAAAAAAAGCACATTTTTAATACTTTTGTTTTTATTTTAGAAAATCGTTAATTTAAGTAAACAAATGGCTTAAAAAAAAACCTTCTAACTATTTTCATTTTAGCCAGTATTGAATGTACTGATTACACGTATAGGTACCATAGAGCATCGTTAAATAGTAAATAATAATAATAATAATAACAAATATCAACAAAATTTATTCATTTGCATAGTATGATACCCTAGTCACAACCTAATTACAATTAGGTTTGTTCTCATTTTTGGACATTTCCCAAAATACTTGAATCAAAATGCTACTTTTTTCAACCTTGAGAGGAACAGGAACAGCATTTTGGAACGTGAATCTCCAATTACGATTATATTAAAGACAATTCGTGTTCAGAAAATAAAAACAAAACTGAAATAAAGAGTTTCTTCTTCCCACAAGCCGAGATAACCTAGAAAACATGGAGCTGATTAATGTGATTCATAATAAAATTACATTTATAATAATCCTGAACCAAATTTTACCGGCAAACAATGGAAACCTATACCTTCACTGGAATAAAATATATTCAGTTACAAAAAAAATTGGTACAGTAAGATACTTCACCGGCATGCAGATCAACTTTAACTAAACTACATGTATTTCATTGCCCCCCCCGCCCCCCCACAAAAAAGAAAAAGAAAAAAAGGGTTTCTGCTGTTTTGGATTTCATCTTGGGCAACATGAATTTACTTACCATCAAAGAAATCGGTCGTTGAATCCAAAAAATAAACACGATAAAAATTGATAAATGGAAGTCAAATCTAGCAATTGATGCTCATTGAGACTAAAGAGTTTTAAGCATCATAAGCTTTTTGGCTAGGAGGGGTTCCAGCGAGCCAACCCCACATGCCACCTGAGCTCTGCCTCTTTGCATTTAAGGCTGCTTGTTCAGAGGCAGCCTTTTGCCGCTGCAGGAGTTCAAGTTCCTTTTGTAATGTCTCCATTGTTTGTAACTTCTGTCTTAGTTCGGCAACATCAACCTATCAGTTCAAAGAGTTATTAGTCCAAAATCAGTTATCTTTCCCTGCAGCACACAGGGTGCCTATTCATTTGGGGGTCTAAGGCAGATGGTAATAATCCAAAGATAGAGAGTCTTGGATTGGATAGGGTCACCATAATTAGAACAAATGCTGCTACAATGTAATATTCTATCAGCCGCTCTCTCCCTCTCAAATTTGAACAGAACAACTAAATTAAAACATATGCTGTCCCCATAGGTGTATCCCATCTGTTCTATCACAAGTGAAGTTCTATTTGAGCATGGAAATCACATAATCTTTGGAACATGTCTTAAGAGGATTGATAAAAAAAACAATTTATTGGTGAGTGCATACCTCTAATTTGAAACATCTTGACTGCTCTGCAGCAAGTTGCCCACGAACAGATTGGAGTTCCTACAAGATGAAGTAGATTAAAAAAGGGCATTTAAATTTTTTGCAAAACAGGAAAGAGGAAAGCATAATGAGCATGTAATTGAAATTTTGGATTATCTAAAGAGAAAAAATGTATGGTGATTTGTACCACTTGTCCAATTTAGATTCACCCAACACAAACACCTAACAATGAATGAAAGTGCATTACCCTGAACTAAGTTTGAACTGCATAACCAGTATACTAATATCAAGCAATTACCTTGTACAGGTCTGTGTTTCGGCTCTCGGCTTCTGTTAAGTCTTGCTTTAGTTGGATAGACTGCAACTTCTCCTTGCTGAGTGATGATTCTAGTTCTTCTTTCTCTGCCTTAAGGGTAGCTATTAGATGTTCTGTAGTTTCTGGATGTTTTGATATCTGCATGAAAGTCTAGTGTAACTACAAAGCTACAAAGAGGTTACATATAACATGGCTTGCAGCATAGTACTCAGAAGCTGATATACTGAAACAAAAGAAACTCAGATTTTCAATGAACTGACAGATTGTCCAATCTTTTTGATGCATTGCAATTCTTAAACCACATACCAATGGCTCTGAATCAACATTATCCACAACAATTTCCCTTATTTTTCCTTCTTGGCCCACTTCTAATTCAGACTCCAAATCTCTGGTTGGATTTGTATTATTTTGGACGGCAGAAACACTGTCGGGCACAGGCGTTTCTATCATCTTTGATGACAAAGTTGATTTATGGCTTGGTTTAAGAACATGAACCTAACAGCAATACAAGAAACCAAAAGGAGGGATAAGTCCGAGCAGAAGAAACTAAATGCAAAGACATTAATATTACTCTTTACCTCATTGTTGTAGCGCCCATTGTATCCTCCAAAAGCTACAATTACATCTTCACCACTGTAAGAGCTCACGACCAAACTCAAGCCCTGCAACACAAGATGATGGGCATAATTCTGTGACTTCTCTTATTATAACAAGGAAATGTTTCCAAGTGAAATACCTCACTAGCAAGAGGAACACGTCCTTGGACAGAAGTTACAACTGACCAGACAAGCGTAGACATGTTGAGAACAACAGTTTCTGAGACCCCTGTGAAGAGTTCAAAGAAATACTAATTTACCAATTACATGGTACAAAGAAATATGTTCGTGAGGGTAAGTGTGCAGTTACGACAAAACCATGAAAAACTTATCTTTTATCTTTTACTGAAGGAGGTCAATCTAATAGATTTTAAATATAATCAAAATATGAGATGCTGAGAAAACCCAAAAATTGATTTTTAAATGGTCAAATTCCAAGATTCTCAATGCCATTAAACTACATTTAATTCCTAACTCAAGCCATGGAATGAGGTAACTAGTTCTACTACTTAAATTATATTCCAATTGTACTCCATGGTAGGTTATCTTCACCTAAAACACACCCAAGGCATGCCACAAAATGTAAAACATTATGCCCAGATTCATGTATCAAGCGAAAACAACCTTATCCAAATGCTGAAGTTGTAAGACACATACCACTCTTATTGTCACCACCGCCAACGAGAAACCAATTCTCTCCAATGGTTACACCTGCATGTCCGGCTCGTGGAGTTGGTATCTCACCTTGTTGAGTAGGTCTTGACCACTCCATCTACAAAATGAAAAAGCTGAAGATATTAAAATATAATTCATCAGACAACTGTATGCACAAAATAAAAAAAATGGTTAACTTACAGTTTGCAAATCAAGAACATGCAGATCATTGAAACAAGCAGCATGTGAGCCCCCACCAAATATAAGAAGGTAACGCTCTGCATGTACTGCAGCAGCATGATCAGACCTTGGAGAAGGAGGCACACCCCTATAAAATATTGAGGATAAATTAATAACAGTTGAATACAATACAAAATGAAGCACTTTGTTCAACACATTCTGGGCAAAAGGGAATTTGAGCTACAAATGCAATACAGAATTCAAATATGTCGGTTCTCTATTTGATAAAAATAGGGGTGTACAATCATCAGTCCAGTCAAAATCTAAGAGATTCCAAGTTTTCTTCCAATAAAACAAACTAAAGTTCAAGCTTAAATCCAAATTACACCCCAAAAAAAAAGAAAAAAAGTTTAACTAAGATTCATTAATGCAGAATAGGTAATCAGTACACAAATCTATTTATTTTTATTTTTTATTATATAGTTTCCTTTGAACTTGAATCTTACTTTCTAAATTGGTAATAGGATTGAATTTTAGAAACATAATAAATTCACCAATTAAATATTGATTCAGCGACAAGTAATTATGATCACAAAATTCTATCAAATGGCTACATATGACAGCAAATTGTCATAATTGCGAAAAACAACCAAGAAAACGACAAAAACAAATAATATAGGAGGCTCGACACTAAAATAGAAAAAAATTATCTTACACAGCATCTACTTCATCCCAAGTCATGGTTTCAAGATCGAGAATATGCAAATCATTCAAGAGTGATCTCTTTGCATCCTCTCCCCCAAAAATTACTAAGTTTGTTCCAACAAGAGTCACAGATTGACCTCCACGTGAGACCTGAAACGTAATTGATGCACCATTCATAACACATAAAGAGCATTGATTGAAATTACTAACACATTACGGTAAACCTCAATGATTTACCATTTCTTTGGACTAGAAGATGCCATCCAATTCAATTACATCTATCACCTATGTGATTAAGAAATGTGCTTTCAGATTATCATTTCGAAAACCGGAAATTTAGATTTTGGTTTTCAACTGCTTAATGAGATATGATAAGAACAGTCTCACTAGTATATAGCTTTCTGGAGAATAGACCCCAAAAAGAGGAGGCCAATTAAGGCCATTCAATTATTTAATTTGTTTTGTTAAACATTTTCCAGCCAATTTAGAAAGAAAAAGGATAGATAAGAGAAAGAATAGATAAATACCGGAGGTTTCCCGTAAGTCTTCAAGGTTGACCAAGAACAAGTTTGCAGATCGAATACCTTCACTGTCATGAGAATACAATCAATTTTCTTAGCTCTTCTTCAAAATTTTCTCCACAACAAAATATAGGTTATCTAAATTGTAACTATCCATAATGTGTTACATTTCTGTAGGTGCCATATTCTCCACCATAGTGAATAAACAAACTACAAAACAGAGGACATTAAAATAGAATTAAAACAGTACCCTGAATAATTTCAGAGGGATCCTTTGTATGACCAGCAATTGACAGAAGCTTATTCTCCCATGGTATCTAGAGGAACATATGGCATCAATAGATTGGAAAATAAATATAGATAAAACAGTCATTGGTAGATGGATATTACGCAATAGTGCAAACAATTGTGAGAAAACAGCCTTTGGAAGTGACACAGAATGAAATAGATACTGAGCTCTATACTAACCAATGAATGGCCAGCACAGGGAGTTAATAGCGCTGTAGATGGTGACTCTGGTGACTCAGCCACAGCCTTAGCCTGGATCTTTGACCAGGCCCAACTTCTCAAATCCAGAATCTGCATTGGCCATCAAATTTGGGGAAAACTAAGATATAGCTATTATATGTACCAAGAGAGGAATACAAATCAAGAAACAAGGGTTACTACAACAAAAGCACAGATATTCAAAGTTTTGCAGCTATGGAATCAGAAAGAAGACACAACAAAAACAGAACAAGTAGCGATCCTGTATACAATGAAGATGCATAGAGAGCAATTTAGTGAATGTTTTGCAATTGTTTGCAAATAATTACTTACATGAATATCACTTAGGTAACGACCGTTGTGATTTCCACCATATATATACATCTTATCTTGAACAACTGCAGCTCCGTGCTGAAAAATTGGATAGGCTTTGATTCAGGAAATGGAACAGAAAAGAAAAGGAAAAGTAAAGCACAAAAAAAGAAGTCAAATTCTACTGAGATAGATAAGCCAATACCTCATATCGAGCTTTGGGCTGTTGGCCGGATATTGGAGGCGCAATCCATTGATCATAAACAACAACCGAACCAAGGGCTTCTGAGACTACATCTTTATCCTGAGTCTCCATTAGGTTCCCATTTTCAGTGGAAATGGTCTTTGTCTCAGGAAATGAATTGCCATTCTCCTTGACAGCCTCAGTTTTAGAATCATGCTATAAGCAAGCAAAAAATAATCATTATGATCTAGGTCAGCAGAAAGAAAGAGGACTGTATAAAATCTTCTTGTTATAAAAGTAAAGGTAAGCCATGAAAGTTGGGCCTAGGCCCTCAAGAACAAGGGCATAATTAGCTCCTTCAGCAGCAAAGAATCAAGCAATAACAACTGCATGCTTACCAAAACCAGATACAACCAAATGTCAACTAGCAAAACCAGAATGAATTTGATGCAATTACAATGTATACATCACTACTCTTACGACTAATCGTGTAGAGGCATTGAAACAAATTTTATAACTAGCAAGAATTAAAATTCACAGTATACATGAACTGCCTATGTACTTACGTTCATCTCCACATCTACAATGGGCTCAGCAACAGAGTTTGATGCCCTCGAGTACCAACCTGGATCTTCCTCCTGCTCGATTGGGGAAAAGAGGGGGGGTGGGGAAGGAAAGCAAATTACTGAGATTGTGATGTGAACCATATAAATTTGACTCTGAGAATAGAAATGGCAGCAAACCTCCAATATTTTCACAAAGAGACGCATAGCCTCTGTGGCAGCCATGTTTCCAAGCCCTTGCCAGCTGCACAGACAATAAAATACTTGAGCACAAGAAAATTCGATACAACACATGGAGATGCATAATAACATAAACATCAAAGATGTTCAGTTCAACCAAGTGGGAGGCCATAGGTAAAGTAATTGAAAAATATATTGATCAAATGATTCCAAAGCATAGCCACTTGAAGCAAAATTACTAAAAGTTCAATATATAATACATATTTTGATGAATGAAGAAGAAACTAAACTATGTTAAATCATATGCCAATCAAACAAATCCTTTGCAACTGTCTAATCCATAGAAGGATAAAAGGACTAAAGGAACCAACAGTGCAGCAAATGTCATTAAAAAATTTCAACTTTTCCGCACCACCAACAAACTATTATTTCCTCTGCAATTAGTGAAAGAGTGAAACTCTCAACATACCCTTCAAAAGGTAGACATCACAAAAATCACACTCAGTAGCCTCCACTCACACATATGCACAAAGCAAACAAACCTTTTCCATTTGCTTTGTTCTACCGGACTCCATGAGCTAGGCTTTGGAACATTACAAGGTCCTACAGTTGCCTGCAAAAAGTTAAAAATGCTCGTAAGTATGAAAACATTTGAAACTTAATATATCAATAATCCTTCATCTGTACATATCTACAAGTTCAAACAAGAAATTCACTCTGAACCACAAGGTTGTTCGCTAGAATGATGATGAAACGACAGCTAAACATATTGCAATAATTTAGTTAAATATAAAGGCATCTTAAAGTTAAATCTCTTTTTCATTTCTCTGCATTTTCTTGTAAACCAAACAGAACAATAGATCCAAGATTTCAACAGCCTAACTCAACACATAAGATTAGATCTACCTAAACAGCCTAAAAAGCACACTAATTATACCAAGCACTGAATCACACGAAATGAAAAACAAAATTCAGAGTACTTATCGCAAAAATTAAATCATCCAGCACAATAAAAACAGGCTGCAAATCACATACAAGACAAATGGCGCGAATTAAACGTGATAAAATCAAATGCGATTTAAAATCAACGCCAATAAGATCGCCCGCCGGCTCAGCAAACAAATAAACACACATCAAATACGACTGGATCAAATGATAGAAAACCAAAACAAGAAAAAATGAAGAGAATTATGGAAATGAGAAATGCAAGTTGGAGGTTGTACCTGCTGGTACAAGGCGTAAAGCAGCAAAGCGCTGTCGTTTGAGAACTTAGAGGTGAGTTCTTTGGCGGAGGAATTCGGAGATCCATCGAAGCCAGCATACGACGCCGCAGCGTAGAATCGCTCGGGATAAGCGAGGCCTGAGCTCGCCCTCGCCATTGCCATTTCGCTTTCTCTCGCTCTCGCTTCGGCTTCTCAGATCAAATTGAGGATTTTGGTTTGATACGTGTAGTTGAAGTAAGATTTGTTAATCTGAAGATTCAATCAAATGTCAGAATTTTTTTTTTGGGTTTTTTTTTTATATATTTTATGTTTGTTGTTTGTTTGTCAATGTGTTGTATTTATACAAGGCCACCTTTGGGGGTGTTGGCCGTGAAATGTTATGGAGTTTTTTTAAGGCCACTTTGGTCTTTCGGGTTGGGCACAGGTAATTTAAAAAAAGAAAAAAAAACCTTTTTTTAAGTAATTTGAGTTTTTTTATTCAGTATAAGAAAATAATAAATTTTTCGGCAATATTGTATCGTGTAAATTAGGATTTATATATATTGAACACCAATTAATATTTCTAATTTGTAACTTACCAAATTGTAAAAATAAATATGCCAACTAAGATATTACTTTCATTTAAAAAGAAGAAATAAATATATGTTTAGCAACACTGTTATTGTCATAATCGGCATATTTCAATATTGATAATTAATAATTAAAGGTAAATCATAAACCAATATTTGCATTAAATTAAATAGATCATATTTGATTATTTTTCATGGATAACATTGATCATTTTACTTCTGATTATTAACTAATTATTCTATCTTTATTAATTCTATTATTATTTATAAGGGGTTTTACATTTATAGTGTTTTGCGCAAATTAAAAAAAAAAATGGGAAAAAGAGGTAACAGTTTTTCGGTAACAAAACAAGTTTGAGTTCCTGGGGAGTCTGGTTTGGCTGTGAACTTCACACTCCACGGTTGTCCGGGAAAAAACAGAAAAATTAGAAAAAGAAAAAAAAAAACACGAAAGAAAAGATAAAAGTAGAAGAAAAAATAAACAAGGGGCAACACAGCAATCTCCCATCCAATGACTGTGCGGAGTTTTGGACAGTAACTAGTGCAAGCGTGCGGAAGACACAAATACAACACCAACAAAACTGTCGGTTCGTATTGCCTTCTTGATACGCTCCGTCGTCGTTTTTATGCCTTCTTCGAGTGAACAAACCCTAGTTTCAGGTAATATTGGTGTTTATATGTGCTATTTTTTCTGTATAATTTATTTTGCCGATCTGATTCTACCTGTAATTATTTTCTAATTCTCTCTATTTATGCTTTTTCTTGGAAACCTAACTCTCAATTCTTGATTTTTAGCTTTTCTTTTTTCTTTATCTTAGCTTGCATAACTTGTGTGTTGAATGCTGGTTGTGAACTTCCTCTTTTTTCTTTATTTTACTAAATTTTGACTCATTTTTATTAAGATTAAATGGTGAAAATTTGATTAAACTTATATGCATTATTTCTAGTTGACCAAGATGGCATATTGAAGCTTTACTATTTTGTGCTTCTTGTGTGCTCTCTCTTGCTTGGTTTAAATCTCTAGTCATTCTGTCAGCAGGTTGATTTTTATGGGTAAAGAGCTGTGAATGTCATATTGCTGTTGAATTTAGTTGATGGATCATCCGCGGTCAAGCTTAGGGAACAGTGAGGATAATGTTGGGATACCAGATGATTTGAGATGCAAGAGGTCAGATGGGAAACAGTGGCGATGCACTGCAATGTCTATGCCTGATAAAACAGTATGCGAGAAGCACTACATTCAGGCTAAGAGAAGGGCTGCTAATTCTGCTTTGAGAGCTAGTCTAAAGAAGGCCAAGAGGAAATCTTTGGGTGAAAGTGATATATACTTGGAGAGTAAGAGCGATGATTATGACATGCCACTTGTGAACATGAAGAATAATGACTATCCTTCAGTCTCAGGGAAGAAAACTCTGGAGAAGGTGTCAAAAAGTCATTTTCGTTACTCACCCGAAACCCCTCCTACAAGGGGCACGTCAGCTCGTAATTCTCTCAAGGCAAATGATGATTCGCAACGAGATGTTGCAGAGTATGGAGAGAATTTGAGATCTTATAAGACACCTCCTCATTCTGGCATGGATTCATCCCGAAACAGATCACAGAGGAGCTTTGATCCTAGTCCTACAACAGTGAGTTAAATTGAAATGTGTTATCAGCATCTGTCAATATTGTTGCTGTTGCCATTAAATGGGTGTTATAATATTGATTGGCATACAGAGAGTTATACATGTGAATGTTAGTACATACACATATAAATATAATTGGAGAAATAGCAATAAACACATTAATAGGTGTTATAATATTGCGATTAACATTATTATTCTTAGCACCACTGCAACAGAATTCCTTGGTGCTCATTGTTCTGTTCAGTTCTCTCCCTCTCTCTCTCTCTCTCCATTTCTCATCACTGATTCGAAGATGGGCAAGTTACTTTGCAGGAATATTCTGAGGGAAGTATGAATTCTTCTGAAGACACAGGTGGCCAAATTTGCCATCAGTGCAGGAGGAATGATAGAGAGAGAGTTGTTTGGTGTGTCAAATGTGATAAGAAAGGATATTGTGACAGCTGCATTTCAACATGGTGAGCTTGAATTTTAGTGAGACATACATCTATTTCAAATTTACAAGCTTTGTAAATATTTATGCTTGACTTCTCAGGTACTCAGACATCCCATTGGAAGAACTTGAGAAGGTTTGCCCTGCATGTCGTGGTTCTTGTAATTGTAAAGCATGCTTACGTGCAGATAATATGATAAAGGTACTTAACTCTGAATCTGGTGGATCTTTAGTTTTGTAGATCTTATCAATAGAAATACCAGTTTATGTGGTATGATTGTTAAATTGAAGCATCAGTATCTTTTGTTTGAGGTGCAGGTGAGGATACGGGAAATACCTGTTCTAGACAAGTTGCAACATCTCTACTGCCTGTTATCTGCTGTGCTTCCTGTAGTTAAGCAGATCCATCAGATACAATGCTCTGAAGTAGAACTGGAAAAAAAGCTTCGTGGTAAGAAGCTTTTGATGTTTCTGATGCTCTGTTAAAGTTTTCTGTTTATAACATTTGCATCATGTGACTTGTTTTGCAATTATCTTCCAGGCAATGAAATTGATCTTGTCAGGGCAAAATTGAGTGCAGATGAGCAGATGTGCTGGTATGACCCTGTGATTTTTATAGCTACCTTGACAGAATGCCATTTTATTTATGCGTAATCAGTCTTGGAGTTTAATTAATATTATAGGTTTGAATGGAGGAGCTTGGTCTGGTTTATCATTATGGTCTTTGGTGTTTACAACACTTAAGCGGTTGAAAGAATAAATTAGTCGCTTTCTTAGTTCATTCGATGGCATATCTTTTTCTTGGTGATTGTGCAATTGCCACATACATGAGCATATGTGGTTCTTAATTTAAGTTTAAAGGTTTAGAGTTCATCATGGTTATTCATCACAAATTGTTTTCTTGCAGCAATATCTGTAGGATACCTATCATTGATTATCATCGGCATTGTGCAAACTGCATGTATGATCTGTGCCTTAGTTGCTGTCAAGATCTTCGAGAAGCATCTACAAGTGTTGGTATAGAAGAATTTTCAGAAAATGGTAGAATTCAGGACATTGAAAATGCGTCAGAGCAAGTTAAAATGTCCAATCTAAGATTAAATTTTTTGCAAAAGTTTCCTGGCTGGAAAGCCAACAATGATGGCAGTATTCCATGTCCACCCAATGAGTATGGTGGGTGTGGTTATAGATCATTGAACCTAAGCCGAATTTTTAAAATGAATTGGGTTGCAAAACTGGTGAAAAATGTGGAGGAAATGGTTAGTGGTTGTAAGGTCTGTGATTCTGAAACTCTACTAAATACTGGAGATGGTAATTTCTTGTACTGCCCATCATCTCACGATATTAGGAGTGAAGGGATTGGAAACTTTAGAAAACATTGGGTCAAGGGTGAACCTGTTATGGTTAAGGAGGTATGTGACAGCTCATCTATGTCTATCTGGGACCCAAAGGATATATGGAGAGGGATTCGAGAGACAGCAGATGAGAAGACAAAAGATGAGAACCGAATTGTGAAGGCCATAGATTGCTTAGACTGGTCTGAGGTGGTCTTTCATTGCTATTGCTTATGTTTGCATTTATGGTTTTTCTTTCATCCTGATATCCAAAGAAAAAAAAAATTCATGATGTTATCTGTTATTTGCAACTAATATCTTGCATGTGGAGTAACATGATGGCAGGTGGATATTGAACTTGGCGAATTCATAAAAGGATACTCAGAGGGACGAGTTCGTGAAGATGGTTGGCCAGAAATGTTGAAGTTGAAAGATTGGCCTTCTCCTAGTGCTTCTGAAGAGTTTCTGTTGTACCATAAACCTGAATTTATCAGTAAACTGCCTTTACTTGAGTATATCCACTCTAGGTTGGGCTTTCTAAATGTTGCGGCAAAACTTCCTCATTATTCCTTGCAGAATGATGTTGGACCTAAGATTTACATGTCTTATGGAACTTATGAGGAACTTGATAGGGGTAATTCTGTGAAAAATCTACACTTCAATATGCCTGACATGGTAGGTTACATTTTCTTCTTTCTTGAGCTATAATTAAGTCGCCTATTAAGAGCTATTTTATCTCAATTCATCATTGTATTCAATATAGATTTATGACTTGTAATTTTATACTTATTTTCACGACTGAAGATGAAACTCATCTTATTTTTGTCATTCAAGTTTTAAATCTTGCCATGTATTAATCTACTAATAACATATATTGCACGTTGTTAAAACTTCTGTGGACTAAAACCAACCTTCGTGTTACTATTATTAATTGAACGTGGTTTGTTTTAACATAGAATTGTTGCTGTTGTCAACTTTAGCATGGCCATTGCTTTCTTCTTTCTTTCTTTATAGTACCCTCTGCTATACGGTGTCCTAAATGAGGTGATTAAATAATATTTTGTGACACTTTTTGTGCTATTGCAAGGTATACCTGTTGGTGCATATGTGTGAAGTGAAGCTACCAAAGACAGAAGATGGGAAGATTCAGAGTTCCTCTAGAGAATCTGAGGTAAGTGAGTCAGTTGGGGATCCAGAAAAGGTTTCGGGAGAGGGAAGTTTTCCTGATTTATCACTTGGTGGGCATGATGCAAACAATGAACATGTGGAAAAGTCTGCCACAGACGAGGATGAGATAATGGAAGATCAGGGGGTTGAAACTGGTACTGCTGAAGAAAAAACTGTCGAGTCTGAACAGTTAAATGGATATAGTGATGTCTCTGAAAAGACTCACCCAGGAGCCCATTGGGATGTCTTTCGGCGGCAGGATGTTCCAAAATTAATTGAGTATTTGCGAGAACACGGGACAGATTTTGGGAGGCCCGACAGTGTTCCAAATGATTTTGTAAGTTTAATTGTTTAGAAATCTACCCTCTCTTTTCAGGTATCTGAGTTGGTTTTGTGATCTGCACATTACTGATTCTAGTGCTTTAATCGCAGGTGACACATCCTCTTTATGGTGAAGCTGTATATCTCAATAGGGATCATAAAAGAAAATTGAAGGAAGAATTTGGTAAGAATATGGACTTTTTGTGAAAATATCTTTTGTGTTTGGGAAGAGGCAATTTTCTTACTTCCCTCTGTTGGCAGTATGCGACAGATTTTGAGACTCCTGTCACACTATGCCCTTTGTTAACCAAAAAATATGATTGAATTACTGTTACAACATTATCTTTCCCCCTGCATGTACATGGCCTCAATTAAAGGTCGGAGATTGACATCTCCTTGCGGCCACCTACTTGAGATACTATGCCCCATAGTTTTCTGGTATGCACTGGTAAAGGTTGTAGATTCCAGTGGTAGTCTCTTGTTTCTAACTTGTGCAAGTGAGGCCAAGGGATATTTATTTGGAAGAGTTCAGAGAGACAGAGAGATTAATGTAAACAAATTTTCCATTTGCTGTATCAGGAGTGGAGCCATGGTCATTTGAGCAGCATTTAGGAGAAGCTGTGTTTATCCCTGCTGGATGCCCTTTCCAAGTGAGAAATCTTCAGGTGAGTCATTGTGATCTGTAACAATCTTGTTTAATATAATCCCGATTTTCATGACATTATGTTGAATATTTTGTTTCCTTGTCATAATTTTCAGTCCACTGTCCAGTTGGGCCTTGATTTCTTATTTCCTGAGAGTGTGGGAGAGGCTGTGAGATTGGCTGAAGAAATCCGGTGTCTTCCCAATGACCATGAAGCAAAACTTCAAGTTTTGGAGGTTAGGCAAAGGAAACTTTTCCAAGAAGTATTCAGTCCCCTCCTTTCCTTGAAATTACTATGTTCTTTATAATTTTTCTTTCTTTATTTTTTTCTTCTCTCTCTAGTGCTCTTTTTTCTTTCTTGCATGTGTGATTCTGTTTATCACAGTGAACATTTGTTTTAATTCTACTGCAGGTTGGGAAGATCTCATTGTATGCAGCAAGTTCAGCTATGAAAGAAGTACAGAAATTGGTGCTTGATCCAAAGTAAGAAAATCGAGCCTTAACCTGGTGTTGGTCTTTACATTTATGTTGCAGATGTTTGTTGGTTCTCGCTCTATGCTTTCATGTGAATTTCGTCCCCTCTTTTCTGTACCAAGCACCTTTTTTGAGAATATTAAAATGAACTGTATCGGTCATGCTGCTGTCACAGGCTTGGTGCAGAGCTGGGGTTCGAGGACCCTAATTTAACTGCAGCAGTTTCTGAGAACTTGGAGAACCTTATGAAGTGCAAACAGATAACCTGTGCTTGAAATACCGTACAGTAATTGTAATTTAGAAATTAGATAGGCTTATCCCTGTAGTGGCTGCTCTATGCCCTGAAGGAACTTCTCGTACATCTTTGTATATAGGCGAATCTTCCAATCTTGTGCTTATAGAATGCAAATGACCAAGTTACATATCAGCTCTTGCTTTACCGTACACGAAAAACATTGTAATGCCATTGAGATGTTTTACAAAAAATGAAGCAAACTGTTTTTTCAAACTCATTTGTCCCGAAACTATGAATTACCAGAACTTTTTCAGAAACAGTAGACCCTTCTCTGTTTCTTTTCATATCAAGAAGTGAGACTAAATGAATCAGCAATTGTATACAACTCCGATTTCACCTCTGGCCATACAGATTCAGGTGCTTGTGCATTTAGAGTATATAACTTTCCATTGCGTGCGCAACAAACTGCAATGTTATGCCGCTGAAATGATGGGCTTTCAACTCTGAATTCCAGCTCGTAGTACTTGATACTCCTCAAAGAATCCTCTCTCAAGTTTGATTCTATCAAACTTCCTTTCACATCAGGGCGCCGCCCTGATCCTGTGATCGTCTGAACCACAGCTTCTCCGACCTCCTTCGGCCCCCCAAATGCTTCAATACTGTCAGCAAAACATAATACATTAGCTTCAAGGTCTGTGAATCTCACATCTTTGTTTTTATGAGAGCACTCACGAGAAATCAGGAGGGACTGGTGAGACGATGACACTGACATTGAGCTCGCCGGTTGAACCAGGAGGACCGAATGCAACAATCGGTTCGTTGATGTTCTGGCGGCGGCCATTGCTAGATTTCACATTCTTGTTGATTGGAGGAGGATCAAGTGATCTCTCAAACTCTGATTTCTCAGCTGCTCTATACAACAGTGTCTGATCCCCAACCCAACTGTCAGGGTATATAAATTCTACACCTCACAAAACATAAAGCTTACAGGCATTAGCATGCATAACAACGTTTAAATTAAAATTGTGTACATGTCATAGGACTTACTGACCAAATCCTTCATTGGTGTCAATGCAACGACTATATCCTCCAATTGGATAAAGCACATCAAACTTAACATTTCTTCCACTTTCTGGCGACAACCCCAGAAGAAAACTTGTGACTCCACCAAAATTTGCACCAACAGCCACTAGAGAAGCTGTGCCCACACCAACAAGTAGTCGTCGGTTGAACTTTGCCGCTAGCGGCGCAAATTCTTCCGCCGGAGACTTCCCCGGCCGGGCTGACACCTCTTGCAAACTCTCCTTCCGATCATTGGATGATTGTGTCATGTAAACTCTGTGTGAAAAAGCTTTTTTGCATGCATGGAAGCAGTAGTGCTGCAATGCCATTAATTTTTCACTAAGAGGGATGTCGTATGAGTTACATTATCCTTTTCACATGTTGAATTTTTCCCAGCTAGCATGTTTGGTTTAGGCAATCACTTGTGGAATGCCATGTCTCATTAAGTAATGCTATCCATATTAAATTTTGGTGGTTCACATTTATGGGATATTAAATGAAATTTTTTGAGCCACAAACTTCCTAACGATAAATGACTTTCTCGGCCCATTTATTTTTTTAAGGATGAATTGACATTTCCACAAAGTAAATCTCCTCACCGCCTTTATATTATGTTTTAAAAAAAAATTAGAGTACATTATATGTAATACAATTAATTGATATAATATAATTATATATGATTAGATTTAATATAACCACCACTTGCACGGTATTTTTTCAAAATAAATAAACACATCATAGTATCGTTTATTTGCTGTATGATTAATATAGTGCCTCTAATATATTTTAAAATTTCTCCAACGAAAATTTTTGCCTAGTGTTATGCTATGTCTACACTTCATATACAGCAAAATTCAGTAATTGTATATCATTTTACTGTAATATATTTAAAAAATATGTTACACTATGTCCACTTATATTATTTTTTTGTCTTTTGTGACATAGTTACTATAAAATTTTATTGAGTCTCTATGTATTCTTTCTTACTTGTAAAATATTTAAAAATATTATGATACTCTCTGCTTCCTTGCACTATCAAAATTCAATTTTCACCGTACACACTTTTTTATTTACTATCTTTTGTAAGTGTTATCAACTTTAAATGACAGCCCCAGTAAACAGTGGCAATAATTTTAATTGTCCTAAGGTAGTGAAATTCTATTTGGGGTGGGGAGCGAGTTGAGACCCCACCTCTAGGGGGTCTTGGATAACAGATTTAGCCCTTTCTTTACCACCTGTATGACTTTATCCTATACAACTTTAACCCCTGACAGGTAGACAACATTTTCCTTGCTCCATGAACCTTAGTCATACTCTCTCATAATCTTCTTAATAGCTTTAAATTAAGAGAAAGCTTATGTTACAAATATTGTAACAAACCACCAACACATATGGATCATTGATTTTTATATTTCTTAAATCAAATAGATGAAAATAATTTTAATGTAAAACGAGGTATGGGTGCAATAACAATTTAAAGAAAATTTTATTTTAATCACATATTAACTTATTTTTTCAAATAAGTCCTCATTGATTTTGTATAACTAAATAATTTTGTCATTAACTATTCTATTTTTATTTTTAAAATTTTTTTAAAGTTTTTATTATATTTTTATAAGGATCAAAATGATTATCATGTTCATAAATATCTATAAATTCTAAATATATATTTACACCTACATTTATAATTTATTGTCTCTCTTAAGACATAAACTATATTTTTTTTCATATATATATATAATAAATGCTTTCACATGGATTTTGTATTCTACATTTAGCATCCTGAATTATAAGAGATATTATATATTATAAATATTTTATGAATCTAATGAATTATTAGAAAAATAGTAAATTACGAAAATTTTTAATAATTTCACAGAACATAAAAATCAATAAGTTACCACATTTTAGCTACAGGCGAACAGGATTTTCATATGGGAGATTTCAACTTTTCGATTGGATCAATTACTCAAACATGTGAGGAAATAATCAATTAAACTGAATTTCGTTGTATCTATTAAATAAATTAAGAAATCCAAATTTATCTATAAATTATATAGAAAGTGCAAATGAAATGTTAGAGATTAATAATTTCAATGAAGAAAATATAAAACAAATTAAAAAGTTAGGAGATCAAATGAGTAAAGAATTTTATAAGGTTAAACAATTAATAAAATATTTCAACATTGAAGATCAAGATAAATTAAAATAAGAGATAATTAATATAACGAATAAAAACTCAATAGATGTAAGATTAAACAAGTTAGAGATTCAATTAGATAAAATAAAAAAAAATTGTTGAGAAACTAAGTACTAAATTTGCTATAAATATAAATAGGAAACTTTAAGAAAATTGAAGTTCTAAGATACAATTATGACAATATAGGGCAACTAGATCAATCTCCAACCAACCATCAATGCAATTTAAATAAAAGATGTGATTGCATACAAGAAAAATTCAGCAAGTTTCATCATCTATAAAAAGTTTCCAAACAAATAACACAGTTATTAGAACTTGATAATGATGTAGTTTCAAGCCTTTTGTAATTTACAAGACGCGTTATTTTATTCAGGGTTTACTCTCTTTGCCTTTGCCTTTCTTTTGAGGTTTGTAAAAATCTATTTAATATCTCTAATAGTCATAAGTTGGTTTAAAGAGACCAAATGCGATCAAAATCAAATCTTCTTTGCCAAATGGAAAATCAACCAAGAACATGATAAAAAAGTTGAAGAGATACAAACTTTGGAGGCAAATGTGGATAGAATTTCGGAAATTGTCTGAAATGATAAATACTTGAGGGGCATGGGTTTTGCCATTGATGTTGACTAAGAGCATCTTCAAAAGACTCTTCAAATAAGATTTTATTACTTATTTGAAGAGCTACATCAGCACTTGAGACTTCAAAAGGCACTCCAATTAAGATTTTTCAAATAAAAAATATTCCATTCTCTTTAATTTTATAAAGTTGTTTTCTCCCTCTTCAATTTATATTTTATTACTTTTTATTAAAAAGAGAGAGAGAGAGAGAGAGAGATAAGTGTTTTAATTACCATTTATTTTTCCTTTGAAAAAATATTTATTTGATTAAAATAATTAACTTATTTCTATTTGAAGAGTCTTTTAAATAATAACATATTTTTTTACTCTCTCTTTTACTGCATAGGTAAGCAAATAGATATTTAAAGAGTAAAATTAATAAAATCTTTTGGAAATGCTCTAAAGGGTGGCTAACATCCTTCAAGGAAAATTTTAAATATTTTTAAAGGCAACTTGGGGTTTAAAAAAAAATTTTAAAAGTTATTGACTTCTTTATAATTATAAACTTTTCTAAAGATTTAAAATCTTTTAGTTGTAACATACAATAAATGTAACATAAGCTTTGCCTTAAATTAGTACTAAAAAACTATTGTCACTATTAAGAAATCACAATAGCTCATCTTTCATTATTTATCATCAACAAAATTTTACCCAAATTCACCAGTAAACTATAAAACCAAACTAATCATTGAAATCATAACATCTATTTGCTTGGATCATTATATGCTTGGAATGGCCGTGCTCGGTCATGGGTTTGCTTGGTCTGATCGTGTGCAGACATGGGTTTTGTTGGGCAAGGGGCATGGTTAGAATGATATGAGTTATAAATTTGACTGGGCTTTGCTTATTAGGGTTTTAATTCGAGTACTATGATGGAGATCAAGTACTTCTCTAAAAAGGATGTGAAAATTATGATTATTTTGGACTTTGATTTGTAGAAATTAAATTTTATTTTTAAACACGGGATTCAAAATGAGGTTGTAGAGATTGGATTTGAAAGTGGTAGTGGAGTTGTTAAGTGTGTGAAAGAGGATAGGAAAAAAAAATGAAACGAAGAAGAAGATGAACAGATAAGGGATAGCAGAGGGAGAGAAAAAGAGAAAAAAAAAAGATAAAAAAAGGAGAATTTTACATTTATTCTATTATTATTGAGATTTTGTTTAATTTTTTATAAAAAAGAGATTAGAGGGTGATTTTTGTTAAGGATGCACGTAACGTTTGAATTAATTTTAGAAACAGTAAGGACATAAAAGATATATCTTTCCAACAATACGTATAACAGTAGGATAATCTATTTTATAATTAATAAAGGTATTTTTGTATTTTTATTGAGTCAACCTTAGTTGTCGGTTAAATTTAATAGATTTTGGGGGATAAGTTGCAATTTTTATACTTTTAAAGGATAAATTGAAATATGCCATTCTAATCAGAGAATAAATTTGACGTTTAGCCTTTTATTATTTTTAGCAAATTTAAGGATAATTTTATCCTTTTAATACTTATGTATAAATTGTAAATAAGAAAGGGTGTTAAGGGCTCGGTGAAATTTTACAATGACTAAACCACAAAATAAAAAACTGCGGTACTGGAACACTGTGGGAGCATAACCGGCCCCTACTACATTGCTTAATAACATTATATTGCTCAAATTCACATTTTATAAATTGCATATAGACTTCTCCTAAAGAGATGAACTAATATTCATGAGGATGCTAAGTTAATGAGTTATGGTTTCTATTGATGCAGAAATTTGGTGATGAATTTTGACATTGCAACAACGCTTTTCGTATCCTCCAACTTCGTACTCTATAAGAATAATCCTTACCACACTCTTGCTCGAGCTAGCGAACGATCGGAACATGACCAGAAAATTTGCAACCACAACTAACGATTAGAGGGCGCTGGAAGTTTTTTCGGCGAAAATCCTTCAATGCTCAAGTCAGTGATCAAGCTCTCTTCAAGGAAAAACTCAGAACGACCCTTAATGGCCTTATAGACAATTTGACTCAAAAGAAAACGATTAAGATTCAGTGAGAGAAAGAGAGAATGAGAGAGAGCCTTTTTTTTCTCTTCCTTTACCTTTGTTCTTCCTTGCTTTTATAGACTGCATATATAGGTGGGGTGATTGGTAGATGATGATGATGATGATGATGATGATGATGATGATGATGATGATGATCATAATAATAATAATAATAATAATAAAAAACCACAACCAATACTAATGTACATTTCTTTAAAACTTCAAGAAATTTTTTCTTTAAGCAATTGTTTTTAAAGCATTATGTTTACTCTAGAAAATGGATCAAGGAGTTGATTACTTAGAAGCTATGTTGATGTAGGACAAGTTTAGAATAAGACCTTGTTTTATGTTCGTTTTGTAGTTTTAAGAACTTTGTCTTCATTAGTTTATTTATTTGTTTGAGTTAAATTGTTATTTTTGGTACTTTGGTCTAATAATAGTTACATTTTATTTGTCGTATTTGATCAGAATTCTCAATTACTTTATTATAAATAGGCTTTAAATTTATTAACTTTTATGGTTGATCAATCACCCAAGGGGAATCAACTCAGCTCCTCCAAACCTTTTTAACGATGTTATGATAGGATCACGCCTGAGGTCACCTATTTGAAAACTGTCCAAAGTTTGCTTAAACAAAATGTTAACCGAGCTACCCTCATCTACGAGAGTTCAATTCAACTTTTGCCCGACCAAGGTAACCTTCACTACAAGTACAGCTTCATGAGGATGTACGACCGCTTCCTCATTTTCGTCTATGAACATGATTGGTACTATCTGAACCTATTGTTTCTTTAGTACCGAACATTAAAATTTACCTCATAATTTTTTTAGATAATACCTGTTATAATTTCTCCTCGAACACTTTGTGTCCCTTACTACGATCCATTGATCATCATCGCCATATTGTCTCTAATGTCCTCTTTTCTCCCATATCTTCGTTGGTTATTCATATTCTCTTTTAGATATTGATTTTGCTCTAACCACTCAATCTGTTATTTTAGGTCTATATAATCTACAGCTCCATGTCCAGACATTTTACAAAACTTACAACATTTGTGTTAGGCATTTCTGCCCAGACCCCTTACAATCAGCTTTGGCAGCCCCGATTACCTCTTATCTTTATTTGTAGTAAATATTTTTGCTTTGCTTATGTGTAGAGGTGTAAATCTGTCGTTCTACTCAACCTAGTTCACTTTATGATCTGATCTCAATCTCCTCTGGTCTACCAGTGACAATAACTGGTCATACTCTTTTACTCTGTTCTCCCATCGGCTCTTCGCGTAGTTATTTTCTTTTTTTCAGCACTGACTTATTGGTGAGATTTCTCTTTTTTCACGATTTCTTTCCTAATTTTGAATTGGCCTCTCTGATCATCTGTAATTAAACAAGCTTCTGTCACAATGACACCTATTACCTAAGTTCCTTCTTGAGCTATACCCAAGGTTATCTTATTTTTTTCTTAGTTCTCCCTTTCGCATTGGGCCCATGAACTATTCTTCCATTCTCTTTTTTTCTTCTTTTGCATCTTCAATTTTTATATCCAATTTCGCTTAATCGTAGGCCTCAGTATATGTTGCAATCCCTTTGCTATATAAATTATTGTACAACTGACTGATTCTCAACACCTCCTTTAATCTTTTTAAAGCATCCAAGTGATCAAAAGGCCCCAGATCGATAACTTCTTTATGATACCTGGTCACAAAGCTTCTCAAACTTTCAAACTTTCCTTGGACTAATTTTTTCAACCTATTTGTATCTTGCTTTAGTATGCATGAACCTTTAAAATACACAGCAAAAAGCTCACATAACTTCTTGAAATTTCCTATGCTTCCTTTTTTTAGTCTCTAATGCCACTCATGTGCTTATCCTTCTAGAATTAAAAGAAAAACATGACTCTTTTTTAAATCTCTCAAATCTTAAATCTTAGTCTCCTCATTAAACCTCTCCACGTGGTGATTTGTTAATTTTTCCTTCATACACCAAGGCTAGAACAATATACTTATCTGGTAAAATTACCGCCATCACTTAAAATATCAAGGGGATTTGTCATCAAGTAGCAATCTTCCTACCACTTTCTTGTCTCTGCTTTTACCTCTAATTCCTCTAGAGTTTTTTAAAAGTAGAGCATTTGCTGCTCAAGCACATTTTCTTGTTGGAGGTTTCTCAGTTCTTCCCTCTCTCTTTCATGATTCAGGTAATTGATTCTCCCTCTCAACTTATTCACTTGCTCTCATGCACTTTTGTTCTCCTGTCGTATATTAGTTTGAGGTAGCCCCATTTTACTCTGCTGTTTATTATCAAGCTCTTCTATTTCATGTGCTCTACTACTCTTTAGATCACCACTTCAAATTTGAATACCTTTGACTTGGGCATCAACAAGGCCCTCGATCATCTCTTTAAATCTTGCTATTTGCCTTTCAATTTTTTCTCTCCATCTCTTGTTTGTAAGGGCATTCATTTCCTCTACCATTTGCTGTAGGGTTTGCATAACTCCATTGTGATCGTCCACTACTAATTCTTAATCATATAGCCTTCTCTCACTGAATCTTCAAATTTATGGCTTTTCGCATTGTTCTCCATAGGCGACACCAAGAAGTTGATGCCCAAAAATAATCTCAACAGCTAAATTTGTTTTTTGGGGAATAATAGCACGAATCTAAGCTCCAACGTCAATCCAACCGTAACTTTCTACACCTACCAACCATAGAACACACTTAGGACATTCCAATAAGGTTCTAATGTTCTGGCGTAGATTTTCTAATACTTAAGTCAGATGTTTTGTATACATAGAAAAGAAAATAAAAAAAAGGAGGAACTACAAATAAATTTGAACTTAGGAATTCTCTAATTCTCTAAGGAAAAAGAAAGGTTTTAAGATTGATCACTTGTGGAGCTTTTTAGTTCATTTTTTTAAGTCTTTTAGTTCATTTTTCTAACCTCCACCTCTGATGCCCTTTCCAATTTAAATAAGCTCTTAGTTGTGGGTGGTTACCTTCTTGGCTCTCTTTAACAATTACAGTAGTTATCAGTTGAGGGTGGTTTACAAAGTTTTAGTGCTTAACTTCCCTAAAAAGTAGGCCATATTATCTTGAAAAATAATTTTCCATGTCAAGCTATCACATTCTTAAGTTAGACAAAACAAATTTCGAAGTTGAACTACTTCATTTCCAAATCAGATTAGTGGATTTTTAGGTCGCTCGAATAGACAAGATTATATTTATAAATCAGGTCGTCTATGTACTCTTCAGGTCGTACTTATAAACCAAGTCGCCAATATAAGCTCCAGGTTATACTTGTGAGCTTGGCTCAACAGTAGTAGGTTTCGAGCGGATTAAGGTCAACTGTATTTCTTGGTACTATTAGAAAAATCCAACTTGAGCACCAATTAAAAATTATTTTTGAGGATAATATGGCTTATTTTTTAGGGAAGTTATGTGCCATAACTTTTTAAATCACCCTCAATTAACAATTACCTACAACTGCTAAAGAGAGTGGGCTAAAACAAAAAAGATAACCACCTACAACCAAAAGCCTATTTAAACCGGAGAGAGCATCAGAGGTGGGGGTTAGAAAAATGAACTAAAACTCTACAACTCTACAAGTGATCAATCTTAAGATCTTTCTATTTCCTATAAGATTTACGCCACCACTAAAGAATTCATGGGTTTTAACTTATTTTCAGTTCCTCATTTTTATTTTCTTTTCCATATATACAACATATCTTACTTAAACATGGAAGGATCTTCACTGGAACCCCTACCAGCATGTCCTAACCATGTTCTGTGATTGGCAAGTGTAGAAAGTTGTAGTCAGATTGACTTTGAAGCCTGGTTTCATGCAGTTATTCCTCAAAGAACAAATCCAGCTGTTGAGGTCGTTTTTCGACATCAACACACGATATATTTCATGTGTCGATATTGAAGAAGTACATGGCTGATCCTTCTCATGTCCCCTCTATTTCTCTTTATTTCTGGCCTATCCTATCCGTAAGAGGATAGGAATCCATTAACGAAGAGGAATAGGAGTTGGAAATCGAAAGAAAATAGGAGTTCGTACTTCTTGAAAGATACACGTGCTGGTGACCAACCTGCCCGCAATTCTAAGACTGCTTATGACCAGAATACCTGGTAATCATATGACGAGATTTTCTTCTCATAATTACCTTATTTAACCTCTAGTTGAGGTGGTCTTTGTATGACGACCATGATGACCTTTTGGTCGAGCATGTCTGCTCATGGTATCAAGAATACTTTCAAAAAAAGCTCTTCAATTCTCGGCTTACCTTTTATTTAGAGGGTATATAGTCGCCTAATTTCATTCTCCAAACAAATTCAAACTTTACAAAGGATAACTAAAAGTTCATCACTTACATATAAATTAGACTTGTTTGGACTTAAGACTGATCTTAAATATTATTGAGTTAACTTAACTACCTACTAACTAAAATTTTTGGGTCTAATAATTTTTCTAATATTGGTATTAGAGTCAAATTTTTAAGTGATCAATCCTTGTTATGTAAATTCTTTCAATTATAAATTTTTTGGGCTATTATATTTCAGCTCCTCTACGAGATTGTCTATCAATTTAATCTTTTGGGTGAAACATTTTTTCTAACAAGATTATTTACGTCCAAAATCTGCTTTGTATGTTTTTTTTTTTTTTTTGATATATACACACTGAAAGTAGCTGCGTTCTATCGATCGATGATCATAACTCATCAAGCAGTTAATGAAAATGGAGGTTTGAAGTTGCACTTACTCATCTGATGCATGTGTCAAGTGATTAATTATATAATGTAGTGGGTGGAATCATTATTAGGTGTTATGTCTATCATATAGACCCCTATCTTCTGTTAGTATAGACCTACATAAGATAAGGATGTATATATCAAAAATAAATTGTGAACGTCGGTATTTTATAAAATACATATTTGTTCAGGATTGATAGCGATTCGAGGCTGTATTATATAAATTTTTTTTTTGAGAATATATTAATTTAATTTCTTAAATGCCGATATTCACATTTTTTTGAAATACAAACAAATGGACTAATTAAAGAACGACTTTTTAAACAAACATGGAGTAAGAATGCTTTATGAAAAGGGGATAAGAGAAAATTATAAAATCGACTTAATTAATTCTCAAGAAAAAGCTCTCTCCAATTCTCCCTTTTTTTTTAAGTACATAAAACTTGTTTTTGGGATCAAAGAGAGAAGAGTAGCTACAACTTTCTATTTATCTAAATCTTCTTGGCCAAGATCTACCCAATGCCTTGCTCTTTGGAAAGCTACATTAATGGTGCATGGCTCTAGCTCTTGAATATTTTTTTTTCTTTTTGGGGACCAGAAATTGGAAAATACTAATTGATTCATTAATTTAAAAAAGGTACATCTTGCTGCTGCTGCTGAAAATGGTTCAAGCTTTGCATCCTTGGCTGACCAATATTATTAATTCCTGATCCAAACTTCAGTTCTTGGGACTGCTGTTGCTGCAAATGATTTCTTGTTCTTGATCCTCCAACCCCCATGAAATCAACAGTCATCACATCCCCATTATGCAAAACACTTCGGTTGTTGCCACTTTTATTGCTTTCATCATGCTCTAAGCTCTTCATCAATGCTGCATTGTTTTGATCCAAGAATCTATAAAACATTCCAATGTCACTCATTGCTGACGAGCCCTCAGCGTGACCGATATTTGAATTGAAAAACTGCGCCGACGGCGATAGCGATATCTCCTCCATTGATGCCGCTGCTGATAATGACTGATGATCCTTCTGAATTGAACCAAATGAAGGTGGTGCCATGCTTGTGACAAGACTCCTGTGCATCATCGGGGAGCTTATCATGCTGCCATTGCTAGCTGTTGCTCCCATTTGGGCTGCTTTTTGCAACAAAGCTGTAGCAGACAACGAAGCAGAAGCAGCAGCTGATTTTTGCAAATTATTATTGCTTTCAAAAATGCTTGCAGCAGCCGTAGTGTTGAAGGGCTTTGGTGGCATTGGCATGAGCTCATGATGAGCTAAAGGGTTCCTGTTATTTTCTGTGTGACTGTTGATTGGTAGTGAAGAAATGTGCTCAGAGACGTTGCCTAATTGTGGGTTCAGTCCTTGGTTTGCTTTTTGACTCTCTTCAGCCAAAGCATCACAGAAGGCCCTGTGGGTGATGAAGCTGTCCCTTCTGCCAAACAATTAATAATTAAGCTGTTAGTTAAAATTTTTGTTGCCACAAATTAGTCTTTGGATAATGCATTGCTTATACGCAAGTCAATTATTGAAATGAAATATATAATAAAATATTGCATTAAAAATTTGACTCTTGGCAATATAAACGAAAAGGATGATTGATACTTTTGTGGTAAAATAAGCAACTGTTTTAAGATTATATAGTCAAACTATGACTTTGACCAATGTAAGAAGCAAGATCATGTATATCTTCCTAGATCATTATAAGATTTAGAAACTATGTGCTCCGTCCAATCATACATTTTTTTCTTCCTTCAAAAAATTATATTATGCTCAAGATCTTGATTTTGTTCATGCACAAGAGTAACATGAAGAAGATAAGTTTGGTAAGAGTTACTTATATGGGTGTTTGCATTTTATAAAATAAAGATGAGCAAGGTATAGTAAGTAAGATAATTATTTTTTGTATTAATAAGGGGGTCGTTTGGAAAAGCTGATTTGAATGGTTAAGAAATAATACTGTGTGGTAGTGAAAACTGCATTGTGACAGCCAAGCGACAAGAATTCCAAACGAAACTTAAATATTTCTTTTTTACAAAAAAAAAAAATTAAATATTTTTTATATACACTTTAAAAATACACTAATATTCTACAACACCACCTATAATTTTTTTATTGGTGCAAATAAAATTATATGGTTTAAAATTCACATTTAACTAAAAGTGTAGACAGACGTGGGAAGAGAAAATTAAGAACTATTATAAAAACAGGCCTTAAAATAGTAGCTCATGTATGTATGTACCTGCATGTGTGTGTGTGTGTGTGTATGCAACTTTCCAAGCTAGTTTAAATACATATAATAAGCAGAATATTGATTAAATTAAATTAAAGTAATAAACAAAAACCTGGAAAAGATGGTGCCACAGTCACATTTGTACTCCTTAGTCCCACAGGTTTTAGAATGAGCTTTCCAATCAGACTGCACAGCATACTTCTTAGAGCACTTATCACATTTCCACTTCTTCTCACCGTGCTTCCTGGAAAAGTGCTTCTTGATGCCCGTGAGATCACCCAGTGCACGAGCTGGGTTGTGGTGAACACATGAAGGCTCTGGGCAGACGTAAACCCTCTTTCTGATCTCAGTGGTTGCTCTTTGCCTCAGCTTCCATGGCAGGTTGTGGCCTCGTCGATGCAGCTGCAAGTTTTGGTCCCTTTGGAATCCCTTGTTGCAGATTTCACAGACGAAACGGTTTGTTGCCATGAGTGAGTTTGGTGATAGAGCGATAACTTCAGCCGTTGGGTCTGCAAAAAATTTATACAAATAAATTAGACATCTTCCCACAGGCCAGAAAAAAAAAAAAATCCATGTTTTAGCAAGAAGAGTTCCAATGAATTTGAATAAAATTGTATCTAATATTTCCTTCAAATATTATACAAGCTGCAAATCAAATTGTTTTTTATTTTTAATAGTACTATACCTGG
The DNA here is from genome assembly GCA_030449905.1 of Luvunga scandens. Classification (NCBI taxonomy): domain Eukaryota; kingdom Viridiplantae; phylum Streptophyta; class Magnoliopsida; order Sapindales; family Rutaceae; genus Luvunga; species Luvunga scandens. The sequence continues at coordinate 6,909,208 of JASUUG010000798.1, forward strand.
AAATAATTTTTTAATATCAAAGTGAAAAAAAAATGTTCTAAAATTTTTTCCCAAAAAAAAAAAGACACGATTCCATCCAAAAATAGAATTTTAACTTAAAAAGTTATAAAATACAAGAAATGACGTGAAAATGATAAAAATGTGAAAAGAATTTAATTAATTGAATGTACGAGAAAATAAAATTCATAGTAAGTTATTATCTATTTATCATCGTCTTCATAGGTATAAATTTCATGTTTATCAAGTATGCAGATTTTGTGTGGGCAGCAATATATGACTTTTTTTTGGGTTTTTTTTTTTTTGGAGAGTGGTTGTTTGGTTTAAAATTACTCGAAAGTAGCTAGAAGCAAAAACAAAGAAAAAGAGTTCAAAGGGGAAGCAAACTGTTCACTACAATGATTGTGATTTGTGAACCCCAACCAATAATTGAACCCCTTCAACAACTTATTCACACATCAATAATTCATCATCTTCGTAAAAACCCATTTTGCCTCAAAAAAATAACGCTCCAGAAAACATAACCAAGCGTACACAAAATCCTCTTCATGTTAATTTACGGCTCTAACTCTTGATGATTTAAAATCTTTTTTAATTTCTTTTCCTTGAACAAAGTAATTTGAAGGACCATGTATGTGAGAATAGTTCAACAAGCATGTGAAAGCTGAAAACCAAAGGAATCTTCATTATTATTTGTATGTACTTGTTCAACATCTCAAAGATTCACCAGCTTTTTGTTTATATATGAAAAAACTTTAAATAAGAGATTATTTGTTGAATCAATTCATCAAAAGTGTAATCCTCCCCAAAAAAGCTATGAATCTTTGATAGTTGAAAACCAATATTGAAACAAATTAAGACATGACAAAATATATTTATACTACACATGTAGTTTGCATGTATAATTAATTTTAATTCAATTCGATTACCTGGATTTCCTGGTAAATTTCTTTTTCTTTTAGCTGGTGGAGGCTGAGTGGTACTACTAGAGCCATTGCTGCTGCTATTATTAGTTGTTGTGGTAGTACTGGAAGCCAAAGAATTCGTAACAAGAAACTGACTCACTAGCCCTTGTTGTTGTTCTTGTTGTTGATGAACTTCTTCTCCATGATGATGATGATTATTGATATTGTTGCCTGATGAAGAGAAGCTAACAGCATCACCTGTAATATTTGACATGGTAATGGCAATAATAATATTGAAAGCACAAGCAGATAAAAAATTCAAAGCAAGATTTTAATTTTAAAACAAATTATAAAACCCCCCTCTTGTTTTCTTTCTTGTTCTTGGAGGTGGTAGTGAATTAATATTGTTTATTGTTTAAAAACAAAAACAAGAAAACAAAAGCAGAAAAGCGGGGATTTGTTGGCAATATTGTGCAAGACAAAAACCAGAAAATTCTCCTTCATTTTTGCCGAAGGCTGAAGAAGAGAAGCAGAAACAAGAACAAGAGAGAGTGATTATATTATTTGTTTTTGTTGCAGGCGCAAGAAAGAATATATCGAACCAAGTCTTCTTCTTTGGCTTTGTATTGTAATGTAAATATATAGATATATATACATAAATATTTTTTTAATATAATTTTTTAAGACACTGATTTTTGACTGTTTGTTTATGCCACAATATATATGCCCCTCAATTTGTTGAGTATTATATTGTTGTCCTTACTCATAATTTTAATCACAGTTAAGAAACTATAATTGTATTTTATTAATTGAATTCAATGTATTCACAAGATGACAAGAAGTTATTAAAAATATTGTTAATTTTATTAATGCAAGTGGGAGCTATTTTGGTAACAATGATTTTATACATGGTTAAAAAATAAAAATAAGTTCCTACAACGCAAACTCCATAAAACATTAAAACCAACCTTTACATCTCAATTAATTACATTAAATTTTGTGTAATTATAGATCAATGATAATTATTTTTTTAAAATTTTATACATATCAAGTAAAAACATTCAAATTAGTCTGGAGTTATTGAGTGATTTTTAAGTAATTTTATTTTAGTGACCACCCAAGTTTGAATCTTGAAAGAGATAATGATAAATTGATTTGAATTTTACTAAACCCTTCTACTTCAACTGAAAACATACAAATTTATAACTTCTCCAAACATTGATTACTTGCTATCAATCAAAATTTTTATTTGAGTTAGCATTGCTGTGCTAATGTAATTCTAATTTTTTTTTTTAAAAAAAAGTATCTAAATTTGAATTGTGCTTATGTAAGTGCTTGAATTTTATTAATAAATAAAAAGAGGTTTTTAAAATAATAATTATTCAGTAGGTAAGGGGGTATTTTCGGTATTTGAATATCCATGCGTGGCCCACATTGCAGGCGGAGGAAGGCTTCTAGTTCGGAATTTGTCTTCATGTGGTGATATTTTAGCAAGAGCTTTATTATTCGTAAAAAAGCCCTTCTCAGGAAGTGAAATAACGAAACTGCCACTTCCCTCAGCTTTTTAGCTTTCAGCTTTCACGGGTCGGCTGGCACGGATGATGAAAATCGTTCTCGAAAAGGACCGGACAATAATACCAAAAATTCTTCTATTCACGTGAAGCCTGACTTCTTAGTACTTCCCCTTTTGTTTAAATTACAATTATGCCATAAAAAATTGTGATCCGCGATTTCGATTTACGAATATGAGAGAGACTCGTCAACATTATTTGGCTGGAAAATGATAGCAAGAATCCTCTGGTTTGAGAAAATAATTATAAAGATTCTGTTATTTTTATAAATAGTTATATAGGTTTTTTTTTTTCGGATATCTATATCTTTTGAGTATACGATCTAATTGTATTTTATCTTCGAATAATTATCCCTAAAAAGTTTACGTGATCATTTTGTCCAACCACGAATTGTCATTATCTTTTTTGTCAATTTAACATGCAAAGTATTATTGTCAACAATTTTAAGAGGAAAAAGACATATACACCCCTAAGGTTTTTAAGAAAAACGGTCACCAACACCTCAATTTTACAAAAACGAACACTAAGATCTCCCTTTGATCATAATATTTTTTACCTCTATTATTATTAAAAAATTTAACTTTAAAATTTTTATTAAATAAAATATTATATAAATAATGTAATCTATGTAGTAGACTAATAATATTAAAATATTTTTAATAAATTTAAATATGTAAATTATTTTTCTTATTTTAATAATATATTTGTATATATTGTAGGGATTTTAAATAAATATTTACATTAAATATATTTTAGAATTAAAAAACTAACATACAAATAATGTTAAAATTATTATTTTACATAGGATTCAATTTAATACATTTATTTTAATATTATATTTATTATAAAATTTACTTTTATATAACAAAATATATCTAATAGATTGTAAAATATGAAAGTATTTTTAGACATTGAAATTATTTTAAAATGTATGTATTATTATATTTATTTTAATATTATATTTTTATTTATTATAAAATATTAGAGTAAATTTTATTGGAATAATAGAGGTAAAAGGTATTATAGTTAAAAAGGATCTTTTCGGGAGTGTTAGTGACTATTTTTCTAAATTTTAAGAGTGTAACTTTTTTTTTCAAATTTTAAAAATTATGATACAAACAAACTTGATAGCATTTTTGAAAAATTTTGATGGGTTAGCTCTTGGAAGTAACAATACCTAGATGGCTACATTTATTGAAGTTTATAAAATCTTTTCCCTTTTTTTTTTTTTGGCTTGCAAAATTGGTTTCATGGTACTATGGGAAGGAAGATTCGGAGAACCTAGCCAACAATTTTTTATTAGGCCCAAAAGTTGCGTGTGAATCCAAAAAGATTATTGCAATATTTGGGGGCGAAAAAAGTTGTAAAATCACGTTAGTTTCCTTTTTACTTTTAGCCACACAGTACAATTTGATCAGCAGCTGGAAACCATTTCAAAATTCTTCAAATCGATCATGATTAAACAACCCCATATATATATGTATATAAGCACACGTGAATTTTGAAAATTTCACTGATTTTATTTCAATTCGAATATTATATTTTCTTAAACTGATTGTTACCTTAAATTAGGAAAGATTACAGATCTCCTCCTCGTATATAAGTAAGAAACACTTATACTACTTACTCCCTTCAAATTAAAAAATACTACACTTAACTCCTTTATACTAGCAATTTAAGTTTTTTTTTTAAAAAAAAAAATTTACATTGCCTCTAATCAATTTAAGTTATTTTACAAAATGTAAACACACATAAAAAATTAAATATTATGTTCGTGCTAGCTATAACAAGTTAATTAGATAATTCATGCAATTTTTTTTCATAATTTATTTTTATTTTATTTTTTGTTTCAAAAGTTATCTTTATTTGACAAAATTGTTTGGAAATGAAATATTTATGTTTCAAAAGTCTAGAATTTATTTTAATGAGTTGAGTTCACTACCTAATTTATGCTTATGGCTAGTAAAATAACTTAAATTGATAAGGGGCTATATAGATTTTTTATTGTAAAAGAACTTAAATAATTAGTATAGTGAATGTAGCATTCGTTTGTAAATTTGAAGGGATAATTGTCACAATCAATTTAAGTTTGGGTGTAAGTGTTTCTTACTTACATTTGAGGGAATGAATTTTACAATAAATCTTGTTTTATTTGATATTTCTTTGGACTCCTCAAGAATACGTCAATATTTCTGAATCAATCCGATTTTTCCTAGGTGTTTCATAGTAAGATACTATGAAAGGGTGATTCCAAGTTTAAAGACAAGTGTTATTTCCAATATGTTTATGTTTCTTTGATTCCCAAACCGAATAAAGGAAGATGATGATGAACGTCAAATCATAGTAGTAAGTGTAGATTTAATATTTATTTTCATGATCGTACAATTATCAACAATACTTCACCATAAACCAGTTCCAACATAACCAAACCCTATATATAATTAGAGGTATCAAGTTAAGTTATTCGTACAATTATTCAAAACAAAAAATTATCACATATACGCTATTATTTTGAAACAAAATGCATGAGGATGCAATTTGTATCTAACTAATTATAATCAATGTGCGTGTGTGTGTGTAATTAACATGCATGGTGGTGGGACTTTTGCATGGCTGAATTTATCGTTTTGTATGGGCACATGACCAATACGTAATAAAGCATGCTTTAAAAAAGAAATCTTTAAAAACTTATATAGTTAAATTCGTATAAATAAATAAATAAATAATTCTAGTTCTTCTTGTTACAGATACAATTATTTTTGTAAGAATCATTGGCAAGTAAAATTGCACTACTTGACTTGTCACCGGTAAAGCCATTTTCCATTTTTGAGTATACAACTGATGGTTTTGTCATTTTCCTTGGAATTAACCAATTGAAACAATACAGAACGCAGCAAGCTTTGAGTGCTTTCTTAGCAAAAGTGCTAATCCAAAATAAGCCATGAGCCAATAAGAGACTGTGCATGCACATGCATGCTCAGCTTCTGGCAATCTGGCTTCAGCCCAGGTGAGTTTACTTATAAGCCATTTCCGTTGCAGAACAAAGACACTAAAAAAGTTTAAAAAATTTGTAAAAATATATATTTGCATAATGCATATATAATTTATATTTATATACGATAAGCAAGTTAAGGACTGCCCTTTAGATAATTAATTTTTAATGGGCAGTTGAGGCTTGAAAGAGACCTATCTTTTTTATAAATCCCTTATATTATGGAATTGGTACACGAGTTATGTGGCCATGAACTCTTTTTTAATTCAGTAGGTGGTCACGATCAACAATTAGTTGTTTACAAAAAAAAAGAAAAAAGAATTTTAAAGTATCTGATTTGTTGATGAATCTTATACTTTTCAAATTCTATATGAAAAAGTGGTTCTTCTTCTTCTTTTTATTTTATTTTATTTTTTTTAAGTTGGAGGACAGTTCAAGGAACACATCTTTTTTTTTTTTTTTTGGGGGGGGGGGGGGGAAAGAGTTAAACAAATTAATTTTTTTTCCAGGCTTTGCTTGAAGTAAATTAATAATTTCATTGCGCATGTTTCTCACTGTTTCGATTTAGTTGCCTTGTTGGCTTGCTATTACACCTCCCCTCATCATGATATAAGGTAAAGCATCGATAATTATTGTTTCTCACATGAAATAAATGAAAAATAAGAGAGTAAAGATGAAAAAATCAATATATATTATGAAAGGTGAATGTGAAAGGAATTATGAAAGTATTTGAGGTTAGTTACTGTCAATTTGCTCTAATTTATCACTATATTGTGCTTAAATATATAATATCAATGTCAGTTTCAAATTATCATTCGGGAAAAACATACTTACGCTCTCAAGATTTGAAAAAATGTTTATTTAAATTTTCAAGTTTTCAATGAGCGACACCATAATTCCATTTCAACTATAATACATTTTACCTCTATTAGCTCAAAAAATTAACTCTAATATTTTATAATAAATAAAAACATAATATTAAAATAAACATATAAAAGTTTAACTTATCATTAATATTATATAAAATAATTTTAATATTATCAGTATATGAGATATATTTTATTAATTGTAAAATCTGTTTAACCCAAAACTTTATGTCAAATTTTTATAATAAATAAATATATATTATTAACATAAATGTAATAATTAACATTTTAAAAATTATTTTATATAAAAAATATTGTAATATTATTAGTCTACTACATAAATTAAACTTTTTAAATTATATTTGTATTTATTAAAAAATTTTAAAGTCCATTATTTTAGTTATTGTCTACAATGGGTATTATGGTAAAAAAATAATCTTGGTCTTCTTTATTGAAAACTTAAGTATCTACATTATTATTTCCACAAATCTCAAGGTGTAGATGTTCTTTTCCTTTTTAAATAAATAGTTAATAAATACAAATATATTATTAAACAAATATAGTAATTTACATTTTAAAAATTATTTTATGTATTCAAAATATTATAATATTATTAGTTTACTAGACAAATTAAACTATTTAAATTACGTTATATGTATTAAAAAGTTTCAAATGAAATATTTTAGGTTTTGTTTATAAAGGATATTGCAATCAAAAGAGGCATCAATGTCCCTTATTAAAAATACGGGGTTTACATGACTATTTCCTAAATTTTGAGAGTATAGATATTATTTTCCTTTATCATTTTAAATATCTGGACTTTTGCTTGCTCTGAATAAGGACTGAAAACATGGTGAATGATTCATGAATTATATAGAATTTTTTTTTTGTTTAAGTTTAGAAAATTATCTTAAATAGATATTTTATGCTTGTAATATTGCTTTCTCACACAAGCATATTCATGATTGAGTGTTATTGTTTTTCTTATAAAATGAAAAAGTAAATCATATTTATTTTTTCAACTCTTTGTTCAATCTAAATAATGGTAATTGGTCCAAACAAATTTTAGTTTTATGAGTGTGTATTAATTTTAGTTGATACAATTTATTACATGATATATATAAGAGGTTTGAAGTATGTACCTCGATTACGTCGGATAAAAAAAAATTAATTTTTAATCATTGTTTACTTAAACTTTGATTGAGTGGATGACTGATAATTTTTCAATCTTAAAAAAAAAAGTAATAAAAGTTCTCTCTTTTTCTCAAAATTTTTATTAAAAAAATAATAAAAAAGAGCTTTTTGTTTCCCATAATCTAATATCACTTAATGTATATTCCCTTTTGATTTCACTTGAAGATCTCTATATATACATATTTGTAGACACACACACACACAAATAGCGAATCTTGTATTTACAATCTTAAGCAAACTAAATACCTAAATTACGTTTAAAAAGAAATTAAAAAATAAAGATTCTGCTGATCTGATCTCTCTTGGTGAGAGGTTCCATCTAAAGTCAATCATAAGATCTTGAATATATTTTATGGAAAAAGCAATATAGTTAATGGGTAGGTTGAAAACTTAATTTATGGGGGATCATTAGGCCTATCCTAATTGAGTAAATAAAAAAAGGAAAAAAAAAAGAAAAAAAGTGCTTTAATTTCTACCCAAAAATTAATAGAATCCAGATTTTTGTAGCGTGAAAAGAAAGTCAAGCTCCAATCTTCAAAATTTGGCTTTATACTGTTTTTCTGATAAACAATGACAATTTTCGTTATGCATTGACACACCCACCAAATTATTTAAATGGTCCCCGGGAAATTACACAAAAATGCTATTCTGAATCTGAACTGACAACCAATTTGCATATAAATTTATTTTGAGACTGTGACCGACGATAATTGTTCTTATCTTATTGTGGCAATTTGGGGCGCACAACAATTCAACATCAAATGAATGAGTCTAAAGTTGATAATATTGACCAAATTCATTAATAATAAGGTTAAATTTGTATCAACTATTTAATAATCGTATCAATTTCAAATTTAAGAGATGTCTGATTTACCAATTCGTTTATAGCATGATCATGAATTAATTCATTTATGTCATAATTTTTTTTTCGACAAAATTACTCATTTTATCTTATATTTTTAAAATTTTAAAAATAAAAATGTTACAAGTTTTTGTGGCAGTATATTCCAAGTTTCTAACCAAAGAGAGAATATTTAATTCATATGAATCTATCTGCGCAAAATTTGAAGTTTGAGAATGGTCTTTTTCATGACAATGAAGCTTTTTGGCTCCAATGCTAGCTGTTTCAAACTTTCAATTATTCATTAGTTTTTTCTTGTTTCTTTTCTTTTGTAATTCGTTTCTCATCTTTTATTGGAAAAGCTACTTTCAAACAAATCCAAGATTCTTTGTCTCACAATATTTTTAAGCTTTGAAAAACAATGATTTGCCTAAAGGCAAACTCCTTTAAATTACCAATCCTGATCTCAGCTTCAAAATTAAAAGAAGTGCATACGTAGACTCCATACTCGTATGCCTCTGAAATGTATTTAATTATATAACATAATGAATAGTCACATAGTTGTTAGCAATTCAACATTAAATTGCTAAAATTCTGTCTAATTATTTATTAAGAGCTACATATGATCTTACCAATCCTGCATTGAAGAAAATAATGACTGTTTTAAGTATACGTGTATATTTAGTTTTAACAATATAATATATGCATTAATTAGTCATTGACATTACATTATGATGCTTCATGATTTATTACCTATATGATTAATGAGTGAGGCCCCAACTGATAATGAAATTGCTTGATGGAGCCAATGACAAAGTACTCATCACCACCCATGTAGCAAAAAGGTCAAGTGAAAAGCAAAAACTTTATGATTATTTTATAACCTTTCCTTTTTTTCCCTTTCTGAAATTTCGTTGAAATGTCGATTTTTTTTTTTCCAAATGAATCGACATTGAAAAGAAGTTCATATAAAAATTTCAAGATCTATGAAGTTTCCAGCAAACTAAAAAACAAAATCAAGATTTTGATTTGACATTACCAGTATGATAAGAAATTCAATATTTATATATAATTTAATGAAATATGCAAGGCCAAGAAAGATGGCTTTTTGGTTCAAATTAAAGAAGGCAAGGACGTTATGGTACATAATACATGGTGGCACCAATTATTTTAAATGATAAGTTACCTATTAAAGATATATATATATAAAAGAGTTTAGTGGTATCTTTTCAGTTCATAATTAGTGAGACAAAAAGAAAAAGGTTGGCAATAATTTGTAAGGCCAAAGAAAAAAAAAAGGGTTGCACGATCTGCATAGCTAGCCTCACTTTTATTATTCGTTAGATGAAAATTTTAGTCACAATAATTATGTTGCTTATGACCTTAAGCAACGCTTTTCAATGAAAGTCACTAAATAAAGTAATCTAGTAAAAACTGAACAAAATCAAATCTTGGGGGGGCCAAAAACTGAATTTCTTCAGGTTTTTTGCTGTTAGAATTAAAAGTGATTTCATTTCTACGGACTGTTATCAAAACTGCAAGCTCATTTAGACGGTTGAAACTTCCAATAGGATTTGGTATGGGCATAATTGGAATGAAAGCAATAATAATATTTAACAGGAAATCATTAAAATAGCATTAAGATGTTCGCAGATCGGATTTTACGGATTTGGCATCAATTTCATATTCGATTCACGATTTTGCGGATTCTAAATTTTCAATCTAATCCAATCAACGGATCAATGAAACTCAATCCAAATTCAATTCATATATCTGCGGGTTGAATGCGGATTTAACTCAATCCATATCCAATCACCATTTTGTGGATCTTTTTGTGGACTAATTTTTTTTTATTTTGTCTAATTCATGAACTAACTAAATAAAAAAATTAATATAAAAATAACTTTACTATAGATCAAATTCAAAATTAAATAAAATTTAAATAAATTAATTATTTGAATAAAGTTAGAAAATACATTTACATTTTTAAAGTACGACGCACCAAAAAGAAAAAATCTCATTTAGGTAGACCAGTATGTGAAAATTAACTGTTTAGAAAACTATATTTATTTATTTAATTATTTTTTATTTTATATTATTATTAGTAAGTACTAATGTTATATTTACAAGTTTAATTATTTAATTAAATAAATATTTTTTTTATTTTTTTACGGATTCACAGATTTTTACGAATTTACAAAAGTCAATTCATATCTAATCCACCGATTGCAGGTTTTCAAAATTTCAATTCAAATCCAATTCATCAATCCACAGATAAGATTTTTATGGATCGAATTTCTATGGATTAGATGGATTGGATTTTGAACACCCCTAAATAGCATCACTTGATGCCTCCTTTTGACGGCAAGAAAAATTGCCGCGGAAAATTCAGTAGCATTATTTAGTTCAGTTCTCGCGGATTGGTGCTTCAGCGGTTCGTTCCAGAGTAAGTTTCTGTAAAGTACACTTTGTAGTTAAGGTCAAAACTTAATCTGACGTAAAAGTGCATGTCAAAGCACCAAATTATCACTGAAACCTCTGAAATTTTGTATCTCCATCGTGTTTGTCTATTGGTATAGCCTTAAGAAGTTTCAAAATGTGGGGCTTTTTCTAATATGAGCTCAACTCATGAGAAATTTTACAATGCCAAGTCATTGCCTCATTTTCCAGATGAAAAAGAAACTAGACATGTAGATGGATTAGCAAAACATCCGGTCTAACACACAATATGCAATGTGATTGCTTCATTTTTTTTCAAAGGCAAAAGAGACCAAGATGTCAATGCCGGTAAACTCCTATAATCCTATTGCACAGGCTTTCGGAATATACATATATATGATTGAAGAGAATGTAGTCCTCTGTAGAGGTTGGTGAAAACATTTCTATGATCGCTGCTGCGTCTCTGTATTTCTCAGTTAGCAGTAAAAACTGCAAGAACTTCTCAGTTAAGATAGAACATCAAGACAGATAAATGATCCCCAAAACATAAAACTTTCTCGCTAATAAGCAGCTTCGGGGATTCCCACTAGCCATTGAGACTCTTCTCTTCACTTTGGTCAATAGGTCGGCCAACTGTATCTTTACTGACAATTGAAGTCTTTTTCAACTCCTTTTCCAACTTCAAATCCACAAACACTGTGCCAGCAGTGCTGCGTTTGGATGATGGCTTGAGTTTGCTACGTGCCTTGCGGGAAGGATTTGAAAACGTGATTTGTCGGGTGCGAAAATCTTTGCTTTTCTGTTTCTTTTTGACGTTCAAGAACCCACAAGCAAGAGCTTCCAATGCTTTAGCAGTCAATGGGCGGTTTCGAGTGCTTTGCCTCCTTGGATTCATGTTAGGCTGCTGCGCTGCAGTACTAACATCAACAGAGGAGTTCACCGCATCAAGATTAAGCTCTCTCCTGGGAACGAGTGAACCATTTGAATTCATGCCTTGGCTGCCTTCCACATCCATCATTGATTCTTCTCCATTGTCAAAGTCGGATGGAATCTTGGAAACATTTGGATCAATTGAGGACAGGATTTGATGTTTCTCATTTTCCCCATTAGATTTTTTCTTGCCAAAACAACTGCCAGTCATCATACTCCGACTGACCTCCTCTTCTGGACTGCCTTCAGCACAATGACACAATGGCAAAATCTTCTCTAGTGAAGTATCCACTTGAGAAATATTATTGTAACCGGCATCAGGCAAGTCCAATGCAGAACAGGGTCCTACTTCTTTTGACTCATGGCCTGCTTGGAAATACCCAAGGATACAGCTCTCTGCCTTTGCACAAGCTGTTAGCCTCCTCCGTTTAATAAGAGGAGCTAAATTACCTGTATTGTCAGATTTTGCTCTTCGACTGAAATGGAGCTTTATCACCCTGTCGGAAGGCTTTCTGTCTTCTGAGTTATTGGCCCGCTGATCAGGGTGGATGTCCACATTGTGGCCAGAGTCTGAGTTAAGTGCCTTCTTGTTGGAAACAGCACCATCAACTACATCCGGCTCAGAACTCAATGTTGTATCAGCCATATTTGACTCAGACTCATCCAAGGAATCGCTAAAGGAATTCCCTTTGTCTGCTCTTGACAGAAAACTCATATCAGAAGCAATTTTAGATTCAACTGGGCAATTTCTCAATGTCCTCACCTTCCATGATTTTCCTTGATCGACTAAACTGGTATCCACGACCATAAACTTCATATTTTTTGCACCACCATCATAAAAATTATCCTTGCTGTGTTTTGCAGTACTTGTATTCTTCTCTCCTTTCAGTGGCATATTGCGAGCATCAAGCTCAAACCCTTCATTTGTTCTTAGCAAACAGCTCAGTTTGTAAGTATCCTTAAATCGGACAGGTAAATATCTGAGTTCTCTTGCCTTAGATGATTTTCCCCCCTGTACCAAACTGGAATCTACAATCACGAACTTCATACGCTCCAATTTGCAGTTAGAAGTAAGAGGTTTAAGGTAACAATGAGGTCGGTGGTTGGATGAATTATCCTGATCCGATAATTCTTCTAGAACCCATTGATCTTCTTCGTTGCACCTGCTGGCTCTAGATTCTTCAGCTTCAAGCTCGAGGAGTTTCGGTTCAGATGCAACTTTTTTCAGAATATCACTTACTGAATCAAAGTAGTGGTCTCCTTTTATAAGCTTCCTTCTTGAGAACTTTTTCACCCCAGGCATAAGAAACACCAAATAATCCTTGGAACTGACATATCCCTGATCCCTGGGTTGCTCTGAGCGCCATCCTCTTGCGAGCAAACGGGGCCAAACAGCTTCCCAGAAGATATCATTACACCGAGCTTTGCTTAGCCGGAAGTCTCCAGTTAAGAACTTAATTATGTCAGTAGATGTAAGCGAGGAGCAAGCTTTGCCACTGGGCATTGTGGGACAAACAGAAAACACTGGATTGGTCTTCACAGGCTCGATCGTAAGGCTTGTGAGATCCTCCTTCCCCTTACCAATTCCTACAGATTCTATGAGAGCATGGACTCCCACGGTAGCCTGCAAAGAGAAAACATAACTTTCTAGTGAAGTTCTTCCTTCTGCAAATGACTTGGAAACCTGCTAACAGACAAGAAAATGGTTTCAAACACAAGAAAAATAGTTAAATAACCGTGCACATGCAAGACATGTTTTACAAACACAAAGCAGTCTAATTGCAAGCCACGAGATGTGCAATTTAGAGTTTGGTCATTTATGTCAGTCTAAATATGTGAAGCTTCATAATCCATTGCATACGATTTAACAAGAAACAGAATAATATCTGAGGATATACAACTTTATATTATCACTAACTAGAAACAGAATACTATCTCATACATAAACTAGTGCATACCTCCAGCAAAGAACTTTGAGATTCCTCTGGAATATGGGGAAGCAAACGAGACACCAACTCTTGCTGTCTCCACCCAGAAAAAATTTTCCGTCCATATACACATTTCCTACTTCTTGGTTTTCGGCAATCAGTCCACCTACGATATGCAGATGACCTATAAAACTCCCCATAGTAAAATGATAGTATATCCCCCATCTCTTTGGTCTCGATGAACCTTTTTATCTGAAAAAAGTTCTTCCCAAAAATATATAAACCAAGAAGGAAACTATCCTTTTCAGAATCCTTCCAAGGGTCCCTGAAAAAACCAGGAACTGGAGAACAGCTTGTGCATGTAGAAAGTTGATCTAAGTTAGTTCTCCCTGCAACCTTTGCTTCACAGTTTTTTGGTTTTATTTCCTCTCCGTCATTTGACTCTGAAAAACTTGGTTCTGAACTTTTCTTCCCAGTATTATTTCGACTTTTTTTGCGCTTTGTATATTTGACAGACTCATCTGCAATATTCTGTTCATCGCGTAGCCACATAATCGGGATTGCCAAACCCATTAGAAAGGAATGGGAAGCATGAAATATGTACTCTGAATCAGTAGGGTTCATTAAAAGCTGAATATACTCGGATCCGGTAATCATGGGAGGAATTTCCACTTGGAATTCATCACCAATTCGAGGATTCACCTGCCGATCTCCAAATAAGTCATTTACGTCAACTGAATCTGGAGGAACTAACTGCTTAAGAGATATTTCTTCACCAGAATTAGCATCATAACCCAGATGAACTGATTCCATCTGCCAAAACAACATAGAATTAGAAACAGAAGAAACAATAACAGCAGAGGCAAACAGTAAGGGATACAAACATAAATTGTTTTAGACACAACATATGATATACTGAAGGATATAATGTCTAAATTTAAAGTGGGATTGCCAACAAAAATGTAACATTGACACAGAGAGAAAGAGCTACAAACACATGGATGACACGCAAAATGTCAGTAAGACTGCGGTGTTTTATTTCCAGAATATATATGCACTTCAGTGGGAATATGAAGCGCTTAAAACCAAAACTGAAAACCTAGAAGGAAGAATAATCTTCTTTCCAGTCTTCCATGCTGATTAGAGAAACTGCATAATCTATAACCAGAATCATTTTGGAAAAGCAACTACATTATCATTATAAAATGAAACCCACAAACCAAATTCTACAGGAAAAGAGAATTAATATTCTACTCCGGAAATCATAATTCCAAACTCTTTCTTTCTGAACCAACATGCCCAATGTATGAGCACGGATACACTGATCATCCACAAATTACACATACAAAGAGAGAAAGAAGGAAAGAAAGAAAGAGAAAACAAAGAAAGAAAGAGAAAACAAACGCACACAAGAAAAGAAACACATAGAAAGCTGAGAGTTCCAAGGTAACCAACTTATAACAAGACTATCATACACGAACCCAAGATCAATTTTAACACAAAAATCGATCTCTAAGCTGTTAAACACGTTAAAAAAACAAAAGATCACAACAAGAACGAACAAAACAAAATCAAATGAAATCAATCGTGTATTGCAAAAAACATAAAGACTCGATCGCTGATTATGTTAAACCAAATACAGAAGAAACAAACTCAACATAAAGGTTTAAGGATTAGCAAGTGATCTTATAAGCAATTGACAAATTCACAACAACAAGAACAGTGCATAGAAGAGTAACCACATTGAAGATAGAAGCGTAATGCTGCAAAGTGAAACAAGACTGGTCATTCACTAATCACCAACCTCCATTGTTGGGAGCTTGAAACGTGAACAGCCAACGTTAAAAACAAAACTTGGACAAATGGGTTTTCATATTATGCAGTGATGTTTACATTTGTTACATACTTACATCAATATTCACACTGAAACATACAACACTCAGAACATGTAAAAGAATAAAGAAACCAAGAAACAAGAACACGAAAGGGAAAGAGAAGGTACCTGGCTTAAGAAAGCTCTTTATTTTCTTGGAAAATTTGCGGGATAGAGAGGGAAAAAAAAGAGAAGCTTAGCAAAATGTAAAGGGAACGCTATAGAGTTAAAAGAGAAAATAGTGTGATATGTCTCTATGAGATTTATTCGTTTCTTTTATTTTATTTTTGCAAGAATGTAGTCTTTAATTTGGAAAATAATAATAATAATAATAAGATGAAAAATACTTCAAGAATCCTATTAATAATAACTATATGTTAATAAATAAATTAGTTAGATTCCTATTTTGTAATAAATTTTCAGTAAAAATTATTTTTGCAAACGTTACACGCGTTATATCTAATAAATAATATATGAAACTTTTTTCTTCTAATTTTTAGTTATCATGCACCCTGCAGTGTATGTATATGAGATTTTTAATTGTATAAATTATATTTTTTTCAATAGGAAATGAGTATACAATTTTAGTATACATATTTTCAATTCTAACTTTATAAAATTATTAATTAGTTTAAGTTACCATTCAAATGTGGTGTCATACATAATATATGATTTTTTGAATTTATTGAAAGCAGATTTTATCTAAATGTGTTTTTTTTTTAAAAAAAAAAAAAATCACGAGAGGCTTTAAATGTTGTTTGAAGAAACTTTAAAATTTGCAAGAGAGGCATAACATTTATAAGAGAAATTATGACCTTTGTTGATACAAGTTTTTACTTATTCTTTTTAAATTTTGTGGCACATATCTATTATTAAATAACATTTACTGAAATTCCATTCCTTTTTTTATAATTTTTTAAATAACAGTCTATCCTTGGTCATAATAATTTAAAGATAAAACTCACATCAGCAGATAATTGAACAAGTATAATAAATAAACTTTTTTTTCCCTTTTGGGGAATAAATAACAAATTTTTTTTTTTTTCTTAGTTTATTTGAAACTGAAAACGATTCAATAATATTAAATATGAGAAAGCTAAAAATTGTGGAACACAACACGCACATGCTTGTTGTGAGTGTACTACGCCTAATTAGATATATAAAAAAAAGTTAATTACCTTTAGATGAAATATGTTTTGACAAATCTTAAAAAGGTGGCATGTGTTTTAGAAATACCTAAATTGAGTGATATCTCATTAATTTTTGCCGTTAATTTTAACTAGCCAAGGGGAAAATTGAAAAAAAAAAATAGATTTTTTTAATAAAACCAAAGGGGTAAAAATATTAGATTTATGTAATGTTTTACAATTCATAAGACTAATGCTTCTTTGTGTTCACAAATCAATTTGATTCAATAAGATTTTTTTTTTCAAAAAAATTGTTTGATTTAACCTAAAAATACCCTGTTACTTAGACTTAGATTTAATTTTTTATGTATTTTCTATTTAAAAAAATAAAAATAAATGAGTAGAGTAGAAACATCATTTTGATAACTAATTGTAGAGATAGAAATGCCACTTTGTAACTAATTGTGGGGGGTAGGAATGTCTTTTCGTAATTAATTATAAGGGCAGAAACATTATTTTATAATTACTTTAGTATTCTCATTAAAATTAATGTCAAAAATTAACAAAATGTCACATGTTCGAGTATTTTATAAAAAATGTGTCACCTTTTTAGGATTTGTCAAAACATGTGCCATCAAAAGTAATTAACCCTATACAAAATAATAATTTAAAGATAAAATTCACTAGCAGACTATATCATAAATTTATCATTTTATTATTTTTATTACTAAAAAAAGGTAACCATTATGATGTATAATTCATATATTTGCTTATAACAAGTTCCTTGTATTCTATTAATTTATTTTATTTTAAAGTAAAATTAGATGTGTAGCCGTTTTGAATTTGATTTTGCTAATTACACCCACTGCATTTTTTTTTTCAATTGAAATGTCATGAAGACTAGTACTTGTTAACCTAATAATGAATATAGAGCGTATTCATTAATCACTTGCTAAGAAATTTCATTGCCACAATTGATTTTATAATAGTCAAATGGTTTCAACTATTATTATTATTATTTTCATTTCTATGTGTTGCGAGTAAAATGTATTAGAGAGAAGCAGGGTTTTCTAATTTAAATATTACGAAAAAATAATTGCGCAACTTCTTTGAAAAATTGATGGGATAAATTTTGATAATAACAAGGTCAAATTCATAAACCGTCATGTCGTAGAAATTTAAAAAAATATAGGTGACACGTCGTTCGAATATTTTGCACATGAAAATCGTTCAACGGTCGATACTGACGCAGTGCCGCCATAGCCGCAAACCAAACTGAGCCACTTTCATAAAGAACCTATTGTATAACTTAAGCAGTCAAAGGTTCAATTTTAAAAAAAAAAATTAATAGAAAATAACAGTTACATGATCTTCTCTAGGCTTGCTTGATGAGATTTGTGCATATTAAAAGCCACTTGAATCTGAAGCACTCTAGGCTTGCTTGATGAGATTCGTGCATATTAAAAGCCACTTGAATCTGAAGCAAGTTCAGAGGTTACTTAAATCACATAATAAACTTTACAAAGTTCAGAGACTAGTAAAGCTTAACCTTTACGAAGTTCCAGCTCTTAAATGAACTGAACAAGCTGGATTTTACGTCTGTTTTTAGAGTGAAAAATGGAGTATTTTCTAAGTACAAGAAAAGAGAGTTTTTTTAATTTGTTTTGATGAAGGCTTTGAGATTGAGGATGACGAAGTTGGGTTGAATATTCAAATGGAAAAACGGTTCAGATTTGTTCTTGCACTTCTTTTGGCAGACTCTCATCTGGGTATGTTTCAGTTTTTGTCACCAACTTTCTATATATATATATATATTGTTAAAATTTTTAGCTTTGTTATTCCACATGTTTGGTTAATGAGAAAACGTAAGAAAATGGTAGAAATATTGAAACTTGTTTCGAATAGTTGAAAATCTTATATTATATTAGCAAGTTAGTACTGCAAACTCAGGTTGTGTGCTCAAGTCTCAAACAGTTTGATTAAAGACTTGAATTTTAGTTTTCTTCAGCTTTCACATGCATTCTTTTAATTATAGTGAATTTAGATTATATAATTTGGCTCGTTATGTAATTTTCTTTTCTTAAAATTGTGCTTTTACAGGTTGAAACTGTGAGGGTCAAAAAGGAAGGATAAGTTGTTTTACAGCTCATTGCTAGTTAATTAAGTATGAGGAGATCTTGCTTTCCAAAATGTAGATTGTCAAGAGTAATGGCTTGGTTACAACTTGTTCTAGGAGGCCTTGTTATAGTTGTAAGCATATCAAGTCTCTTTAGATTTTACTCTGCCGGATTTTTCATGCACAATGAAGACATATGCCACCACTTTTATGGTGTGAAGGATGTATATGATGGATTTGACATTAGAGCTTTGTCAGATCGAGTTGGGGAAGTACTAAATAGGATGGAAATCCTGGAAGATAAGCTCGAAAAAACTGTGCAACAATTGGAGAAGGAGAAAGATGCTTTGGATAAAACTGTCACAAGATTGGAGTACAAGAGTTTTTTGGAGGTGGAAGTGATTAGGCCTCTCCACAGTGCTCACATTGCTCTTAGACAGATTCGGCTGCCAAAAGCTGAAGGAATTGGAAACTCTACAATGAAAGAGGAGCCATTGATTAATACTTTTGTGATAGAGGAGATTCGCAAGTATATAACCCCGAAAAGGAACAGAGTTGCAAAGGTTAATATATATGGAGCCGAGAAGATACACAACACCATCGGGCATGCTTGTGTTTTGATGAAGAAAGAATTGGAAGAGTACATGGATTATGACATTGGATCTTATTGTAAAGATGATTGGAATCTTGCTCAGAAGCTCACGGTTAACGGGTGTGACCCTTTGCCTCGAAGACGTTGCTTGACAAGGGCTTCAAAAGTCTACCAGAAACCATTTCCTATCAATGAATCTCTATGGAAATTGCCAGATGGTAGAAATGTAAGGTGGAGCAATTACCAGTGCAGGAACTTTGAGTGTTTATCAAGCAAGAATCCCAAACGAGGTTACTCAAAATGTACTGGATGTTTTGAAATGGATAAAGAAAAGCTCAAATGGGTAGCTAATAGCTCAGTTCCTGTGGATTTCCTAATCAGTGATGTTCTGGCAATCAAGCCTGGAGAGATAAGGATTGGTCTGGACTTTGGTGTTGGTACGGGTACTTTTGCTGCTAGAATGAGAGAACAAAATGTCACAATTGTGTCAACTGCATTGAACCTTGGGGCTCCATTTAATGAGATGATTGCACTTAGGGGCTTGATTCCTCTGTATGTGACATTGAATCAACGCCTTCCATTCTTCGACAACACAATGGACTTGATTCATACAACTGGGTTTATGGATGGCTGGATTGATATGCTGCTAATGGATTTCATCCTGTTTGATTGGGACCGGATATTAAGGCCAGGGGGATTGTTATGGATCGACAGGTTCTTTTGTAATAAAAATGATCTGGATGATTACATGTACATGTTTCTGCAGTTCAGGTACAAGAAACACAAGTGGGCTATTTCTCCTAAATCAAAAGGCGAGGTCTATCTTTCTGCATTGTTAGAGAAGCCTCCAAGAGCTATATGATCAAACAATGTATGTTGTTTCCTTTTCTTTCTAAAATCATACCGTATACTGGTTCAGTATACTCAATTATTTCTGTAAAACTGGTGATATTAGAAAAATTTACTCCTAATTGTAATATTGGATCTATCTTATGCACTGACCTGTTCACTGAAATGATCACGTTGAGTTTCTTTCATGGTTTTCATTTGTAGCTAAAAATGTTTTAGAGGTCTTGATTGTAGACCTTCTGCTCGCATTGATTCACTGCCCGCTTGATAAAAACTTGAGGACTGTCATGTTTCTGCTCAATTTCAAAAACACGATAGCTAAGGTGTTTGGTAATTAATTTTGACGGACAATTCACTTGTTTATTATACTTGTCACTTAACTGTTTGTGATTTCATTCCATAAAAGCTGAACATTGAACAATGCCTTAATCTGTGGTTCAATTCTTTTAATATGTTCATTCTTCTTTCCGATCATTTTCAAATTTTCAGCATACATTTGAGCACTGAATTATGTTTTCTTTTAAAGCTTCAAGACCTGTCAAGATTAATTTATAATAGGACGACGAGTAGTTCCATGTGGAAATATTTATACTACATGTCGTTCAACACAGTTTTGATAGTGGCCAGCAAGTCTTGCACCTGGAATGAAGATAAACGACAAGTCGTTGAAAGAAATGGAGGGAAAAGGAAAACAAAACAAAGGGAGGATTGGGTTTTGCAGTCTTTGGTGAGGCAAGATTTCGGTCGGAAAATCAATGATACTTTTACAGACTGCTTTAAGTTGCTCATCCGAAAAACATTCAACGCACCGTTTTAAACACAAGACATCTAAAACATATAAAATTGTCAGGTTTATTGTTTTGCTTATAATCTGCATGTGTTATTGCTAAATTCTTTAAAAGGATATGAAAAGGGGATTTATGAATAGTGATGAAATCATGAAAATGAGAATCTATTTTAAGAATTGATGACAATCTATATTAGGATTTAACAGTCCTCTACCTGTGTAATGTCTGAACCCTGATCGGTAATTTGTTTAATTTTATTACATTTTATTTGATTATTTTATTTTAACCAAACTATTTAATATGTTTGCCGTTTCAAGAACTTAGTACTAAGTTTAGCCGAATTGATAGCTTCAGAGAGTCCCATTTGAAGAATGGACTACACTGGGACAGCGAAAAGGCTAAGGAAATCTATATGAGTATAATACGTTATATTAGTTATTATTTAGTTTCAATTTCTTATTTTGTATTTTTTACTTCATATGTAAATACGTACATAATTTTCATTAATGAGATCATCTGCTAGTGGTAAAAAAATAATATTGTCTACAAAACAGATTGTGAAGTACATCTTCAAGTGCTGAAAGAGTTTCTCTGTGAGCATGTTTACAAGCGTCAAAGCCAAGAATAATGAAGATGGTTCCTCTAGCAAAGATGGTAACAGCAAGCCTGCTCGCATTCATCCTATGGAAGAACTGAAGTAACATAGAACTGAATTTACCGAAGGAGATGCAAGAGCAAATAGAGTTTCATGCACAAAACCGCTTAGTTTAATTGTTTGTGTGGGAGGTTTTGATTTGTATAAATGTGTTCTTGTATGATTCCATTTTCTATATATGCAGGACAAATGTTGCAATAACTGTACTGAAGGGGAAAAGGAAGCCTGTGAACTAAAACAATGTCATTACATTTTTTGAATTTTGTAACAAGGACTCAATCTTATGATATATTCTGTTCTTCAAATTTAGTTGGAGTAAATCGGTCTTTATTTTTTGCAACTCTGGCTTCTATAGACTTTCTTATAATTTAGATATGCTATTGACTCTGAAATAGCAAAGGACTTGCAATTCTTGTAATAGCAATGTTTTATTTTTCAATTTACATTAATAAGTTTTTTTTGTATATTCATTTATAATTCTTCAATTCTTTATGGTCCCTCCAACGCATAAATGGTTGGAAAATCACATTCTCATAATCTTTGATAAAGTTAAGTTACAAACATGATCGAGATTAGGGCACATTATATATCCCAAATTGAATTTATGAATATTATAATTTATAAATCCTACTTATTCAACAAAGTTCGGGAATCCATGAATAGTGACATGTGCTTAATGCCTGTCCAAGTCAAAGAACTTACACCGAACAATCTTGACAAAATAATGATTACACTTATTCTAGCATGGATGGCAGGCATGCCTGTATTTTCTTAGTTTCAATAACACTTTTACTAGCGTTGTTTGTATTTACTACTATCTAATGATAATCATCCTAAATATCTTTTATAATACGCATCTGTAATTTTGTTTGGCAATCAAATTCCAAAGCTGAAGGAAGAAAAACAGAATGCATTTTATACCCTTCAAATCATACAAAAGGAATATCAGCCATTTAATAATTTACCTTGCAGAGCTAGTTAACACACTTTACTTTTACTGGCATCGTTATGCATTTTAAAAAAGGATCAAAATTTTCTAATAATCTAAAGCGTTTATATGAATAAATAAATGCAGATGATTATAGAATAACATAGTGTTGAAAGATTCTTCAAAACAAAATGTATATGTTGATCTTAATGCATAAAAAGTATACCAACCTCACCAATGATAATGAATGAAGGTATAAATATTTTTTGTCAAGTAAAAGATTTTAAGATTTTTTTTTCCCACTCAATAACTATCTCCAACACTAGTTGGACAGGAATAATGTGATGCAAAGAAAGCTCAAATTCCCCACATAGGGCATAGGAAACTTTGTAAAAAGGAAGGAAAAAAAAATTGAAAGTAAGTTTTGAAACCTAGCAGGGTTGGTTTTTTAGCATTTGGTTAATTAGACCGTTGCTTAGGACTCTAATTTTATAATAATAATAAGTATTCTAATTTTATTTTTTTAAGTTATGTATATACTAGAGGAAAAACTTAATTTTCAGGTATCTCCGTATTATTACTCCCATTTATAATTATCTCTATATTTGATCATCTTTACCTCAAAAGTAATTTTTTTTTAAAAAATATGATTTTTACTGTATAATTATGAGTTTTAACCTTTTGAAACTTTATTTTCTCAACAATTGCAAGAACGAAAATTCAATATTTTCCTTTCCAAAAAATAATTATTCTATTAAAATTATTAATGTTAGATTTAAGAATTTTTAGTATTCTATTAATTCTATTTAAAACTTCAAAACTAATAGATATCAAATCAGCGATACTAAGCTAAAAGAATTTTTGCTGTCATATCTACAAAGAAAAAATTCTTCTGATCTTCTCTATAAAGTTCATTGCTATCATTTGACTTTTAACCATCATATTTATTTCAATTAGTCAACTTTGTATGTGCTATCATTCTAATTATTTTATTTTAAATTATTATTATTCTTAGTTTAAAGTTATTCTACTTTATTTTTTATTTTATAATAAATGTTGATAACTGAATCGGATTTAATAAATATTGTGAACTTAGTTAATTTTATTTTTTTTTTAAAAATAGATATCTTTTTATTGTTCTTTTTTTTTTGGGATCTTGTTAATAATTGTTGAAATTTAAGATGTTATTAAAGATAGTTAAATTTTGAGCTATCTAATATTTCTTTGAGAGTTTTGCTGTTTAATATAGAAAAGCATTAAAAAATAAAATTCACCTCCAAACTATTTGAGCCGACTCTAAAACCTAACAAAAGAAAAAAGATAAAAAGGAAGAACTTTTCTTTTAGTAAGAAATTTTTAACTAAAACTAGATCACAGAATGCTTTTTGAAGTAAGGAAAAAGAATCAAGAAAAGGAATCTTTTAGCAATAAAACAAATTAAGTAGAGTGTATCTAACAGTAATGAATCCTGATTTTTTCCCAACTTCTTCAAATCAATTTGGCTTTTCGAGTATCCTTTTCTGTAAGTTTGCAGTGCCCATATCAATTTGTACGCTTAATACATTTTTTGGGCATATGTACTATTGGAACCCTAGCTAGCTTGCTACAAAAAGTTGCAAAACCCTAGATATGGGTCAATCAGAAAACCTTTAAAATTAATAATACTTCTTTGAAGACTAAAGTTCCTTTTCATTCAGGTTAAAAGATAAGCCAACGTTATACCTATAAAGAAATGCAAACCCAGTTTCCATTGCAAGAAAA
Source organism: Luvunga scandens (assembly GCA_030449905.1). Lineage (NCBI taxonomy): Eukaryota > Viridiplantae > Streptophyta > Magnoliopsida > Sapindales > Rutaceae > Luvunga > Luvunga scandens. Next base: position 6,933,560 of record JASUUG010000798.1, read on the forward strand.
TCTTTCGACTGGCCAATAAGAAAGTTTCTTTAGAAGTACTTTAAGTGAAAATATTGGAGCCCATGTGTTCACAACATGCGAACAAACAGCATTCTGCTGAAGTTTTTTTTTTGTGTATTTTTCTTCCTTTTTTGTCATTTTGTTTGTTTATGATTTGATTCATTTCATCTCTGTAATTCATCCATTGATGTTAAGGTTATTAAAAAATACAAAAAAGATCAGAAGTAGTATACGATGCATCGACCACTAGTTCATGCACAAGCACAAGGAGATACAGTCTTCAGTACCTTATAGCTAATTAGATATCAAAGCTAAGAATAATAAGCCAAACTAGCTAATATACGGAGATGCCGAATCTCAGCGGAATGAATAATCGGGACTCGGAAGGACATAATGAACTAACTTCTTGATAAGACAAAAATAACCCTAAAAAACAAAAAGACATGATCTAGACTGGGTAGTAGCCTACAGACCAATACTTATCCAATTAAATTGCCGAAGAGGGAGCCAAAAATCTAGTTTACAAAACAAGTCATCGTAGCTCCCCTGTTTGCCCTAGCAGGCTAGCTCCGTCCTTGGCCAAATTGCGTGATATCGGACAGTGTAGCATCCCGCCGAGTGAAAGAATCCTTAGTTGAATCCAAGTTTGTTAGCACCGTTGCCTTCTCAAAGGCAGGAATGGATATTAAAATCAAGCTTTCTGTAGACAAAAATTGGACGGTAGTGTAACGAAGATGAAATTGCCAAACATTAAGAAAAAGTACTTTCTTTTGGCAGAACCCTACTACATTGGGTAAGCCATTAACCATAATGAAGAAGCTATGAACATATCCCAAAAAATAGAACAAGAAGAATATCATATATAAAGTAAGTTTGATTGAATGGCTGTCAATTATCCGTACTGCATTTTGCTTACAGATTGTACCAAAAGGCATATATTGCTAACCCCGCCATTCAAACTTTCATTATTATATAAACTAACCATGTCCCATATTCAATATATTCACAAGAACAGGAAAAGAGAAAGAAAAATGAACGGTCTTGATAGAAGAATTTGATCATGATTCCATTGCACACACGCTCACACACGCACACACACACTGACACTCAGACACACACACACATATATAATAATATTATTACACACACACAATTGTTTTCTTTTGATAACAAATTAGAAGTTGGAATGGTACACAAGAGACTACAACAGAACTCAAAATAGTGGAATTGTTGTTTTTCAGCAACAATAAAATGGCAAAAAACAAAAAAAAAACAAAAATGATCGACAACAAGATTCAGATATATAGTAGTTTTTCGGTTTAAAATTTTAAAGTATAGGAAAAAATTGAGAAAACTTTAAAATTATGAGATTTAATAGTATTATCAAATTAAATTTTAAAATCACACGATTCAAAAAATTTTCTGAACTTTCCCTCACTTTAAAATCCTAAATTGAAATATTTCTAGATTTACATATACCTCATGTATCGAGCTGGTTCACAAATGGTATAAAAGTTATTATCATCCACAAAAACTTGACCAAATTTACCTAATAGCTGATTCAAATTAATTCATAAAGATAATAACGCAGGCTTCGCCGCAATGGAGCAATTAGTCGACACACCTAGAAATAGCCTAAATGTGAGGTAATCAAGCACTAATACTGTTGATACTCACCTCTTTTTAGGTAATGATCGGTTAATTAATCCTAAACAAGCAAAACGTGGCCTAATATCCTCCACTCATTTGAATTAGTACAAACATTATAACAAGTTTAAGCTTAATTTAATCTTACGCATAAAAGCTTACGGATTATATATGTATATTGTTAAAGAAGGATTTGGTTCATGGTGGGAGCCCATTTTATTAATCATGAGACCTTCATTTGCTAGATTAATTTAATTACTTAGAAAGTTTGGTCATTCCTAAAGGCTTTCAATAAACTAATTTTGGGAATATTTATGTTCATTTTCCAAGACATTATAATTAAACACATGCTAGGTTCAGTTTTTTAATTAATAACTTGATTTCGAATTTATATTTTTGGATTCATATATTGATAGATATTAATATCACAAACTTATAAATATGCCTGTAATTAAGTTCATAAGTTTGTGATTTTAATTTTTATCATCAATAAACAAAATTTCAAAGATATAAGTTGGAAATCAAGTTATTAATATATTGATGAACATTCTTATTAATAATTTGACAATCGTCAGACGCTTTACCAGTTACAAGATCATATTATAATTTCTCTCCTGACTAGAGGCTTGATAACTAATTGATAGCTTAAGCATTTAGGTCAAATGTTAATCAACATACATAATGGTACTTCCTTTGACACTATAACTCGCCATCTGGTGATGACGTTATTGCGTCATAACATGTCATGTATGTATATCCACATTGAATTGCATGACATGTGTCGTGCATGGCATCATATACATACATGCACACACGCATTGACCCATCTATATACTATATAGAAAGCGAGTCTGCAGACTGAAAGGCAACGTGTCTGTCTTTCCGAAGATCAGGTTAAAAGAGGTATATAGACATGGTTGATGAGGAAGATAAGCTACTGCCAATTGCCAACGTGGGTAGGATAATGAAGCAAATCCTGCCACCAAGAGCAAAGATTTCCAAAGAAGCCAGACAAACAATGCAAGAATGTGCAACAGAGTTTATAAGTTTTGTAACTGGTGAGGCATCTGACAAGTGTCACAAGGAGAATCGAAAGACGGTTAATGGAGATGACATCTGTTGGGCTCTCAGTACTCTAGGGTTTGATAACTACACTGAGGCTATAGTAAGATACTTGCATAAATACAGGGAAGCTGAAAGAAAGAGAGCTAATAACCAAAGTAAAGAAACTGCTACTAGCAGCGAGGAAGACAAAGCTAAAGAAGGGTCGAGCTATAAAACTAGAGAACAGACGACGTCTGTGCAGCAAATTGATGAAACTTCGAGTGCACCTTCAGAGCTTAGAGCTCTTAAGAAGGGAAAAAGCTCTCTTACAAACCCTCCTTGAACAACATGTTGTTCATGCTGATTGCTGAGGATTTTGTAAAAGTTTCCATTCTCCAAGGTAACTTTGTATCTCTCCTTTCAACTAATGGCTACTGTCTTTGTATTTTCTTCTCTTCTCTCTTTTACCTTCTTCTTTCAACGGTTCGCGGAGGGAGTTTAATTTTTGTAAAATAATGAGCTGATATGTCAGTAGCTGTTTATTTTGCACTGCAGTTGGAATAGCTGCTAGTTTGTGATTTTTAAGAGAATTAGAATTTTGTATAGTGTTTTAAGAAGATGAATTTCACTTCTTATGCTAAAGTGCTAGAATTGTAAGATATCGAATTGGAGTGTCTCTTCTTTCTGTCTACATTTATGAAGCAGCTTTGATACAGAATGGTTTATTTATCCATGAAACGCTAGCAGTCAATTATCTTTTATGATTCTTGTCCGACATATACCTTTTCATTTTCTTCTCAAGTCTAATTTAAGAAGAAACTAAATCTTGTCAGATTTTTCAAGTTACTTCAGCTCATGCACAGTTGACACAGTTCCTACATAATATGTGCTTCATGAGAACCGTAGCAGTTAAGAATATATTGTTTTTTGCAATCGACCCATATAAAGTTTATGCAGAGATCTTGTGTTCAACAATTTCACTGGTCGTTGTATCTGCCTGTAAGTTGTAGCAGTATTCCTACTTTCCATATCAAGTTTCTTTTTTGGGTAAAATGAAGAAATTTATTCATCGAAAATTCATTCAATTATATTAGTATAATCCAACAGTATCAATAACCAGAGATTATTTTAAGTGAACCATCACCAGGAGGAGCCAGAAAAAAAAATGGATGAATCGCGAAGATCAAAGACAGGAATAAAGATCACAGTTTACACAATCAATTAAGCTCATTAATCCCATCTCATGTAAAACAAATGAAAAATGGGGCCCCAAATTGAAAAAAACAAAAAAGATCTAAATAATCCATCCATTCTTCCTTCCAAGTATTTTTGCACATAACCTCTGAGGTTTATTTGCAAACAGGTCAACCTCAACCAGACAGAATGTGAAAAAATGAACAAGAATACTCTTAGAGGCTGAAACTACCAGCTTAGTTTAGAGCTTTCCTAAACCCTAGAATTTGGGACCACCCTCTTGTGGCTTTACATAACATGATTTACCGTGAAAGTCCAATGAAAATGTTCAAGCATGCTTTTAGTTTATTACAAGTAAATGGACCGGCTAAACTTTCTTATAGAAAGATGATTGGTGAAATCCGATAATAAATAAAATTAAAATATCTGTCCGACATAGGGCATCAAGATGCAACCTAGGGTTTCTGTAAGCACAAGGGGGGACCACTTGTCAACTATCTTCTGTTCTTCACTCTTCATGAATGATGAGCTGCAACTGATACAAAGAGGTATGGAAGAACCTCCCACTAAATATGTTTCCCCATGAGAACACGATACATAAAACGAGACAGTACAAGAGGCCAAAGCTGAGAACCTTAAAAAGTTTTGCACAAACCATAGCAATTAAAGCAGGAATATGAGATGGTTTTCTTTTTATAGTACAATTTTGAAAACCTCTAGGAACTAGGACTAACTAAATATATCAGTGTGTGACTATTTGATGGTTTTTCCTGTTAAGATGTCTTTGGAATAAATGTTGTTTCCATGGACTCCGACCATGGAATCATGGTATCGAACTTCATAATCAGGTCACACCACATTAATTGTCAGCAATCGCCAACCAATGCTTCGGAAACTGGTATTGAACTGCAATGGGTGCACCCATTCACCAGGACAAAAGGCCAGAGGATTATGGATTACCCATGTGACCTCCGGCAGTCATCGTAGGCAAGTGCAACAATGATGCAAATTGCAATGTGCCCTTATTACACAATCCAAAATTAAGCAGCTTTGATCTGCATAAAATAATTATTCATCTAAGCATAATGGCCCAGGGGGCCAAGTTGATGCATATCGAAATACATCAAACGCTATGCTATCACGCGCTTGTGTGTGTGTGTGTGTGTGCATGTATCTGTGCGTATCTCGTAGATACATACTGTGTCTGTGGATCTTGATATAAGAAACAAAATGCAATCAATGTCTTTCCTTCTACTGTGGAAAAATGACAAGAAGAGTGTGACCCAGTAACACTCAATTTTGTTTTGAGCAAGAAATAACTCCACTGCACCCACAACAATTAAGTCTTTTAATGATCAAACTATGTACAATGCATAAAAAGGAACATTTTTACCAAACTATTTAATCGTTTTAATGTGGTCATATTCTGTTCAAGTCAATTGATTGATTGACATGGTCAAAGTTAGAAAAAATGTAATAGGAAATGTAAAGATTCATCAGTGGTGAAACAGCAAAGAGATCGAATATATTAGCATTGACAGAGTATATTCATCTCACATCATTACAACTGAATGTTTACCAAGTGAGCATGCATATAGATTCTATGACTTCAATTGAAGCATTGCCAATATCATGTAATTTGTTTATGTATGGATAGTAAGTATATTCTGAATTATTCCAAAGATATTGCCTCAAGATCATTTTTCATTGTAACTCAAAGGTGGGATTTTAGTAAGTATATTCTGAATTATTCCAAAGATATTGCCTCAAGATCATTTTTCCTTGTAACTCAAAGGTGGGATTTGTTTCAACTATTTAGAATAAGACATGGGTAGTCAGCCAAAATAATTAAACTAACCACAAGTGCCCTCAGACAAGTGTACACTAGCCAACCAAACTTTCCTGTCCAAATATATCAAGCTTTGGTTCACATTATCTAACATAAGCGTTCCACATTCAACATCCATCTAATAAGGCAAGTAAAAGAAACAATGTAAGCTGCTCATAAGTATTTCAGAATTTCAAGTAATTTGATTAACAAAAGCTTCTACATAACCCCAACCATCATCAATATCTGGTCCAACCCAATAACCAGCAATTGTTGTATGAGTATAGGAACTTACATCCAAAAAGGAAACAATTCCATCTAATGGCTTTGAGGATGATCGTAAATGATGATGACAGCTCAGATTCACAGAAAATAAGCCCCTATTTGAGCTGCAAGGAGAAAGATGATTGGTTCCTGCAAAAAAAGTTCCTAACATTATGAAAGCAAGCACAAAAGATGGATTGCTTACATGTACAACTACAATTCAATTATTTCCACATACAGTTTTCTATTCATGGCACCAGAATTTGGATCACTTTATGCTTTTCCATTTCTATGGTGCATGTGAAAAAATCTTAGTCTTTCAAATAAAAGTTAATTGGTGCACCAAAAAGTTGGATCTTCCAATCTTTCAATGCACTTCAAACGAAAACCCTTTCTCTTAGACAAACTAGTAAAACTTGCATGGAAGTTCCCGTACTGCGGAATTCAAACGGATTCAGCTGATTCCTTCTGAATTTCTTGATTTCAATTCAGCCGTGTATATTTTCAATATGAAAATCATAATTGCCATGATTTGTTTGCTTATCCTTGTAAAGACACGTATTTTTTAAAATGGGCATGTCACATAGCATTATATAGCAAGTGTTTCACAAGACGAAATGTAAATTCTAGTTACCATAGATTAGGGACATGAACCAAACTATAATTCAAAGAAATAATTTGCTTTTTTTAAAATAATATAACAGCTAATTATAAATTGTAAAAGGTAGCAATTCAAGAAAAATTGAAGAGCAAAACCTGATATGCTGATTGCCGCCTTTGCTAGTGCACCAAGGGCTTCTTTTCGCCAGCACATTTTCTAAGAGAAGACAACAAGACAGACAGACAAAGAGGAACACTTTTTATTTTCTCGGCAACCAAACAGCCGATAGTTCAAAGGAAATCGAAAAAATAACACTAGGTCTAGTAATTTACCTTGAGTGAGGTTGGCGGAGAGCAGAGACGAGTCGAGAAGCTTATCGAGACAAGGTACGCCATTGAAGGCTTGAAGCTCGCGCTAGAGCCCGGGAGGTTCTGGGTTTTGTGCGAAAATTTTGCTGTAATGAAACGACATCGTTCTGGTGTAATAAGTATGTTGCGTATAATTTGCCAATTTGGTGAGGGGGCTATTTAGTATCCATAACGAATTAATATTTTATCTAAAATATTGTATTACAAATGATGATACAAATATCTAATACAAACAATTTATTAGGGGTTAATATTTCCATCATTACAAGTCATTGGAGTCATACTTCCCACGTATGGATAAAAAAGGAAATTATTCTAAAGGGATAATATCTAATCCATTATGAAGGAATAACACTTAAAATAAAATTTTTTAAGAGTTATGAAAATAAAAAGAGAGGAAAAGTCTATTCCGATCCTAAATTCCATGGTCTTAGGAAACCAAATTCAAAATCATAAGAGTAAGGAAGCACATAGATACAAAATAAATGACTAAGGTATAGGATAAATATGTTTATTTCCATACAGTTAAATTCACATTCGCGTGCATAATAATGATGTGTGACATGTGTCATTAAGAAGAGAGTTTAAGGCAAAACCTTAGATCCACATTACCCATCATTTATAAATAGGCACCATCTCAATAAGAACAGAGTCTTTGGCCTTAAAAAAGCACTATTGATATCCAGAGTAGGGTTGGCAATTTACAAGCCTGGCCTGAGCTTTTGCAGGCCCAGGCTGATGTATCCATAAGTAGCTCTAAGCCCACTAAAAGCCCATCCAGTCATGAGCACCAGGCCCGGGCTGAGCTCGAGCTTTTATAATTTTTTTAAAATAAATTTTTAATAAAAGTATAAACTATAAATTTTTTAAAAAAACTTAAATTATAAATGATTATGCAATACATGATTATCTAACATACAAAATAATAACAATATAATATAATAAACTATAAACATTAATATAAAAAGTAAATTATTATTAGATTTTGATATTTTTATTTAATTTTTTTGTTTTCTTTTTCTTTTTTTAATTAAAATTTTTTATTTTATATAATATAAAGCCTGAGCTTGAAAATACTAATAATACAACATAATAAACTATAAACAATAATATAAAAAGTAAGCTAATATTAGATTTTAATATTTTTATTTAATTATTTATTTATTTTTTTGTTTTTTAATTTGAATTTTTTATTTTATATAATATAAAGCTCGGGTTAAGCCCGAGCTTTATACATTAAGCCCATATCCAAGGCTGCTATCAATGGACTTTGAATTTTTGAGTCAATGTCTTTAAATTCATCATGCGGGCCAGGCCTAATCGTGCTTGGATTGGCATGAGCTTTTTTGCTAAGCCTAATCCAGAGAGAGAAACCCATCTTATCCATCTTTCTCTTTTTTTTTTTTTAATTTTGATCAAACATTAACTTGGACATCAGAATGTCTTTTTCAGGTACTCATCCTGTCAGATTCGAGGTCAACGATAATGAGAAGTTCTCTACCAATTACAAATATACATGAAAGTAAAATTCTAGCACCTTTGTTGCCGTTGTTTGTGAAGAACTTGCAAGTTGAAAGCCATTTTCTCTCATTAAAACCTACACATCCACCATTATATACTCACATTTTGAGATAACATTTGGTTGTGTATGGTTATAAAAAGAGGTGAATACTTATATATACTCATTAAAAATGGGTTTATGTTGAGTCCCAAGCTTTAAAAATGATTAAAAAGGTAATAAAGCCAAAAATTCAAGCTCAAAAATGGAGATTTTTTCTTTAAGTGGGTTGCTAAAGATAAAGAGTAAAGAAAATAAAAAACCTATTTTGTCAACACACAACTTTGACTGAACTATAAAAGTTAAGATAGTAAAAAAAAGGTCAAAATGGTCTTTGAAACTAAAACCAAGACCAATTTATCTTTTATTTTATTTTATCTTCATTTTCTTTTTAATTATGCTAATTAGGAATGGCAATTTGATCTGACTCTAATTTTGGCCTAATTGACCCGACTCGAATTTTTCAGGCTTGGACTTGAATATTTGGATTTCAGGTTGGGCTTAGGCTAAAATTTTGGGTCCGATCAAATTTTGGGTTAGGGTCGGGCTTAATTCGACCCGACTCGACCTTTTATTAAATTAAACACACACACACACACACACACACACATGAGTACACTCATCACAATCACACATGCGGACATCACAATCTCACACTCACACAATTCACAATCATAGTCACAGATTCACGAAACCAAACCCAGCAAATGCCAATTACCAAACTCACAAACCTTAAGTTAACCACCGACAGCCAGTGCTGTCGCGCGTTAACTGCGAGCCTGCCTTGTGGTTGCCATTGCTCACCTTCTCCAATTAGTCACGAGTTGTCTTCCACTGCCATTATCTCGACCGAGTGACGCTGCGAGTTGAATCAGCCAGCTCCAAGCCTCCAATCAATTGCGCGATGCCACGAGTTGAACCAGCCTTACATTGTCTCATCGTTGCTGTCAGCTGACGAGGAGGGATCAAGAGGGGTTGAGTCTGGTTGACCGATTGAGTGAGTCACTGCCTCCAGCTTTGGTAACTTCATAATTCATAAATATTAATTAATTTTTTTTCATTTAAGCTTATAAATTAATTTAGAATTTTAGCTAAATATATTTATAATAATTATAATGTCTGTAAATATTATATTTTAGTTAACTATAAGGCTATATGAGATTATAAATATTAATTATTAAGTTGCAATTGTAAATTAAATTTAAATTATTATGTTATACATATTAATTATTAAGCTCATAAATTAATTTAGAATTTTAGCTAAATATATTCATGATAATTATTTAGTTACTGTAAATATTATATTTGAGTTAAATATTAAGTCTATATAAGGTTACAAATATTAATTATTATGTTGTAATTGAAAATTAAGTTTAATCATATTTTAAGTTTATAAATTAACGTAAAATTTATAAGTTCAATCATATTTTAAGTTTATGAATTAATTTAAAATTGTTATGCATTTAATTTAGGTCATAATGTCAAATTCAGATGCACGGAAAGAAAATTCACATAATGATTTTCATGAGGACGAAGAGAATAGAAATGATGACATTCAAGACATTGAAGGGGTCCAAGAGGTATCTCATAATGATGATGGGGTACAACAAAGTAGTAATAAAAAAAAAGTGAGGGGCTCGAGAACCATCTTATGTTTGGGGACACTTATCAAAGATAACCATTAATGGTGAATTGAAGGCAAAATGTAACCATTGTCGAGCTAAATTGATAGCATCTAGTAATAATGGAACCTCGCATTTGGATAGACACTTGAAAAAATATAAGGCAAAGGATGTTCCCTCAATTTCTAATAGCCTACAAAAAACTTTTGGCATGACGAGGAAAGATGTTGGAACAAGTTATGTTGAGGCGAAAGAATTTGATCCAATTGTTGCTCGGCAAAAGATTGCAACCTTGGTTGTAAAACATGAGTTACAACTTAATTTTGTGGGATATGATGTATTTAGGGATTTGATTTCTTATGCCAAGCCTTTGGTGAAAAATTTGAGTAGAGACACTTTAAAGAGTGAAATCCTGAAATTGTATGAAGCTGAAAAGGCAAAAATAATGGCTTTGTTGGAGAATAATGATAGAAGGGTAGTGATTACTACAAACATGTAGACTGTGAGTAATCAAAAGAAGGTGTACACAATTATTATGGAACATTTTGTGGATAAGTCTTAACGGTTACAAAGTCAAATTTTAAGGTACTTTTCTTATTAATTGATATTTATTTTTAATTCAATTTAATTAATTCTAAAATTTAGTTTTTTTTTTGCAATGAATAGGTTAATATATTTGCAAAGTCAGTATTATATTTATTTATTTCTAATTCAATTTAATTAATTCTAAAATTTAGTTATTGGTAATGAATAGGTTCATATATTTGCAAAGTCGGTATTATGTTTATTTATTTCTAATTCAATTTAATTAATTTTAAAATTTAGTTTTTTGGTAATGAATAGGTTAATATGTTTGCAAAGTTGGAATTATGTTTATTTATTTCTAATTCAATTTAATTAATTCTAAAATTTAGTTATTGGTAATGAATAGGTTCATATATTTGCAAAGTCGGTATTATGTTTATTTATTTCTAATTCAATTTAATTAATTTTAAAATTTAGTTTTTTGGTAATGAATAGGTTAATATGTTTGCAAAGTTGGAATTATGTTTATTTATTTCTAATTCAATTTAATTAATTCTAAAATTTAGTTATTGGTAATGAATAGGTTCATATATTTGCAAAGTCGGTATTATGTTTATTTATTTCTAATTCAATTTAATTAATTTTAAAATTTAGTTTTTTGGTAATGAATAGGTTAATATGTTTGCAAAGTTGGAATTATGTTTATTTATTTCTAATTCAATTTAATTAATTCTAAAATTTAGTTTTTGGTAATGAATAAGTTAATATATTTGTAAAGTCGGTATTATGTTTATTTATTTCTAATTCAATTTAATTAATTCTAAAATGTAGTCTTTTAGTAATGAATAGATTCATATATTTGCCAGCCCCACATACTGCTAAACTTCTTTCTGAAGCATTTTTTAAATATTTGTTGGATTGGAATGTAGATAGAAGGATATCAGTTGTAACTTTAGATAATCGTTCCACTAATGATGCTATGGTTAATAGGTTGATGGGATTGATTCCAATTGATTCTATACTAATGGGTAGGGATTTTGTTCATATGAGGTGTCTGGCTCATATTTTAAACTTAATTGTGAAGGAGAGGATGAAAGTGATTGAGGAGTGGATTACAAAGATTAGGGATAGTGTGGCTTATTGGACGAGAACACCAAAGAGAGTAGAAATTTTTGAGATAACTGCACGTCAATTACAAGTCAAGTGTGAGAAAAAAGTTACTTCTTGATTGTGTAACTAGATGAAATTCTACATATGTTAGCTTGATGTTGCTGTGAAATATAAAAATATCTTTTCTAGACTGCAGCAACGCGACAAACACTACACCTCTTTGCCAAAAGAGAATGAGAGATGGCTGAAAAGATGTTGCAATATTTACTATCGTTTTACTCGATGACAGAGTTATTTTCAGGTACACAATATCCCACATCTAATTAATTAGTGTTAAAAATTGTATATTTATTAAAGGATAAAAATGTTATTTTGTGTATATATTATAATTATATTTGTATTCATGTAATATATTAAGAATTATTAATTATATTTAAATTATATTTAATTTTGAGTATTTTTGTGTATTTATTAGGTAAAATATTGATTTCACGTAATTCGAGACTCCAAATGAAAAAATGAAGGTCAAATTTAGATTCCGGAGGTCCGAAAACCTTAGGATGGGTCAAGACCGGCTTAAAATTCAGCTTTTGAAAGAAAATTGACTTTTTCAGTTGACCAAGTATTGATTGGATGATAAAATGAGTTTACAATAGATATGGATGCACTGGATAGCTGTCAATTTTGACTAAATCTTAGCCGTTCATTATTCAATGGCCAAGATTGTGCCACGTGACAATGGTTGGTGAAGCAAGTTGAAGGATTCGAATCTTTGTATTTGGGTCGACCCGATCACCCATTAACCCGCCAGATCTCTAAAAGGGAATTTTTCTGAGCTTAGTGATGTTTGTTTGGTTAATTCAATTAAATTAAATAAGCAACTTGAATATGATACTTCTAATATAAATTTGTTGCTTGACTCTGCTCAGACTTTACAAAATGATGATGAGAAACTAGAATTTGACGAGCTTGGAATCATTGAAAAGACTGAACAACAAGAAGCACCAAAATTGCAATTGAAACCTTTGCCGGAGGGATTAAAGTACGTCTATCTTAGGGAAGAACAAACTTATCTTGTTGTAATTTCTTCTACTCTATCAAGCGACCAAGAAGGTAAGTTGTTATCTATTCTTAAAAAGCATAAAAACACAATTAGATGGACTTTAAATGATATTAAAGGTATTAATCCTTTAATTTGCACACACAGAATCAATTTAGAAGAAAATGATAAAACATGTCAACAACCTCAAAGAAGATTAAACCCACACATGAAAGAAGTAGTGAAAACAGAAGTCCTTAAATTACTTGATGCATGAATTATCTGCCCTATCTCTGATAGTAAGTGGGTAAACCCTACACAAGTAGTGCATAAAAAATCTGGAATCACTGTTGTCAAGAATGATAAAGGTGAATTAATCCCAACACGAATTACATCTAGTTGGCGCATGTGCATTGATTATAGAAAGTTAAATGAAGCCATTAGAAAAGATCATTTTCCATTGCCATTTCTTGACCAAATCTTAGAAAGAGTAGCTGAACATCCTTACTACTATTTTTTAGATGGATATTCAGGTTATTGCCAAATTCCTATAGTACTTGAAGATCAAGAAAAGACCACATTTACTTGTCCCTTTGGAACATTTGCATTTAAAAGAATGTCATTTGGACTTTGTAATGCTCCTGCAACATTTCAAATATGCATGCTAAGTATTTTCAGTGATATGGTTGAACATTGTTTAGAGGTCTTTATGGATGATTTGACTGTGTTTGGGAATTCTTTTGATGATTGCCTTGATAATTTAGAAAAAGTTTTAAAAATGTGTGTTGAAAAAAAACTTGTGCTAAATTGGAAAAAATGCCATAACATGGTTACTTTTGGAATTGTTTTGGGTCATGTTGTATCTGTTAAAGGAATTGAAGTTGACAAAGCAAAAATTGAAGTCATATTTAAATTACCACCACAAAAAACAATTAGAGATGTGAGATCCTTTCTAGGATATGCAGGATTTTATAAGAGGTACTGCCATATCTAAACCACTTTGTAACCTTTTATTAAAAGATGCACTATTTGAATGAACTGTTGATTGTAAAAAATCTTTTGAGAAAATAATTTGTCTTTTAACATATGCACCCATTATCCAATCCCCTGATTAGTCTTTGTCTTTTGAATTAATGTGTGATGCAAGTGACTTTGCCGTTAGTGCTGTTTTAGGACAAAGAATGGATAGTAAGCCTTTTGTGATTTACTATGTGAGTAAGACTTTGGATAGTACTCAAATGAATTATTCAACAACTGAAAAAGAATTACGTGCTGTAGTATTTGCATTAAACAAATTTCGTTCGTATTTGCTTGGTTTTAAATCCATTATTTTTACTGACTATGCTGCTGTGAGATATTTAATGACTAAACCGAATGCCAAACCAAGACTAATTCGTTAGATTTTGTTACTTCAAGAATTTGATCTCACCATCAAGGATAAAAACGGTGCTGAAAATGTCGTTACTGATCATTTATCAAGACTCACATCTGAAATTTGCACAGATATAACACCCATTAATGATTCTTTCCCTGATGAATTTCTATTTTCTGTGACTTCAATGCTATGGTATGCTAACATTGTTAATTTCCTTGTTATAGGTAAAATGCCTTTGCAACGGAATAGTCAAGAGAAGAAGAAAGTTTTGGTTGAGGTAAAAAAATTTTATTGGGATGATCCTTACTTGTTCAAATATTGTCCTGATCAAATTTTTTGGCGCTGTATTCCAAACGATGAGGTAAGTAGTGTCATTAATTTTTGTCATTTTGAAGCATGTGGTGGATACTTTTCTTCAAGAAAAACTACAGCTAAAATTTTACAATGTGGATTTTATTGGCCTACCATATTCAAAGACACATGAATTTTGTAAAACTTGTGAAAATTGTCAAAAATTGGGATCAATTACTAAAAGAAACATGATGCCTTTAAATCCCATACTTGAGATTGAAATATTTGACTGTTGGGGAATTAATTTCATGGGTCTATTTCCACCATCTTTTGGATTTGTGTACATATTAGTTGCAATTGATTATGTCTCAAAATGGATTGAAGTAATTTCTTGTCGAAATAATAATAGCAAAACTGTGGTTAAATTTTTAAGAGAAAATCTTTTAAGTCGATTTGGGTTCCTCGAGCCATTATCAGTGATGGAAGTAAGTATTTTTGTAATAAGTCATTTGAGTCTTTAATGAAGAAATATGGAATTGTACATAAAATTGCTACCTCTTATCATCCTCAAACAAATGGTCAAGTTGAATTAGCAAATAGGGATAGAAAACAAATTTTAAAAAAGATGATTAACCCAACCCGTAAAGATTAGGTAAAATATTGATTTCACGTAATTCGAGGCTCCAAATGGGAAAATAAAGGTCAAATTTGGATTCCGAAGGTCCGAAAACTTTAGGATAGGTCAAGACTGGCTTAAAATCCAGCTTTTGGAAGAAAATTGACTTTTGCAGTTGACCAAGTATTGATTGGATGATAAAATGAACTTATAATAGATATGGATGCACTGGATAGCTGTCAATTTTGACTAAATCTCAGCCGCTCATTATTCAATGGCCAAGATTGTGCCATGTGGCAATGGTTGGTGAAGCAAGTTGAAGGATCCGAATATTTGTATTTGGGTCGACCCGATCCACCCATTAACACGCCAAATCTCAACCGTTTTTTGATCAAATCAGACGTTTCATATGATGCCACATGTAAGGTTGACTTTTGAAGTTTGACCAGTCGTTGGATCTTGATCTAATGGTTGTGTAGAGAGCATGCATCAAGCTTATCATAAAACGCAAAGCACTGGATTATGAATTTATTTTTCTATAAATTGAGCCTCATTTTCATTTTTTTTTCATCCCTCTTCTTCTCAAATTCTCTCAATCCCCTTGTAATCCTCTTTGCCACGTTTGTTTTAATATTTTGTGTAATTATTTTCATAAATAATATTAGTTTTATTTTTAATTTTAGTTGTTTTATTTCCTTTTAATTATAAGTAATTTAATTTCAAGAATTATTTTTATTTCAATCACGCTTAGTTAAATAATAATAGTTAGGGTAAGGTGAAACTCTTGAGAAATAAATATGATTTAATCAAATTCTATTTTTAATTATATAAATTAAATTATTTTCTAATTAATTTTATACGTATTTTATATTTTAAAATTTTGATTTATTGTAGACAAAAAAAAAAATAGATTTTGGCACAATAAATTCTTAATATCTTAATATAAGATATGGTAACTTTGTATCTTGATTTATTGTAGACAAATTAAACTTTGGCACAATAAATACTTAATCCATAATAAAATTAATGAGAAAAATAATAATTTATATAATTAATCTTTAGGTCAATAAATCTAAATAAAAATAGCAAAAATAATTGTTAAATTTTATTTACTATTAAGAGTGAATCTATAACCCTAACTAATTCAATTTCATAGTTTCACTTAAATTAAATTTCATATATTCAAGTTTTATTTTTATTTTTATTTTTATTTTTAGAAAAAAATAAAATAAACAAAT
Organism: Luvunga scandens; assembly: GCA_030449905.1. Classification (NCBI taxonomy): domain Eukaryota; kingdom Viridiplantae; phylum Streptophyta; class Magnoliopsida; order Sapindales; family Rutaceae; genus Luvunga; species Luvunga scandens. The sequence goes on from JASUUG010000798.1 coordinate 6,949,880, forward strand.
TAAATTTTTTCTCTGTGGATTGATCTCGGACTCACCGAGCTATAATACAACAAGACATTCTTATATTTGGGAGTTGGAAATCACACTAATTTTTTTTTTTCAATGATATGTGAAATGAGGTTAATCTGGATGAATGAGAACTTTCTAATGTGCCTATAGTTAGAAAAATTGTTGGTCGAATGATTATAAAATTTGATAAATATTAGGCCCAAATTCATGGGATTTTGGTGATTGTTATTATTCTTAATCCGAGGTTTAAAATGAAATTGATTAATTATTATTTTCCACAACTTTATGGTGAGGGTGCTGCAAATGAAATATAAAATGTATGCAATTTAAGTAACGATTTGGTTAAGTTTTATGAATGTAAGAATGAGAATGTAATTGATGCGATTGTTGGTGAATCTTCTTTGGTCAATGTTCGCTTTAATTTTAATATAAGAATTGGCTGTAAATTTTTTGATATAAATAAGTTTGTGGCATTTGCAGGCTAAAATAGTGAGGGTATAGTATGTGACACGACTCAGAGGTGTTATAATTGTAATATAACTTGATGAATCTGGGGTCGAACCACAGTGATTTAAAATCTAGTAGTCATTTTATTGTAACAAAGAAAATTAATTATGTGAAAAGAAATTAATAAGAATTAAGTTTAAAAATATGCTAAAGTTATAGGATCTACTCTTGAATTTCAAATTATAACAACTCTCTCATATTTGTATTTTATATTTATCTTGCTAGTTAATTATTATGCCATTTAATTCTTAACAAATCATTAATGTGATAAATATGAGGACTAAGTACCCAATGTGCCACAACTATATTGAAGTATTAACATTATGTCAAAATATCATATAAATAAAAAAAGATCGCAATCTCTAAATTAACATGATATAAAAAAAACTGATAAAGAAAAAAAATACACAAATAGAATAAATTTTAAAACTTAGTTGAGAGAGTAATTAATTTGAATTCTTGAGCTTCACCTTTCACCACAGTTCATAAAATTTAGTCACTCATACTAAAAAATAAAATACTTATTTTATTTAACAAATTTTTGAAATATATTACAGGTTTAACAAATTTTTGAAATATATTACAGGTGAACTGATAACATAAAAAAAAAATAAGAAAAAGAATTCATTAGCTTCAGCTTAGCTCCTAACTTTCTCCAACTCTTCTCTTTTTTCTCTCTCTCTGGCTCTTTTTTTCTCTCCCTCTCACCCACCTTTTATAGGCAAAGATCAACACTTTTTTCTTTTCTTTTATTAATAGTTATTTTATTTTATTTTATACACACACATACACACACTAAAAAGTATGTTGTTCAGGTGGCAAAATCACACCATTATTGCTTCTTTGTCTTCTTTTTTTTTTATTCTTTATTTTTTTATCTCTCTTCAATAATGTATTCCAATGACTCTAGTAATTCTTCTTTATTCCCACTTTCAGTTCTAACTCCTTCTTTATTCCTAAAATATTTACAATAAAAAAAATTAACATACTACAAATTAATTTTAATATAAAAATATTTTAAGGGAATGTTAAGATAATTTAGGAATAATGAGTACATTAATCAACAATATAAGTGAAAAATTAATAATTTTAAACTTATTAAATGTACATTTTTTAGTGTTAATCAGTATCGAAGTCCGACCTTAAGAGATACTTAGAAGAGCCTTTAGTGAAATCCATTTCGGACTTTGATATTCTGAATTAGTAGAAGGTGAATCAAGTCAAATACCCTATCTTGGCTCAAATGGCCAAGGATACTTTAGCTATTCCCGTAACAATTATTGCCTCTGAATTTACATTTAACACTGGAGGTAGAGTCTTGACTCCACTTCAGAGTAGACTTCATCATACAACATTGGAAATGCTTATGTGCACTCAACATTTGTTATGGGTGAGCTCCAAATGTACGAATATAAATAATGTACAAAATATTTAAATAATTGGTTTAGTAATAATTTCAAAAACTTAAATTATTTTCTCACTTTCTTTTTCTTTTTTTTTAAGGTAAAATTCTCGAAAGTAAAATTTTTACTGGAGAGGAATTTGTGGATGAAGATGAAAGAGGCTTGCAAGTATTGGAGTAGTTTTTTTTAATGTTTTGTTGTGGAATTTAATTATGTGTTTTTTTTAGGAAGGTCCATACATGCTCATGCTTGTGTTGTGTTGTGCACACTATGTATTTCGAGTTGTGTTTAATTTTTTTTGCTTCAACCCAGCTCGGCACACGTGTCATGTCCACTTGCGTTGTGTTGTACCTAAGAAAAAAAAGCTCAATAATTTTTTTTTATTTTTTTATTTTTTTTAAGAGTGCATGTCAAGTTGTTGGTGTACTTTTTTCAAATCTATATACTTTTTTTGATCCATGTGCCTTTATTTAAATTTAATAAAATTAAAAATTCAAAACTCAAACCCATATTCAATAATAATAAATGAATAATAATAAAAGAATGTAATATTAATTACTAAATTTAACCTAATGGTATTAGAAATCATTTTTAATACTTAACAACAAATTTTTCTTAAGAGTTAACTTAATTGTTAATTTGGACTTATATAAAGTTATAGATCATAGTTCACAATAGTATTAATATATATTTATAAAATCATGATATTTATAATTTTATGTATTAAAATCATGATATTAATTATTTATTTAATAAATTATAAACATAAATCAATTACAATATTTTTGTTGAAAGTAAGAATTAAACAAATTTAAAATATTCAATTTTAAATTATTTGTAAAATCATAAAATTTTAAGCTTATTTTCATTAAAAAGTGAAACGTGCTTATTGTGAATTTTTTTCACGTGCCATGCTTTAGCCCATTCTAATTGTGCCACACGTTAAGGCCAGCGTGCCTAAAATTCTATGTCTAGCCCAGCTCACGCGTGTGCCATGTCGTGTTGTACTATGTTGTACCGCGTGTCTCACTGAAATGTGCTCGTGATGTGTTGTGCCATGTGTTGTTTGGCCCATTGGCCATCTTTATCCTAAGCCAACAAAGAAAAAAAAAATACTTTCTTCGGCCAAAAATAAAAAATAGTTCTATAAAAATATTCCTCAACAATATGTCACTTTTCCTTATGCTAAGAAGGAGGAAAAATTTTCATAGGCCAACAAAGAGGAAAAACTTCTCTCGGCTAACAAGGAAGAAAAATTATTTAATAATATTCATATAGAATTGTTCAATTTTCTCTATGCTAATAAGGAAGATAAACTTTCTTAGGTTAACAAGAAGAAAAATTCCTTCAAAATAGTTGACTTTTTTATGCCATTATAGAGGAAACACTTCCGTAGCCCACCAACAAGGAGAATAAGTTCCGTTATAATAATCCTCTAGAATATATTACTTCCTAGCCCAACAAAGAGGAAAAACTTTTCAAGGCCAATAAGGAGAAAAATTTCCGTAATAATATTATTGTAAAATAGATCACTTTTCGTTAAGCCGACAAAGAGAAAAAGTTAGGCCAATATAGAGGAGAAGTTCCATGATTATTACCTTCAAACATTAATAACAATAGCCTAGTTGTTACTAATTTGAGGAGGGATTAACACCCCATTAAATATTTAGTATATAGAAACTTTAAGACTATCCACATTCTATAAAGAAAATTTCCACAAGCAATATTATCGGATAATAATATCCAATGTTGCAACAACCCCAATTTCATGGAGAAAAATTTCACTAGTAAAGTTCCTAGATTATTGAAGTTCTAATCATGAAATCATCATAATCAGAATAGTGCAATTATACAACGAAACTATACAAGTTTTCAAATGTGCACAACCTCTAAGTTTAAGAATGGATTTGCCTAGAATCGAAAGAGATATGAAGAAGCAAAACCTACCACCAGAACAAAAAGCGAAATTAAGAATAATAAACATTTGAAATCAAAAGCTACATCTAGAACTTTGAAGGCACTCAAGCCATGGCCCCAAAAAAAAAAAAAGCCAACACCCAATAAGGCAAACAAATGCCAAGGCCACGAGAGCAAGTTAGACCAAGAAAAGGGCAATCCTTGTAAGACAACCGAAGGTTAAAAAAAAAAAGGTCAATAAACAATGGCTAAGGAAAAACTAAGGCAAACAAAAGCCAAGGCCACGAGAGCATGTTAGACCAAGAAAAAGGCAATGCCTGTAAGACAACCGAAGGTTAAAAAAAAGGTCAACAAACAATGCCTAAGGAAAAATTAAGGCAAACAAAAGCCAAAGCCACAAGAGCAAGCCAAACCAAGAAAAAGTCATTTTTCACTCCTTCGAGAAGGTTGAAAAACTCTATAATAATATTTTTGCAAAGTCACTCACTTTTTCCTTAGGCTAAGAAAGAGGAAAAAAATTGCCTACACTAACAGTGAAGAAAAGTTTTCTTAGGCCAACAAGTAAGAAATATTTCTTAATAACATTCAATCATAATAGCTCACATTTCCCTAGGCCAACAAAGAATGAAAAATTCTCAAGGCCAATAAAGAGAAAAAGTTCCGTAATAGCACATGCATGAAATAAATGGCGTAGGTACATAATAAATATATTTGTTTTCCTACAATCAAATTCACATCCATATACACAATGACAATGGGTGACACATATCATTAGAAAGAGAGTTTAAGGTAAAATCCTAGATCCATGTCACCCGCCATCTATAAATAGGCACCATCTAAATAAGAAAAAGGTCTTTAGCCTCTAAAAAAGTATTGTTCATATCTAATGAGAAACTCATCTTCTCTATCTTTTTACTTTCTTTAATCTTTGATCAAACACTAATTTAAAAGTTGGAGTGTCTTTTTTAAGAATTCATCCCATCAGATTCAAGGCCAACGATCATGACAAATTCTTTACAAACTATAAATATGTGTGAAGGTAAAATTCTAGCACCTTCACTCATAAAAGAAAAAAAAAATGAAAGTACTAATTCAATATATACCACTTTTTTACTTTAGAACCTACATAGCATGTTTTGTATGCCGAAGTAGACTACATTGGATTGGGTTAAATTGTATATATATAAAATTGGGGCCATCTACAGTACACAATACATGCAAAAAAAGAGGATCAATAAATATGAAACACCCACCATTAAACATGAAACACATACCATTAAATTTGATATCGGGGATCATTAAACTTGAAACTTAAGACCATTAACTTTAATTTTAAATTTAATGATGGATGTTTCATATTTAATGGTAGTTGTTTCATGTTTATTGGTCTTTTTTTTTGTCATGTATGCAATATATACGTTTATTGTAGCTTAAGCCATAAAATTGACTTTTGTTTATTTTAGCACATATGATTGAATTGACTAATTGAAGTAAAGTCGAAAAAATTTAAAAATGTACTACATTAATTTATACTATCAAGACGAAGAAAATTGGAAAACCTGCAAAGAAAGCAATGAAAAGGAACAAATATTAGCTCTAACATTAACTTAATATCAAAATGGCATCGCTTCTGTTTTGTCTCAAATTTTCTCAATGTGAACTTCATCAACTGAAATACATATTCACAAATTAAACAATGTAATATGCTCCCCGGTGAAAATACCAAAATTTCTCACTTATAATATTGCAGCAGTACAAATCTGAATAATTTCTACATGTATTCCGGGGAAAAACAATAAATAATAAATAAAGATCACCCTCCATCACTCCTCACTGGTGAGGTTTCTTGTTCAAGTTATCTCCATTTTATCTGTTGAAAAAATCCAGAGCCGGTGAATCAATCCACAGAAGAAAAACATTTAGCTCCTTCACAATTGTCAGGTCACCAGCATGATGCAGATTGAGCATTAGGGTCACTGCTGTAATCCTACAAGAATTTATTATCCAGAATTCATAATGCAAAATCGAAGTGCCACAATCTGAACATGTATTTTGATGAAAGTAAATAAGAATCACAAGGCAAAGGAAGAACATACAATTTATGGCCCATTTTGCATTCCATGTGAACTCTTGGACTTATGCTTTGATTTCTTTTCCCGTTTCTTACTCCTGCAAAAGCAATCAGATACAAGCTGTGTTTATTGTGGACAAACCAGTGTACTAGAACAAGGGTAATATCAAGATGGAACAAGTATTATAGAGAATACTCGTCATGTGAGCCATGGCCCCAACAAGATTTCAGTTTTCTGTTGATGTGCTTCATATCCTTTTCTGAGGGGAACTTATATTTCATTACCTGTGTTCATAGCCAACACCAAGAAAAAAATACTAGATTTACTAATGAAAATCAGGAGAAATGATGTCATATTCATTTTGCATGTGGAGTCTTCTTAAGCCTCCAGTTTTCTATCTCAAAGTAATACGAAAGCAATTTAAGTCAAATTCTTCTGAGATAGTGATAAAATGTGATAAATTAGTACCCAGGAATCTATGGCGTCTAAATTTTCAGTGAGGTCTGAAATGGTGTGTCCAGAATTTTGACGAGATAGAATGCTGCTCAAGTAACTGCATCGAAGTATAAACGTATGGTCAGGATCAAGAATTTAAGCCCAAAATGTTATGATTGAGAGATGTGTATACGATATGCCAAAAAAAAGGGGTAAATTGCATATATTCATAACCATAATCCATCGAAAATTCATAAAGCAGTAGAAATACCTCTCGAAGTCAACAACTCTATGCAACTTGTTTGAATTTCGTAAAGCAGCCAATGCCAACTGCATCATGCCAATAGATTAGCAAAGTTAAAAAGGTGAAAGAACATATAAATGTTCAAATGACAATCCAAACCCACAAATTGAGAATTGGATTTCGTTAAGAGTTTGAAAAAGAAAATGAACTGCAGGAGGACAACTACGAATGGCAAAAGCCCCAGAGTTGCTAGCACTAGGGAAACCTACAAGGGACGTGCGATACTTGAACATCAAAAATTAAAATGAGAGCTACTTTGGTTCTTACATTTGTTTTTCCCTGCTTTAAGGTGCTCAACCAATGATACAAAAACCTTCCTTCCCTAACTTCTCAACCTTTTAGAACATTAACTAACACTCAAAACCCCAAAGCATTTTTTACAAGGGAGACAAATAATACCAGCAGAAGCTGTCAGTTCCTTAACTTCCTTTCTGTTATGGTAGAAGTAGATTAACATCCTACGATGTACAAATTATTTAAGACAAAAAAACATACAAATCTTTAGTTAACATAATGAGAAGAATTATATTGGATGTCCAAAGAACGATTAATAAATTATTATGCCGAACAGAAAAGAAGAATCTTTATGATCTCTATGTTTCACCTCTTAGTGTCTATACTGTCTGCTTCAAGGAAATTTGAAAGATCTTTAAAGTTCAAAAGTTAATCAGAGTAATTAAAGCATCTGCTGTAACAAGGCATCTGTATGACCAACAATACCTGCCCAGGGGGGAATAGAAGTGGTGCATCAGTAAGCATGATTTTGTCAACTTCCAACTTTGCAGTTTCGTGCAAATCCTACAATATATTAACACATGAAATAGAACTACAATATATCAACACATGAGATAGATAATTAGGGATGGTCAGGAATAAGGACAAGTACAATGAACCACATCAAATAATCATTAAGCACATACAAAAGTAACGTTATATATAACCATTACAACTAAACAGCATAAATTGGCTTCTATTTGCTGTACAGGAATATTCTTCAATTAGCTTCGCCTTTATACTATCATAGTGCAGAAATGGGGTAAAAGTTATGTAGCCATAATGCTTTTACCTACTCATCTTGCATATCAACGTTTTCTCTAGTGAAGACACTATAAGGACATAAAACTAAAAATCTCCTAAATTTTCACATGACAACACAAAAGTGCATAAAACAACAATGGAAACTAACAAAACCGAAAACACGAGGAAATACTGCTGTATCACTCCACACTTTAGATCATTATGCCTAACATCTATAACTGGTGAAGGTGGACTTGTAGTCAAGCTTCCTTCAACATTCGCGAGGGCCAATTCAAAATTTTAAACAGATTGTTAATCGTCACATGATTCTGCTGTTGTTTTGGTTTCCTAATCATATTTTAGCACAAAATTATTCACACACATCGTATGAATCTCGCCAGCACTTTTTAAAGTAACATGAAAAATTGCAGCTCTTCCTGAGAAGGCTTTCAGAATTCAAATTGAATGAGACACAATGACAAAGGATAAACCATTACTTTCAGCATCTGTAATTCGCCATTCTTCACTTGGCAGAAATCCCATGGATCCGAATTTTATTACCAACAATTGCGGTTGCAGCCACAGGATTAGGAAGAAAACATAAGTCAAGAAGCAAACAGAACCCAAGTTATGAAGATTTTCTTGTACATATATGAAAGAGGAGGCTAAGAATTGTTTAACCAATCTTACTTCCATATCATTAATAAATCCTTCAAGTGGACGATATGGTGCATAAACGATAAGATCAAATTCCAAACCCTGCATGATAGAATATGTTTGGAATCAGGTACCCAAAAGAAAAAAAAAAGGGACAAGACGATAAGATATGAGCTCAAAATTATGCCTGATAAACAATCATTTCATAGTTGAGAATCATTTGATGATCCTGTGAAATTCCCTTGCCAAGCTCCTCTGCTGAAACATGATTTTCCTCTATCTTACAAGCTGCATATACACAAGTTAACCTGCACTCATGAAGAAGGAATTTCATAATAATTATAGTTAAGCAATGATTAAGTAAACAATTGAACATTCAAGGATGATCATATAAGAACAGTATGGCACCAGGTACATGATTGAACAAAAAAAAAATGAAGGAAAAGGAAACACAGAGAGGAAGCAAATTCCACTTGGAAAGGGAGAGAAGAGGGGAAGCTAACTGTTAAAAAAACAAACATATCTACCAACTAACCCCTAAGTAGCCCACTGATTTCCTCATGCCGTCAAGTCCAAACATCTTTGCAAACACTTGTGTGTTACATTTTATACTCCCTTCGAAATTCGTACTGAATATCACAAGAGCATTTGCAAACTTTTGGGAATGTAAGTAATAGAGATTTGCATGAATCATACATTATATTTTTTGGGTGATGTTCCATGACCGACCATTGCAGATAGAACCTTTTGAAGTATAACAGAGCCGTTGCCTGCAGGCATGAACAAATCCCAGAGGGATGTTTGTCAGGGGGAAGTAAATAAAACCAGTATGAATTCTCATCTTCTCTTTTAGAAAAATTCTTTCACGATCATAATGTTCTACATACAGGAAAACAGACCTGAATTTTATTAGGAAAATAGAATGCATTGCATACTTCACGAAGTTTATTCTCATAAAATACTCGCATAGACTGTTCCTCTTCAATATTGATGGGTTTTGGACGAGAATGCTTTTCAGCTGATATACAATCAAGAAGACTGTTAGTGATCAAAACCTCTAGCAAATGGTTCACTAAAGGAAAATTAAATAGAAAACAAGAAAAATGAGCCAGAACAAACAGAAAGCACTTACTGTTGTCCTTTGCATTAGTTTGAGGTTCTGGGTATGAAAATGACCCATCAACATCAACTTCCATTTGTGTTGTTCCATACTTTAATATCAAATGTTAGCAAAACATAAACACAGAATTTATTTAAAATGGAAATTGAGCTACAGAACAGAATTGTGTGAACATTTTTTAATGTTATGTCTAATCTAATTTACTTGGTAATTGCAGGCATACCTTCTCCAGAGTTTGTATTGCTCTTCGATTAGAAGCTTTGTACTTCTCAATCTAATTTGTGGAAAAAAAAATCAAAACTTTCATTAAAATATGTTTTAGCAAGACGGATAATGCACATTATTTTTAATTCTATATAATAAACAACTACGAAGATTATAAAATGCCAGTTTCTTTGCTACTTTCCCTCAAAATTTCTCGACGACCAAACAGAAAATTATACCAATAATTAACTCAAATTAATAAAAATAAAAGCTTCACTAATTATTATATCAGTTAGCAGATGCAAGCAATGACATAAATATTAATTTTTTTAAATCAAGCTCATTTTTTTTTCCTCACACTATGCTGGAAACCAAACAAGAAATTAAACGACAATAGAAACTAAACGTAGCAATAAAGTTACGACGAAAGATACGACTTACGAGCTCTTGAGGAGTGAAAATCCACTTGGCTCGGTGAGTCGAGGTCTGAAAATCCGCCATCGTTTCGACTTGTTAAATTCAGCTCAGCTGCTTCAATAATTAGACACGGAGACTCTGAAAAAATACAGTACAAACTCCGAGCGGATAGCCGGAGACTGTAACGAATCTTCACTCCTACCAAATTTGTTAAATTTGTAAACTTTTGGTATGTTGGTGGTAATTAACAAAGATCTCCCTAAAGTTTTATATGATAACATGTTCGAGAGGGATTGCTGCTATTAATACATACCTCCCCTCCAAGCCAAATTTCAGTTTCTGCTCCCCAAAATGGGCCCAATAATGACACATTCAAAATGAACAAGGCGGCGGCCCAAGTCGTAACCGTTGAACTGAAACTGAGCCAAGCCCAACAATACCGCAATGAAGTCTGGGCGGGGCCCACGCGCTGACACGGCTGATGGTAACTAACTGGCTAACGACCCTTTTCCCCGGTGGCACCGAAATTCATGAAACAAAATTTTCTTCTCTCTCAAAGGAGTTTTTGCGATGCATTGGCTGATTAGTGATCCGTGATGACCTTCTGACGTTTTTGCTTCACAGTAGAAAAAATACACGCATGTGCTATGGGGCTATGGCTTGTAGTCTATTTCCTTGGCATAAGCATTTAGTCATCCGTCGGTTGTGCTTAATCAAGGACAGACGATTCTGCTTACACAAAACAAATCAGTGGCCATATAAATAATCATCCGTGCATGTAGCAAAATCATATACTTACCAATAAAGTTCGATTAATTGAGCAAAATGGAAAGCTTGAATTTAGAGAACTACCCTAGCCTTGTAGCTGAGATCCTAATTCTGCTTTCCAATTTCGAATTCCTGGCAACAATTGCTTTCGTTGCAATTGCAATGTACCATTTTAGCAACTCATCAAAGCGTGTGGATCTTGTTGATTTCATATGCTACAAGGCACCAGAAAGTTAGAGTGCTCCAATATCCACTTTCATTGAACATACAGAAAGATCGGGAACTTTTGACAGCAAGACTGTCGAGTTTCAGACAAAAGTCCTCGAGAGATCAGGCTTAGGTAACGAAACTTACTTACCCTGTGGCGCCCATTTTATCCCAGCTGATGGTTCCCTGAAATCTAGCTTGGAAGAATTAAAAACGGTGCTGTTTTCAATTGTGCAGGATTTCTTCTCCAAACACAAAATAAACCCGAAAAGCATTGACATTCTTATCACCAATTGCAGTGTTTCTTGCCCTACTCCATCTGTAGCCACAATGACAATCAATAAGTTTGGACTCAAAAGCAATGTCAGGAGCTTTGATCTCTAAGGAATGGGCTCCAGTGCAGGGATTTTATCTATATCGTTGGCTAAAGACCTCCTCAGAGTGCACAAAAACTCTCTGGTTTTAGTTCTCAGCATGGAATCGGTTTCATCCAATGTGTACCAAGGAAAATTCAAGTCTATGCAGCTTGCCAACTGCTTGTTTCGGATGGGAGGCGCAGGAATTTTACTCTCAAAAAGAAAAGAAGACAGAAAGAGAGCCAAATATGAACTCCAGCATCTAGTCAGGACTCATCTTGGTTCTAAAGACACCACATACAAGTGTGCTTTTCAAGAACATGATGATCAAGGATTTACTGGGGTCTCCTTGTCAAGATCAATTCTACAAGTCGCCGGAGAAGCCATTAAAACAAACGTGGCAACACTGGCAGCAATGGTGTTGCCATATTCGGAACTCATCCGTTGTGGACTTTCACTAACCTGGAGGAAAATTTGGCCGCCTGAAAGGAAACTGGGTCCTTATATACCGGAGTTCTGGAAGGCTTTCGAGCATTTTTGTGTTCATGCTGGTGGGAAAGCGGTGATCGATGCTGTCAAGGAGAATCTGAAGTTGAAAGATAGGGATGTGGAAGCTTCAAAGACGACACTTTATAGATTTGGGAACACATCTTCTTCATCAGTTTGGTATGAACTTGGTTACCTAGAGGCAAAAGGTAGGGGTTAAGAAAGGCGATAGCATCTGGCAATTGGCATTTGTAAGTGGCTTCAAATGTAACAGTGCCATTTGGAAATGCATTTCCAACTTGAGGCCAGAGAAGTCTAATGTTTGGTCGGATTTTATTCTCCGGTACCCGGTGGAGGCGTCTGATATTGTAGACCATTGATGTGAATTTAGCGGTAAAATCAAGGATAAATCTAATAAGAATGCGCCAAATAAAGTTGCAGAAATTTCACTATAATATAAAATTTAAAATGATACGAACATCCTACAGTTGAAATTTGTCTAGCAACTTTGCAGTGATCAAATAGGGGAAAAAGAGAAATTGTGTATACATTGTTGATGTCGAAATCTGGGTCTATGACACAATCAATAACTTCTCTGTGGGTAGACTTACGATCTTGCTGACCTTTATGACTGCTAAACACTCTAACTTGAGCATGACCTGACCTTTTCTTGTATGCTTGCACCCACAGTTTTCAGTCAGAGGGTGCCAGATATTTTTTCAACGAAAACCCTTTAACGCTCAAGTTAGTAATTTAATTCTTTCTTTTAAAATAACTTAGACCATCACTTAATGGTCTTCTCTTCTTCTTTTTTTTATGCCAAAATAAACAATTCGGTTCACAAAAAGAAAACAACTTAGGGTTCAAAAAGAAAATCAAAGCAGTCAAATTGCTATATAGGTTTTGAAGGAGCTTTTGCCCAACTCATTTACCTTTGTTCTTTTCTGCTTTTATACTCTGCTTAAAACCTTTAATCCATTCTTCCTTCCCTTCCTATCCTATCAAGCCCGTTACCCATCGTAAGAAAATAAGAATTTAACTACTCTTGTATGGGTATCATGCCCGTATTTTCATGTGGACACCCACATTTTGGTAATCTTCGCTAACCATAACCTTGGACTTCCTTATGGTCTGAATCCTTGGTCGACTTAATTGATTAAGGAGAAAATTCAAGCGACTAGAAGACCTAAACACTTATTATTGTTGGGCACATTATTTGCCTAACGATGAGAATCAATTTGCATAGCTCGACCAAATACGTTGACATGCAAGCAGCAGTTTTTGTAACCCCAATCACATATATTTATATACCTGTTGGGAGTTGACTTGGTTGATCTTGTCTCCGGATTTTACTCTTTCTTTTTTTCTTCATTTTAGGTTTAATTAGCTGGGATTTCCCATTAAAATTGTCATAAAATTTTTTCTTAAATTTGAACTCAGGGGATTGTCATATTGCCTTCGCCCGAGCGTTAATTTTCACGAAATATCTGGCTTTCTTGATAATAACAGAGCCGTGGCACTCAGTCGATCCAAGGAATGGTTATTTTCTTACATGGGCCCAAATAGGCCTATGCTTCAACAGGTTCATCCGAATCACTCTAGGCTCACTTTTAACGGGCCCATCACAAATAGGCATAGCCCTCTAGCCGCTGGATTTAACTTTTTCAAGAATCTCGTGTGTATCTAAATCATGTAAGAATTATTTATTTATTTATTTGTATTTTTATTTAGCTTTACATTATTATGTTCCATGGTATGACCAGTTTCTCTAAAACATTTGTTTCAAAGAAATGGCGCCGAAATTGAAGGCGCTAAAGTAGAAGACCTAGACAAATTTTCTTTCCTTCTCAATGTCAATGAGGCTAATTTGATGCTTGTGAAAAATGTAATCATTCAGTTAGGTTGGTCGAAAAATGTTGCAACGTTATAGGAATGGAGAAAAAAGGGCAAAAGGTAGTTCTTGGGTACCATGTTCAATGGGTAGACTCTAAAATGCTTGAAAAAAAAAAACTAGTATTGAGGCTACTAAGGCCACTGAGGAACATATTTTCCGTCCTACCAAATATAAGTGGCCATAGACTTTTGAGTTAATTTCGCTTAGATTTCTAGTAGACTTCATATTCTAATATATATAGTATATGTCGATTGTAACCGCTTGAAAAAGAAAAAGAAAAAAAAAACTAGTTAAAAAAAAAAGTATTGAGAATTTTTAATGTTTCAAGATTTTCCCCTTACACTGGTGGCTTGTAGTCAATTTTCTCGTTGGAAATTGTTAAATATAGAGGAAACTGACAAGCCTTGCGTTGGAAAATTCCTAACTTGGGTTCACTTTTCTGATGACCGAATAGTTTACATTAGACTGGGAAGACTTCCATACATACAAGAAGAAATAAGCTTATGGTTATGTTCGTTCTGCTTCAGGTGCCAATCAGAGCTCTCTCTTTAAGGTTCTCAATTCTGGTTCCCCTTGTTTTCTTGTCATTTTATTTGAATTTTATCGCTTTAATTAGTTGACAGCCTCTTTCACTCTACAAATCGAAAATCTTTGCTGATAGTTTTTGTATGCATAACGGATCAATTATATCCTTCTTATAGGCTGTCTTTTTTTTTTTGGGGGGGGGAGGGGGGTTCGATATATGCATCATTCATGTTCTGTAGTTAATGAATTAATAGAATTTCATGGGTTTGTGTACAGGATAGATGAGTTTGTTTATGTGCAAAATCAAGAATCATGAAAAGGCCGATAAAAAGGCATTCGTGATGAGGAATGGAAAAACGTTACTGGAGAAGTTGATTTCCTCTTGTAATGGTAATCATAACCCCATTCGCAGCTTCTCTGCAAAAGAGCTCGAGAGAGCAACAAACAACTACCATAATCGGAATATTATCACACAGTCATCCTTTTTCAGACTGTGTCGGGGTGTTTTGCCCGATCGTACAATTTCTGTAATGAAGTTTATTGATTGTAGCGTTTTTGATGCATATGATTGTTGTTTTAATAACATTGTATTTGCATCACAAATGAGTCACAATAATGTGTTAAGGTTAATTGGATGTTGTTTAGAGGTAGAAATTCCTGTTCTAGTGTTTGAATCTGCAGAGTATGGGAATCTTCATGATCTTCTAAATCATTCTTATGAATCCCATTCCGAGCCTTTGCTATTGAAACATAGGTTGAAAATTGCAATGGAGATAGCAAATGTGTTTACTTATCTCCACATTGGATTCTCCAGGCCCATTGTTTTTAGAGATCTCAAATCATCATATATCTTAGTCAGGGAACAATATGTTCCCAAGCTGTTTAACTTTTCGCTATCTGCTTCTATTCCAGAAGGTGAAACATACATAGACGATGGAGTGAAAGGAACATTTGGAATAGCTGCGCCTGAGTATGTGTCTACAGGTTATTTGAATGAGAAGTGTGATGTCTATAGTTTTGGTCTTCTGCTATTACAGCTTCTGAGTACAGGAGAAGACTTATGTACTATGGGTCGGCGTCTTAATGGTGACAAGAATTTTGAAATGGATTTTGTGAAGAAATACATTGAAAACCATGGGTTTAATGGAATAGTAGATCCCAGAATTATTGGAGATGAATTACTGGAGCAAAAATTGCAATCTTCTTTCGAGCTTGCCTTTAAATGTCAATCAACTTCAGCGGAAGATAGGCCAACTATGATTGATGTGGCAAAGCAGATTAAAAATATGTATAAATCTTTTTAACTTCTTAACTTCTATACTCATTACTTGAAACATCTAAAACTTTTTGTAATTTTAGAGAGGGCGTGGCTTTCCTTGTTCTGCTGTTAATTTAAATAACAGTTATTTATTCAAATTATTCAAAGAAAAAGAATTCTTGTTTCATTTTATTTTATATATGTTATATGATATGAGAGTGTAAACTATAGAGCTTTTTTTTTTTTTTCTGGGACTGATTTTCGTAAGAATAGTAGGTTGATCACTGGTAAGAAGGGGGGAGTTTCATGATTTACTATGAGAAGTTGGATGTTTATGGTTTCAGAGAATTGTTAATTGACCATCTTATAATCCTCTTTTTATAACTGTTGATGAATTAGCAGATCATGATGTCAACACTTTCTTTGAAAATGTTAAGATGCATGAGATAGTTGATTATAGGCTTACTAAAGATGTATAGTTTCCTGGGGAAGAGAATCAATTGTAGGTTCTTACACAGACTGCCTTTTAATGTCTCTTTAAATTTGATAGAAATAGGCTAACAATGATAGATGTGCCAACAAAACTTAGACAAATTTATAAGTCTGTCCTGTAACTTTATAAGTTAAAAATATTGGCTTGCCTTTGTTGCGGATGCATAAATTTTATATCTGTATCTTATTTGAATATTATGTCTTCATTTCTTTGCAGCATTTGCAAGCTTTTAAATGAGTAGAATTGTGAATTTGAAGAAGAATGCTTGTTTCATTCTTACATCATAAATGAACTTGAGGTAACTATGATTGATCATAAACTGTACTTATTTTAACTTTCAGTTGACTTTAGAAATTTGAAAAATTATCTTGAAATCTGGAATATGATTGTGGCAAGCTAATGCCCAGTAATCTAAGATTGATTATTAATTAAAAAATGGTCTAGGTCAACAAAGTTAAGCGGAATATTAAATTTAATCTCCACTTGTTCACATTAATGGCTAGCATGGACTTTTCATGATGAGACTGAAGACTTTCATTCATCCAAGAGGCGGTGTTTCTGGTTTTATATGTTCATTCTGCTTCAAGTTTTTATGTATGCCTAAGCTCTCTCCCTTCCATTTTCTTTATCTTAATACCCAAATTTATCATTGATCCAAGCTAAGGTACATTCTTTTCCCCAAGTCCTCTGCTTTATTTTTTGTTCTTAATGTTTAGTACGTCTCATAGCGCCCTTGAAATTACTATTATTTTTAATGTAGTTAATAAACACTAAGAATATCTGTTCAATGTATAGTTTAGTGAAGTGAGAGAGGAATTATATTAATGGGTTTATAGAAATTTATTGATTAGAATTAGATCTTAGATGGGCTTGTGTTTGGGAAGAAGCAAGTCTTCGGGAAAGGCAGACAAATCAACTGTTAAGTCGATGAATAACAAAGTTTTACTAGAAAAATTGATTGCCTCTTCTAATGGTAACTATAATCCTAGTCGTGACTTCTCCTTCCAAGAGCTCACAACAGCTACAAACAACTACGATAGAGAGAGAATTATAATCCAAGAGAGTGGCTATATATTGTACAAAGGTGTCCTGAATGCTTGTGCAGTTTCTATTTTGAAGTTTGGGGAGAATTACAACAGTGATAATCAATACAAGTTTTGTTTCAATAACATAGTATTTGGATCACAAATGAGTCACAAAAATATTTTGAAGTTGATCAGATGCTGTTTGGAGACTCAGATTCCTATTCTAGTTTTTGAATCTGTTGAGCTCCGTACCCTTGCTGATTGCATATATAGATGCCGTAGACATAATTTTGAGCCTCTACCATTCAGAAATAGGTTGAAGATTGCAATGGAATTAGCCAATGCAGTTGCATATCTCCACGTAGGATTTTCCAGACCCATTATTTTTATGAGTGCGACGCCATGGAGAATATTCTTTGATGAGCAAAATGTTGCCAAACTGTTTGATTTTTCACTATCTGTGTCTATTCCAGAAGGAGAAACTCATGTAGATGTTCAAATAGCTGGGACAAGGGGATATATTGCACCTGAGGTTTTGCTTGGAGGTAAGTGCAATGAGAAGTATGATGTTCATAGTTTTGGTATGTTGCTACTTGATCTTTTGACTGGGCAGAAGATAACTTCATTCTGCCGCGATAAAAGACTTGGCGTTGAAAATTACTTATGGGATCTTCTGAAGAAATATGTTGAAGAAAATGGGTTGAGTGAAATGGTTGATCCCATGATTATTGAAGAGGGATTTTGCCCAAGAAAAGAGCAACAGCTGCAGGCTTATTTAGATTTTGCCTTTAAATGTGTCTCTGAATCACCAGAAGAAAGTCCAACAATGATTGATGTGGCAAAACAACTTAGACAAATTTATCTTTCTTGTTGATAACTTGAATCCAAAATCGTTGATGGACGGTTTGTCACTTGTAAGCTTTCATGTTTATTTTCTTGGATAAAAGAATGAATGCCGCAACTTTGTAAAGTCGAGTCTCTTACTTTAATTGTATAATTCATGGACAAAATTACTTCCATACTCAGAAGTGGAAACTTTTTTCTTATATTTATTCTGCTGCAGGGATCAAGCATAGAGCTCCTCTGTGTTCTTTATCTTCAATCCTAATTTACCTTCTGCAGGTACATGTAAAATCTCCCTTTGTGTAACATTTCCTTTAATGTTCTTAAAATCACTTGTTTTCACTGTTGAATAAATTGAAATTATTTCCCGGGTTTTTGGAACTATAGATCATGGATTTATGTTTGGGAACAATCATGAATTCGGAGAAGGAAGATAAGGAAAAATGCATTATGAGGAATGGCAAAAATTTACTGGAAAATTTCATTTCTTCATTTAATGGTAAACACAATCCTATCTGAAGCTTCTCTGCTGAAGAGCTCAAGATAGCTACAAACAATTATGACTTGAAAAGAGTTATAGCACAAGGCTTTGTATATCAACTGTACAATGCTTTCTTGCATGGCCGCCCAGTCTCTTTAATGAAGTTTCAAAACGATGACAAATATGAAGCATATGAATGGTGTTTGAAGAACATTGTATTTGCATCACAAATGAGCGACAAAAATATCTTAATGCTGATTGGATTTTGCTTAGAGACCCAAATTCCCATTCTAGTTTTTGAATCTGTATCATCTGGAATCCTTGCTAATTATGTTCATGGTCCTTGTCCATCGCATTTCAAGCCTTTGCTATTGACACATAGGTATTGCGATGGAGATAGCCAATGCACTTGCATATCTTCATGTTGGGTTTCCTCGGCCCATTGTTTTCAAAAACATCAAATTATCGAGTATTTTATTTGATGAAGATCATGTTGCCAAATTGTTTGATTTTTCACTAGCCGAGTCTATTCCAGATGGCGAAACTCACATAAAAGACGCAACACCAATAGGAATAATGGGATTTGTTGCGACTGAGTTTGTAAGTACTGGTGACTACAATGAGAAATGAAACGTTTTCAGTTTTGGTGTGTTGCTGCTTGTGCTTTTGACCGGACAAAAATTGTATTCCATTGATGAAGCTGGAGATCGTCATTGGTTATTGAATCGTATGAAGAAACATGTTGAATCTAACACGTTCGATGAGATTGTTGATCCCGTAATTTGTGGGGAACTTTCTATTCAATCTTCTGGAAAAGATAAGCAAGTGCAAGCTTTTTGTAGAGCTTGCTGTGAAATGTGTATCTGAATCAGCGGAGGATAGGCCAATGATGATTGATGTAGCAAAACAGCTCAGAAAAGTATATCGTTTTGGATGGTGAGTTATTTTATACTCACGACAAAAACAGTCTTAAATTATGTTTTGTTGTCAATCCATGTATCTTGTTGAGATATCATGTCTACAGGTTTTCATAGCCACAACAGTAAATGCAAGCTGTTACAGAAGTACAAATATTTTTGTATCTTGTTCAACTACTGATAGCTCCTTAGGCGAGAACTTTCTCTCATTAGTCAGATGGTAAATCATTCTTCTCCTTACAAGCGTCATACAAGTTCAAGTTTCTGTGCATACAATAGGAATAAACATCTTTCTAATTATAAATATCACTAATTTATGAATCTATATTGAGATGATAGCTGGGATACAGGGATAGACATGTCATGAGATAAATAATTTTAAAAAGCATATCGTAAAATGATAATTAAAAAAACAAATCTCAACTCTAATCTCTCAATAATTGAGTGAGTGGAACGTGCAACGACGAAATGACATTTTATTTTTAATAATGAGAACAGCAAAGGTGCGAAAGTGAAGAAAAAATTGGTGGCCGACAAAGTAAAAAGCCAAAAAAAAAAAAGGCACTAAAAAAGATGGAATTAATTAAGAATTAAGTGGACTAACTTTATACTCGTTCAGACACGTGTATAAAACGCCACCTGGGAGAGCTAGAGAGCTGTGTCTCAATTTAATCAACATAAGGATCGAGATCAAATCAAGCATCGCGTTTTCTTAATCAATTCACCTTACGTGCACAGCCACAGGTATGAACTCGCTCTTGCAGTTGCAGTACTATAGATGTATAAAATTAAATGACCGTATCTGAATGGGGTTTGTACGTTTTCTACATATGAGTTGGGTTTTAAGAACATTCAAGCGTAGGCAAGAAAAGAAGAATACTGATGACGAAACAACATTGATAATGAGGAATAAAGCGAGTGTACTGAAATAGTCGATAGCCTCTTCTAATGGTAAATATAATCCTTATCTATCTTCTCTGCTCAAGAACTCGAGATAGCAACTAACAATTATGATGGGACAATCAGCCAAGATGAAGATGGACCAAGATACAAATATGCACAAAATGTATGAAATAAAATGACTGAATTATTTAGCAAAGCGGAGAAAGTAGGTAAGAGAATTAAGAAAAATTAGGTGCTAATGTGATCTCGGAGAAATATAATTAATGTTTAATGCTCCTTCTTTTGAAATTTGGGAAATGAAGAGGGAGGAGAGAGAACCACGGAAATAAAAAATTCGAAAATGGAAGAGGATAAAATGTGAGGGAAAAGATATTTGATAAATTTCAAGACAAAATTTAAGATAGGCCAATCTTATTAATTGGTGGTTTCACTTTCACCTATCATAAAATTTCTCAAAAAATTGAAATCGTCGTAAAAGAATCATTCCATGTTTAGCCACGTGGACTATTCCTTGTCCCCTCGCGTTGTGTATCCTTGGTTGACTAGAGGAAGACTTGTTGCATTTTCACATAGTTCAAATTAAAAAGCAAGCATCAAAAAGAAAAAATTTGTGCTTTTTCAGATGTCTCAATCTAATCAACATCAGGATCTGAACTAACTCTTGCAGTAGTAAAGATCAAGATCAAGATCAAGATCAAGCGTAGCGTTTTCCTAATTAATCAATTTGCTGTATGTCCACAGCCACAGGTACTCCTCTCCTTGTCATCAGCATTCAGCAGCTTTGTATTTTTTCTTTTTTTTTTTTTTTCCAAATTTTACTGCTGTATATTTATGGATGAAATATTAGTATATATAAATAAAACGAACTGATTGCTATATTGGAATTGGTTTCTACTTGTAGATGGGTTCAATTATGAGAAAATTCGAGGACAGGACTGATAAAAGAACATTGACGGTGAGGAATGGCGCGAGAGTACTAGAAGAGTTGATAGCGTCTTCTCATGGTAAATATAATCCTTATCGTATTTTTTCTGCTAAAGAACTCGAGATTGCAACTAACAACTACGACGAGAGAAAATTTATAAAAGAAATCACGACGTATAAAGTATACAGGGGTTTTTGGCAGGAGCGCCTAATTTCTGTTATGAAGTTTTATGGTCCTAGTGAATACGAATTTTGTATTAACAACATCATGTATGCAGCACAAATGAGCCACAAACATATTTTAAAGCTAATTGGATGCTGCTTAGAGACTCCAATTCCCATTCTAGTCTTTGAATCTGTAGAGTATTGGACTCTTCGCGATCGTATTTTAGGCGCTCCTCAACCTCACTCTGAACCATTACTATTGAAACATAGGTTAAAGATTGCAATGGATATTGCTCATGCACTTGCTTATCTTCACTTTGGTTTCCGCAGGCCAATCGTTTATAGAGATTTCAAGACAGAGCATATCTTGTTCAATGAAGAAAATGTTGCAAAATTGTTTGATTTTTCACTGTCCAGATCCATTCCCGAAGGTGAAACCCATATTACTGACCAGGTGATAGGAACACTGGGATATTGTGCACCTGAGTACATGAGGACAGGTGTTTTCAATGAAAAGTCTGATGTTTTTAGTTTCGGTGTATTTCTATTTGAGCTTTTGACTGGATGGGCCATCTCGGATCTTGTTAATGATGCGCATGATCTTGGCTGTCGTTTCAATAAATATTTGAAGACCTATTTTGAAGGTAATAGATTTACTGAGATGGTAGCTCCTATAATTGTTCAAGACATATCATGCATTGAGAAAGAGCAGCAATTGCATGCTTTTGCACAACTTACTTTTGAATGTATCAACGAGTCACCGGAAGATAGGCCAACAATGGCTGATGTTGCAAAAAAACTCAGACAAATTTATCGCTCTTGCGTGTAATTTTTTATATTGTACTCCTTGATTTCAGGGTTTTATTTTTACATGCATGCTATTAGTTGTAGGGGAAAGCTTATCTTACAAATAATGTAACAAACATTCAATACATAGATACCATTGATTTTGAAATTTCTTAAATCCAATGGATGAAAATAGCTTTAACCTAAAATAAGGTATAGGTGTAATAGTAATTTACAGAAAATTTTATTTTTAATCACATATTTATTTATTTTTCAAATAAGTCCTTATTAATTTTTTATAATTAAATGGTTTTGTCATCCATTTCTTTTACATCTATTTTTTAAATTTTATAAAACTTTTATTATATTTTTATAAAGATCTAAATGATTATTATATTCATAAAAATTTATAAATTTTGAATATATTTTTACATCTACATTTATAATTTCTTAGCTCTCTTGAGATATAGACTATATTTTTCTTCTAACACACACACACACACACATATTCAATCTATTTTTCCACCTAATACATACCATCAATGTTGTCACATAGATTTTATAATCTAAATTTAGTGTCCTAAATTATAAGAGATATTACATGTGATAAATATCTCATAAATTTAATAAATTATTAGAAATATGGTATAATGAATAAATTACCAAAAACTCTAATAATTTAATAAAACATAGAAACAAATAAGTTACCACTTTCTAGTTATAGACAAAGAGAATTTTCTATAGAAGATTTCAATCCTTTGATCTGATGAATGATTCAGATATATTGAGAAATAATCAATTAATTTGAATGTCACTATATTTATTAAATAAATTAGGAAACCCAAATTTATCAATAAATGAAATAGAAAGTGTAAATAAAATATTTGAAATTAATAATTTCAATGAAGAATATATTAAATAATTTAAAAAGTAAGAGATTAAATGAGTAAAGAATTTATTAAAGTTAAACAATTAATTAAAAGCCTTCAACTTTGAAAATCATGATATATTAAAGTAAGAGATCATTAATATAATGAATAAAAACTAAGTAGATATAAGATCAAACGAGTTAGAAATTCAATTAGATAAAAAAAAAATTATTCAACAATTTGGTACTAAATTTGCTATAAATATAAATATAAAACATTATCAATTCATATATATATATATATATATATATATTTAATTATATATATATATATTTAATTATATGTTTTAATTTTAGGTGATATGGCATTTCACCAAAATGGGTTTAAGATTAAGGCTATGGTTCTTCAATTTTTGTAATAAATAATGTCAAGTTGGTCCTTGTTGATTTTAATTTGTTGATTAATGATTTGAAAAAAGAAAAAAATTGAGCTACCTATGGAGTAGAGAGGAAGAACAAGAGAAGAAAATAAAATTACAATTATTAATAAATTGAAAATAAAAAAAAAAGTAAGGGATCAAATGAAATTTAACACACAAAAAGACAAAAATTATGGTAACTTACAACTGATGTAAGATAAGTGGATCCTTAGTTGTAGCCAGTTATATAAATACACGAAAAGTTACTTGTGATTATCATGCTTTCATCGGTCCTGTCGGACGCAGATTGATGTGGTGCAGAACCTACATCTAATTTTTTCATCAATTATGAAAGAGGTACACTAAGTACAGATTTCTTTTGTTTCTGGTACTTCCAACCTAGAAAAAAGATGGGCTGAATCATGAATGAAATAGTAAATCCTGCAATTATGGAGAGGGCTATGCGCCCAAGGAGCTGCATACAAGGATGTATATAGATCTTATATACGAATGCGTCTCTGAATCCCGAGATAAAAGGCCAACAATGATTGGTGTCCCAAGAAAACTTAGACAAGTGTATTTGTCTTCTTAATATATTATCTGAACGCGTTAATGGATGACATATAACTTTCGTGTTTATTTTCTTGGATATGTACGAAAAAAAAATATACTTCCATACTCAGCTCCTCTGTTTTGCTTATTGTTTTCTTCATGCAGCAGCAGGGCCTAAGTATCTTATTCAATCAACAACATGTTGCCAAATTGGTTTTTTAATAGGTATGATGAGTTGGTTTCCCAAGAAAATGAAGTATCAAGATCAGGAAGACAGCGAAAATATTATGAGGATGAACGGAGCGAAAGTGCTAGAAAACCCGGTATCTTCTTCGAAAGGTAAATATAACCTAGTTCATTCCTTCTCTGCTAAAGAGCTTAAGGCTGCAACAAACAACTATGATACACTTATCACAAATGACTATAAATTGTAAGAGGGTTTCTTTCAAAACCGGCCTATTTCAGTGATGAAAAATTCGAAACTTTTTTGAGGGCAGACCTTGCAACCAAGAATTGTAACTGCATTGTGTTTGCATCACAAATGAGTCATAAAAATGTTTTGGTGTTGATCGGATGTTGCTTAGAGATTGAAATTCCCATTACGTTTTTTATTTTTTAGCAAGTGGCACTCTTGCTGATCGTATTCATGGCCCTCAACCAGACCGGTTTGAGACTCCACTACTGAGAAATAGGCTAAAAATTGCAATGGAAATAGCGAATGCAACTGCATATGCTAGCTCATGTCGGTTTTACTAGACCAACAATGGTTGATGTAGTGAAGCAACTCAGGCAAATGTATCGATCTTGCATGTAATAATTTTATGAATGTTGTGCTTTTGCTTTTGATGCATTTTCCGAGGCAGCTGCAATTGTTAAATATATTGATGTTCTAAAATTGTTGATGGATGATTTGTAAGCTTCTTGTTTAAAGTGAAATTATTCTCCAGTTTATGGAAGTTTAGTTCACGAGTTCGCGTTTGACGACAGCCAAGAATTCGGAGGATGAAGATAAGGAAACATTTATAAATGAGGAATGGCAAAAATTTACTAGAAAATTTTTATGTGAGCTTTTGACTGGGCAGAGAGCCTTTGATCTAGCTTGCCTTGAAGATGATGGTCATACCCTTTTACTAGATTATGGGAAGAATTATTATGAAAGAAAATAGACTTGATGAGATAACAGATCGTTTGATCGTGGAAGACAGGTCAAAATTTATTTAGTAAAATAAATTTAAATAACCAAAATTTATTTAGTGAAATATCATTCACTTAATTTATTAGAATATATAAAAAGATAAACACACCTAATCATGAATCAGAATTAAATACACAATATGTCACTATTACAGAAAGAAATTAAGAAGCGGCAATTCCTAAGTTACATTTTACGTAACTTACAGCCTAGCGAATTTGAGACGTTGGATGTGCTTTAATTTGGATTCAACGAATGACACTTAAATTATCGAAAAGTTGTAACTAGTGTAAACCGGTTGAACGAGTTATTTTAAGTGATAGGCTACTTGATCAAACGGTTTATTCTTAGAAAAAAAATAAATTTTCTTTTCATCTCTCGTCTCTTCTTCTTCAATCCAAGCAATTTTCTGCAACAAATTTAACTGGGTAACAACAATTTTTAATCATTTATTATCATAATTATTCTATAACTTAAATTTCAATCCCCTTTCTACTTAGAATTTCCCATGTTTGATAACTTGTGTAATCCATGAACAAATTTGTTGTAAAACTAATACATAAATCTTTCTATTCCGTCATTAGTTTTGCTTCCCATGTCTTAGAAAATTTACTTTTTCTTTTTTAATCCATTCTTTGGATTTTGAATCACAATTTTGCAGTTAATTCGGTCCAAGTATTTTCCGTGTATTCAATTTTTTTGTCCCTTTAATTAGCTTTGATGAACAGTGATTAAATTGTAAATTTTGATCCTTTCATGCTTTAATCTTAAGCTTCGAATTGATGGAACAAACCCATGCTCCAACTTGTGTAGTTATATGTTTAATAAAGGAATAGCTTGGTTATGAACTTGTGAATTTTAGTTTTCTTGATAGATTAAGTATTTTGGGTAAGTTGTTTGATGAAATGCCTAAGTGAGTTATATTGATTTCAAATTGAAGGCCTAAGAGTAGTTGGTTAGATCTAGTGACAAAAGTAATCTGACCAAGTAGGGAATATACATCTTAAGTATTGAAGCGAATTTTTGTTTGTGGACTTAGTTGAAAATTTTATTTTGGTGGATTGAGGCATTGGTTATTGGAGGCATTGATGGATGAGCAGTTCATATTGAGAGTTTCGCCTTTAGTTGCTGAGCGGATAGATTGCCTTTTAAGCAAAAATGGGTCTCCAGAAGAGGGCAAATCACTGGATTTGTCTTTTTGAGGTTGGTACACGTTAATTCTTTCCTTGAATTGTTTGAATGATGGCTACAGTTTGTAAGGAGGCACTCTTTAATTAATGCTCAGTATAATCCAGTAAGAAGGAGATATTTCACCATTTAAACGGTTTCATTGATATAGTATATCTATAATTCTAGTACAATTTCCCTACTTGTATCCTTCGGCCTTGGGCTCTTTCACCTGCGAAATAACGATGTTAATGTATCGCACGCCTCTTCATTTTATTTTTCCTTTGAACAAATTTGTGCTTACATTTTCCAATGATCTTTTATTCCCCACATGTTGGCTATATAGAACTAGTGAGATTATCTGAAGATTTTTTTTTTTTTACGTAAAGCATAATATTCATAGAACTAATTGTTTTGCCTATTGTCTTCGCATCTGTTAACTTGGATTTTTTCCAGAGGACGGGAGGAGTGGCATGTTCCTCGTAGGCCGTGACCATTTTCCAATATCTCTCATGGATCTTCCTTGTGGAGTGGGGTCATTCAAAACTTATGATGACTCTGCTTTAGTTAAAACCACAGACATCGCCCAGGGAGCCTTGTGAAGAACTTCTATTTGATATCATCAAATGCATGTCTTCATCATTCTTTATGCAACTGTTTTGGCCATTATTGTTGTATAGATAATTATGATTAGAGAGCTAAGTGACTCTACACCAGAAGTGGTGGAGTACAGTTATGGTCTTACCATTCTTACGAGAGATGCTTGCAAGCAAAGATTTCGAAGGGAGCCGGATCTCAATGTACAACTTCTCCTTACTTTTTTAAACTATTTATGTATAAGGTTTATTTTTACTTTTTAGTTTACGGGTGTTCACCTCATTAAAAGGCTTCTTTAACTAAATTACAAAATTTATGTAAAGCAATTGCAACTTATCGAAATAGTACTCTGCGTCAACCATATGAGATGAAGAGTCAAGCATCACTTTCCTTTTTTGTGGAGCACTCACAGAGATATTATTTTCTCATATGTTTTGATGTATATATTTATATAGAGAGAGCAACCCTTCGCTCTAGTTCTTTTGGTCATAGTAGTTTTGTCAATCGGATGACTACTGTTACCATCATTGCTTACCTTCGGAAGTTTCGATTTGATCTATACATTCTCTCATTGTTTGATTTTAATTTTAACCATATTTTTTTTGTTACTAATGTTTCTTCATGAATGAGATTTCTTTTTATTGGATTGTCTTACATCGTTTATGATAATTAACTTGCGCATGTATCTTCTTAAACGTTGGATGACTCTGTGCTGAACAAGATTGGTGGGATTTGGGAGTATGTTTACATTGGCGAACTTACCAATACCATAACATACCACTAGTATATGTCGTTATAGGTGAACTCTTTTAATCAATAGAACAATCCTTGAAAAAAACATTTATATCGCTTAAAATATAGTAATAATGGTGATGATATAATTAATTAAACTATAACCAAACGAAATGAGATTAATAATTTTCTAAGATTACTGAATTTTTGTACAGAATTTAAATTATTATGCATTGAATTATGTACAATCACTATATCAATTAAGATAATGATTAAATGAATCAAAATTGTTTTAAATAGAAGCAATTCATTTCATTTAATGTTTGTGTGACTTCAAAGTATGTGTGTGTAAGAATTAAAATAATTGAATTGTTTATTATAATATTTGAATTATGTTGTGTATTCGAGAATAAAGAAAATTATATTCTTACTTTGAGTATTACGTTGAACCCAAAAAATCATTACATTCAGTGTGTGACTGTTAACTTAAAATTGTAATCAATAAACTTGAAATCATTGAGTATTACATAAAACTATTAATATTGAACTTAAAAAATTCATGAAACTAATGTTAACATGAAATTTATGACCATTAACTTAAAATTGTAATTATGAAATGGAGTATTACATGAAATCATTGTCATTGAACCTAATAATTCGACCACTAAACATAAAATTAACGCTAATATGAAGTCTAGGACCATCAACTTAAAATTTTAATCTTAAAATTTAAAATACTTCTGAATTAAATTTAATCTATCCTTGTGATGAGTATATTCTATGGCCTTAAAAAAAGAAAAAAAAAATTAAATAAAGATTATTTTAGCATTTACTACAGTGTGTAAATAAAGATTAATATATATATATATATATATTATTTCTTGGTTGATTGGGGAGCACTTGTATTTAAAAAACGCCGAGATAGCTTTGTCTTAATTAATACCGCACGATCTGGATCAGCATCGGAACTCACGGCTCGCGTTTTCTATATCAATTTACCGTTCACAGGTACTGTTCCTTTTTATCAGCAGGCTTTTTTTTTCTTTTTTCTTTTTTAAGTGATGTATAAATCTATCATGTATATGAATGAACTCTCTCTCTTGCTGTAGTATACAATATATTTATATAATCTGCTGATTGTATTTTAATGGGTTTCTTTTTGCTAGATATGAGTTCGATTTTAAGAAAATTCAAGGATAGAGAAGAGGAAGACACAGTACAGCGTACGACGAGGAATGGCGCGAGAGTACTAAAAGAGTTGATAACGTCTTCTAATGGTAAATACAATCCTTATCGTATCTTCTCTGCTCAAGAACTCGGGATAGCAACGAACAACTATGACAAGAAAAACGTTATAACTGAAGTCTGGGGTTATCAATTGTACAAGGGTTTTTGGCAGGAGCGCCTAATTTCTGTTATGAAGTTTTATGGTCCTAGTGGATACGAAAGTTGTATTAACAACATCATGTATGCAGCACAAATGAGCCACAAACATATTTTAAAGCTAATTGGATGCTGCTTAGAGACTCCAATTCCCATTCTAGTCTTTGAATCTGTAGAGTATGGGACTCTACGCGATCGTATTTTAGGCGCTCCTCAGCCTCACTTTGAACCATTACTATTGAAAAAAAGGTTAAAGATTGCAATGGATATTGCTCACGCACTTGCTTATCTTCACTTCGGATTCCCCAGGCCAATTGTTTTTCGAGACTTCACGACATCAAAAATCATGTTCAATGAAGACAATGTTGCAAAACTGTTTGATTTTTCACTATCCATGTCCATTCCCGAAGGTGAAACCCACATTACTGATATTGTGGTGGGAACACGTGGATATTTGGCACCTGAGTACATGAGGACAGGGGACTTCAATGAAAAGTCCGATGTTTTTAGTTTCGGTGTATTTCTATGTGAGCTTTTGACTGAATGGGCCGTCTCGGATCTTGTTGAAGATAAGCATGATATTGTCTGTCCTTTCAATGAATATTTGAAGAACTATTTTGAAGGTAATAGATTTACTGAGATAGTAGCTCCTATAATTGTTCAAGACATATCATGCATTGAGAAAGAGCAGCAATTGCATGCTTTTGCACAACTTACATTTGAATGTATCAACGAGTCACCGGAAGATAGGCCAACAGTGGTTGATGTTGCCAAAAAACTCAGACAAATTTATCACTCTTGCGGGTAACTTTTTATATTATACTCATTGATTTCAGGTTTTATTTTTACATGCTATTAGTTGTTGCGAACACATGGATATTTGGTGCCTGACTTCGCGATGACAGGTGTTTTCAATGAAAAGTCCGATGTTTTTGGTTTTGGTGTATTTCTGTTTGAGCTTTTGACTGGACAGATTCCCTTCAATCTCCGCTGTCCTTAGGAGGAATTTTTTGAATACACTAGTTTTACTGAGATAGGAGCTCCTATAACTGCTCAAGACATATCATGTCTTGAGAAAGAGCAGCGATTGCATGCTTATGCACAACTTAGTTTTGAATGTCTCAAAGAATCACCGGTAGATAGGCCAACAACGGTTGACGTTGCACAAAAACTCAGACAAGTTTATTGCTCTTTCATGTAATCAATTTTTTCATATTTCTTCTCTTCATGTCTCCGCACTTTCAGTTTCCATTTCATTAATTCTAACCGGTTATATAACCAAAAAGTTGGTTTTTTTTTTTGTTTGATTTTAATGCTTTCATCGATCAGTCCTTGTGGAGGTAGAGAAATGTGTTGAACAGACTTAATATATTCAATTCTAGAAGTTTCATTGGATGATTGTTCATTGATTTGAAATTTCCCAGTCTTAGAGAACTGTAACTAAATTGAATAATCCATAGACTTACAAATCACTTGAACACTGCAGGCGCCAAGTACAGAGCTCCTCTGCTTTCTCTATCACGTAGCTAGCTGAAATTTACATCTATAGGACATGTATAGCCTCCTTGAGTGTGCTAGAGCAGGCTCCTTAAATGAGAAGCATATCTTCTCCCAGAGGAAAAAAAAATTAGAAAGTATGATATTTTTAGTTTTGGTGTAGTTCTATGTGAGTTTTTGACTGTATAGAGAATAGATTTAACTCACACGAAAGATTAGTTTTAAATAAAATATTCAAAGCAGCTTGTTGAAAAGAAATAGATTCAGTGATATAGTGGATCCTATTGTTATTGAAAATAACTTACCTTCAAGTGCATTAGTGAATGACCAGAAGATAAGGCCAACAATCGTTGTTGTAGCACGGCAAAGCAACTCAGTTAAATGTACCCATCTGTCGTTTAATCTTCAAGGCAATTGCTAAGTTCGTTTAATCTTCAATAAATTATGAAATATGCATTTTATTGAGGGATGTAAGTTGCTGGCAAGTGACATTCTAAATTGTGAATCTTTATTCCATGTGTCTTCTTGTTATTAATATGTATCTTCATTTGCCATTGCATTCGTTCTGCTGGTTTGCATTTACTCTAGCTTGCGGCTCAATGTCAAATTTATTGCCAGACAAAACATATTCGTGTGACTATGACATTACAAAGGTCAAAGGATCAGTGTGTATATTATGTTGCCAGATTTTATTTGGTTGCTTCTACTTCTCGCCGTGACTCTATTTCTGTAGATTGTTGCTTTACGTATGAGCCATCATGTGTGCAGGTTCTGTGTGCCCCAGCGAATGATTGAGATATTTATTTATTTTTTTTCTGTGAGATGTATCGATTATGTCTATGAATGAACTCCCCCTTGCTTTATATATTTACATAATCTGCTGATGGTATTTTAGTGGGTTTCTAGATATGAGTTGGATTTTAAGAAAATTCAAGCTTTGGTCGAAAGATAAAAGAACTTTGATGATGGAGGCTGACACGAGTACGCTAAAAGACTTGATAGCATCTTCTAATGGTAAATATAATCCTTAATGTAGCTCCTCTGGCCAAGAACGCAAGCTGGGAACTAACAACTATGACCAGAAAAATGTCACAGCAGAAGACACTAGCTATCAACTGTATACAATGCACAAGGGGTGCCTAATGTCTGTTATGCAGTTTCATGGTCATGAACGTGCATACAAAATTTGTATTAACAGCATCACATATGTAGCACAAATGTGTTACATTCATATTTTAAAGCAACTGTATTAACTGCATTGTGTTTGGATCACAAATGAGTCATAAAAATATTTTGAAGTTGATCCGATGTTGCTTAGGGACTTTCACGTTCCTTTTTTTGAATTTTAGCAAGTAGAACCCTTGCTGATCGTATTCATGGCCCTTGACCAGACCAGTTAGACTTTTGAGACTCTGATATTGAGAATTTGGGGGAAAAAATGCTCAAACTGAGTCAAACCCGATGTGGAGCAAACTGAGTCAAACCCGACGTGGAACAACACATGGGTTCATCGAGTAAAATTAAAAAATATGGGGAGCAGACACATATTTTAAAGGACGGTTTTAAAATAATTGTTGGGTTATTAGATTTCGAATGACTTTTAAATTATTAAATGGGTATCTTTAGGAACGGGGTGTCATAAGGAATTGTAAGGGTGTCAACAGAAGGGTACTTTTTCTTTTACACGTACTCTTGTAAGGGCGCAGTCCACAACGTCATCCGTCCAGAAATTTCGTGGCGGCCAATTTCCCCTTAGCTGCAATGAAATGTTCACAAACTATTGGTTGACAGGAGAGGACTTGTTTTACTTTTATATATATACTTCAAATTAAGCGTCGTAAACTAATTGATGGCAGTTCAGATTCCTATAAATGCCAATTTGGAGAGTTAGCTCCGTCTCAATTAATCAACATCTGTACTCACTCTTGCAGTTGCAAAAGATCAAATAGCCGGAGACGAGTCCGGAGATTCTATGACTTGAACAGAAAACAGCAGCAGAATTTCCCAAGGTGGCTGTTGGTGATAATATCATCTTTTATTAAATATAAATAATAATAAAAAATATAAAAATATATATAGTACATCAAACGTAACGTTGCCAGATTGCAGTGCACTCCACGGTGCTTCTTGGGGGCGCGTTTATCTAATATTATAAAAATATTTTTCTCTCGACTTTGAATAATTTATGGTTGACTTCCAAATTTCTTAGAAGGTTACATTTCTGTTTATTATATTTATTTATGTTCTTTCTGCTTCAAATTTAGCTCGAGAAGTTGCAGAACTAACTTTCTCTCTAAAGATCAAGCCTCTCGCCGTCCGCAGGTGACAGGTACATCCTCCTTGTCAATTGTTATCAGCAGCTTGATTTTCTTTTTCTTCAAAGTATGTTCTCTTCTTGTATTGGGTTTCTACTTTCTAGATGAGTTCTATTTTAAGAAAATTCAAGCTTAGGGAGCACAGAGAGAGTATTGATAAAGCAACATTTATGATTAGGAATGGCGAAACAATACTGAAAGAGTTGATTCGGGCTTCTAATGGTAAACACAATCCTTATTGTACCTTCTCTGCAAAAGAACTCTAGATAGCAACGAACAACTATGACTCAGAGAAAGTTATAATGAAACGGAGTTTCTATACATTGTATAAGGGTTTTTACCAGGAGCGCCTAATTTCTGTCATGAAGTTTGATGCCTCTAAACCTGGCACATAGGATTGTTGTATTAATAACATTGTATGTGCATCTCAAACGATTCACAAATGTATTTTTAAGTTGATTGGATGCTGCTTAGAGACTCAAATTCCCATTCTAGTTTTTGAATACATTAGTTGTGGGTCTCTTGCCGATTGTATTCGTATTCACCACACTCCTCAACCTCAGCATGAAACTTTACTATTGACACATAGGTTAAAGATTGCAATGGATATTGCTAATGCAATTGCATATCTTCATGTTGGATTTCCCAGGCCAGTCATTTTTAGAGATTTCAAGTTGTCAAATATCTTCTTCAATGAAGAAAATGTTGCAAAATTGGTTGATTTTTCATTCTCCATATCCATTCCTGAAGGTGAAACCCATGTTAATGATGCTTTGAGGGGAACATTGGGAATTTTTGCACCTGAGTACTTGACAGGCGATTTTAATGAAAAAGCAGATGTTTTTAGTTTTGGTGTACTTTTGGGTGAGCTTTTGACTGGATTGAGAGCCTTCGATCTTGGCCGCTTCAATAAAGATGATGGTTATGTTGTTTTACTAGATCATATGAAGAAATATTTTGAAGAAGATGGATTTAGTGAGATAATAGATCGTTCGGACATGGAAGACAGGTCATGCCTGGGGAAAGAGCAGCAATTGCAAGCTTTTGCGCATCTTATCTTTGAATGTGTCAACAAATCACCAGTAGATAGGGCAACAATGGTTGATGTAGCAAAAAAAATAAAGCAAATGCATCCCTCTTGTGCTTAATTTTTTAAATATTCCTTGTTTTCATGTTTTTATATTCCCATACTCCGAGGAGTGTATTGAACTTACTTAAGATCCTAATTTCTTCATCAGTTATGAAAGGGCTAAACTAATTAGGGCTTTTCATTGTTTCTGGTACTTCCAATCTTTTAAAAAAAGCAAATGGGTTGAATGAAAGCTCCTAATTGAAGAGCAATACAAACTCTGGAGAAGGTGTCCCTGCAGTTTCCAAGTAAATTAGATTCGTCATAACATTAGATGTTCAGACAAGTCTGTTTTGTAACTTAATTTTCATTTTAAATAAATTTTGTGTTTATGTTGCTAACATTTGATATTGAACAATGGAACAACACAAATGGAAGTTGATGTCAATGGGTCATTTTCATACCCAGAACCTCAAACTAATGCGAAGGACAACAGTAAGTGCATTTCTGTTTGTTCTGGCTCATTTTTCTTGTTTTATATTTAATTTTCATTTAGTGAACCATTTGCTAGACTTTTGGATCACTAATAGTCTTCTCATTTGTATATAAGCTGAAAAGCATTCTCATCCAAAACCCCTCAATATTGAAGAGGAACAGTCTATGTGAGTATTTTATGAGAATAAACTTCGTGATGTATGCAGTGCATTTATTTTCCTAATAAAATTCAGGTGCGCTGTTCTGTATCTAGAATATTATGATTGTGAAAATTTTTTTCTAAAAGAAAAGATGAGAATTCATACTGGTTTTATTTACATCCCTGTGGGATTTGTTCACGCGGCAGGCAACTGCTCTGTTATACCTCAGAAGGTTCTATCTACAATGGTCAGTCATGGAACATCGCCCAAAAAATGAAATGTACAATTCATGCAAATCTCTATTACTTGCATACCCAAAGTTGGCAAATTCTCTTGTTTCATTTTATGTTATATATGTTATATAATACGAGAGGGTAAACTATAGAGCTTATTTATTTATTTATTCTGGGACTGACTTTCATAAGAATGCTAGGTTGATGACTGGTAAGAAATGGCAGTTTCTCGTTTTACAATGAGAAGTTGGATGTTTATGGTTTCAGAATATTGTAAATTGATCATCTAATAATTCTCTTTTTATAACTGTCAATGAGTTAGCAGATCATGATGCCAACAAATTTATCCAAAATGTTAAGATGAATAAGATAGTTGATCATAGGCTTACTATAGACGTATCATTTCCAGGGGAAGAGAATCAATTTTAAGTTCTTACACACACTGCCTTTAAATGTCTCTTTAAATTTGATAGAAATAGGCTAACAATGGTAGATGTACCAACAAAACTCAGACACAAATTTATAAGTTTGTCCTGTGACTTTATAAGTTAAAAATTTTTGCTTGCTTTTGTCGTGGATATGCAAATTTTATATCTGTATGACTGTATCTTTTATTCTTTTTTTGAATCTTGTGTCTTCATTTGTTTACATCCTCTTCTCCAGGTCCTTTACTTTATTTTTCATTCTTAATTTTTAGTATATCTCATAGTGACCTTGAAAATACTATTAATTGTAGTGGTGTAGTTAATAAACACTCAGAATATCTGTTCAATGTACAGTTTAGTGAAGTGACAGAGGAATTATTTTAATGGGTTTGTAGAAATTTATTGGTTAGACTTAGACTTAGACTTATATCTTAGATGGGTTTGTGTTTGGGAAGAAGCAAGTCTTCAGGAATGGCAGACAAGTCAGCTTGAAGCTTATTGCAATGAGAAGTATGATGGTCATAGTTTTGGTATGTTGCTACTTGATCTTTTGATAGGGCAGAAGATTACTTGTTTTTGCCACAATATAAGACTTGGCATTGAAAATTACTTATGGGATCTTCCGAAAAAATATGTTGAAGAAAATGGGTTGAATGAAATGGTTGATCCTATGATTATTGAAGAGGGATTATGCCCAAGAAAAGAGCAACTGCCGCAGGCTTATTTAGATTTTGCCTTGAAATGTGTCTCTGAATCACCAGAAGAAAGGCCAACAATGATTGATTTGGCAAAACAACCTAGACAAATGTATCTGTCTTGTTGATAACTTGAATCCAAAACCGTTGATGGACAGTTTGTCACTTGTAAGCTTTCATGTTTATTTTCTTGGATAAAAGAATGAACGCCACAACTCTGTAAAGTCAAGTCTCTTACTTTAATTGTATAATTCGTGGACAAAATTACTTCCATTCTCAGAAGTGGAAACTTTTTTCTTATATTTATTCTGCTGCAAGGTGTCAAGCGTAGAGCTCCTCGGGTTTTTTTTTTTTTCATCAACCCTAAATGACTATCTGCAGTTGTATGTAATATCTCCCTTTGTAACATTCCTTTAATGTTATTAAAATCCTTTGTTTTCACTGTTGAATATATTCAAATTATTCCCGGGGTTTCTGGAAGCATATGTAACGAATTCGTGATTGATTGAGAGCAATCAAGAATTTGGAGAACAAAGCTAAGGAAAAATGTATTATGAGAAATTTACTGGAAAATTTGATTTCTTCATTTAATGGTAAACGCAATCCTACCCGAGTTCTCTGCTGAAGAGCTCAAGGGAGCTACAAACAATTATGACTTGCATTGAGTTATAATGTGTGTCAACTGTACAATGCTTCGTTGCATGGGCGCTAAGTATCTGTTATGAAGTTTCAAAACAATGACATGCATATGAATGGTGTTTGAAGAGCATTGTAATTGCATTACAAATGAGCCGCGAAAATTTATTAATGTGGATTGGACGTTGCTTTAGAGACTTAAATTCCCATTCTAGTTTTTGAATCCGTATCATCTGGAACCCTGGCTAATTATATTCATGGTCCTTGAATGGGTTTGTACGTGTTCTAGATATGAGTTGGATTTTAAGAAAAGTCAAGCATAGGCAAGACAAGAAGAATATTGATGATGAAACAACATTGATGATGAGAGAATGGCGCCACTGTACCGAAAGAGTTGATAGTGTCTTCTAATGGTAAATATAATTTTTATCGTATCTTCTCTGCTCAAGAACTCATAGCAACTAACAATTATGATGGGAAAATCAGCCAAGAACGCAAAAGGATTCAAAATTGACAATGATGAAGATGGACCATGCTACAAATAAACACAGAATATATATGAAATAAAATGACTAAATTACTGAGCAAAGCACAGAAAAGAGGTGAGAGAATTAAGAGAAATTAGGTGCTAATGTAGTCTGAGAGAAATATAATTAATGTTTAATCCTATTTCTTTTGAATTTTGGAAATTGAAGAGGGAGGAGAGAGAACCACGGAAACAAAAAAATTGAAAATGGAAGAGGATAAAATGTGAGTGAAAAGATACCTGATAAATTTCAAGATAAAATTTAAGATATGTCAATGTTATTAATTGGTGGTGGCTTCACCGATCATAAAGTATCTCAAAAAATAGAAATCATTATAAAAGAATTATTCCACTCTTAGCCACGTGGACTATTCCTTAGCCTCTTGCGTTGTATATATCCTTGGTTGACTAGAGGAAGACTTGGTTGCATTTTCACACATTTCAAATTAAATTAAACATAAAAAAAATTATACTTATTCAGATGACTCAATTTAATCAACATCAGGATCTGAACTAACTCTTGCAGTAGTAAAGATCAAGATCAAGCATAGCGTTTTCTTAATTATGTCCACAGCCACAGGTACTCCTCTCCTAGTCATCAGCGTTCTGCTGCTGTTTTTTTTTTTTTAAAGAAACAATTTTACTGCTATATATTTATGAATGAAATAGTAGTATAAATCCAAAAACTAACTGGTTGTAATATTTGAATTGGTTTCTCCTTGTAGATGGGTTCAATTATGAAAAAATTCAAGGACAGGACTGACAAAAGAACGTTGATGGTGAGGAATGGCGCGACCGTACTAAAAGAGTTGATAGCGTCTTCTCATGGTAAATATAATCCTTATCGTATCTTTTCTGCTAAAGAACTCGAGATTGCAACTAACAACTATGACGAGAGAAAATTTATAACAGAAGACGGCAGCGGCATGTATAAATTGTACAAGGGATTTTGGCAGGAGCGCCTAATTTCTGTTATGAAGTTTTATGATCATGAATACCGTCCAAACCCATACGAAGGTTGTATTAACAACATCATATATGCAGCACAAATGAGCCACAATCATATTTTAAAGCTAATTGGATGCTGCTTAGAGACTCCAATTCCCATTTTAGTTTTTGAATCTGTGCAGTATGGGTCTCTTCGTGATCGTATTTTAGGCGCTTCCCAACCTCAGTTTGAACCGTTGCTATTGGAACAGAGGTTAAAGATTGCAATGGATATTGCTAATGCACTCGCTTATCTTCACTTCGGATTCCCCAGGCCAATTGTTTTTAGAGATTTCAAGACATCACACATCTTGTTCAGTGAAGAAAATGTTGCGAAACTGTTTGATTTTTCACTATCCATGTCCATTCCCGAAGGTGAAACCCACATTAGTACTGATCGTGTGATGGGAACATATGGAAATTTGGCACCTGAATACCTAATGGGAGCTGATTTCAATGAAAAGTCTGATGTTTATAGTTTTGGCGCATTTCTAGTTGAGCTTTTGACTGGACGGGGTATCTGGGATCATCTTATGGATGAACGTGATATTGTCTGTCCTCGCAATGAATATTTGAAGAACTATTTTCAAGATAATAGATTTACCGAGATAGTAGCTCCTATAATTGTTCAAGACCGATCATTTTTGGAGAAAGAGCAGCAATTGCAAGCTTCTGCACAACTTAGCTTTGAATGTCTCAACGAATCACCCGTAGATAGGCCAACAATGGTTGATGTTGCTAAAAGACTCAGACAAATTTATCACTCTCTTTCATGTGATTAATCTTTTGTATTCATTGTTTTTATGTTTTCATTTTCCCATGCTAGTAGGAGTACTGTAACTCGATTATTTGAATAAACAAAATGTTACTAGTTTAATGCTTGGCTTAATTTGTAATATTAAACTTACTTGCAAATTGAATATTTTCTGAGCACAAAATCTCTTTGTTCACCCTGCTGCAGGGTCCGAGTAGAGAGTTCCTTTGTTTTGTTTATCTGCATTCCGGGATTAAAATAAGCTACTAGAGAAGTCAGCTACTATGAAGTTTCGATCGTTGACGAAGCCACGTGTTGACGTTGTGTAATGTGCATAAAGCTATTAAATTCAGATCTTAGTGTGGACCTCACTCAACCCAATTGTATTTCTTTTATCTTGTTCAACTACTGATAGCTCCTTAGGCGAGAACTTTCTCTCATTAGTCAGATGGTAAATCAGTCTTCTCCTTACAAGCGTTATACAAGTTCAAGTTTCTGTGCATACAATAGGAATAAACATCTTTCTAATTATAAATATCACTAATTTATGAATCTATATTGAGATGATAGATGGGATACAGGGATGGGCACGTCATGAGATAAATAATTTTAAAAAGCATATCGTAAAATGATAATTAAAAAAACAAATCTCAACTCTAATCTCTCAATAATTGAGTGAGTGGAACGTGTAACGACGAAATGACATTTTATTTTTAATAATAAGAACAGCAAAGGTGCGAAAGTGAAGAAAAAATTGGTGGCCGACAAAGTAAAAAGCCAAAAAAGAAAAGGCACTAAAACAGAAGGAATTAATTAAGAATTAAGTGGACTAACTTTATACTCGTTCAGACACGTGCATAAAACGCCACCTGGGAGAGCTAGAGAGCTGTGTCTCAATTTAATCAACATAAGGATCGAGATCAAATCAAGCATCGCGTTTTCTTAACCAATTCACCTTACGTGCACAGCCACAGGTATGAACTCGCTCTTGCAGTTGCAGTAGTATAGATGTATAAAAATTAAATGATCGTATCTGAATGGGGTTTGTACGTTTTCTACATATGAGTTGGGTTTTAAGAACATTCAAGCGCAGGCAAGAAAAGAAGAATACTGATGACGAAACAACATTGATAATGAGGAATAAAGCGAGTGTACTGAAATAGTCGATAGCCTCTTCCAATGGTAAATATAATCCTTATCTATCTTCTCTGCTCAAGAACTCGAGATAGCAACTAACAATTATGATGGGATAATCAAGACGAAGATGGACCAAGATACAAATATACACAAAATGTATGAAATAAAATGACTGAATTATTGAGCAAAGCGGAGAAAGTAGGTAACAGAATTAAGAAAAATTAGGTGCTAATGTGATCTCAGAGAAATATAATTAATGTTTAATGCTCCTTCTTTTGAAATTTGGGAATTGAAGAGGGAGGAGAGAGAACCACGGAAATAAAAAATTCGAAAATGGAAGAGGATAAAATGTGAGGGAAAAGATATTTGATAAATTTCAAGACAAAATTTAAGATAGGCCAATCTTATTAATTGGCGGTTTCACTTTCACCAATCATAAAATATCTCAAAAAATTGAAATCGTCGTAAAAGAATCATTCCATGTTTAGCCACGTGGACTATTCCTTGTCCCCTCGCGTTGTGTATCCTTGGTTGACTAGAGGAAGACTTGTTGCATTTTCACATAGTTCAAATTAAAAATTAAGCATCAAAAAGTAAAAATTTGTGCTTTTTCAGATGTCTCAATCTAATCAACATCAGGATCTGAACTAACTCTTGCTGTAGTAAAGATCAAGATCAAGATCAAGCGTAGCGTTTTCCTAATTAATCAATTTGCTGTATGTCCACAGCCACAGGTACTCCTCTCCTTGTCATCAGCATTCAGCAGCTTTGTATTTTTTCTTTTTTCTTTTTTCCAAATTTTACTGCTGTATATTGATGGATGAAATATTAGTATATATAAATAAAACGAACTGATTGCTATATTGGAATTGGTTTCTACTTGTAGATGGGTTCAATTATGAGAAAATTCGAGGACAGGACTGATAAAAGAACATTGAGGGTTAGGAATGGCGCGACAGTACTAGAAGAGTTGATAGCGTCTTCTCATGGTAAATATAATCCTTATCGTATTTTTTCTGCTAAAGAACTCGAGATTGCAACTAACAACTATGACCAGAGAAAATTTATAAAAGAAGACGTGACGTATAAAGTGTATAGGGGTTTTTGGCAGGAGCGCCTAATTTCTGTTATGAAGTTTCATGAGGTTTATGAATATGGTTCTTGGGCATACGAATGTTGTATTAAGAACATCATATATGCAGCACAAATGAGCCACAATCATATTTTAAAGCTAATTGGATGCTGCTTAGAGACCCCAATTCCCATTCTAGTCTTTGAATCTGTAGAGTATGGGACTCTTCGCGATCGTATTTTAGGCGCTTCCCAACCTCAGTTTGAACCGTTGCTATTGAAAGAAAGGCTAAAGATTGCAATGGATATTGCTCATGCACTTGCTTATCTTCACTTTGGATTCCCCAGGACAATTGTTTTTAGAAACTTCAAGACAGCAAATATCTTGTTCAATGAAGAAAATGTTGCAAAACTGTTTGATTTTTCTTTTTGCATATCCATTCCCGAAGGTGAAACCCACATTACTGATACTGTGGTGCGAACACGAGGATATGGAGCACCTGAGTTCTTTTCGGCAGTTCCTTTCAATGAAAAGTCTGATGTTTATGGTTTCGGTGTGGTTCTATTTGAGCTTTTGATCGGACAGGACATCATGGATTTTTTAAGGACAAATTATTTTGGCTGTCGTTTCAATAAATATTTGAAGAACTATTTTGAAGGTAATAGATTTACTGAGATGGTAGCTCCTATAATTGTTCAAGACATATCATGCATTGAGAAAGAGCAGCAATTGCATGCTTTTGCACAACTTACATTTGAATGTATCAACGAGTCACCGGAAGATAGGCCAACAATGGTTGATGTTGCAAAAAAACTCAGACAAATTTATCGCTCTTGCGGGTAATTTTTTATATTATACTCATTGATTTCAGGTTTTATTTTTACATGCTATTAGTTGTTGCGAACACATGGATATTTGGTGCCTGACTTCGCGATGACAGGTGTTTTCAATGAAAAGTCCGATGTTTTTGGTTTTAGTGTATTTCTATTTGAGCTTTTGACTGGACAGATTCCCTTCAATCTCCGCTCTCCTTAGGAGGAATTTTTTGAATACAATAGTTTTACTGAGATAGGAGCTCCTATAGTTGCTCAAGACATATCATGTCTTGAGAAAGAGCAGCGATTGCATGCTTATGCACAACTTATTTTTGAATGTCTCACAGAATCACCGGTAGATAGGC
The DNA here is from genome assembly GCA_030449905.1 of Luvunga scandens. NCBI lineage: Eukaryota > Viridiplantae > Streptophyta > Magnoliopsida > Sapindales > Rutaceae > Luvunga > Luvunga scandens. Next base: position 6,992,044 of record JASUUG010000798.1, read on the forward strand.
CAACAACGGTTGACGTTTCAAAAAAACTCAGACAAGTTTATTGCTCTTTCATGTGATCAATTTTTTCATATTTCTTCTCTTCATGTCTCCACACTTTCAGTTTCCATTTCATTAATTCTAACCAGTTATGTAACCAAAAAGTTGGTTTTTTTTTTGTTTGATTTTCATGCTTTCATCAATCAGTCCTTATGGAGGTAGAGGAATGTGTTGAACAGACTTAATATATTCAATTCTAGAAGTTTCATTGGATGATTGTTCATTGATTTGAAATTTCCCAGTCTTAGAGAACTGTAACTAAATTGAATAATCCATAGACGTACAAATCACTTGAATGATGCAGGCGCCAAGTACAGAGCTCCTCTGCTTTCTCTATCACATAGCTAGCTGAAATTTCCATCAATAGGTACACGTATAGCCTCCTTGAGTGTGCTAGATCAGGCTCCTTAAATGAGAAGCGTATCTTCTCCCAGAGAAAAAAAAAATGAGAAAGTATGATATTTTTAGTTATGGTGTAGTTCTATGTGAGTTTTTGACTGTATAGAGAATAGATTTAACTCACACGAAAGATTAGTTTTAATAAAATATTCAAAGCAGCTTGTTGAAAAGAAATAGATTCAGTGATATAGTGGATCCTATTGTTATTGAAGATAACTTATCTTCAAGTGCATTAGTGAATCACCAGAAGTTATTTTCAAGTGCATTAGTGAATCACTAGAAGATAAGGCCAACAATCGTTGTTGTAGCATGGTAAAGCAACTCAGTTAAATGTACGTATCTGTCATTTAATCTTCAAATATACGTATGTTGGCAAGTGACATTTTAAATTGTGAATCTTTATTCCATGTGTCTTCTTGTTATTAATATGTACCTTCATTTGCCATTGCATTCGTTCGCTGGTTTGCATTTACTCTAGCTTGCGGCTCAATGTCGAATTTATTGCCAGACAAAACATATTCGTGTGACTATGACATTACGTAGGTCAAAGGATCAGTGTGTATATTATGTTGTCAGATTTTATTTGGTTGCTTCTGCTTCTCGCCGTCACTCTATTTCTGTAGATTGTTGCATTTACGTATGAGCCATCATGTGTGCAGGTTCTGTGTGCCCCAGCGAATGATTGAGATATTTATTTATGTTTTTCAGTGAGATGTATCGATTATGTATGAGAATGAACTCCCCCTTGCTTTATATATTTACATAATCTGCTGATGGTATTTTAGTGGGTTTCTAGATATGAGTTGGATTTTCAGAAAATTCAAGCTTTGGTCGAAAGATAAAAGAACTTTGATGATGAAGAATGGCACTAGTGTGCTAAAAGACTTGATAGCATCTTCTAATGGTAAATATAATCCTTAATGTAGCTCCTCTGGCCAAGAACTGAAGCCAGAAACTAACAACTATGACCAGAAAAATGTTATAGCAGAAGACACTAGCTATAAACTGTATACAATGCAAAAGGGGTGCCTAGGGTCTGTTATGCAGTTTCATGGTCATGAACATCGTCCTTGTGCATACAAAATTTGTATTAACAGCATCACATATGTAGCACAAATGTGTTACAATCATATTTTAAAGCCAATTGTATTAACTGCATTGTGTTTGGATCACAGATGAGTCATAAAAATATTTTGAAGTTGATCAGATGTTGCTTAGGGACTGAAATTCACATTCCTTTTTTTGAGTTTTAGCAAGTACAACTCTTGCTGATCGTATTCATGGCCCTCGACCAGACCAGTTTGACCTTTGAGACTCTGCTATTGAGAATTTGGGGGAAAAAATGCTAATGAGGCAAACTGAGTCAAACCCGATGTGGAGCAAACTGACTCAACCCCGACGTGGAACAGCACATGGGTTCATCGAGAAAAATTAAAAAATATGGGGAGGAGACACAGATTTTAAAGGACGGTTTTAAAATAATTGTTGGGTTATTAGATTTAGAATGACTTTTAAATTATTAAAATGGGTATCTTTAGGAATGGGGTGTCATAAGGAGTTTTGTAAGCGTGTCAAGAGAACGCTACTTTTTATTTTACACGTACTCTTATTAAGATGTAAGGGCCCAGTCCAAACTTCATCCGTCCAGAAATTTCGTGGCGGCCAATTCCCGCCTTAGCTGCAATGAAATGTTCACAAACTATTCGTTGACCGGAGAGGGCTTGTTTTACTTTTATATATATATACGTCAAATTAAGCGTTTTAAACTAATTGATGGTAGTTCAGATTCATATAAACGCCAATTTGGAGATTTAGCTCCGTCTCAATTAATCAACATCCGAACTCACTCTTGCAGTTGTAAAAGATCAAACAGCCGGACTGCCGGAGACGAGTCAGAAGATTCTATGACTTGCACAAAAAACAGCAGCAGATTTTCCCAAGGTGGCTGTTGATGATAATATCATCTTTTATTAAATATAAATAATAATAAAAAATATAAAAATATATAGTACATCAAACGTAACGTTGCCAGATTGCAGTGCACTCCACTGTGCTTCTTGGGGGTGCGTTTATCTAATATTATAAAAATATTTTTCTCTCGACTTTGAATAATTTATGGTTGACTTCCAAATTTCTTTGGAAGGTTACATTTCTGTTTATTATATTTATTTATGTTCTTTCTGCTTCAAATTTTGCGCGAGAAGTTGCAGAACTAACTTTCTCTCTAAAGATCAAGCCTCTCGCCGTCCGCAGGTGACAGGTACATCCTCCTTGTCAATTGTTATCAGCAGCTTGATTTTCTTTTTCTTCAAAGTATGTTCTCTTCTTGTATTGGGTTTCTACTTTCTAGATGAGTTCTATTTTAAGAAAATTCAAGCTTAGGGAGCACAGAGAGAGTATTGATAAAGCAACATTTATGATTAGGAATGGCGAAACAATACTGAAAGAGTTGATTCGGGCTTCTAATGGTAAACACAATCCTTATTGTACCTTCTCTGCAAAAGAATTCGAGATAGCAATGAACATCTATGACTCAGAGAAAGTTATAATGAAACGGAGTTTCTATACATTGTATAAGGTTTTTGCCAGGAACCTAATTTCTGTCATGAAGTTTGATGCCTCTAAACCTAGCACATATGATTGTTGTATTAATAACATTGTATATGCATCTCAAATGATTCACAAATATATTTTTAAGTTGATTGGATGCTGCGTAGAGACTCAAATTCCCATTCTAGTTTTTGAATTCTTTAGTTGTGGGTCTCTTGCTGATTGTATTCGTATTCACCACACTCCTCAACCTCAGCATGAAACTTTACTATTGACACATAGGTTAAAGATTGCAATGGATAATGCTAATTCAATTGCATATCTTCATGTTGGATTTCCCAGGCCAGTCATTTTTAGAGATTTCAATTTGTCAAATATCTTCTTCAATGAAGAAAATGTTGCAAAATTGTTTGATTTTTCATTCTCCATATCCATTCCTGAAGGTGAAACCCACGTTAATGATGCTTTGAGGGGAACATTGGGAATTTTGGCACCTGAGTACTTGACAGTCAATTTTAATGAAAAAGCTGATGGTTTTAGTTTTGGTGTATTTTTAGGTGAGCTTTTGACTGGACTGAGAGCCTTCGATCTTGGCCACTTCAATGAAGATGACGGTTACGTTGTTTTACCAGATCATATGAAGAAATATTTTGAAGAAGATAGATTTAGTGAGATAATAGATCGTTCGGTCATGGAAGACAGGTCATGCCTGGGGAAAGAGCAGCAATTGCAAGCTTTTGCGCATCTTATCTTTGAATGTGTCAACGAATCACCAGTGGATATGGTTGATGTTGCAAAAAAAATAAAGCAAATGTATCCCTCTTGTGCTTAGTTTTTTTAATATTCCTTGTTTTCATGTTTTTATATTCCCATACTCCGAGGAGTGTATTGAACTTACTTAAGATCCTAATTTCTTCATCAGTTATGAAAGGGCTAAACTAATTAGGGCTTTTCATTGTTTCTGGTACTACCAATCTTTTAAAAAAAGAAATGGGTTGAATGAAAGCTCCTAATTGAAGAGCAATACAAACTCTGGAGAAGGTGTCCCTGCAATTTCCATGTAAATTAGATTAGCCTTAACATTAGATGTTCAGACAAGTCTGTTTTGTAACTTAATTTTCATTTTAAATAAATTTTGTGTTTATGTTGCTAACATTTGATATTGAACAATGGAACAACACTAATGGAAGTTGATGTCGAAGGGTCATTTTCATAGCCAGAACCTCAAACTAATGCGAAGGACAACAGTAAGTGTTTTTCTGTTTGTTCTGGCTCATTTTTCTTGTTTTATATTTAATTTTCATTTAGTGAACCATTTGCTAGAGTTTTGGATCACTAACAGTCTTCTCGTTTGCATATAAGCTGAAAAGCATTCTCATCCAAAACCCCTCAATATTGAAGAGGAACAGTCTATGCGAGTATTTTATGAGAATAAACTTCGTGATGTATGCAGTGCATTTATTTTCCTAATAAAATTCAGGTGCATTGTCCTGTATCTAGAATATTGTGATTGTGAAAAAAAATTTCTAAAAGAAAAGATGAGAATTCATACTGGTTTTATTTACATCCCTGTGGGATTTGTTCATGCCACAGGCAACTGCTCTGTTATACCTCATAAGGTTCTATCTACAATGGTCGGTCGTGGACCATCGCCCAAAAAATGAAATGTACAATTCATGCAAATCTCTATTACTTACATACCCAAAGTTGGCAAATTCTCTTGTTTCATTTTAAGTTATATATGTTGTATAGAGCTTATTTATTTATTTTTTCTGGGACTGACTTTCATAAGAATGCTAGGTTGATCACTAGTAAGAAATGGCAGTTTCTCGTTTTACAAGGAGAAGTTGGATGTTTATGGTTTCAGAATATTGTAAATTGATCATCTAATAATTCTCTTTTTATAACTGTCAATGAGTTAGCAGATCATGATGCCAACAAATTTATCCAAAATGTTAAGATGAATAAGATAGTTGATCATAGGCTTACTATAGACGTATCATTTCCAGGGGAAGAGAATCAATTGTAAGTTCTTACACACACTGCCTTCAAGTGTCTCTTTAAATTTGATAGAAATAGGCTAACAATGATAGATGTACCAACAAAACTCAGACACAAATTTATAAGTTTGTCCTATGACTTTATAAGTTAAAAATTTTTGCTTGCTTTTGTCGTGGATATGCAAATTTTATATCTGTATGACTGTATCTTTTATTTTTTTTTTGAATCTTGTGTCGTCAGTTGTTTGCAGCTTTTGCTAGCTTTTAAACTAATAGAATTGTGAATTTGAAGAAGAGGAATGCCCGTTTCATTCTTATATCATATATGAACTTGAGGTCACTATGATTCATCATAAACTGTGTTTATTTTAAGTTGACTCTAGAAATTTGAAAAACAATCTTGAAATTTGCAATATGTAGAGGTGGCAAAACGGGTTATTGGGTCGTGTTCATGTCGGGTTAGTTTCGTGTCGTATCAAATTTAAATCGATCCAAACCCGACCCATTTAATAATCGTGTCAAAATATTGAGACCCAAATCCGACTCGGAAAAATAATCGGATTACTCAATAACCCGCTTAATATCTATATATTAAACAAAATGTACATTAAACATTTATACGATATCATTCATACATGCGTACATATTTTATCGATATTATAAAATATACATATGTACCAAAATATTATACATTTACATTATTGAAGTTTTAATTATATATATATCGATATTATAAAATATACATGTCTATCAATATTTTACACATTTATACTTTTGAAGCTCTAAATGTATATAAAATTTTATAAAAAAAATATTGTGTTTATATTCATCATTTCAAAAAAAAATAAAAGTGAAAATTATTTATAATATTTGAGTTTTGATGATAAGAACTTGTAAATTATTTTACAATAGAAAATATAATCAGGTTATTGATTAGGTAAATTGATCAAGAACTTTAATCCTAACCCGACGTGAAAAAAAATCGTGTCAATGCAGACCCGATCCATTTAATAATCGTGTTAAATTCGATGATCCATACTTATTTATTCGTATCCTATTTATGTCGAATAATTGAGTCGTGTTAAATTTTACCAACTTTAGCAATATGATTGTGGCAAGCTAATGCCCAGTAATCGAAAATTGATTATTAATTAAAAAATGGTCTTGGTCAACAAAGTTAAGTGGAATATTAAATTTAATCTCCACTCGTTCACATTAATGGCTGGCATGTACTTCTTATGATGAGACTGAAGACTTTCATTCATCCAAGAGACAATGTTTCTGGTTTTATATGTTCATTCTGCTTCAAGTTTTATGTTTGCCTAAGCTCTCTCCCTTGCATTTTCTCTATCTTTGTTAGGTATGCTTTTCAACTAAAGCTTATTTAAGTAGGGTTTTTATCAATAGAGTTTTTATAAATAAAGTTTTTACCTAAAAAAATTTAGTTGTTTGGTTGTCAATAAGAATTTATATTAAAAATTTATGAAATTACTTTAATAGATAAAGCTTTTAAAGTTATGTTATGAAAAGAATAAAATAAAATTATCAAATATGTAGAGAATATTTTAGATATTTTAATATTTAAAAAAAAAATTTCAACCTCTACTCCTAAAAGTCCAAAAATCGAGTTTTTATTAATAAAGACAAAATAACTTATTTAAACTTTAAAAGCTCTACTAGAAAAATAATCAAACAATAACAAAAATTATAATAAGAGCTTATGTGATTAAATAAGCACTTATAACTATAAAATAAAGAATATCAAAGAGTTGATCCAAACTAAGGTACATCCTCTTCTCCAGGTCCTTTGCGTTATTTTTCGTTCTTAATTTTTAGTACATCTCGTAGTGCCCTTGAAAATACTATTAATTGTAGTGGTGTAGTTAATAAACACTCAGAATATCTGTTCAATGTACAGTTTAATGAAGCGACAGAGGAATTATTTTAATGGGTTTGTAGAAATTTATTGGTTAGACTTAGACTTATATCTTAGATGGGTTTGTGTTTGGGAAGAAGCAGGTCTTCAGGAATGGCAGACAAGTCGGCTTGAAGCTTATTGCAATGAGAAGTATGATGTTCATAGTTTTGGTATGTTGCTACTTGATCTTTTGATAGGGCAGAAGATTACTTCTTTTTGCCGCAATATAAGACTTGGCATTAAAATTACTTATGGGATCTTCCGAAAAAATATGTTGAAGAAAATGGGTTGAATGAAATGGTTGATCCTATTATTATTGAAGAGGGATTATGCCCAAGAAAAGAGCAACTGCTGCAGGCTTATTTAGATTTTGCCTTGAAATGTGTCTCTGAATCACCAGAAGAAAGGCCAATAATGATTGATTTGGCAAAACAACCTAGACAAATGTATCTGTCTTGTTGATAACTTGAATCCAAAACCGTTGATGGACAGTTTGTCACTTGTAAGCTTTCATGTTTATTTTCTTGGATAAAAGAATGAACGCCACAACTCTGTAAAGTCAAGTCTCTTACTTTAATTGTATAATTCGTGGACAAAATTACTTCCATTCTCAGAAGTGGAAACTTTTTTCTTATATTTATTCTGCTGCAAGGTGTCAAGCGTAGAGTTCCACGGGTTTTTTTTTTTTTTCATCAACCCTAATTGACTATCTGCAGTTATATGTAATATCTCCCTTTGTAACATTCCTTTAATGTTATTAAAATCCTTTGTTTTCACTGTTGAATATATTCAAATTATTCCCGGGGTTTCTGGAAGCATATGTAACGAATTCGTGATTGGGAGCAATCAAGAATTCGGAGAACAAAGATAAGGAAAAATGTGTTATGAGAAATTTGGTGGAAAATTTGATTTCTTCATTTAATGGTAAACGCAACCCTACCCGAGTTCTCTGCTGAAGAGCTCAAGGGAGCTACAAACAATTATGACTTGCATTGAGTTATAATGTGTGTCAACTGTACAATGCGTCGTTGCATGGGCGCTAAGTATCTGTTATGAAGTTTCAAAACAATGACATGCATATGAATGGTGTTTGAAGAGCATTGTATTTGCATTACAAATGAGCCGCGAAAATTTATTAATGCGGATTGGACGTTGCTTTAGAGACTTAAATTCCCATTCCAGTTTTTGAATCCGTATCATCTGGAACCCTGGCTAATTATATTCATGGTCCTTGAATGGGTTTGTACGTGTTCTAGATATGAGTTGGATTTTAAGAAAAGTCAAGCATAGGCAAGACAAGAAGAATACTGATGATGAAACAACATTGATAATGAGAGAATGGCGCGACTGTACTGAAGAGTTGATAGCGTCTTCTAATGGTAAATATAATCTTTATCGTATCTTCTCTGCTCAAGAACTCATAGCAACTAACAATTATGATGGGAAAATCAGCCAAGAACGCAAAACGATTCAAAATTGACAATGATGAAGATGGACCATGCTACAAATATACACACAATATATGAAATAAAATGACTAAATTACTGAGTAAAGCAGAGAAAAGAGGTAAGAGAATTAAGAGAAATTAGGTGCTAATGTAGTCTGAGAGAAATATAATTAATGTTTAATCCTATTTCTTTTGAATTTTGGAAATTGAAGAGGGAGGAGAGAGAACCACGGAAACAAAAAAATTGAAAATGGAAGAGGATAAAATGTGAGTGAAAAGATACCTGATAAATTTCAAGATAAAATTTAAGATATGTCAATGTTATTAATTGGTGGCTTCACCGATCATAAAGTTTCTCAAAAAATAGAAATCATTATAAAATAATTATTCCACTCTTAGCCACGTGGACTATTCCTTAGCCTCTTGCGTTGTATATATCCTTGGTTGACTAGAGGAAGACTTGGTTGCATTTTCACATATTTCAAATTAAATTAAACACACAAAAATTATACTTATTCAGATGACTCAATTTAATCAACATCAGAATCTGAACTAACTCTTGCAGTAGTAAAGATCAAGATCAAGCATAGCGTTTTCTTAATTAGTCGATTTGCTTTATGTCCACAGCCACAGGTACTCCTCTCCTAGTCATCATCGTTCTGCTGCTGTTTTTTTTTTTTTAAAGAAACAATTTTGTTGCTATATATTTATGAATGAAATAGTAGTATAAATCCAAAAACTAACTGGTTGTAATATTTGAATTGGTTTCTCCTTGTAGATGGGTTCAATTATGAGAAAATTCAAGGACAGGACTGATAAAAGAACGTTGATGGTGAGGAATGGCGCGAGAGTACTAAAAGAGTTGATAGCGTCTTCTCATGGTAAATATAATCCTTATCGTATCTTTTCTGCTAAAGAACTCGAGATTGCAACTAACAACTATGACGAGAGAAAATTTATAACAGAAGACGGCAGCGGCATGTATAAATTGTACAAGGGATTTTGGCAGGAGCGCCTAATTTCTGTTATGAAGTTTTATGATCATGAATACCGTCCAAACCCATACGAAGGTTGTATTAACAATATCATGTATGCAGCACAAATGAGCCACAATCATATTTTAAAGCTAATTGGATGCTGCTTAGAGACTCCAATTCCCATTTTAGTTTTTGAATCTGTGCAGTATGGGTCTCTTCGTGATCGTATTTTAGGCGCTTCCCAACCTCAGTTTGAACCGTTGCTATTGGAACAGAGGTTAAAGATTGCAATGGATATTGCTAATGCACTTGCTTATCTTCACTTCGGATTCCCCAGGCCAATTGTGTTTAGAGATTTCAAGACATCACACATCTTGTTCAGTGAAGAAAATGTTGCGAAACTGTTTGATTTTTCACTATCCATGTCCATTCCCGAAGGTGAAACCCACATTACTGATGTTGTGATGGGAACATTTGGATATGTGGCACCTGAGTACATGACGACAGGGGACTTCAATGAAAAGTCTGATGTTTATAGTTTTGGCGCATTTCTAGTTGAGCTTTTGACTGGACGGGGTATCTGGGATCATCTTATGGATGAACATGATATTGTCTGTCCTCGCAATGAATATTTGAAGAACTATTTTCAAGATAATAGATTTACCGAGATAGTAGCTCCTATAATTGTTCAAGACCGATCATTTTTGGAGAAAGAGCAGCAATTGCAAGCTTTTGCACAACTTAGCTTTGAATGTCTCAACGAATCACCGGTAGATAGGCCAACAATGGTTGATGTTGCTAAAAGAGTCAGACAAATTTATCACTCTCTTTCATGTGATTAATCTTTTGTATTCATTGTTTTTATGTTTTCATTTTCCCATGCTAGTAGGAGTACTGTAACTCGATTATTTGAATAAACAAAATGTTACTAGTTTAATGCTTGGTTTAATTTGTAATATTAAACTTACTTGCGAATTGAATATTTTCTGAGCACAAAATCTCTTTGTTCACCCTGCTGCGGGGTCCGAGTAGAGAGTTGCTTTGTTTTGTTTATCTGCATTCCGGGATTAAAATAAGCTACCAGAGAAGTCAGCTACTATGAAGTTTCGATTGTTGACTAAGCCGCGTGTTGACGTTGTGTAATGTGCATGAAGCTATTAAATTCAGATTTTAGTGTCCACCTCACTCAACCCAATTATATTTCTTTTAGTATTTAAGTTTCACTGCAGGTGGACACCAATAGATTCTTTTAAACTAAGGGAATGTTTGTATTTTAAATTAGGGTGGGAATGGGGAATCGTAAAGAGTGAGAATTTTAAAATTGGGAGTATAGAGTGAGGTTGAGAGTAAGTTGTTTACTTACATAGAAATAGGAGTATGGAATCGAAATCATAATCTAATTTATGTATTTATTTTATTTTAGATTGAGAGTAAATGATTTTAAATTACAGTTTTATTTTTATTTAAAAAATTATAACTTTAATTATAAAATTAATAAAAAAATATATTTAAAAATAAAATATTTATTTTATTATATTATATTTGTAAATTAAAATAATTATTAATATTCTTAATTATGTGAATCACAATTTTTTATTAATCTTAATTCTAATTATTTAAATTAAAAATTAATGATAAGTGCAACATAGATGAAACATTATTATTAACAATATAGTACAAATTTAATATTTTCTTAGAAAATCTATTTATTATTAATAATTATTAAAATTAAATACATAAAATACTATTATTTTTAAATAAATGTAATAATATTATATTTTCAACTAAAGATAGTATATAGCAATATTGTTAATTCTCTATGAATACAATAATATTATTTTAAGTAGTTTTGACTTAAAATCAATGTGAATTATTATTTTTAACTAAATATAATAATATTACATTTAAATAAATTTAATATTATTATTTTTATAAATGTAATTTATAAAATAATGTAATGATATTATTTAAATAAATATGATATTATTTATTTTATTTTATTAAATATAATTATATTAAATTTAATTAAAGAATGATAAAAAATAAAGAGGTGGGAATGAGATTCCCACTGCTTTCTTAAAATATGTAAATAGTAGAGTGAGAGAATTCCACACTTCTCGCTTTCACTCTAGTAAATAAACATAGCATGTATATATAAAACAATGTGAAGTATTTTATTGAGCGGCATTATTAGCTGTAATTTTTAGTTAAGCGTTCTTATAAATAAAATCAATTTATCACAAGAAAAAGAATTTGATGATTTTAGCTTTTAAATTTAATATTGAAAGAATATTTGTCATTGGTTCTAGTTAATGATATAGATATTATTGACAATAAAATGTTTGCTTGCCGTAGACCGATGGTTGAACTTCTAAAAGCTTTAGATTTACTGCGATAAGTACTTCATTGTCATTAATATTTACACTATTTCAAAGAGTCAAATTATGAGTTTTTATGACTTAAATGGAAAATATGGGCAAATTTTAATTTATCCTTTTTTAGTATGACAATCTTCAATTTATTCAAAAAGTGTGAGAAAATTAAGAAGATAACAAAAAAATGCACCAACAAACTCCATCAGCTCTCATTTTTTTTAATAAATAAATTAAAGTTTTCACACTTTTAAAAAATAAATAAAAAATTGTCATTTTATGTGTGAATTGAAGCTTACCTTATATAAAACAATATACTTGTACAAATATACCGTTGAGAAATTGCAGTGTACACACGGTGCCTTTCTGGTGGCCGCGTTTATGATATTATGAAAATATTTTTCTCTCGACTTTGAATAATTTATGGTTGACTTCCAAATTTATTAGAAGCTTACATTTCTGTTTATTATGTTTGTCTATGTTCATTCTGCTCCAAATTTTGCTTGAGAAATTGCAACGCTCTCTCTCCCTCTCTCAAAAGATCAAGCCTCTCGCTATCCACAGGTGCATCCTGGCTTCTTGCAAATTGTCATCTTCAACTTGCTTTTAATTTCTTTTCAAGTGAGTTTTCTTTAAGTGAATTAAGTCTACTTTTACCATTATATATGAACAAACTGTTGCAAGTCTTAAGTAAATTCAAGTAAACGGATGATTGTTTTTTACCGGGTTTCAAATTTCCAGATGAGTTCGATTTGAAGAAAATTAAAGCTTAGGGGGCACACAGAGTGTACTGATAAAGCAACATTTATGATTAGGAATGGCGAATCAGTGCTGAAAGAGTTGATTCGGGCTTCTAATGGTAAATACAATACTTATCAGTCAACGACGAATGGATATGAAAAGAAATTATAAAGCTCTCCCTATTAATTCCCACCTCTTTCCTCGAGTCTTTGTTCTTCGTTTTTTTTTTACCTTTTTCTCCTTTTTTATAGGTATTTGGTGGCTATGGAAGTTTTGACGGTTGCGGAAAATCTTCTAGGACATTTTAAGTCGGTATTGTTGTCCCGTCCAAAAAGGCTTTATGAACGAGAAAGCTAGCTCGCAATAATTTCAATTAATTCCCACTTTGATACGACATGATTCCGTTCACAATTTACTATCACCGCATCATTAGTTTCCCAAGGCATGACGATGTGGCATGACTAGTTAAATTTTCTTTTATTAAAAAATAAAAGACAACGGTCTTCCTAGTTCACTGCACAAATTGCAGGACCCCAAATCACAAGCTAACCGGTCAACTCACGCCACGCGTGGCTTTCTCAAATGGAAACTTCTACCTCTCCTCCTCAGATTCCGTCACCGACTGGTCTCCGTATGTAAAGATAAGCTCCTTGCCAAATCCTCAGGGTTTTCAAGTTCTTCGCTAGCTCTTGCATTTGATACCTATATCCAGTAGCGGTGCCAGGAATTATTTTTAGCAGGGGCTACGTTCAAATAGTAATTTAATTCAAGAAAGTAATCAATAAATAACATATGTCAAAATAAAAATTCATTAAAGTATTTAATTCAATACACTTATAGCTGTCCTCGACGAGGTTTCATATGTTGAAAAGGTTGAAGAATAATCTCGTTGTCAAGACTATAAAATATATCTTTTTTCTATGTATACAATAAGACTATCATTTAACCACTGATCTCCCATCCGATTTCGTAGACGATTTTTCACAAAATTCATAGCTGAAAATGCCCTTTCTACTGTAGCTGTAGCAACTGGTAAAATCAATGCTAATGTCACCAACAAATAAACTAATGAATATAATTGATCCTTCTTAGTCTCAACTAATTTTCTTGCTAGCTCACCAATTCCTTTCAATCTTGAAAATTTGTTGTCAGAACCCACATCCATAATATAAACATCAAGTTGAGTTTCAAGTGCCACAAGATCCACTGGAGAAAAATCATTTGGATAAAACTCGGCTAGGCGAAGTAGTTTCTGTTTATCAAAAGCTGCAAATGAGTCATTGGGGCATAAACATGCAACACAAAGAAGCAACTCAATATTTGTTTTATTGAAACGATTGCTTAATTCTTGAAGTTGCATGTCTAAAATTGCATAAAATAATTCAACATGAAAACGATGCAAATTTGTGATCTTTTGAGCCTTGCGTTGTGATCTCCCATGACTTCAAAACAAATCATCCATATTAGGAACATCAATATCGTGCTTCACACAATAAGAAGAAGTTTCACTGAGTAAAGAGTCTCATCCATTCTCTCTCATTTTTTGCAAGTTTCTCTTATACACTCCAATTAATTTCATAGCATTCACAATGTCTTGATCCTTTTTTTGTAATGCTTGTGATAACTCATGTGCAAATCCAAGTATTTTTTTCATTAACAACAAGCTAAACACAAAATCAAATGATTGCATGTAGTTCAATAACACTGTAGCTTGAAATCTTTGTTCAGAATTTCCCTTATTTGAAATTATCTTAAGCACATCAATAATTGATGGAAACATGGTGATTATGCTCAATAACGTACCATAATGTGAGCCCCAACGTGTATCAGCAGATCTCTTTAAAGTAACCTCTTGGTTTAAACCTCTTCCACTTAAAAGTTCGCCATCATCGAGTGCTTTAATAACAGCTTGAGCATGTTTCTCTTGAAGAATATCACGACGTTTTGCTGAAGCACCAACAACATTGACTAACATTGTAACTAAATTGAAAGAGAATTAACTTCTTCATGCTTCTTTGCCACAGAAATAAGATGAATTTACTTTTTTTTTTAAAATTAAAATGAATAAAATGAATTTAATTTTTTTTTAAAAGCTAGAGGAGCTTCAACCCCTGCTAGCTCCTAAGTATTTAATCGTTTTCCCATGACTCGGTTGCCATGGAAATTTGAAATTCCCAAGCGAGAACCAAACGTAATTGTCCCGTGACTTTAGGAGCTGAAATAGATGTAGTTGTAACATGTTCAGCTTTCCAAAAAAAATTAAATTCATTTTTTTTTAGCCATTTTTATCCTTCTGATAAATTTTTAAAATAACTAAAAGACCATTTATTTTAATATCAGAATTTAAAAATTAGAAAAAAAACTCAAAATCAAATCCTTTAATAATAACCATCATTAGTTTTGTCAAAAAAATCTCCAATGTCTTTTCAATCTCATTTGATGTCATTTGAAGATTTCCAAGCATTATCAAAAGTAATCAACATTTGTTTTTATGATAAACGTTGTAACCTGCAGCTCGCACGAAAACCACTGCATCTTTACAATTTTTCTGGTACTATCATCGAAATGCAAGCCATTTTTTTAATAAAAATTATGCAATTAACTAAATTATTTTGATTATTAAATCTCTGCCATTTTATGATTTAATATTCTGATTTTTTAATTGGTTTATGTCATTTTGAATTGAATAAGATTATAGCTTTAACTTATTGGGCAAACTGGCAACATCTTCATATGTTCAACAAATTTAAAGTTTGGCAATTTTAAAACTTTATTGATTATAAAAATGAATGACAATGCCCTTGGGTGATGCTGTAACTTTAAAAGAAACAAAAGAATAAAAGCTAAATAATAGAATAACAATGCCAAGGTCCAAATAGAATAACAGCCTGTAATGGGTTAGTAGCTTAGTGGTTGAGTATTTAGTGGGGCAAAAGTAATTGGTTTATTAAAATTTTTAGTAGCATGTGATGTCTTTGGTTTCTCTTTAAATTCTGATCAATTAATTGTATTTATTTGTTATAGAGATTGAGAAATATTACTCAAGAAAGCCATTGTCAGGAAGATCTTGTAAATTGAAGCTCAAATCAAGATTTGAATTCAATTTTACAAGATCTTTGGAAAAGGTTTGATTCCAATCTCTTCTTATTAGTCCATAACTATTCAAATAAATACAATTAAGAGCAGAATTTACAAAAGAGAAACCAAAAATCACATGCTACTAGTTATTTTAATAAACCAATTTTTGAAACTAAAAAACCACGGTTTGGTTGTAATTGGTTTGGGAAATTTGGACCTTGGTTGGAATATAGCAACAAAAAGATGGCATTTTATATCTTTATTTATCTTTTTAAATAAGAGATTTAAGCATCACCCATGGCATTGTCATTCATTTTTATAATCAAAGGTTTTAAAAATTGCCACTTTAAACCTGAAAAATTTGTTGAACATATGGGAGATGTTGATAGTGCCCATAACAAATAAGTTAAATGCTATAATCTTATTCAATTCAAAAACATAAACCAATTAAAAAATCAGAATATTAAATCATAAAATGGCGAGTGATTTAATAATCAAAATAATTGATTTAATTCTAATAATTAATTAAAAGAAGGGCTTGCATTTGGTAGGCATGAAAATTCTAAAGATTCAATCAACCGAGGGGATTTTGCGAGCAGGTTACAACGTTTATGGCATGATCATAATGAAACATTAATGTTGATATTTTGATTGGAAATCTTCAAATGACATCAAATGAGATTCAAAAAGACATTGATGGTAGCCAATGGAAACTACTAATATTTTGACAAAAGAATGATGGTGATTATTTTGATTTTGAGTTTTTTTGAATTTTAATATTTCTGCAAAGGGATTAAATATTGGTCTTTTAGTTATTTTAAAAATGGCTTTATGGTAAATGCACTAAAAAATAAAAATTGAACATTTTTTTAAAAGCTAGAGTACTACATCTATTTCAGCTCCTAAAAGTCACGGGACAATTATTTTGGTTCTGGATTGGTATATCAAATTTCCATGGCAAGGAGTCATGATGGAAAACGATTAAATGCAAGGTGAGTTCAATGGTCTTAAAGCTCCTCTAGATTTTAGAAGACAAAAAATTAAATTCATTTTATTCATTTTAATTTTAAAAAAAAAAGTAAATTCATCTTATTTCTGTGGCAAAGAAGCATGAAGAAGTTAATTCTCTTTCAATTTAGTTACAATGTTAGTCAATGTTGTTGGTGCTTCAGCAAAACGTCGTGATATTCTTCAAGAGAAACATGCTCAAGCTGTTATTAAAGCACTCGATGATGGCGAACTTTTAAGTGGAAGAGGTTTAAACCAAGAGGTTACTTTAAAGAGATCTGCTGATACACGTTGGGGCTCACATTATGGTACGTTATTGAGCATAATCACCATGTTTCCATCAATTATTGATGTGCTTAAGATAATTTCAAATAAGGGAAATTCTGAACAAAGATTTCAAGCTACAGTGTTATTGAACTACATGCAATCATTTGATTTTGTGTTTAGCTTGTTGTTAATGAAAAAAATACTTGGATTTGCACATGAGTTATCACAAGCATTACAAAAAAAGGATCAAGACATTGTGAATGCTATGAAATTAATTGGAGTGTATAAGAGAAACTTGCAAAAAATGAGAGAGAATGGATGAGACTCTTTACTCAGTGAAACTTCTTCTTATTGTGTGAAGCACGATATTGATGTTCCTAATATGGATGATTTGTTTTGAAGTCATGGGAGATCACAACGCAAGGCTCAAAAGATCACAAATTTGCATCGTTTTCATGTTGAATTATTTTATGCAATTTTAGACATGCAACTTCAAGAATTAAGCAATCGTTTCAATAAAACAAATATTGAGTTGCTTCTTTGTGTTGCATGTTTATGCCCCAATGACTCATTTGCAGCTTTTGATAAACAGAAACTACTTCGCCTAGCCGAGTTTTATCCAAATGATTTTTCTCCAGTGGATCTTGTGGCACTTGAAACTCAACTTGATGTTTATATTATGGATGTGGGTTCTGACAACAAATTTTCAAGATTGAAAGGAATTGGTGAGCTAGCAAGAAAATTAGTTGAGACTAAGAAGGATCAATTATATTCATTAGTTTATTTGTTGGTGACATTAGCATTGATTTTACCGATTCTTGCTACAGCTACAGTAGAAAGGGCATTTTCAGCTATGAATTTTGTGAAAAATCGTCTACGAAATCGGATGGGAGATCAGTGGTTAAATGATAGTCTTATTGTATACATAGAAAAAAGATATATTTTATAGTCTTGACAACGAGATTATTCTTCAACCTTTTCAACATATGAAACCTCGTCGAGGACAGCTATAAGTGTATTGAATTAAATACTTTAATGAATTTTTATTTTGACATATGTTATTTATTGATTACTTTCTTGAATTAAATTACTATTTGAACGTAGCCCCTGCTAAAAATAATTCCTGGCACCGCTAATGCTACAACAGGTTCTGCATGATAATATTGCATTCATTTTCGTTCTTCAGATTAATTTGTAAGAGCACCCTCTCTCAGTTCTCAAACGATCAAGCCTCGAGCGTTACCTTTACTTATCTCCATATCTCTGAATTTTCTGTCTAGAGGTACATTACATTTACATCATCCTACTTGTCATCAGTTTTAGTTTTAGTATTTTTTTATTTTTCTAATTAATATTTTTTTTTATAGTGGCGTCTTCATGCATGTATGTAAAAAATATTTACTATAGGAAGAAAGAATAAAAAAAAAAAATGCATGGATTGGACCTCAATAATTTCTTGGAAACCACGGCAAAAGATAAATTAATAAATATAAGAATTAGTGGTTGGGGAAACGTTTGGTGTATGAAATTAAAAAATTCTTGTTTTGTTTATTTTGCTTAATAATTCAGGAGCTAATCCCAGAGCTCTCCCTCTGTTCTTAGGCCGCAAGCTCGTTTTCCTTGTCTATTAAATACATGAACTGGGTGTCCCTCCGCAGGTATGTATTCATTGCAATTAATTGTATGTATTTTTTTCAATTTTTTTCATATATTGCTGAAGTAATTTTACTACATATTTTGAAGGACATATATGTAAATATAACAATACTGAGTTATAAAGCTAATAGTTTTATCTCAAAAATATCCCTATTAAATATAAATATTTCCCATATTATAAAACCTAATCCCTTTTTTGCTCTTTTTAATTCACGTTCTCTATTCTTTCAATTTTTTCTCTTTTTCATTAGCACTGGAATTCTTCAAGCACAACAGTCGTTGGATCAACATTGTTAACGTACTTTTTTCTTTTTCTTTTTTTACAGTTTTATAAATATTCTTTTATATATTTTATCTCATACTTGAAATAATTTTGTTTGGATGCAGAAAACTTAGCTGATAAACAAAAATAAAACTACTGATGTTTTTCTATCTTTTCTCATGAAAAATAACTTATCCAAGTCTTCGTTCTCGATTTAGCAAGTTTGTCTTATAAATTTTACAAATTTGAGTGCCTTAATATTCAATTGCATCTGTCATCGGGATTAGTCTTGATTAGCCCAACCAACAGAAACCCCTCAAAACCCTACATTGTACCTTAGTGAACGTTCATTATCCAGCAGCAGTTTGTGTATAAGCAATGAATTCTTGAAATAGAATTTATTATTATAATTTAATGTTAAAGATAAAGAAGTGCACGACGTGTATAAATGAACTGTTTTGTTGAAATGCTCTGTTTTTGTTGTATGTATTGGTCATGCGATAGAGCCGGTGCCTCGGCTTGACGATTACAGCACACCCCCAAAGTAATGATTATCTTGTTACATTTTATTTCTCAGTTTATATGCTGTTTGTGGTCCATGCATCATACAAAAAATTTTGTGCCAAGAAAATTAATGGAAAGTTACATATAAATATAGCAAATAATTGAGTTATGATGTTAATTAGTTTTATGTTCTTACTTGTTTCTTAAGATAAATATGCTTCATTTACAAATTTATTTACACAAATTGTAATTTTAATGGGTTTCAACGTGCGTTCCAGATGAGTTCGAACATTTTAAGAAAATTCAAGCATAGGAGAGACAGAGAGAGAAATGATAAGACAACTTTTATGATGCGGAACGGTGAAAGTGTACTAAAAGAGTTGATTGCTTCCTCAAATGGTAAATATAATCCTTATCGAATCTTCTCCGCTGAAGAACTAAGGATAGCTACAAACAATTATGACGAGCAAAACATTGTATTACAAGACCCATTTCGTAAATTATACAAGGGCTTTTGGCAGAAGCGCTCCATTTCTCTTGTGAAGTATGATGGCAACAGGAATCAACATGCGCGCGAATGGTGTATAAATCACATTGTGTATGCATCACGAATGAGTTATAAGCATATTATAAAGCTGATTGGTTGTTGCTTAGAGACTCAAATCCCCATTCCAGTTTTTGAGTCTGTGCAGATTGGGACCCTTGCTGATCGTATTCATCATCACGGTGAGGGGCACTTTGAAGCTTTATCATTGACAGACAGGTTAAAGGTAGCAATGGATATATCTCATGCACTGGCATATCTTCACGTTGGATTCTCCAGGCCCATTGTTTATAGAGATATGAAGCCAACCAATATCTTATTCAGTGAACAAAGTGTTGCCTAGTTGTTTGATTTTTCGTTATCACTTTCTATTCCAGATGGTGAAACACACATATCACTTTCTATTGCAGATGGTGAAACAAACATCCAATTAGATTCGGCGGTAGGAACAACAGGATTCATTGCCCCTGAAAACTTTACCGCATTGATTTGCAATGAGAAGTGTGATGTTTATGGTTTTGGTGCATTTCTATTTGAGCTTTTGACTGAACAGAAAATCTCTGATCATGTTTCGTTTGAAAATCGTCTTCATTACGAGGGACGTGTGAAGAAACTTTCCGAACAAAATTGCAGGCTTAAAGAGCTGGTAGATTCCATAATTATTGAAGACAAGTCATGTACTTGTACCAGGAAAGAGCAGCAATTGCAAGCTTTTAAACAGCTTACACTTCAATGCATGGATTTTTCACCTGAAGATAGACCAACGATGGTTGATGTAGCAAAACAACTCAGGCAAATGTATCGATCTTGCATGTAATAATTTTATGTATATTGTGCCTTCGTTTTGATGCATTTTTGCAGCAGCTGCGGTTGTTATATATATTGACTATTGTGATTTATATTTGTAACAATCTATTGTTCTTGCAAATGAGTCACAAAAATGTCTTCTAGTTGATCGGATAGTGTTTAGAGACTCAAATTCCCATTGTAATTCTTGAATTTATAGAATACGTATGGGAATCTTGCCGAATGTAGATATGGTCCTTTTGCCCAATGTTTTGGAGCCTCGACTGTTGAAAATTAATTAATAGGCTAAAGACTGCACTGGAAATGGCAAATGCGATTCTCATGCCATATTCAAGACCCTTCATGTTTAGAAGGATTTATGTAACAAACAAATAGTTACTTGTGTAATGTTTGATTTTTGATGTTCAACTAAGATTTGATAAAAAAGGTTTAATTAAAAAGACATGCATTTGCAGGACCTACTATTTCATTCAGCCAATTTTTTTTTACCCTCTCGATTGGAAGTACCAGAATCATTACAAATCCTCTGTCTTTTTAATTAAATCTTCATCTGAAAGTGTTGATGGATGATTAGTGAACTTCTATTGATATTTTTTTGGATATATTTGAGAAAATAAAATGAACTTCAAATCCTAAAGTCAGTTGTCTTACCTTCTATTTTTATGCAAGTTAAAAAAAAACTTCTATTTTTATGACTTTAAATTATAGACCAAATTGAATATTTTATGGACAATATCACTCCCATACTCAGAAAGGAGAAACGTTATTTCTTGTTGTATTCACTGTGCTGCGGGGGCCCAAGTACAGAGTTCCTCTGTTTTTGTTTAGCCGCATTCCGGATTTGAGCATCCACAGGAACCTGTGACATCTCCAAACTCCCTTTTGTTATATTTCCTTTAATGTTCTTAAAATCCTTGATTTCATTGTTAAATGAAGTGAAGTCATTTTCTGGGTTTGTGGAAATTTAGATGATCCTGAGTGTGTGTTAGAGCAATTAGGTATTCGGAAAAGGACGGTAAGGAATCATTTCGGAATAAATCGACAATCGTAGAGACTACATATATAAATATAGTACGTATATAAGAATTGAGCAAAATATTTCTGCTATGAAGTTTTACAATACTTACTCCGATTAACGACATCGGATATGCATCACAAATGAGTCACAAACATATTTTAAAGCTGATTGGATGCTGTTTGGAGACTCAAACTCCCGTTCTAGTTTTTGAATCTGTGGAGTATGGGACTCTTGCTGATCGTATTTACGGTACTCCTCAACCTCATTTCAAGCCATTATTATTATCACATAGATAAAAGATAGCAATGGTCATAGCTCATGCAGTGGCATATTTATCTTCAAGTTGGATTCCCCAGGCCGATCGCTTTTAGAGACATCAAGCCATCGACTATTTTATTCACTGAAAAAAATGTTGCAAAATTGTTCCATTTTTTAGTATCCTTATCTATTCCGGAGGGTGAAACCCACTTCAACTTAGATTCTGTTTGCAGGAACAGTAGGATTCATTGCATTACGACAAAGAATTCTGCCATTTCCAATCTAAGTAGAAGTTTCTATTTTTATCAAACAAAATGTCCTTGAACCTTGATCCCGTATTGTAAATTAGAGTTTCTTGTGCCACTCTGTGCTTGAACATGAAATTCTCATCGCTTGGTTGGTTTTAATTTCTCTCCCGTGCTTTGTTGTTGAAAATACCCCACCTTTGCTTAGAGACTCAAATTCCAATCCCCGTTTTTGAATTTGAAAATAGTTAATTCAATGGCACTTGAACACTTTATGGCTTTTATGCTGGACTAATCTTCGATGAAAAAGGCCAATTTTCTGCCAGCCTGTTATAATTTAACCATTTCTTTGTCAGGTTTTTAAAATTAACTCATTCTCTGGTAATTGAAACAAATTGTTTACGAAATTGCTTACGATGCACGGAATCTTCATAGGAACTACCAAATATATTTGTCTCGTGATTTTGAATATACAATTAAATAATTGATGGTCGACTCACAAACTTCTGAGCCTCTACTTATGTTCTACTTCAGATTTTGCTTGAGAAATTGCAGAACCTCTTAGCTTGGAATGTGTAAATGAATCGCCTGTGGACAGGACAGGCCAACAATGGCAAAACAACTCAGGCAAATGTATCGCTCTTCCATGTAATTTTCAAATCTTTTATTCATTTACCAAACTTTTATTTTCGTTTTAACTTCTAATTAATGGTTAACTCATCATCATCATCATCACAATAATAAAACAACCTGGCCGGCTAATGAAAGTAGAGCAAATAATATTGTAGGAGATGAACGACCAAGAAATGTCTCACTGATATGCAAGATTTTCAGTATCTTTCAACTTTCGATTTAATTAATTACATTATAAAAATGCAACTATAAGCATCGCCTATGGTTTGGTTTTCCCTTTAATCTTTTGGCATACTTAGTTTGAAGAAATAAAAGAGAAGGAAAAATAAATAAGAGAAAAAGAGATAAATTTTATGTCAAGTCAAACATTAATTTAAGATCAACTCTTATTTTTTTCTCTTTTTATCTCTCCTCTCTCTTTTCTATTCTTCTCCTCTCTTCTTTTCTCATTTTTTCCAACCGAATATGGGCTTGTGATTTGGGCTATTTTCGTAATTACTCTTTGTAATTTTAAAAATACCTGAAACATGCTTAACGTTGCTTCCACGACTATGGGATTTGACTTTTCACTGGTTTAAAATATTCTTTTATTTTGTTTATTATACCTCAACAATTTAACAAATCTGATATATAATAAGTGAAAAATATAAAATAATTAAATAAATTTTAAATAAAATGTATATATAACCAGGACTAACAAGAGTAGTAATATTTAAGCTCTTTATTTTATCTCATCATATCCTCACTTTTTAATTAATTCAAAACAAAATTTATAATATTTTTTCTTTCTCAATTTGTGTTGATTTTTAATTGTCCAAATTTAAAAAGAATGAAAACCCATAATACATTTATGGAGACTCAAGCACTTGAGCAAATACTCTCCCACTCGGACAAAGACCGATTGGTCCCAATTTATCCTTATTAGTTATTACCAATTGATTACCTTTTTTCTTTTTTGCATATAAAATATTTGAGAAATTGTGCAAAAGATTGCCTTAAGTTGCAATTTAATCAAAGATTTCAATAACTTAAGTTCACCATTTTTACTGCTCAGTCCCTCTACAAAGAATTGCGCTTCAGTTTGTTCAAATATATTTGCTAGACTTCTATAAGAACTTATAAGCATTTCAACCGCCCCAAGTTTCACTTTGTACTCCACCGCTCTCAGTTTCATCTTTTCTATTTTTCTTGCCATGGCTCTACAAGAGCAATTATTTCAACAGGAGGGGCGCCTAATTTCAGTACTGAAGTTTTATGATCATGAATACCTTCCTAGTGCATACGAAAGTTGTTTCAACAACATCATATATGCAGCGCAAATGAGTCACAATCATAATTTAAAGCTAATTGGATGCTGTTTCGACACTCCAATTCCCATTCTAGTTTTTGAATCTGTAAAGTATCGGACTCTTCGTAATCATATTTTAGGCGTTTCTCAATCTTAGTTTGAACCATTACTATTGAAACATAGGTTAAAGATTGCAGTGGATATTGCTCACGCATTTGCTTATCTTCACTTTGGATTCCCCAGGCCAATCGTTCATAGAGATTTCGAGACATTAAATATCTTGTTCAACGAAGAAAATGTTGCAAAATTGTTTGATTTTTCACCAGGGCTTGCTTTAACCATTTGGGGGCTTTAGGCAAAATTTTATTTTATGCCTTCTGATATTAAAATATCAACTCTTACAAAAACATTAAATTGCTCAAAAAACTCTCACAACAATATCAAGTAACTCAAAATTCAACCATATTCAATAATATCTTAAATTACAACAATTATTAACAAGATTCCAAAATAATAATAATAATAATAATAACAATAGGAAAGATATATATTTATTTTCACACGAATGTTAACTAGTTTTGTCTTCCACAAATGCCATTTCCTCAAGATACTCTAAAACTTCATTAGCCAAAGCCATAATCTTCTTGTGAACTTTAAACATTACTCCTACCTACTATGATCTTTGCTGGAAGCTATCACAATGCAAATTACTAATCAATTAAATTTTATTCTTCTTGCTTTTTGAGATGCAAAATTACTACTTCAAATATTTTATTCTAATTTAGCAAACAAGTCTTTTTCGATAGCTAATATAGCTAATCCATTTAATCTTTCTTGTGACATTGTAGTTCTTAAATAAGATTTTATTAACTTTAATTTAGAAAAACTTCTCTCAACAGAAGCAACAGTTACAAGTACTATGAATAATATTCTATAAGCAGCAAATGCATTTGGAAAATAAATTACTTTTTTAATATAATTAAGTATATCAAATGGAGTATTTCTTTCAATATGTAAAACTTCTTTTAAGACCTTTAACTCCGAAAACAAATCTAATCCATCAATATTAGAAGACATATCATATTTCAAGACATTTTCAAGATTAATACAATAACTTTTTAAACTTTCATCACCTAATGATTTTTATTTTTCAAAATTAAATAAAATCCAAAAATATTTTCATAAAATTCAAACTGTTCAAATCTATTGATGATTGAAGAAATATCTTGATCTACTATACATACAAAGTAATCAATTCTAAAAGAATCTTCAGGAGATCGAATTTTCTCGTCATTATTATTCTCACTAAATTTATTTTTTCTACGAATTATACATTTTTCATGAAATTTTGGTTGTATTTCCATTTCATTCGTAATCTCTTTAGCTGAAATCATAGCATACACAAAAACTATTTTCTCTATAATTCTAAAAAATGATGTAAGACATTTTAGTTGATTTATGGCAACATCAATTTGCGTATCTTTCTTTTGTAAGCTTTTACTAACAGTGTTCATTACAAATATTATATCATACCAAATAATCATGCCTAACAAAAATTCAAAGTTTTCTAATTCACATGTTGCTAAACATTTAGCTACTTTTTATTTTAGGATCTTCACTAACTTCTGCTAATTCAACTAAAGCATCTCTAATTTGGGGAGCTTGAAATCTTATTGCTTTGACACATTCTATGCGACTCTCCCAACATGTTTGTGACAATGATTTAACAATTAAATTAGGTATATTATCTTATAAAATTTTGCATCTCTTAGTTGAAGAAGAAAATATTGAGTAAACACGTGAACAACTCTAAAAAATGAAATAGCTTTAGGACAAAAATTAGTTATATCACAAGTACTAAGTTAAGACTATGACAGCCACATGGTATATAAAATGCTCTATGATTTATTTTTAATAATCTTTTTTATACACCTAGATTTTTTCCTTTCATGTTAGATCCATTATCATATGCTTGTCCTCTCACATCATTAATATCAAGCTCAAGAGTTTTAATTACATCCACAAGTTCATTAAAAAGACCTTTTCAGTGGCATTGCCAACTTGTAAAAATCCTAAAAAATATTCTTCTACCTTTACTAGATTTGTTTAAATATCCACACGTCTTAATATAAGAGACATTTGTTCTTGGTGGCCTGCATATAGAGTACAATCAAGTATAACTGAAAAATGCTTTGCTTCCTTAACTTTGTTCATAATCGATTTTTTTTATTTTAAGTGCTACGTCAATATTAATTCATTTTGTACGTTATGTCCAAGATAATGACTATGAATTTTCACAGGTTTTAATATGTCGAATATGTTCTTACATTGTTGGATCAAACTTTGCAATCATTTCAATTAAACTTAAAAAAAAAAATTTTCTCTCTTGATAGATCTTCTCAATTTTTCCACGAAATGCTAAATTATTTTTAACAAGATTCTTTACAACAACAATAATTCTTATTAATACTTTTTTCCAATACTCTTTTTCCTTGTCTATTCTTTCTTGAACATCTTTATCAATTGTTTTTCTTTTCGATAGTCTTGCTTCTAAATCAATCCATGCATTCATATTAGTTATATGTTCATTGGTTGTTTCATGACTTTTAGTTTTAGAACTAAAATTTTTCCAATCTCCTGTTCCTTTATCATTAAGCTTATTTTTTTCTACAATTTGTATTGAATAATTTGTAACAAAAACAATATACTTTGTCAAAATATTTTGAATAGATTAATTTTCTATCATGTTTTTCTCCATGTGGTAACATTTTAACACAAAATGAAGTAGAGAAATACTTAGAATTTTCATCTTTTGGGAAGTTATATTATTCTCTCTAACTGGGCCTTTCTACTAAAAGATCTATTAACTTTGTATCAACATTTTCCCATCTTCCTGGATCATAAATATTATTTAGAATAAATAAATTTCCTACATCAACTTTGTCAGCATTTTCATTGTTACCATTCTCAATGTTGTATATTTCATTCATCATTTCATCATTGTTTAATTCATTTAAACTTGGTTGTTCAATAACTAATTCTTCACTTAAATCTATATCTTTTTTACTAATTGTGACAAATTTATCAAGAGCTCATTTTTTAGATTGGACTGACTTTATTCTCCTCATTTTTTTTTTAGTTTTTCAAATTCTGATGCATATTTTCTAGTTGACATGCTTTTCAAATCTAAAAAACAAACAAATAAACAAATACATTTTTTTTCTAGATTATTCAAGCCAAAATCAATACAAAAAATCAAAAATAAATTAAATTTAAAAAGGATAAGAACAATAATAAAAAAAATAAAAAAATAGAATGATAGCACCTGGAATTAAGTCAATTGACAAGTTGAGATGAAGATGGTGATGGCAATGAATTTTGTAGAGAAAGAGAAGAGAGCACAAAAACTTTTTGGTGAAAGTATCTTTGATTCGATGTGTATCAGTTTATAGATAATGAGTTTTTAAATATATTTTAATAGGATGCTAAAAGTTAGCTACAAAAATCTAACACTATTAATTTTAATAATTATTTTTGGAAAGGGAAAGCATTGATTTTTTTTAAGGAAATAGTAAAAAAAATAAAGAAGTAATGTTCAAAATAATTATTATACCATAAAAATATATCTTATATTTAAGCTAAAGATTATCAAATAAGAGAGATAAGTATAAATGAGAGTAATAATAGGGTAAAGCCTAAAAATTAGGCTTTTTTACTGTAAAAATATATATACGTAACTTAATTTTTTAAATCTTAAAAAAATATTAATCATATTAATTAGTAATTAGATATCCAAAAATTGGTGCCTTCCTAAATACGGAGCCCTAGGCAACAACCTAGTTGGCTTAGTGCAAAAGGCACCACTAGGTGAAACCCACGTAAAATTTGATAGAGTTGTTGGAACATTCGCATATGTGGCACCTAAGTACTTTAAGTACATCTACTTACAATGAAAAGTGCAATGTTTATAATTTTGGTATATTACTACTTGAGCTTTTGTGTAATGCACCTGCATGCTTCACTAGCTTCTTTATAAGCCAAATGTGGCAAATTATCAAAGCAACAGCAAGCTACTAGCTTCAGGCAAGGCACATGCTTGCTTCACCTGCATGTTTCACCTCTGTGTGTGTGTGTAATTTGAAGGAATTGAAAACAGCTCTCATTTTGCATCATTTTTCAAAGTGAGACAAAGAAGAAAAAGAAGAAAAACCAAGAGAAAAAGATAGGAGAAGAGAAAAGAAAAGAAAAAGAAGAAAAGAAAAGAAAAAGAAGAAAATAAATAAAATAAAGGAAGAAGCCGAGAGTGGGATAAGAAGTTTAAAAGATGAATTGAGAGGGAATATTACAAGAAATGAAGTTGAACAGTTAAATTAATATCCAATGAATTAGTGGGTAATAGATTTATGAAGTCTAAACAGTTATGTTATAGTTTTCATAATACATATCAATTTTTATATCAATTCTAATAGCTAATATTTAAACCCAGTATTTCAGGAGGAACTCAAGAATCTAGGAATCCACAAGAGCCTCCATGAATCCCAGAGTGAAATAAGATCTGTGAGTGAATACTATTATTATTATTATGTATTTTGTGAAGCATTTATGTTTGATAGTATGATTTTGTATCATATTATGATTATATGCATGCTTATTATATATTTAATTGAGTCATGAGATGTGATTGCTAGTTACCATATGTGTACTCTTCCCCATAGGCTCTGTGCATGCTTATTGAGAGTTAGGTTACTCTACCCGTACAAGATAGTCTAAGGTCTTATCCAACTTATTTTAGGATTAGGTATTAAGACCTTTGCAAGACACCTCTACATTTTGAGATATGATAAATTAGGCTGAAAGCCTGTTCATAATTTGTGTGGGGTCTTGCCTATTTTCTTGTATGGAATTTTATTTTGTAGGTGACAAGTTGTAAGAATAGATTCCCCCCACAAATTCATAGGAGCCCTAAAACTTATAAGCATTGCATTTATCATTTCTTTTAGAGTTTCATTTTTCCTCTCAACAACCCCATTTGATTCAGGTGTATAAAGAGGTATAATTTCATGAATAATGCCATTATTCTCACAAAAGGCATTAAACATGTTAGATTCATACTCCCCTCCTTTATCAGTTCTTAATTTTTTTTATTTTCTTTCCAAGTTGATTTTCAACTTTATTTTTATAAATTGAGAACTTTTCACTAGCCTCATCTTTATTTCTCAATAAATACACCTTAGTATATCTTGAAAAATCATCAATAAATCTTATATAGAATCTTTTACCTCCTCTGGTCGTGGTTAGTTTTAAATCTCCAAGGTCATTGTGAATTAAACTTGGACTTAGACTCTACACATACATCACATTTTTCAATGTTTGATACAATAATATTAGATAGTAAGCCAATATTTTTCATTTTCTTTAAATAAGAAAAAATCACATGGCCTAATCTATCATGCCAAAAATCAACAAGGTCAACAATATAAATAGAATGAGAGACTTTATTATTAATAATTGTGTCAAGTACATTAATTTTGAACAAATCACCAGAGCAATATCCTTTCCCAACAAAGACCTCATTTTTAGTCACTACAATTTTATCTCCTTCAAAGGAGTCTTTTACACCAGCTTTCCCAATTACAAATATAGAAATTAAATTATATCTAATATTAAGAACATGGAGTACATTGAGATTAAATTATATCTAATTTTCCAGAAGTCAAATTGAGAAGAATTTTTCCTTTTCCTATAACTGGAGTAGAGTGGGAATCACCAGGATACACTTGTTCTTCTCCATCACTTAATTGAACATACTCAGAAAGAATTTCTGTCACTATAAATGTGTTTGGCACCGCCAGAATCTATCACCCATTCTTTCTTTCCCTCAGCAGCAACCATGTTCGCTTGAGAGACTACCATAGGGGCAATAATTTCTTCCCCATCGACCAAATTGGCCTTCGGAGGCTTGTGATCTCCCTTTTTGTATCTGCATTTATTACTAAAATGTCCAGGCTTGCCAGAAACATAACAATTGCCTTTTTTTTTTTTTTAATGTGGTCTTTTTATTTTTAAAGAACTTTTTGTTGGGCTTTTGATTCTTGATTGGATAAGCCTCGTTCTCAATTAAATTAGCCTTAGAAGTAATTTCCTTGGCTTTCTCCAATTGATCCATTTGTCTATGTTTTTCTTCAATTCGGATATGAACAATAGCATCCTCCAAATTCTTATGCTTCCTTTCATGCTTATTATTTTTCTTATAATCTTTCCATGAGTCAGGTAATTTTTCAATTAGACAACCAACCACAAAAGACTCTGGGAGAATAATATTTTCATTTTTCAGATCATTAATAAGCATATGGAAGCCATGAATTTGAGAAGTCACTTCCTTATCTTCTGTCATCTTAAAATCTAAAAAATTAGCAATGACATACTTTTGGGCTCCAGCATCTTCTATGATATATTTTTTCTTCAATTGAGCCCAAATTTCTGTCAGAAATTCAATAAGGTTCATTACATCCAAGGTATCATAGATTCAATGATGCCACCACTTGAAAAAATTCCCATCAAACAGTTCAATTTTTTATGTGTCAGGTAGGGCTTTGGCGGCAACCATCATTGTAGTATCAGTTACAACATCCATAAAAAATAGTCTTAAGATTGTAGTAAAAGAATTAAGAAAATAAATAAGATGCTATAAAATAATAATAATAATAATAGTCAAGAAGTGGTATCCTTAAGACTATTTCTGCCCCTCAAAATATTTTTTTGGTGCAAATAAGTTATTAGCAGATAGTCCCCAAGATATAATGACTGTAATTGTTGTAAGAGTGCGCACTCAATACAACAATTTGGAACAACAGAAAATAAATATACAATACGATGATTTATGCAGTAGTGTTTGAAATGAAGAAGTAGAGTTGAAAAAAAGAAGTTGAGAAAAAAGTCAATATCTAACAATAATATGCAGATTACTATTTATAGATTAATGGTGTCTATTCAAAATACCTCTTCAAAACCAGGCACCATTTAATTTAATTCTCTTTCAACTTCCTTTAACCATATTTTCATAACTATCATAACTTCCTTATTAATGTTTAAGATTGAACTCTTATAATTTGATTCAAATTCAACTGAGCAAGATTTGGTATTTTGAAATACCCTCACATTCATGCAACAGTTTTTACAAGGCTTTTAAGTTGCTTGTGAAAAGCACGTGGGCAGACGGTTACTTTGGTTAGTTTTGGAGGGAATTAGCTGGAACTGAACAACCCAGTAATACCTGATATATACGCTGGTTCTGGTTTCATCTCGGGCAATCAAAGAGAGAGAAACTAGAGAGCATTAGAGGGAGTCAAAAGTTTCTTTGTATTCTCTTTATAATGCTTGTTGTCTCTGTAACCTTTGAAGCTTAATATAGTGATCCCTGAGTTTGTTTTCTCTAGTGGATGTAGGCACTGTTACAAGCGCTGAACCACTTAAATCTTGCTGTTTCTTAATTTCTTTGAGCTGTTTTCTTTGAGTTTATGATTGTTTTGATGTGTGGTGGCATAATTCTTGAATCTTGAAGTCTTAATCAGGTCTTGGGGTGATATAAATCTAGAGTAACGGTGGTTATTATCGCAACATTAAAGATGGCGATGGAGATGGCTAATGCAGTTACATATCTTCAGATAGGATTCCCCGGACCTACCGCGCGTATAGACACGATGATTCAATGTGCTTGTCATGAATCCTTCATTTTCTATGTTTGCTATTACTGATTTTATCTGGAGATGTACAAGATATCTGCGCAATCATATTGTAAATGCTAATTAGTAATAAGAACATGAAGTATTTTTAATTTTTAACATTTTTCAAAAATAAAATACGGTATGCAAATCTTTTTTTTTTTTTTTGAAGTTGAATATGCTTATGGTGTGTTTACTTCCCGGATTGGGGAATCGGAATCCGGAATCGGAATGTTTGATGGCATTTATTTCGCAAAAATGGAGCAGATAGTCCCCAAGATATAATGACTGTAATTGTGGTAAGAGTGGGGCCCACCACTATTTGGGAATGAGGAATGGGAGATTGATTCCCATGGGGAGGTGGGAATCAATCTCCCATTCCCTGAAATTTCCATTTTGCCCCTCCCCAAAATTGAAAATACCCACTTTGTCCTCATTTGTAATTAATTAATATATTATTATAATTAATTAATTAATATATTATAATTAATTAATATATTGATACATTATTGTCAATAATTATAATTTTTGAATAAATAATCACAATAATTAATATATTATTATTATAATTAATATAATAATATTATAGTTAATTAATTAATATAATTATTATAACTAATTAATATATTAATATATTATTAACAATAACTATTAATAATTATAGTTTTTTAATAAATAATCACAATAATTAATATGTTATTATTATAATTAATTAATTTAATATTATAATAATTATTAATATAATTATTATAATATAATTCGTATATTATCATCAATTAATTCATATAATTATTACTATTAATTAATATATAAATATATTATTAACAATAATATATTAATAATTATAGTTTTTGATTAAATAATCACAATAATTAATATATTACTATTATTATAATTAATTCATTTATTATTAATAATAAATAATTAATATAAAAATTACTATTAATTATTATATTAATACATTATTAACAATAACTATTAATGAAAACATTATTTTGACTAAATAATCACAATAATTAATAATATAATTATTATAATTAATTAGTATATTATTATAATTAATTAATTAATTTTACAATTAATTAATATATCAATATATTATTGACAATAATTAATAATAATAAAAAATTTTGAATAAATAATCACTATAATTAAAATATAAAATAATGATTATGAAAATAATTCATTAAGTACTTTTTGGTAATTTATTATAATCAAATTCATTCTGATTCCGATTCTAAGACAAAGTAAACACATTAATGGCAATCCAGTTCATTCCGATTTCGATTCCTATAGTTTAAGTAAATAACTTATTCTGATTCCCATTTCTTATTCCCATTCCAGCCCATTCCGATTTCAACTCATTCCGATTCCAGTTTAGTAAACGCACCATTAATCTTTAAAGCCGAGTGGGGACTTGGAATTTATTTCGTTGCGGCCAATTCCCCCTTGACGTAAATGAAACGCAACTACACTGCTGCGCTCACAAATTCTTGGTTGACTAGTGTGCATATGTATGTCTAATTCCTTGTTTGACTTGAGAAGACTTGTATTTAAAATTAAGAATTAATTATACAAAAAAATTGTTGAGATTCATAAAAACGCCAATTTGGGGGGCAGCTTTGTCTCAATTTCAAGGCTCAAGCCTCGTGTTTTCTTTGGCAATTTGGGGCCCACGTGTGCTCCTCCTTTTAGACCAAAACCTCCAAACAAAGAAACAAATACAACCAACAAATGGAGAACAAAAACAATAATAGAACACAAATAAGAAGCTAAAGATAATTAATTAATGCGAATGCTCAGAAAACTACTTACGATACTTATGATTAATAATTAATTTGAAATCTTTCCTATAACAAGAGGAATGCGGGACAACAACACAAAAGTCGGGGTCAATATCACGCCCCTTAGTACCCTCAAGCTCAAGCTGAGACGCAAAATAATCATCAGGTACAACAGCTTGCTTTTATTTATTTGTTTTTTTGTTATTATTATTATTATTATTATTATCATCAATCATATGTACATACGAACGAACTCTCTCTTGCTGTAGTAATAGTATTACGATATAATCTACTAGTTGTATTTTTAATGGCTTTGTTTTTTCCTAGATATGAGTTGGATTTTTAGAAAATTCAAGGATAGAGAAGAGGAATACACAGTACAGAATACAGATCATAGAACAACAAATACAATGAAGGATGGCGCGAGTGTACTAAAAGATTTGAAAGCGTCGTCTAATAGTAAATACAATCCTTATCATATCTTCTCTGCTCAAGAACTCGGGATAGCAACTAATAACTATGACGAGAAAAACATTATAACTGAAGGCTGGGATTGTCAAATTGTTCAAGGGTTTTTGGCCGGAGCGCCTAATTTCGGTTATGAAGTTTCATGATATGGTCCTCGTGGATACGAAAGTTGCATTAAGACCATCGTATATGCAGCACAAAAAGCCACAATCATATTTTAAAGCTACGAGCATCTGCCTACAAAAAAAAAAAATCGACGTTTATACTTTTGGTGTATTACTACTTGAGCTTTTGGCTGGAAAAAAGCCCTATGATTTTGTGCGTGCTGCATTTGATCTTAGCTGTCTTTTACAGGAATATTTGGAGGAAATTTCCGAATTAAAGAGATTTAATGATGTGATAGTAGATTCTATAATCATAGAAGACGATTCATTTCCTGGGAAAGAGCAGCAATTTCAAGTATTTAAACAGTTAATACCTAAATGTATTGATGAATCACTGGAAGATAGGCCAACAAGAACTGATGTTGCAAAACAACTCAGGCAAACGCATCACTCTTGCGTCTAATTTTTTATATTCCTTGTTTTGGGTTGTGATTTTTTCGGTAGCCAGTTACGATATTGGGTAATTGTAGGAACAAAAAGTTGCTTGATGTTTGATTTTCATTTTTGGAAGCTGAGAAGTGTCAGTGTACTGAGCGTACACTGAAGCAGCTAATTTTCGGTCCTTCATCAATAATGAAAGTGCGACACTGATTTTGGTACTTCGAATCTAGAAGTTCCATTAGTTTATATTGTGTGCGTGGAAATTTCCTTGCCTCAGACAAGTTGATATATAATGAGAAGTACGACGTTCATAGGATTGGTATCTGTTGTTACTTCATCTCTTCTCTTGTTTGGAAGGAAATTAACTACTTATAAAAAGTCTGTTTTAAAAAATTATTAATGCTTTCTTTTTATAAATTGGTGAACTGTAGACTGAATTAAATAAATCATGAACAAAATCAGTTGATTACTGCAGGGGTAAGCACGGAGCTCCTCCGTTTTCTCCATCTTCAGAGCTCCCCTGTCGAGATACATTTTGAAAGCAATACTTGCGTGAAAGAGCAACCATTACAACCTTTGGAAGAGCTTGCTTGTATTTTATATTAATCGGTAGAAGAAAGACCAATGGTGATTGATATAGCAAAACAACTCAAACAAATATATCATTTTGGTTAAAGTTTTTCTTAAGCTTGGGCAGACATCTGGTTCGAGAATTGGCCATATCTAGTTCTAAGTATCTATATACTTGGAAAAAAGAACGCGCTTCTCAAAGCATATGAAAATGGTCGAACCATCAACTTAAAAAATGATGAATAAAGCTTCTGGTATAAAAGCAAGGGAAGCTGGAATCAGAGAGCAATTGACCTGGCAGTACATTTAGAAGGAATTTGAGTGAGTGATTGGAATTTTTGAGAGAGAGAGAATTCTATTTCTGTAAACTCAAGAATCCTTTGTAAATGACCATGATGAATAAAGCTTGAGCCTGTGGAGCGTTTGTCAGCCGTGGATGTAGGTACATTGGTACCGAACCACGTTAAATCTTTCTCTGTTTTCGTTTATTCTGGAAACTGGTTGTGTGTGTGTATTCTTCTGCTAGTGTGCTTTCTGTTACTATTTCTGATCGGGAGTTCAGTAATTAGTGTTCAAACTTTAACAGAAAGTTTTAAGGCAAAAAATAAAATAGGTGGCTTATTTCATGCCCTTAGTAGACAACGACCAGGCCATCTACTCTATTGCCCAAAACGAAATGTACACTAATTCTTCTTGGTTGACTGCGAAAGACTTGTTTTATATTTCAAATTAAGAATAAATTAAACAAAATTTTATAAGTACGTGCTCATATTCATATATATCTACTGATTAACGCCAATTGCACAGGCTCTGGCTCAATTAATAATAAGTTTAACATACGATCTTTTGCAATCTTTCTTTAATTATTTTATTAGCATGTCCACAAAAAGAAGATTAAGGAAATTGTTTAGGCTTATCGTGCTTGTAATCTTCTTAGCGAGGGCCACTGTGCTTGGTGTATTGATTTTTCAAGTTCACTTCCGAAATTGAAGCTTTTTTTATATATGCGTACCATCTAAGTGATTTTCTTATAATTTTCTTAAGCAGCATGCGCGTGTCTGCAGATATACTTCATTTACAATAATAACATAAACTGAAGTTTGCACATTGATGGGTTTTTCTACTTTCTTTTAATATACATATATAGATGAGTTGGCTTTTAAGAAAATTGAAGCTAAAAGAGAGCAGTGACAGCGATGAGAAATGGCGAAAGTGTGCTAAAAGAGTTGATTGCTGCTTCCAATGGTAAATATAATCCTTATCGGGTCCTCTCTGATGAAGAGCTCGAGATAGCAACAAACAATTATGACGATCAAAACTTTATAGAACCAGGCCATCTCTCTAATTTATATAAGGGTATTTGGCAGGAGCGATCGATTACCATTACGAAGTTTTGGGAAATTATAAAAATAAAGCAAGCTGCATACGAACATTGCATTAATAACATCATATATGCAGCACAAATGAATCACAAGCATATTTTAAAGCTAATTGGATGCTGCTTAGAGACTCCAATTCCCATTCTAATTTTTGAGTCTGTTGAGTATGGGACTCTTCGTGATCGTATTTTAGGCGCTCCTCAGCCTCTGTTTGAACCATTACTATTGAAACATATGTTAAAGATTGCAATGGATATTCTTCACTTTGGATTCCCCAGCCCAATCGTTTCAGGGATTTCAAGGCAGCACATATCTTGTTCAATGAAGAAAATGTTGCAAAATTATTTGATTTTTCACTATCCATATCCATTCTTGAAGGTGAAACCCACATTACTGATACAGTGATGGGAACACATGGATATTTGGCACTTGAGTACGCGATGACAGGAGTTTTCAATGAAAAGTCCGATGTTTTTGGTTTCGGTGTATTTCTATTTGAGCTTTTGAGTGGACAGCTTCCTTCAATCTCGACTGTCCTTTGGAGGAATTTTTTGAAGGCAATAGTTTTACTGAGATCGTAGCTCCTATAATTGCTCAAGACGTATCATGTCTTCAGAAAGAGCAGCAATTGCATGCTTATGCACAACTTATTTTTGAATGTCTCAAAGAATCACCGGTAGATAGGCCAACAATGGTTGACGTTGCAAAAAAACTCAGACAAGTTTATTGCTCTTTCATGTAATCAATTTTTTTCGTATTTCTTCTTTTCATGTCTTCAGACTTTCAGTTTCCATTTCATTAGTTCTAATCGGGTATATAACCAAAGAGTTGGTTTCTTTGGTTTGATTTTCATGTGGAGGTAGAGGAGTGTGTTGAACAAACTTAACATATTCAATTCTAGAAGTTTCATTGGATGATTGTTCATTGATTTGAAATTTCCCAGTCTTAGAAAACTGTAACTAAATTGAATAATTCATGGAGGTACAAATCCCTTGAATGCTGCAGGCACCAAGTACAGTGCTCCTCTGCTTTCTCTATCACATAGCTGGCTGAAATTTCCATCAATAGGTACATGTATACCCTCCTTGACTGTGCTAGAGCAGACTCCTTAAAGGAGAAGCATATCTTCTCCGAAAGAAAAAAAAGGAGAAGTATGATATTTATAGTTTTGGTGTAGTTCTATGTGAGTTTATGACTGTATAGGGAATAGATTTAACTCGCACGAAAGATTAGTTTTAAATAAAATATGTAAAGCAGCTTGTTGAAAAGAAATAGATTCAGTGATATGCTAGATCCTATTGTTATCGAAAATAACTTATCTTCAAGTGCATTAGTGAATCACCAGAAGATAGGCCAACGATCGTTGTTGTCGCAAGGCAAAGCAACTCAGTTAAATGTACCTATCTGTCGTTTAATCTTCAAATACACGTATGTTGGCAAGTGACATTCTAAATTGTGAATCTTTATTCCGTGTATCTTGTTGTTATTAATATGATTCTTCATTTGCCATTGTATTCTTTCTGCTGATGTGCATTTACTCTAGCTTGCTGCTCAATGTTGAATTTATTGCCAGACAAAACATATTCGTGTGACTATGGCATTTACGTATGAGCCATCGTGTGTGTAGATTCTGTGTGCGCCAGCGAATGATTGAGATATTTGTTTATTTTTTTTCAGTGAGATGTATCTATTATGTATATGAATGAACTCCCCCTTGCTTTATATATTTACATAATCTGCTGATGGTATTTTAGTGGGTTTCTAGATATGAGTTGGATTTTAAGAAAATTCAAGCTTTGGTCGAAAGATAAAAGAACTTTGATGATGGAGGCTGGCACGAGTATGCTAAAAGACTTGATAGCATCTTCTAATGGTGAATATAATCCTTAATGTAGCTCCTCTGGCCAAGAACGCAAGCTGGGAACTAACAACTATGACTAGAAAAATGTTACAGCAGAAGACACTAGCTATCAACTGTATACAATGCACAAGGGGTGCCTAGCGTCTGTTATGCAGCATCATGGTCATGAACATCGTCCTTGTGCATACAAAATTTGTATTAACAACATCACCTATGTAGCACAAATGTGTTACAATCATATTTTAAAGCTAATTATATTAACTGCATTGCGTTTGGATCACAAATGAGTCATAAAAATATTTTGAAGTTGATCAGATGTTGCTTAGGGACTGAAATTCACATTCCTTTTTTTGATTTTTAGCAAGTGGAACTCTTGCTGATCGCATTCATGGCCCTCGACCGAACCAGTTTGACTTTTGAGACTCTGCTATTGAGAAACAGGCTAAAGATTGCAATGGAAATACCTATTGCAATTTCATGCGTTCATGTTGGTTTGCTAGACGCCTAGACCTATCGTTATTATAAATATCACATCTTGATACATCTTGTTTCATGAACAATTTGTTGCCTAATTGTTTGATCTTTTGCAATCTGA
This sequence comes from Luvunga scandens, assembly GCA_030449905.1. NCBI lineage: Eukaryota > Viridiplantae > Streptophyta > Magnoliopsida > Sapindales > Rutaceae > Luvunga > Luvunga scandens. The sequence continues at coordinate 7,030,975 of JASUUG010000798.1, forward strand.
GTCTATTCTAGTCCAACAATGGTTGGTGTTGCAAAAAGACGCGGACAAATTTATTGCTCTCTTTTTTATGTTTTCAATAAACAAAATGTTACTAGTTTGATGCTTGATTTAATTTGTAATATTAAACTTATTGGCAAATTGAATATTTTTGTAAGCATAAAATCACTTTGTTCACTCTGTTGCAGGGGCCGAGTAGAGAGCTCCTCTGTTTTCGCTACTAGAGAAGTCAGCCGCTATGAAGTTCCGATCGTTGACTAAGCCACATATTGAAGTTGTGTAATGTGTATGATTTAAAGCTATTAAATTCGGATTTTAAAACTCAATCCCACTTTTTTTTTTTTAAATTTAAGTTTCAATACAGACGGACACCAATAGATTTCTTTAAACTATATAAAATTACTTTTTATATATATATATATACACTGATATATTACATTCAAGTTCCAACTACTCCAATCCATACGCACAAGATTTTTGGGAATATGGGTTGCTAATGGGCTATGAGTCCATGAACTATTGGGCAGTATTGTTAGGTGTATTTTTAGGTAAGCATTTTTTTTAAATAAAAGCTATTTATCTCAAGAGAAAAAAATTGTTGATTTTCACGTTAAATTTAATATTAGTAGAATATTTATCACTGGTTTTGCGTGATGTAATACAATAGAATATTTGCTCGTCGTAGACCTGTAGTCAAACTTTTGAAAGCTATAGATTTACTGCCAACACGTACTTCATTGTCAGTAATATTTGTGTTAGTATAGAGAACTAGAGACGAGTCGCAAGATTCTATGACTTAAACGAAAAGGAGGGGCAAACTTCAATTACCTTATTTAGAATAACTCCATTTAATTTGTCTTAAAAAATGTGAAAATATCAACTCACCTTATTTCTTGTTAAAATGCTAACAAAAAACTCATCGCTCCGTATTGGCCCTCATCTTTTGAAAAGATAAATTAGGATTTTTACACTTTTTGAACAGCAGCTTGCTTTTGTATATTTATTTATTTATTATTTTTAATGATTATCGTATGTATGTATGAATGAACTATCTCTTGCGGTGGCATGCTATATAATCTACTGATTGTATCTTAATGGGTTTGTTTTTTTTTTTTTTTTTTTGAGATATATAATCTACTGATTGTATCATCAACTTGCTTCAATTTCTTTTTAAGTACGTTCTCTTTATGTAAATTAAGTCTATTTCTATCATTATATATGAATAAATTGCGGCGTAGCCAATTTGCTACATATTAATATTAATTTTGTGTTCTTATTTCTTAAGACATTTACATGTTTTATTTACTTCACCTTTTATTTACATTGCTTGTGTTTTATATTTTATTTACATTAGTTATATTTTATTCACCTTTTATTTATATTACTTGTGTTTTATGTTTCATTTACATTAGTTATATTTTATGTTCATATTTCTTAAGATATTTCTCAACAAATGGAAATCATTATAAAAGAATTAATTTCACGCTTAGCCACGTGGATTTTTTCTTACCCTCCAATGTCGGATATCCTTGGTTGACTAGAGGAGGACTTCTTGTATTTTCACATTTTTCAAATTAAATCAAGCATTAATTAGACAAACAAACTCTATGCTTATTCATGATTTAGAGAGAAAAAAAAAACTTTATACTCGTTCAAATGACTCAAATTAATCAACATCAGACTCTGAACTAGCTCTTGCAGTAGTAAAGATAAAGATCAAGATCAAGATCAAGCATAGCGTTTTCTTAATCAATCAATTTGCCGCATGTCCACAACCACAGGTACTCCTCTCCTTCAAAATCAGCATTCAGCAGCTTTGCTCTTTTTTCTTTCTTTTTTTTTTTTTTTAATTTTACAGCTATATATTTATGATTATATATATATTTATATATGAATGAAATAGTAGTATATATGCAAATAAAACGAACTGATTGTAATATTTGAATGGGTTTCTACTTGTAGATGGGTTCAATTATGAGAAAATTCAAGGAGAGGACTGATAAAAGAGCACTGATGATGACGAATGGCGCGAGTGTACTAAAAGAGTTGATAGCGTCTTCTAGAGGTAAATATTATCCTTATCGTATCTTCTCTGCTCAAGAACTCAAGCTAGCAACTAACGACTATGACCAGAAAAACGTCATAGCAAAAGACACTAGCTATAGCCTACATACAATGTACAAGGGGTTTTGGGGGGAGCGCCTAATTTCTGTTATGAAGTTTCATGATGTTTATGAAGATGGTCCTCGTGCATACGAAGGTTGTATTAAGAACATCATATATGCAGCACAAATGAGCCACAATCATATTTTAAAGCTAATTGGATGCTGCTTAGAGACTCCAATTCCCATTCTAGTCTTTGAATCTGTAGAGTATGGGACTCTTTGGGATCGTATTTTAGGCGCTCCTCAGCCTCAGTTTGAACCATTACTATTGAAACATAGGCTAAAGATTGCAAAGGATATTGCTCACGCACTCGCTTATCTTCACTTTGGGTTCGCCAGACCCATCGTTTATAGAGATTTCAAGACAGCACATATCTTGTTCAATGAAGAAAATGTTGCAAAATTGTTTGATTTTTCACTGTCCGTATCCATTCCTGAAGGTGAAACCCATTTTACTGACTCGGTGATGGGAACATGGGGATATTGTGCACCTGAGTACATGAGGACAGGTGTTTTCAATGAAAAGTCTGATGTTTTTAGTTTCGGTGTATTTCTATTCGAGCTTTTGACCGGATGGGACGCCTCGGATCTTGTTAAGGATGCGCATGATCTTTCCTGTCCTTTCAATGAATATTTGAAGAACTATTTTGAAGAGGATAATAGATTTACTGAGGTAGTAGATCCTATAATTGTTAAAGACGTTTCCTGCGTTGAGAAAGAGCAGCAATTGCATGCTTCTGCACAACTTGCCTTTGAATGTACCAAAGACTCACCGGACGATAGGCCAACAATGGTTGATGTTGCAAAAAAACTCAGACAAATTTATCGCTCTTGCATGTGATTATCTGATGCTATTAGTTGTAGCCGGTTATATATTATTAGATGACAAGTTACTTGTGTTTGTCATGCTTTCACCGGCACTGTCGGAAGCAGAACCTACATCTAATTTTTTCATCAATTATGAAAGAGGTACGCTAAGTACAGATTTCTTTTGTTTCTGGTACTTCCAACCTAGAAAAAAGATGGGCTGAATCATGAATGAAATAGTAAATCCTGCAATTATGGAGAGGGCTATGCTCCTGAAGAACTGCATACAAGCATGTATATACATCCTATTATGAATGCGTCTCTGAATCACCAGATGAAAGGGCAACAATTATTGATGTCCCAAGAAAACTCAGACGAGTGTATTTGTCTTCTTAATATCATTATCTGAACCCGTGTTGATGGATGATATATAACTTACATGTTTATTTTCTAGGATATGTATGAAAGAAAAAAAAAATACTTCCATACCCAGCTTCTCTGCTTTGCTTATTGTTTTCTTCATGCAGCAGCAGGGCCCGAGTATCTTATTCAGTGAACAACATGTTGCCAAATTGGTTTTTTAATAGGTATGGTGAGTTGGTTTCCTAAAAAATTGAGGTATCAAGAGGAGGAAGACGGCGAAAAGATTATGAGGATGAACGAAGCGAAAGTGCTAGAAAAGTTGATATCTTCATCGAAAGGTAAATATAATCCAATTCGTTCCTTCTGCGCTGAAGAGCTCAAGACAGCAACAAACAACTATGATACACATAATGTGATAAAAAATGGCTACAAATTATACGTGGGTTTCTTTCAAAACCGGCCTATTTCAGTGATGTAGTTTGAAAATTTTTTGAGGGCAGACCTTGCAAATCAAGTATTGTATTCACTGCATTGTGTTTGCATCACAAACGAGTCATAAAAATGTTTTGAAGTTGATCGGATGGTGCTCAGAGACTGAAACCCCTGTTCTGCTTTTGAGTTTTTACCAAGTGAAACGCTGGCTGATCGGATTCGTAGAATCATAGCCCTCGACGAGACCGGTTTGCCTTTTGAGACTCTGCTATTGAGAATTTGGAAAAAAAAAAAAAAAAGCCAATGAGGCAAACTGAGTCAAACCCGATGTGCAGTAAACTGAGTCAAACCCGACGTGGAACAACACATGGAGTTCATCGAGAAAAATTAAAAAATATGGGGAGGAGAGGGAGACCTGTTCGTAAGGACGGTTTTAAAGTAAGGGTCTTGCTATCTTACTGTTTATGTATGTTACAGTTATGTCACAAAAAATTCGTTAACAGGGCGCCATGTGTAAAAATTTAATTATTTAATAACTGCCTTCTCTAGTTCCAATTCGGTACCAAAATCCTTTTCATCCCTTATAGCCGGTTGCAGATAACTAATTGAAATTGTGGGGTTTGTGCCGTTTCGATTTTTTTTCTTTTATATTTTTTTTCTTCATGGATATTCTATATACAATAAATAGCACATAATAATTGAAATTTAAATATTAAGATTTTTAATACTATTATTACATGTTATCCTTTACACTAATTAAATCACTCTTAGAAGTCAACATTTATTTTACACACTCCAGTAAATGTTAAAATAATCTTTATTTAGTTTTTTTCTTTTTTAAGGCCATAAAATATACTCATCACAAAGATAGATTAAATTTAATTCAGAAATATTTTAAAATTTAAGATTAAAATTTTAAGTTGATGGTCCTAGACTTCATATTAGCTTAATTTTATGTTTAGTGGTAGAATTTTCAAGTTCAATGACAATGATTTCATGTAATACTCCATTTCGTAATTACAATTTTAAGTTAATGGTCATAAATTTTATGTTAGCATTAGTTTCATGAATTTTTTAGATTCAATATTAATAGTTTTATTTAATACTCAATGATTTCGAGTTTACTGATTACAATTTTAACAGTCACACTAATAGTTTTTTGGGTTCAACGTAACACTCAAAGTAAGAATGTAATTTTCTTTATTCTCCAATACACAACATAATTCAAATATTATAATTAACAATTCAATTATTTTAATTCTTACACACACACACATATACTCTGAAGTCACACAAACATTAATTGAAATGAATTGCTTCTATTTAAAATAATTTTGATTCATTTAATCTTTATCTTAATTGATATAGTGATTGTACACAATTCAATGCATAATAAGTTAAATTGTGTACAAAAATTCAGTAATCTTAGAAAATTATTAATCTCATTTCGTTTGGTTATAGTTTAATTAATTATATCATCCCATTATTAGTATATTTTAAGCAATATAAATATTTTTTTCAAGGATTGTTCTATGGATTAAAAGAGTTCACCTATAATGACATATACTGGTATGTTATGGTACTGGTAATAATGTAAACATACTCCCAAATCCCAGCAATCTTGTTCATCACAGAGTCATCCAACATTTAAGGGGACACATCCGCAAGTTAATTATTATAAACAATGCTAATTATTATAAACGATGTAAGACAATCCAATAAAAAGAAGTCTCATTCATGAAGAAACATTAGTAACAAAAAAATATGGTTAAAATTAAAATCAAACAATGAGAGAATGTATAGATCAATTTGAAACTTCCAAAGGTAAGCAATGATGGTAACAGTAGTCATCCGATTGATAAAACTACTATGACCAAACGAACTAGAGCGAATGGTTGCTCTCTCTCTATAAATATATGCATCAAAACATATGAGAAAGTAATATCTCCGTGAGTACTCCATGAAAAAAGAAAGTGATGCTTGACTATTCATCTCATATGGTCGACGCAGAGTACTATTTTGATAAGTTGCAATTGCCTTACCTAAATTCTATAATTCAGTTAAAGAAGCCTTTTAATGAGGTGAAAACTTGTAAACTAAAAAGTAAAAATAAACCTTATACATAAATAGTTTAAAAAAGTAAGAAGTTGTACATTGAGATCCGGCTCCTTTCGAAATCTTTGTTTGCAAGCATCTCTCATAAGAATGGTAAGATTATTACTGTACTCCACCACCTCTGGTGTAAAGTCACTTGGCTCTCTAACCATAATTATCTATACAACAACAATGGCCAAAACAGTTGCATAAAGAATGATGAAGACATGCATTTGATCATATCAAATAGAAATTCTTCACAAGGCTTCCTGCCCGATGTCTGTGGTTTTAACTAGAGCAGAGTCATCATAAGTTTTGAATGACCCCACTCCACAAGGAAGATCCATGAGAGATATTGGAAAATGGTCACGGCCTATGAGGAACATGCCACTCCTCCCGTCCTCTGGAAAAAATCCAAGTTAACAGATGCCAAGACAATAGGCAAAACAATTAGTTCTATGAATATTATACTTTACCCCAAAAAAAAAATCTTCAAATAATCTCACTAGTTCTATATAGCCAACATGTGGGGAATAAAAGATCATTGGAAAATGTAAGCACAAATTTTTTCAAAGGAAAAATAAAATGAAGAGGCATGCGATACATTAACATTGTTATTTTGTAGGTGAAAGAGCCCTAGGCTGAAGGAGACAAGTAGGAAAATTGTACTAGAATTATAAATATACTATATCAATGAAAACGTTTAAATGGTGCAATATCTCCTTCTTACTGGATTATACTGAGCATTAATTAAAGAGTGCCTCCTTACAAATTGTAGCCATTATTCAAACAATTCACAGAAAGAATTAACATGTACTAACCACAAAAAGACAAATCCAGTGATTTGCCCTCTTCTGAAGACCCATTTTTGCTTAAAAGGCAATCTATTCGCTCAGAAAGTTTCAAATATCTTATTCTATGAACAAAATGTTGCCAAACTTTCTGATTTTTCAGAAAGATGAATTGAATTTACCAATTGGAATACCACGTCAGTACGTGGTATCATGTGCATTCGCGGCTTCGTTACTGATGAATACGATGTTTGTACAGTCCCATTGGGGGGGCTCTGTCCCAATTAATAATAAATTTAACGTACTATCTTAATTAAGCCGATTTACACATACGTCCTCTTTTGCGGTGTTTATTTTTTTAATTTTTATTAGAATTTTTTAAATTTTTATTAGCATGTCGACAGATAGGGATGGCAATTTCTGGGTCCGGGTCTGGGTCCGGCCTTTCCGGATCCGGACTTGGATACACAAGTCTCTATATCGGACCTCGATTTAAACCCAGTTTTTTTCAATCCGGGTCCAGGCCAGGTTCAACTTGGAAAATTTTGGGTTTTCGGATTACGGGTTTTGAACTCGGATTGCTTAAAAAAAAACATAAATACAAGAGAAATTAGGCTAGGGCTTCTTTTTTATTTTTTAATTTTTCTATTTATAATTTTATATTACATAATTTCTAAAAAAATTAATATTAAAATAAAAAATTTTTCCAATCCGGGTTCTGGATTTACTGGTACTTAAACCCAGATCCGGACTCAAGAATATACGGGTTCTCAAAATTACATTTAGTTCCAGATAAAATTTGATCCGGTGCGGGTTGAACCCAGCCTGGATTTTTCGGGTTCAATCTTGGTCCAGGCCGGGTTCGGATTTGATTGCCATTTATATCGACAAAAGAGAAGATTAAGGAAATTTTTTAGCCATGTAATCTCTTAGCAAGGGCCAACATGTTTGTATATATATCGATCTAGAACAATTAATGGTTCTCGTCCGAAATTGAAGCTGTGTTTATATAGGATGTGTGCCATCTAAGTACTTGTTATAATATTCTTAATTAGTGTGTGTGTGTGCGCACATCATTTACCATAATTATGTATGCCGATTATTGCACTTTAGTAATGGGGTTTCTACTTTCTATATATGTATATATAGATGAGTTTGATTTTAAGAAAATTAAAGCTTAGGGAAGGTAGAGAGAGCAAGGGTAAAACAAAATTTATATATATTTATATATATATATATATATATATATATATATATATATATATATATATATATATGTACATATGTACATGTAATTATTTCAGGAACGGGCACCTTCATTTTTTGAATCCAGACATGCTCTTAAACCATATGGTTTAAGAGAGTTAAAAATTAACTCTTTTAAATCTTATAGTTTAAAAATGCATTCGCATGGTAAAAACAATAAATAAATAAAAGTATCTGCACTAGAGAAAGAGAGAGAGAGAGACACACACACACACACATAAAAAGAATAGTGTTTATATTATATATTGGCATTTTATATTTTTATTACTATAATTTATTATGTGAAATTGAATATATATTTGAATTAAAGTAGATTTAAATCATAGGAACTTCTTTTAAAAATTATACTTTTGAAAACTGTTTTCCTAGTGACTTTAAAAAATATTTGATTTTCTATAAATTGTTCTACTTAAAAATATTTGAAAAGATTTGCCAATTAAATGTTTTATAAGAACGTTTTATTGATAAATTATTGAATGACTAATATTGAAAGATTGAAAACTATATTTAAGGTTTTAGCTTATTGTCCGGAATTACTATATAGCTAATTGTATTAACATTATGCTCATTTGTTAACGATTATTGTGGGATATAGTACGTTGATTGATTAACTGGCCAGGTCATTGGAATTACAAGTCTTATATTGATTATTGGGGTCATTGGGAGTTTAGGTTATGCTATTGGCATTAGCAATTGAACAAAAGACATGCTTTATTGTTAACTGATTTATTAAACAACTATACATTAAAAATAATTATTACGTTATAACTTAATTTATTATGAGATTTATAATACTTATGTAATGGTGTAAAATGATTATTGTTTACCAATTTATAGTTCCTTATAATGCTTATTATGTATATTATCTTTGTTAATAACCTTATACATAAGTTTACTTATTAAGTTGATGGCTTACCCTTTATCTCCAATATTTTGTAGATTGATTTTAGATATGTAGGCTTTTTGTTTAGAGAAGATGATTTGTTAACTGAAAACTTTGGCCATTTTTTTTTATGAATAAATTATTGCTACTTTAATTATTATTTAGAGCTAAATTGTTTTGAAGGATTATTATTGTATTTATTGTTTTAAAGATTTTATTTTGACCGTCGACAATATTGATTCTTCTAAGAATAGTAATAATATTAATTTTATGACGTTTGATTTCAAATTCTCTTTATAAATTCTTGACTAAATTTAGAGTAGTACAACTTAATAAAAATTTAATTCAGCTCTGAATCTTAATCCATTTAAAATATATTTCCTCACACAATGCAATAACCATGATGATGACCTGTAGTGTAGCTTCTTCAAATGAAGTACAATCTTTGCCTAGTCGATTCAGCCTGCAGTTAGCAGTCATTACCCAATACGTTTGATGAGAGTCTCCAAGCAAGGGCCCAACAAAATTTTCCCAACTTACTTGCCGTGGAATTTTGAAATTCCCAAGCAAGGACCGAACGTAATTGTCCCATGACTTCGAATAGTTAATGGTTGACTACGTGACTTTGGATAATACTCGATACTTCCCAGAACTAAAATAGGTTCTGCATTATAATAGTTTTTTTGTTTCCTCTAGTAACCTATCGGTCAAACCCACTGCTTCAATAGTCAATCACTTTAGGATCCTACATATAATTTTAAAATAGATTGGAGTGGGAGATAAATCTTTACTAATAAAATTAAAAAATTTAAAAGTTTTACATTTTTATTCATGATTGCAACACGTGATTCAATGGTACTTAGATCAATACTAATAATAAAATGCGAACTACAACAAAAATAAAATTCTAATGAGGATTTAGGAACAACCATTTAAAAAAAAAAAAAAAAAAAAAAGTGAGACATTGATAAAGGGGGGTCGCCTACGTTGCAACTGTTGCAACGTGTAACACTTTTTGTTTTTTGTGGTAAAATATCATTTAGGTCCCTTATATTATTTATAAAATAAAATAAGTAGAAAATATTATAAATATTTATATATAAGTCTTTTTTTATATTTATTTTAAATAAAAAATTTTATAAATATTTACATATAAGTCCTTTTTCATATCTATTTTTATTATTTATTTTTATTATTAATTATATTTAATTATTATTTTATTAGTTATTAATATATAAATATAATATGATATAATAAAATAATGTTCTAATATAATTTATTTTTAGAACATTAATATTTACATATAAGTCTTTTTTTTTTATAAAATGACATTTGAAAAGAATTTTAATAGTTGTTGTTGTTGTTGTTGTTATTATTATTATTATTGCTATTAAATTTTATTATTTTTATTTATTTTAATTATTATTATTAATAAAATTTATTACTTTTATTATTTTAATAAAATAACATTCCCATTAATAATAATTAAAATAATAAAAAATTATTAATAAATTTTAATAATTAAAATAATTAATAGTAATTAAAATAATACAGTTAATATATTTTTAATAATAGAAATATTAATACTAATAATAATAAATTAATTACTGTATAATAACAAGTAAAATAATAAAAGTAATAAATTTTATTAATAATAATAATTAAAATACATAAAAATAACAAAATTTAATAACAATAATAATAATAATAACAACAACAACAACAACCATTAAAATTATTGTTGTTGTTATTATTATTATTATTATTAAAATTTATTAATAATTTTTTATTATTTTAATTATTATTATTATTTTAATTATAATATATACAAATAATATTATGGACATAATTAACAAATGGTATTTTAGTTATTTGTAACAATTTATTTCAATTATAAAATAAAGTAAACATATTAATGGGAATGTTGTTCATTCCGATTTCAATTTTTATATCTCAAGTAAATAACTTATTATAATTCAAACTCCTTATTATTTGTAGTTTTTTTATATGTAAATATTAATGTTCTAAAAATAAATTATATTAGAATATTATTTTATTATATCATATTATATTTATATATTAGTAACTAATAAAATAATAATTAAATACAATTAATAAAAAAATAAATAATAAAAATAGATATGAAAAAGGACTTATATGTAAATAGTTATAAAATTTTCTGTTTAAAATAAATATATAAAAAGACGTATATGTAAATATTTATAATATTTTCTACTTATTGTATTTGATAAAAAATATAAGGGACCTGAATGATATTTTACCATAAAAAATAAAAAGTATTGCACTTTGCAACAGTTGCAAGTAGGCGGACCCAAATGGATGACTTATGTTTATAGACCAAATTAAATATTTTATGGACAGATCTCTAAAGTCAATAGTGACATGATATGGTCCATTTGTTTTTCTTACTTAGTGATTTAATTTTAAGTAGTTAAGTCATTAAGGCCATTTCTTTTTTCAACTAATGAAAATTTTCAACCAGTAAATTATTAAATTATTAAGTTAATTTTTTTAGCTTCGCACGTAATCTAAAAAGTTTGAATGGTATCATTAAAAGATATTTTCTAAAATATCCTTATCTAATTAATTAATTTTTATCTTTACCCAAATAAAATTTAATAGATGGCATTACCCAAATAAAATTTAATAAATAGCATTATTACCCATCTCTATATAACTTGTGATAATATATAATGGTAGACTATTATTATTTTTATTTTTTTATTTTCTTTAAATTAGCATTATTTATCTTCATTATTTTTTAGGAATATTTTTCATATAAAAATATCATAAACAATAACAAAATTTATTAACATATATAATATAATTTGTTTTTAACATTTATAATTTGTAAGGGCATAAACGTAAAAATATTGTTTCTAGATTTTTTAAGTTAAAAGAATAAACAACTTAATATTTTTTTTTAACGATTCAGACAAAAAAACAAACATATCATTTAGATTCAAATATTTAACTTTATTAATAATTCATATTAATTCAGACTTATTCAAATTTCAGGTTAAAAAAAAATGACATGCAGACCAAATTAAATATTTTATAGATAAAATCACTTCCATACTTAGAAAGAAGAAACATTGTTTCTTGTTTTGTTCACTGCTGCGGGGGGCCCAAAACAGAGTCTCCCTATTTTTGTTTTTTTGCATTTTGTGTTTGGGCAGGCATATGTGACATCTCCAAAATTCTTTTGTTACATTTCCTGTGATGTTCTTAAAACCCTTGATTTCATTGCTAAATAAAGTGAAATCATCTTTCAGGTTAGTGTAAGTTTAGATGATCCAGAGTGTGTTAGAGCAATCTGGTGTTTGGAGAAGGAAGATAAGAAATCATTTTGTAATAAATCAACAATAATAGAGGCTACATATATAAATATTGCATGCATAAAAGAATTGAGCAAAATATTTCTGCTATGAAGTTTTACAATACTTACTCGAAATATTGAATTACAACATCAAATATGCTCATAAATTAGTCACAAGCATATTTTAAAAGCCGAGTGGATGCTGCTTGGAGACTCAAACTCTCTTTATAGATTTGTCTTTGCGGCACTCCTCAACCTCATTTCAAGCCATTACTATGATCATATAGATTAAAGATAGCAACGGATATAGCTCATGCAGTGGCATGTGTATCTTCACCTTGGATTCCCCAGGCCGATCGCTTTTAGAGACATCAAGCCAATGACTATTTTATTCGATGAACAAAATGTTGTAAAATTGTTTTATTTTTTAGTATCTTGTCTATTCAGAAGCATGAAACCCACTTCAAATTAGATTCATATGGCACCTAAATACTTTACGCTGGATGAATCTTCGATGAAAAATGCCAATTTTCTGCCAACCTATTATAATTTAACCATTTCTTTTGTCAAGTTTTTAAATGATCCTTCTTAGAACAATTTTTTAACTCCAATTAGTTATTATAAAATACAGCTGGTTTCAAACCTCTAAATGGCATGGGATTTTTCTTAATTATTAAGAAAATTAGCAAAGCCATGAATTTAAAACGTCACATAGTTAATTGAATCTAAACCTCGGTTGTTATTGGTCACATCATCAATTGCAAGAATGATAGCGTGAGGAATATCAATGTGACAAAGCACAAATTAATTAAACACAAATGCTATTAGCAGCGTCACCGCGGCCCATTGATTACACAATTATGAACGAATTTGTTTAAATTGGATGGAGGTATTAAGTCATTTTCGTAGAATACGAATCCTGTAAAATTTGTAATTGAATAGACTTTGGAATTTTACGAAGGTTGAAAAAAATGAAACATGAATAAATCAAAACAGGTGCCAGTAAGTTGTCGAATAAGTGAAAGCGCGTATGATGCACGAATAGGCCTCTAAAGTCCAAGTCTTCGTCTCTTTAAAAAAAAAAAAAAAAAGAAATTCCTTGTATTCATAAAATCTGGTTGAGTTTACCTAGATATCGATTATTTTAGCTTGGTACGTTCATCTCTCCTAATGCTTTTGGTTTTTGTTTTTCATTAACAAAGCTTTGATTTCACACTTACATACACGCCAAAAAAGAATTGGGGGTGGGGTTGGAAAGAAAAAGAAAAAAGAAGCTATGAGTAAAAGACAAATACTTGTATGAAAATGATTGAAAGAAATTTTTTAGGAAATTGCTTACAATGCACGAAATCTTCTTAGGAACTTCCAAAAAATTTACCTCATAATTTTGAATATATAAATAAATAATTAATGTTTGACTTACAAACTTCTGTGTCTTTGCTTATGTTCTACTTTAGATTTTGCTTGAGACATTGCAGAACTTCTAGTCAATTTGCCATGCACAGGGTACGTACTTCATGCAATTAATTAGCAGCTTGTTTACTTTTCCCTAACATTTACTTGCTTTCCAAGTATAATCTATTCCTTTTCTTCTATGTTGTTACTGTATATGATTACATCTAATGAGTGGTTTATATCAACTTTCTAGATGAGTTGGATTTTGAGAATTCAAGCACAAGGAAGGCAAAAAAATAACAAGTTTATGATGAGAAATTGTGAAAGTGTACTAAAAGAGTTGATTCCTGCTTCTAATGGTATATATTTTTCTTGTCTTATCTTCTGTGCTAAAGAACTCAAGGTAGCAACAAACAACTATGACAAGCAAAACATTATAAACCTCTACTTTACATTAGGATTTTTGGCAGGATCGCCTGATCTCTGTCGTGAAGTTTGACAAAAGTTGTTGTAAGCGATGGTCCTTGGCGTGCTTTATTAATAACGTTCTCTGTGCATCACAAATGAGATACAAACACATTTTACAGCTGATTGGATGCTGCTTAGAGACTCTAGTCCCCATTCTAGTTTTTAAGTATGCGGAGTACGGGACTCTTGTTGATCGTATTCAAGGTCCTCCTCCTCACCAGCGTCAGTTTGGACTATTACCATTGATGCAAAGCTTAAAGATTGCAATGGATGTAGCCGGTGCACTTGCATACCTTCCCCAGGTCAATCCTTTAAAGAAATGTTAAGTTGTCAAATATCTTATTCGATGAACAATTTTTTGTCAAATTATTTGATTTTTCAGAATCTATAAGATAGTGGGAGTACTAGAATACGTTATCGCACCTGAGAATATGATGTACATATGCAATGAGAAGTCTGAGGTTTATAGTCTTGGTGTGTTTTTGCTTGAGCATGCATGGACTCAAATGGTTGGTGACAGTCGTTTCAATATTATGTGAAGAAATTTGTTGAAGATGATAGATTGATTGTGTTAATAGATCCTATAGTTGTTGAAGATAAGTCATGTCCTGGGAAAAGAGCAGCTATTGCAAGCTTTTGAACAACTTAGCTTAAAGTGTGTAAATGAATTGCCTGCAGATAGGCCAACAATAGTTGATGTGCCAAAACAACTCAGGCAAATGTATCACTGTTCTTGGTAATTTTAATATATTTTTATGTATTTTCCAAATTTTTGTTTTCGTTTTAACTTCTAATTAATGGTTAAATAATAATATAAGACCACCTAACAAACTGATGAAAGTAAAGTAAATATTGTAGGAGATGTTTGACCAAGAAATGTGTCGCTAATATGTAAGATTTTCAGTATCTTGCAACTTTCCATTTAATTAATTACATTATAAAAATGCAACTACAAGCACTGATTACGGTTTGTTTTCTCCTTTAATCCCCGGCGCATTTGGTTTGAAAAAAATAAAAGAAGAAAGGAAAGAAATAAGAGAAAAAGAGATTAATTTCATGTTACCAAATAATAAAATTGAAATTGATCCTTATTTTCTCTCATTTTATCTCCTTTCTCACATTTTCATTTCTCTCATCTCTGTTGCTCTCATTTCTTTCAACCAAATATGGATTTGAGGTTCAAGCTATTTACATAATTAATCTTTATATTTTTTAAAATATATATACATATATAAAACTCCTTAACATTGCTTCCACTACTATGGGATTCAACAGTTCAATAGTATAAAAATATTATTTTATTTTGTTTACTATAACTTAAAAGTCTAACAAATAATCTAATGTGATAAATATAAAATAATTAAATAAATTTTAACTAAAATAGACATAGAATGAGGACCGATAAGAGTAGTGATATTTAAGCCTCTCATTTTATCTAATCATTCCTGCTTCTTAATTAACTTCGTAACAAAATGTAAAATACTTTTCTCTCTTGATTTAGTTAACGCAATTTCCAATTTATCTTTATTAGTTATTATCTAGTAATCACTCTTCTTCTTAAATCATAAAATTCATCTTTCTCCACTTAAAATATTCAAGAAATTATCGAAAAAGATAGTCTGAACTTGCAGATCAATCAAAACTCACAATTTCAATAACCTAAGTTCGCCATTTTGTTTCTGTAATTTTTTTTTCTGCCATTTTTATTTCTGGTCAGTGCGTTCAAAAGGTAACAGCAACGGAAGTCATTTTTCATGAAGTTTGTTCAAATAGATTTGCTAGATTTCTGAAAGTATTATCATGAGCGTTTCAACCGCTCTAAGTTTCAACCTTTGTACTCCTCCGCCACTCTCAGTTTCATCTGTTTCACTTTTCCTGCCGTGGCTCTGCAAGAGCAATTGTTTCAACGGGAGGCACAAGTCTGAAATGATGAAACCGGCAAAAGTATAAATTGGATTTTGTACGAGATATAGAAGGAGAAAACTAATTTTAAAATTTCTAGTAATCACAAACTGTGGGCTCTTGTGGGGCTCGGTCCAGTTGTCTACCATTGGGCTAAAGCCCAAACGTCCATGCTGAGGCATATTTAATTTCTCCTTCTCCTCCAGTTTTAACTGTCAACTCATCACCACGTGGCATTTGCGCTCTTCATTTCTTCTTCTTTCTTCTGCAATTCCTTCGCACAAACAACTTAATCTCCCCATCAAGCAAAGCTCCATGAACCCAAGTGGTTGACTGCACCTACAGGTTGACCAAATTAATAAACAAGATTTTGGTCTCCTTCATTTTGCATCATCATTCACCGTCCACAGGTACATTACATAAATTCTCGTTGTCCTTGTCAGCTTCTTTTACTTTCACACACACACACACACACACACACAGAGCGTTTGCAGCATACTTATATTTACACAACTAGTTAATAATGATTCAATTATAGAGCAATTGTAAATTAAAGGCCACAATTTCTCTTTTTAGATGATTCATGGTCCATTCGTTAGATATGGAAAGCTAGCATATAAGTCAATCATGCGTTTATGCTATATATCGACAGGGAAAATGCTTTCATCTTTGAGTACAAAGACAAAGATTTCAGGTGAAGCTGCTGACAGTAATATGGTGAGGAATGAAAAACTCTTGCTGCAAAAATTGATTGCCACTTTCAATGGTCAACGTAATCCTATTCGAGCCTTCTCTGCTAAAGATCTCAAGAAAGCAACTAACAATTACGATTTACATAAAGTTATACAAAGTGATGCATCATATAGATTATTTGAGGGTGTGTTAGTGGATCAGGATCGTCCAATTTCTGTTATGAAGTTCCGCGACAATTCAACCTTCTACGATGTAGAATATTGTTTCAATAACATCGTATTTTCATCACAAATGAAACATAAGAACATTTTGAAGTTAATTGGATGCTGTTTAGAGACTGAATTGCCCATTTTAGTTTTTGAATCTGTCAAGTATGGCACTCTTCGGGGGTTTTCTTTTGCCTCTTTATTAATTGCACCCAGAATAAAGATTGCCGTGGAAATAGCTAATGCAGTTGCATATCTTCATGTTGGATTTGACAGACCTATTGTTTTTAGATGTATTAAAGCCTCCAATGTCTTATTGGATGTGAATTATTCTGCCAAACTCCATGATTTTTCTCTATCGGTGTCCATCCCAGAGGGTGAAACTCATGTACGAGAGGAATCCGTGAAAGGGACATATGGATTTATAGCTCCTGAGTACTTCACAACAAGCAGTTTTAATGAGACGTGTGATGTTTATAGTTTTGGTGCATTTCTCTGTGAGCTTTTAACTGGATGCAATGTCTGTGAGTTTATGGGCAATGGAAATGATGATGATTTGACTGTTTTACAATATGCAAAGGAAAGCATTGAAAATAATAGATTTGGTGGGATAGTAGATCCTATATTTGATGAAGACAACTCGTTTCCTGGGAAAGAGGAGAAACTGCAGGCTCTTGGACAGCTTATGTATAAATGCCTCAGTAAATCACCTGAACATAGGCCATTGATGGTGGATGTCGCAAAGGAACTAAGGCAAATGTATCTATCCATTGTTTAATCTTGAAATTTATGTCATCACATTCATGTGTTAACTTCCATTTGATGTTGAGTTCTTTGGGGTTTATGTTTGCCTTGTAGAATAACCTTGTTATAGGTTAAGATTTATCATCTCATCATTGGTTATTTTAAACTTTGTCCTCTTTGTTACTTGCATTCCTTTTAGTACGTGCAATTTAATCATTCTGTTGCATTTATTAAGTTTTGAGGATTGATGCTGCTTTCCCTGGGTTCTGACTTCCAAGGTTTTAGAAGTCTATAGTTTTGAAAAAGGCTAGAACTGAAGTTTTGAGGAAGAGGCTAACAAGTGAGACTTATGTCCAATTTATTTGTAAAGTTGAAAACAAAGTGGACTTGGTTGTAAAACTCCCTAATTAATTACTTGGCAAACCAGGTTTAATGACCAAGAAATTATATGTCTACTGACCGAACAATTTGTCTCAATTACCACACACTTGGAAAGAAACAAAGGTTTCTGCATTCTGCAAATCTCTCATATATTGACAGAAGGTGACATTGACTTTCATTAAATATTAAAAATTAATTTTAATTTTAGTAAATATCGAAAACAAATAAATAAATGCAAGATAAGAGTGATATGATCATACTTTAAGAGTAATAGGAAAAATGTTGACATGGTTGTATTGGGGCAAAAAATAAACGAGTTGAAAACACAACTTAGTTCTTCAAATTATCATTAACAGCTATGCACATTAATGTGATGGATAAAATTTCTATAAGAGTTTAATGTGTGTGTATTTCACCACCGCCCCCCCCCCCCCACCAAAAGCTTTGTTGCGTATGTTAGTGGCTCTGGTTCAGGTTTAAAGCTTATTTTTTTGAGCTAAATTGCCCTTAAAATGGTTTTGGAGGCTTTATGTGCAACGTATATACGAGAAAGACTATCGGTGAGTCCTGCCGGCCTGATTACTTAACGAACAAGAAATTGTATTTGTCTAGCGGGCGGCCAATTTGTCTCAACTGCCACTGCACACAAGGAAAGAAACAAAAGTTTCTGGGCTTGTTCATTCTGCATATCTCTCATGAATGTAAGATTATTGCTGCTAATTCGCTGTCGACAGGTGCACATGTCCCCGTCCCTTATTATTCATTCTATATGCCTGTAAATTTACTTTTGTTAAATCTGGATGCTTTGATGTCAGGATCTGTAAAAAGGCAAAAATTTATGAAATATAATGTATTACTCAATGATGAATTGGTTATGGTCATTGAGAGTTGAGAAAAATTTTGTTTTTTAACCAACTTTGAGGACAGGAGTCACAAGCATATTTTAATGCTGATTGGATGCTGCTTGGAGACTCAAAATTCCCACTCTAGTTTTGAATCTGTACAGTACCTTATGACTGTATTCATGGCCCTCCTCAACCTTGATTTGAAGAATAGGTTGTTATAAAGATTGCAATAGATGTAGCTCATGCGGTAGCATATCTACATGTTAACTTGGGTTCCCCAGGCCAATCATTTTCCGTGATATCTGATGATCAAACATCTTGTTCAATGATCAATATGTTGCCACAACTTTACACCATCCAAATCTATTCCAGAAAGCGAAGCGGCAGCAGTATATATTTTACCTGAGTACCTGAATACATCTCTTTGCAATGAGAAGGAAGATGTATGTAGTTTTGGTGTGATTCTAATTGAGCTTCTGATTAGAAAGAAAGCCTATGGCCTTTCATATTTTTTGAATTTTATTTTTATTTTTGGATTGAGGAAGCACTTTTATACCAACCACTTGTTCACAAAGCAGGTGCAGTTCACTAGTGAATCACTATCATAAGAAATATTGCTTCTGATACACTACTAAAACTAATTGAATCCTCAGTTGCTTTTGCTAATGATTGTAGAAGAGACACAACTTGAAGATGTTTCTGTGTCTAATCATATGATGGGAATCTCCTATTAAGGACCTAATCACTTTCTCTTCTTGTCCTCTAACTACCAGACCAACTTAATACTCGCTTTCACACCTTGACCTTTCAACACCCACCAAAAAAAAATAAAAAAAAAAAATCAGGAGCCAACATTTTTTGGTATTGCATCTGCAGCAAAATCATATTTCTTTATATAAATAAATGATGGGAAATATAAAAGTGAAACTGTTCAAATATTTGACACAGAATAGGTGGAATCTATTTTTCAAACTTACAAGGAACATAATAGTCTATCGAGTATTGACCGATCAATGAATGTTGTGTAATAATTTTTTGTCATGTAGTTAAAAACCAACACTTATATAAAGTTTTGTCCCGTGTTCGAATTTCACTTGTGGTTTAGGCTTCATCGAATCAACATCAATCTCTATTTTATTTGCTAGTTCCTAGTGGTCGGTTTTTAAAAAGATAATAACGAAAGCAAAAATGAAAACTCATAAAATAAGCCGACAGTAAAAGAAAACTTATAATAAAAGATTACTAAAAAAGAAAGAAGTTAAAAAAAAAAAAAAAAGAAAGAAAGAAAGAAAAAAACTCGTTTTCTTTTTAAAAGTGAAATTATTGAAATTCTTCATTCAAGGTATCTCTTCTCTTTCTTCCCACGGTAATGGAGCAGCCTATGCAGTAGGTCCAACCATCATTAATCGTTGATCTCATAGGCTGGTCCCACCTGCACATCACTTCATCACCGTCCAATTCAATCAATTCTCCACCATTATCTCTTCTCATTAGTGTTTACATTATTATGTTACTTTTGCAATCAATGGCACAGCTCGCGAAGCTTAATTTATTGTTAAAAAGGAAATTACTTGTTATGAGTGAGATTTATTTATTTAAAAACTTTAGATGACAATAAGAATTTTTGGTACCAGACACCAATCCTTAAATTTAAAATGCATTCACAACGGATCAATTTATGAATTATATTACAAACAGTATCATATTAGTAATATTAAAAACTAATATTGTGAATATTTTATCAATAAAAATTATTTATCATAAACCACAAAACGTACTTAAAAATGTTTTTAATACATCACTTAAGTCAATATCGAAAGGTTAAAAGGGTTTATACATAATTAATTAATTAATATGGATATTTATATACATAATTATCCTTTGTAATTACATTTGAATTTATAGCAATAGAGCTTTGAATTTAGGTTTATAAAATGTGGAATAGGTTTTTGAAAAATACCTAATAAGCCTTTTATTATTTAAATATAAATTTACTTAGTTTTAAATAAATACATGATGAATATTTATTTAAATACTACCCCATAAAAATTGTCAAAAAAAAAAAAAAAACTACCCTATAACAAGTATTTCATTTTTCAATTTTATAAATACTCTTAAAATCAAAAGTAAGCAATCAATACGTACCGTACGTATATATTACAATCTCACCAGCCCAAAATTTACTGCTAATCCCTAGTTATTGTTATTACCATTATTTGCTTCTCATTTTCTTCTCACTTTTGCCTCGCGTTCTGTTCTCTCTTCTTCTCTTTTCGTTTTTCATTCTTAGGGTTCTTTAAAATCTTTTAAGATCCAACTAACATTGCCCAAATTTCACTAACCCCTTTCTCTCTGTCAATCAAATTTAGGGTTTTTATTTTTATTTTGGTCAAATTAGGGCACAAGTGTTCGCCCCCTGTTCTTTGTCAACACCGAATTTAGTTGGATTTTAGGATTCAATATTCGATTCAGTTGAGAAGTGGTGTAAATAGCTCTTTCTGGGACAGATCAGAGCACGAATTGTGTGTGATTTACGAGTTGTAAGGATTCTATTTGGGGGTTTTGGCGGGCAGTCTGGTTTGTTGACTATTGGGTTGAGTTGTTGATTGGGTTTGGCTGAGATTGAGTGTTAGTGGATTTAATTGGTATTGCATGTAGTGGTTTCTGCAATTTTGAAATCAAAGCATAGTGCTTTACTGCTCAATTTAAGCTTGTCATAAGAGACTTATTTTTTTTCCCCCTTGGTGCTTGATAATTTTGGATTTTTTTGATTAGGTGACTCTGCATGTGTGAACATTGAGGGGTCCTCTGCTCACCTGTCGAGGATCCCTGCTTCTATAATTTTTATCCCCCAAAAAAAAAAAAAGACACAAAAGCAGCTAAATTTTATTTTGTTGGGAAGATGAGCTGAAGGAGTACTATAATTGGTTAGTATTTATGCAGAAGAAAATCAAGTAGGGTGGCGTTGAAATTTTTATTTGGTGAGTTGGTACTAGAATTTGTGTGCATAAGTATTCATATAACTTTGGAAGGAAATGTATAGTTCTGGTCTGAATACTGGTCACGAAAACAGTGGAGTAGTGGGTTCAATCTTGGTTCCGGTCCAGTTTATTTGGCCTAATGGGGGGAGGAGAGTTTCACTCAGTGGCTCGTTCACCAGGTAAGTGAATGAAGGCCCAAATATGAATCCCTGATCTTTTTTAATTTGTCATTAGCTGTTTAGTTATTGGGAAGTTCGAATTTGGTGTTTTTCTTTAGTTTGTGGGATTTGAATTATAGAAATGGGTATGGATTCTGATTGAAATGTTAATGCATGGACAGGTGGTCAGAGCATATGCCTATGTCCCCATCTGAAGGATGTCCTGCTGTTTTTCAAATCATTTGCAGGTTGCCGCCTGGGCATCACCAGGTTAATTGACTCTTATGGTTGTCTGCTGAACTATAGTATTATGCACCTCTATTTTTGGTTTCCATTCTTTTATTTTATCATGTCAATATGCATTCTATAATATTAAGGTTCATGGTAAAAGTCTGTTTGGAGTTTGTTACTAATGTTTAGATGCTTATGTCCCTTTCCATGCAGTACAAGTTCTATGTTGATGGAGAATGGCGGCATGATGAGAACCAGCCGCATGTGAGTGGGGATTATGGTGTAGTGAATTGTGTATATATAGCTATGCCACAACCAGATATGGTTCCCAACACCATCAGCCCTGAGACTTCTGGTAACATGGAGGTAGATGATGTTGTTATGCGTCTGGTAAGGGTCTCTCTCACCTAATGAATAACTTAATTGCTGGCTAGTCATCAAACCCATATAGTTCTTGACATCTTATTCTCACTACCTTGTGGTACCATGTGTTTCTCTTGTAAGCATGGGGTCTTCTATCTTCAGTAAGCTAGCTGATTGAGTTGCCCTTTCTTTAGGATTTGTGGATAAATATGATAGGCTTTGCTGACGGGATATGACCCCAACATTTTATAATATCTAAATGTAGGATAGATGTGCATATATGAAGACAGAGGGAACACTTTTCTCATTTAATATTGAACTTTGTGAGTTGCCAATTGTAGGTGCTCATGTTTGTCTTAAGAGAGACTGCTTGGTGCAGTATGATAAATGTTAAAACCACATTCAGAGGAGACTACCTGGATCATAGTTTTGTAAGATAATTGAAGAATTGAGAGCCTGGAGATGATATTTAGCTGCTAAGTTTTTAAATGTTAAGCTCATATTTAAGCTTTTGGAAGTGACCTTTGTTTCTGTATTAATTTTGATCTAATTGGAAAGGCTTACGAGACTAGGGAATATAGAGTTTTGTAGCAGTGTTTATTATCATCGTGCTCCTCCATTATCCTGCTGGATACAAATAGGTCACATTGTCAAGTGGTACCTGCAGGAAGGTTTTTCACAATACTCAGAGGCTGATTTACAGCTTTCTCGTGACCGTATATCTTCATTCTTGTCCACACATACAGTATATGAGCTCCTTCCCGACTCAGGCAAGGTTTGAATGCTTTCCCTTCTTAATGAGCTGCTAATACAATACATTTTTGGATTTTGAACATTTATGTTCTTTCAGACTTTGGTGAGGCTCGCTCATGTAATGTTGCAGGTCACTGCCTTGGATGTCAATCGAGCTGTGAAGCAAGCATTTCATGTTCTCTATGAGCAGGTGAATCTCTTTTAGTGCCACATGCTTGTTCACACCCAGCTGTTCCACATTTATGAGAGAGAGAATTTATAAGTTTGTATACAAGTGCCTCTTTTCCTTTTTCTAACTGGAACCATCTTTTTGTTAATAATCTGTTCGGTTTGTCTAGGAAGACAGGGGTTCATATTAATTCTTATTGTCAGCTTGTGATTTATGTGTTGCAGGGGCTTCCAATGGTCCCTCTTTGGGATGATATCAAGGGCCGTTTTGTTGGGGTTCTTAGTGCATTGGACTTCATCCTGATTCTGAGAGAGGTGTCTCTGGAAAAAACTTTTGACTTTCTTCCAAATTATATGATTGCTGCATTACAAGGATAGCTTTAATTTATGATTCAAACGGAAAAATCGTTCAGAATGGAAACTTTGTGAGGATTTTATTATAACCGAATTTTCAGATAACCAGGGACAACAATTTTGCATCTGTTGAATGGTGTTAAAATATGCTATGTAGACAGAATTTCATTAGCCATAAACACCCTAGCTAGCAATGGAGTTTCTCAGTGGAAAGATGCTTTTCTCTTCCTCTTTCCAACTTGTTGGTGCAGGCAGTGGGGAGTCTGCCTCATGTTGAAATATGAGAAAGTGGTCAGAAAATCAATGTTTAGAATGACAAATGCTTGAAAAAACCTTCTAAGTTTCACTTGGTTGTGCTCTTCCCCAACCAATGGTTGTCATTTTGGCAATATGATTTTTGACAGGGTTCTGTGCAACTGCAAGATAGTATATCCAACCATACATGGTCCATGGGTTCCATTGGCACCACAGTTTTCAGTTGGATTCTCGTGGCCAATTAGCCTTGCCAAATTTCTTTTAGAGAAAATATGCGTTCGCCTATTATGTTCTTGTTTGTTCATGGTCTCTGGAATGTTTGCTTCTCCATGCTTTTTGTCTAATTTTTCACACACTGATGCATGTAGACACCTCCATGCATAATCTAGAAACTCACACAAATCGCAAATTGGACATGCATCGTGCTTGTCTTCATAAATCACATTGGAGACGTTTTTCTTTCTGCACATGTTACCTTCATTGAGTTTGCATAATGAGTATAGCCTGTTAAAATTCAGTTGGGGACAAATGGATCAAATTTAACGGAGGAAGAATTAGAGACACATACCATATCAGCTTGGAAAGTTGGGAAATTACAGCTTAATCTCAATCGACAAATGGATGGCAATGGGAGACCATATCCTAGACCTCTAGTGCAAGTGAGTGCTTCCTCTGTTTCTTTTTAAGTTGTTTGGCATGCTGAATTGCAAATGAATTTGCAAGTCTTGTCTTTTTGCTTCTTCTTTCAGTTTCAATGGTTTGGTTAATTTGGGATACTACTTTCTCTTAACTTGACAGTCTGCTGATATGTGCAGTCGACACATGCTCCTCTGAATATTTTATATGGAAAGGTTTCAGTACACGTTAATTAAAAACACTTTCGTTTTGTTTGTTTTAATGGAAATGTTAGTGTTCTTATTTGAAGTCTAAATACGGAAGCAAGAACCAATATTAAGTCAATTCTAAAACAATAGAAAAATGGACCTATGTTAAGTCAATTATGAAACAGTGTTATTCTGTGAAATGTGAATGTCAGAGCTGTGATAGCTGATGCTACAGAAATCAATTATTGATGCTTTTCCATACCTCTCTCCTGTCATCATTTTCCTGATAACTTCATACTTTGTTGATTGGTTCATACTTGTTTATTGGTGGTAATCTTAACTGACCATGAAGTTGATCATGAATTATTTTGCTATTGGTTTATGATGCAGCTTCAGTACTGTCAAAGTGAAAAGTTTTTGATGCTTTGATGTTTGGAATCTGTTAGGAGTGGCTATGGTGTAATATTTATGATTCTTCTTTCATGCAGGCTGGCCCATATGATTCTCTCAAAGAAGTTGCTTTCAAAATTTTACAAAATAAGGTGGCTACTGTTCCCATTATCCATTCAACGGGACCAGCTGGTTCATGTCAGGAGATACTATATCTCGCTTCTCTGTCAGACATATTGAAGTGTAAGCATTTTCTTCATTCATTGGGTAAGGAACTATGCTTCATTGCTAATTTAAATCTACTTTCAGGTATATGTCGGCATTTCAAACATTCTTCTAGCTCATTACCCATTCTACAACAACCAGTGTCTTCAATTCGGTTGGGTACGTGGGTTCCGCAAATTGGGGAGGCAAATGGTCAGCCATTTGCAATGTTGAGACCAACCGCTTCACTTGGTTCTGCCTTAGCTCTGTTAGTTCAAGGTGATTTAACCCTGTTCAAACAATTGGCCATAATGGTGGATTGCCAGGACACATTTTTTATTTCCAGTGTCCTTATACTACTGTTAATGTAAAGGGCATTATTCCTCTTGCCTGCTGATGTCATTTAACCGATTCAGTGGGATGGAAGAATTGTTGTGGCAACAGATGTATATTGGGCGTATTTTAACAGTACTGGGGAATTTCTCTAGTATGGACTGTAATTTCTTTCTCACACTGTCTCATTGTGAAAATTGGGTTCATGGTATATAAGTAGCTGGTTTGACCTTGTTTTGTGATATCTTTCTTATTTTGGGCAATTGCACCTTATGCAGCTGAAGTTAGTTCAATACCGATAGTGGATGATAATGACTCATTGCTGGATATATATTCACGAAGGTAATCCTTCCACTCTCCGCTCCCCCTCTCTCCTTTTTGGTTTCCCATCATTTTAATGTTAAAAGGGTGACAAAAATTTGTACCAACTGAAATTTTAATCTTCCCTGATAGTGATATCACTGCATTGGCTAAAGACAAAGCGTATGCACAGATCCATCTAGATGAAATGAATATTCATCAGGTAATTGCTAGATTTCTTCAAAATATGCTTTATGCCTGACCTTCTGCTTCTTGGAGACTTAGATTGCTTTTTTGCCGCCTTGTACCCTTGCAGGCACTGCAACTGGGACAAGATGCAAATCCTTCACTTGGCTTCAATGGACAGAGATGTCAGATGTGCTTGCGGACTGATCCTTTACATAAAATCATGGAGCGGTTGGCAAATCCAGGTACTTTGTCCCCTTCTATTTTTTGTTGTATGACAAAATATACCTCTTAAAGATGATTTTGCAGAATTTTTCTATATCACTTCATTTTCTACGTAGTAATCACAAAATTTTATGGTTTCTTTGTTTCATCTCAGGGGTTAGGAGGCTTGTTATTGTGGAGGCCGGCAGCAAGCGTGTAGAAGGAATCATTTCATTAAGTGATGTTTTTAGATTCTTGCTTGGTGTTTAGCTGGAATGTTGCCCCATGAAGGCTTGCCATGATGGCTCTGGCCGTCCATTTTTGCATGAAGGGCATGCCATGATGGAGCCAGAGAAAACCCAGTTGTTTTCGATAATCTTTATCTCCTTGACATGCTCTCCCTTCACCTTCACGTCAATGGTGAATGATCTGCGATGTTGTTCGTAAGCTTTGATTGGATGGGCTGCTGCGGCTGTATGCATCTGAGCCCTGCCTTATTTTTAGGATAGAAATTTCGAAGAGCAAAAAGAGAATTTGTAAATTGTGAGACTTCAATTTCTTTTCACTTTTCATTCTTACAACCCAAATTATTATCTTTTCAACCATATGCTGTTGGAGCAGCCGACAGTGCCTTGGCTTGTGCTAACACAAAATGAGGCAAAAGTTGAGGGTAAACTGTATTTAACACTATGCCGCTGGTGGCTGTATGTGTAGGAATTGATGAGTAGTAATCCAATTTTCAGTTTATGACCTAGACGGAAATTGAAAGTGTGTATCATTCGGTTCTTGCTAGGTAATAGTATTTTGTAGTGTTTAATTCAATGAAAAAGGGCTTTTATTTGCGCTTTGACTTGGTGGCCTAAATAAAACATTTCTTCAGGTGGCTTTCAAAGGGATATGACTAATCAGTAATCACTGTCAATGCTTATTCCGGAAATTGGTATTATGCTCCGATTTTCTCAGGTCGCCGGTTAAGCTAACTGGGCCGGTGGGTTGAGATTAACGGATTCATCTTGACAGTAATGCCTGCACCCCGAACAGACTTAAAGGGCTGAGCCAGTGGGTTCTCCTGGTCATTGTCCCACGTACTGGTAACATTTTTCTTCTTTTACGGTTAGCATAGTTAACATGAAGATTAAACCGACAGGTTGTGCAATATTTACGAGTTCAATCGACGTGTCATAAAATTTGCTAAAGGTGTTTCGTCATAAACTTTTCCCTTTCTTCTAACATAATGTGAAAAAAAGACGCAGATGCTGGATTAAAACAGCATTCTCTCAGTAACGAAAGGAATAGGTGGGAAGAGGGGTATAAAAGAGCAAAAGGGAAACCATGTCAATTTGAGGAACATTACTCATCTCACGTCTCTATTAAATGGCTAATCTCTGATTGAGTTTCATTGAAACAAGAATAATAATAGCGAGGGGGGCAGGGGTCAACAAAGCTCATAACTACACCTGAAACCCAGATTTCAGCAGCATATTTACATGGTACATGCATGCCTGACAGAGGAGAGTGAAGGGAAGCATCAGATAGATGTTGGAATAAGAGCTAATATTTGCGTCTTAATCCTTCCCATGCACATTTCTATCTCCCGGTAGATGGGCAGATTCTGAGGACAGCATGGATGCAAACTTGAAACTGCAGAATCAATTATCTGAGCCACATCGGCTGGCGTGTGTCGCTCAGTACATGTCTGCATATAACAAGAAAATAAATTCTATTATTTCTTTTCATTCAATTGAAATGGAATACTTCCACTTCCAATGATTTTCAAGGCGCATGACAGGACTATTGTATTTGTGTGTGTGAGAGAGAGAGAGAGAGAGAGAAACTTCAGTTACCTGTATCATGAGCAAAGTAGCCACACATGAAGTGATAAGCTCAGAGGGAATTTGTGCCTCATTTTTGTCAGACACATCCTGCAATTTGGTACCAGAAGCATTACTTGTAGGCTGGGGATCACATGTGCCAGAGACAAAATGATTGTGGTGACCCAAACTGCCATTGACCTGCTCTGGAGATCTGATCACTGATACCCTAGGATCAGAAGTTAATTGCCGTTTGTCTATATGATCCAAAGCTTCTCCAATCTTAGTATATGCATCTTCCCCTTCCTTCATAGATGACATTGCCTGAAAAACAAATTGCATCAGACTACATACTAATAGATCCAGCTGATCCAGCCAATTAACTGAGACGACAGCAATCCTGCTTGGTATTCAGGTAGGACATTTATAGATTAAGGTACAGCATTAAAGTGTTTGGCATACCAAACACTATCTGCTCTAGCTTGGAGGCTAAGTTGATTTGATCCATCACTAGTATGATAAAAAAATCTAATATTTTTACTATTTTGGTCAAAATTATTATTTAAAAGTCATATTTATCACACACTATTCACTTTTATTTTATAATTACAGTTTTTATTCCAAAACAAGTGTAGCTTAGCATCTAAAAACAAATAGTGTTCTAGATCACTAATTCCATAACTCACAGGTCAATCTTATGATTAGGCACCGCAAAAAGAAAGAGTCACAGTTGCACAATTAAAGATAAATAACTACAATTATTATCTTCTTTTTTTTGGTTTTTTTTTTTTTGGGGGGGGGAGGGAAATAGAGCAATTGTTAGTTTAGTTACATTAATATCCAACAATTATGGCAAACAGGGAAGAGAAAGTTATTTTTAAAAATTAAAGGATAAGAAACCATTTCCATCATTATTAGCTAAACGAACAGCTAAACCTGAGGCAGACAAATAAATAGCTCATTCAGGAAAGAGCGTCTCAGTACCTTGACAGCAGCATCTACCATTGTATGTGCTTTTAATCTTGAGCCATTGACTATTTCAACTACAGCAGATCCTGATTCTTGTGAGACGTGAGAATTATCAAGCATTTTAGCATTGGCTGGGTGCTTTGGCCAAGATGGCCGAGAGCTTTCTGGGTGAGTATTACATTGCCTCACTTGGAGTAAAGCAGAAGAAGCCTGCATATCAAAACAATCAATCAAAGATTGCCGCCACGTCAAAGCATGGAATTGTAAACAGAGATAACATGAAAAGCCAAAACATAATGCACGGAAGCCACATGCCTGGTCATTGGCTTCCTTTAGCTGTACAAGTACCGTAGCGATATGCTTCTTGAGAGGTTCGGAATCTTTTAAGGAGCTTTCTCCACCATTTTGGCTTTCCAATATATCATTGTTAGTGTTCTTAAGCTCCATTAACAGTGCTTCCTACAGCATCGGAGAATAACAAAAGTTCTATGAAGTTAATGCAATTCCAAGAATGATCTTATATTAGTAAATTATGGAGGACGACCAAAAATGAGCAGAAACACAAAAATAATGCCAGATAAAGTCATCATAAAGATTTGGCAAAAGCGTGGATAACCAGAAAGATGGACAAAAGATGGATCATACTATCATATAGTCAGACTTATATGAACTCGGCAAAATCTATGCTTAACAAAGATAACATGAAAATGTATGAAAATAACCTTCTTGGAAAGAGCGCGGTTCACCTCAGAAAGAGCCCGTACTGTAGCTTCCCTTGCTTGGATCTGTGGCACCGTACAAAGTTGACCATAGGCTGCCTGCTGTGCGCTAACAATGTCAGTGGCCAATGATTTTGCTTGTGGAAGAGCATGGTTCATATCCCCCTGGGCAAAGTGCCAGAAAATCATAGTTAAATCTATTAGTAACAATTGTGCCACATAGTCTAAATATTCAAATTAGGCTGAGCAGAAACAGGCCACATGGTAAATTGGCATGCTTTGAATTTATGATTCAACTACCAGTAGACTGACTGTCATGACACTATTTCCATATATCTCCATCAATATCCAACATCAGGCAGCCCAATGTTTCATTTTTATTTACTGGTTTAACTTAATCAGCAAAAACAGCTCCCATATTTTGTCCATATTTTGTCAAAGTGCTGACACTAGAATTTAAGTTAAAAATAGAACATGCTAAAACATATTTATTTCCAACTGAAATATAAAATGTAAAGAAAAGAAGAAAATAAGGATTTCAGTGAACTGAACAGACTTCAACGATACACAAAAATATATTGATGAGTTGAATGAGGATCCATACCTTTGCCTGTGTTTGTAAGGTATTCGGGAGAATTGGTGCTTTCTCCAGACGCCCATCAGAAGGAAATAACATGGGGGAACCGAAATTAGGTTGACCATTCACTTGCAGTTCTTTAGACAATGCTGAGAACTTATCAGCACTGATCTGTCTCCTAAGAGCTTCTGGCATGTTATCCAGTGGATTTGAAGGCATGCTATCAATATCCTGTCAAATGTATTTCCTAATTACCCTCACGTAAAAGAAAACTACAATGATGTAATATATATTCCATTTACCATGACAGCAAGTTTACAATCCAGGAACATGAGAACAATGAACAAATAAGAAGAAATAAAAACACCAGAAGATATAAATACACAAACAAAGTCATTGCCTAAAGAGCACATAAAACTCAACAGACAGAATAAACGTGAATTACTTGGATAACTGTATTCACTGTCTTCTAAATAGAAACTGTTTTCACAACCAGCTAATTCACCATTATACTCATTTCAGGGCTAATTTACAGTGTCATACCAAGATGCTCAACTCATTTCATAGCACCGAGACCCAGCCACAGGACCCAATTATTGTAGTTCGTTCAAACAATATGATCAGCTAGATTAATATTTAAACACAAACAAAGAGCCTCAACTTCAAATTATACAGCCAGCAATACTGAAATCCACTTAAAAGAAGCTAACACCAAAACCATCCCTCATGCTTTGATCCTCTAAACTAACGAATCATAAACAGATGCATATAGTGCAACAAAGAAAAGATCAAAATGAAATAGCAATGTCAAGAAAACATAATTACCATGACAAATTCAACTCCTAACTCAGGACGGTCGAACTGAACCCTACACTTATCATGATCAATTGTGAGTACACTCCCATCATGCAATTCCCTTGTTTTGGGATGAATAGCAATCACTCTCTGTCCAACAGATAAAGGCCGAGGTAAATCTCTTGGAAGTCCTTCCCTTACACCAGTGCGGAGTTCAGCATAATGTTTTCTCACAGATTCTCGATATTGTTTAAGTTTCTCTCTTTCATCGAGTAGAAAGCGTTTAGAAAGCCGTCGGGGTTTCCCAAGGGAACTGTATCAAGCAACAATTGCAATGTAAATCATCCATGTCATTGTTATTCCCTATAACATTATTTCATAAATGTTTAAAAGTAGATACATAGCAGTTTGAGGGAGAGGGAGAGGGAGAGAAAGAGAGAACAAACACTCACCTTCTTATGACACCCCATTCAACACGAGTAAGCCTTGGGATGTGCCCAAGTCCAACATGATTTAAGTACTCCACAAACTCCCGGTTAGAAAACCAAGGGTAATCAATTGCACTGTAGAACCACTCAAAAGTGCACCATCTACGTACCATATCAGATGACAGACAACAAGAAAGCTTCTCCTGCAAATTCAATAAAAATTAAAAATTATAGCTAAAAGAGGGCAAAAGTAAAAGAGATATTAGTAAAATGAAAACCAAGTCTACTCAAAATGTAAAGAATTACCTTCACAGAGAGCAGTCTGTCTTCCTGTGAGAGAGAGTTTTTGTTGGGTTGGGTTTTTAAACTGTTCTCAGAAAACTTCATCTCTTTTGAGCTCAATTTTCTCTTTAAATCCACCTTACGTCTACTTTGATGTTTGGCAGGTAAGCTAGCTGGGCTAGCAACGGAACTTGTGCAGTTGGTGCCACCAAATCAATACTTGCTCTGGTCTGGTCATTAACAGAAGAACCTTCCAACACTCGCCCCGGCTTCCATTGTTTGGATTGAGAAGAATTTTGACTGGTACGTTTACCTTTACTGGTGAATTTATTATCTTCTTCAGCTAAGGCCTACAGCAGTTGTGCGTAAGAAATGAGAAAATATCAGTTTGATTGACCAGAGATCATTTGCATCCAGTAGTAATTGACAAATTCCCAATAAATATAACCAAAGAACCACTCCAAGTGTGAGAAAGCATTGTCATGCTTGCATTTCAGTGAATTCACTTATTTGGCATTCCCATGTCTCAAACGTGAGAGGAAAATAAATCATAGGAGAACACATACATAATTATAAGCCCATGAGATGACATTATTGTGAACCAAAACAATATACACATAATGGATAGAAGAATTTGCATGACTAGTAAGCAAATTTTGTTGTGTAAAATTAATCTAAGAAACAATAGCATTATCAAATCAAGCATAATATATATTGCTCACAGAGAAACATGAACAGATACGATGAGCCAAAAACGTTAAATGATTGAATACCTCATTCTTCAAAGTTCTTGTCAGATGAGTATCCGTCAGAGCTTCAGAATTTGATATCTGCAACATACAAGCATTGGCTCTTATCATGCCACAAATCCTCAACAGACAATCACAGTGAACAGAACTTCTCCTAATATTACCTTCTTTGAGAGAACAGATTTCCGTTTCCTTTTCGACATACTATTTGGAGGCTCAGGCTGTTCTTTCACTTCTGCAACAGTTTCAACATCATTGCCCAAGTATCTTCCAAGTTTAGACTTCCTAGGGATAATATCCTCAACTTCAGTTAATGTATTCAGTGCCTTCTCTTTTGGCCCTAAATGTTTAATTTTCTCTTTGGGATGACTTGTAGATGTTTCCTCAGGTGCACTAGACTTGTCATCTATATCAAATGCAGTTCGTTCTTCCTTCAACTGCACAGATGATTCTATACAAAGCAGAGAAACAACAAAGACAAGGGGG
This sequence comes from Luvunga scandens, assembly GCA_030449905.1. Classification (NCBI taxonomy): domain Eukaryota; kingdom Viridiplantae; phylum Streptophyta; class Magnoliopsida; order Sapindales; family Rutaceae; genus Luvunga; species Luvunga scandens. The sequence continues at coordinate 7,064,267 of JASUUG010000798.1, forward strand.
GGAATTCAGCATTTCAAAATGGGAGGGAAAAAAAAAAGAATTCTATTAACAAACTATGCGACAGCAGATTATAAAAATATAAATTTGAGCACAAGAGCAGATAATTGAGGGGAAGGATGAAAGGGGGAAATCCATGAACTAAACACAGTGAACATTTACCAGATTCCATGGTAGAGTCTGGAAGCATCAAAGACAAATCAGCCAATGTTTGTAAAGCATTTAAGGCAGTGCTCTCATCTGCATTAATAGTTACAAGAATCAGATATTGAAAGCAACATTGACACATAGTAGCAAGACGATCCTTTTAAGTATTCCGATAGCTCAACATAGTTCAGGAAGACCAGTAACAGCGAAAAGAAAAAGCAACAACATGGTTCGACAATATATTGAGAGATAGTGCAATAAGGCCAATGCATGCAACATCTAGATCACTTTGTTTTATCTTTTTGTTCTCTTTTTTTTTAATTTTCTTGCCAATTTCCTCTTTTATGCAAACTAGATGTTTGATTATGTGACTCATCGAACCATAAAAATTGTCAATTTATGAGCTCTGTGGTTTATACCTCCAAAGAAAAGCTTCTTGCTTCTCTTCCTCTGCACCTGCAGAGGAAGATGCTCATTTTGTGCATTTGAGATCTCACTGCCAACTTTCCCTTTACGAGAACTCAGACCTTCTTCAGTTCCACTACATGCTTCTCCCTCATCATCAGATGGACTGTTTCTGACCTCTTCAACTTTCATTTTCTTCCTGTAAAACTTTTTCCCTTTTCGGTGAACCTCAACAGTACCTACACCTTCCATAACCATCAAGGATTTTCTAGCTCTAGTATAAGCTCCATTTTCAGGTCTCCTGTTTAGGATTCTAATTTCAGGGCAGCCTTCTTCATATAGAGCTTCATGGACATCTGGATGAGCTGTCTCTGCTGGTGGGAACTATTCACATGTACAGGAAACGCAAACATTTACCTTATTATAGAATGACACAATAAGCATGAAAACGTAAACTACCAAAATAAATGAACAGTCAAATACCATTTTATCCCAGCTCTGGACCGGTGAGGATTTTCCATGCTCGGTTTTTTTATGCGGGCTCTGAGAAACTTGGGGAGATCCTCCCCTTTGTGATGCCTCAGTTAAGGCCAATGCTGCAACATGTGCGACCTCGTCGTCATTAGCATCAACAGCTGACCTCCGATCTTTTTTGTTCAGGGGAATATAATCATCTCTGTCATCTTTTTTCTGTGAATATGAAACAGGGAAGCGAGGTGTCCTTTTCTTAACCGCACGAGGCTGATTACCTATGATATATGAACCATCAATATAGAAACTCAAGGTAAAATGGTGATTACTGTTGTTGTAAAGATTGGATTAGACAGAAGTATGTTTCCACTATACATGAGATTAAAAAAAAAAATCTAAACACTGCTTCCTACACTTGATTTAGATGATAAGCAAATGGAAAATATGCAGATAGAGAATCACACAGAAATAATCAACTTGCAACATCACCATTTTCCAAGAAATTTGAGGTTAGTGGAATTCTCATTGTCACTGATGACCCTATCAATTAGAAAACAAGCATAAGCTTCCTTGAGCATTCTGGATCTCACCGCAGGATATGGTTGTAAGGGGAAGCCAGTTTCCTTCTAACCGTCCTACAAGACAGACATTTTACCCAAGAACTTGTCTTTCTCATATAAACCCATTCAAGCTCCAGTTACATCTAGTGAAAAAGTCTACAAAGATGAGAAAAGTTCATAATAAACAATCCGTGACACAAAAAACATCCTGCAAAAAGAACATCCAACTAATCAATACTTATATGGATCAGAGCATTTAGTTGATACAACTAATTTATCGTATCCACTGAAATAATTACTCCTTTTCTTCAGTTACTTTTGTTAAAATTACTGCTTGACCTGCAACCAGAATTTAGGTAAGGGCCAATCAATAGTATTTGGTTCTAACAACATTAAACTAAATGGACAATTAGCACTTTTCAAACCCTCTCAGCAATGGTTTACCTTCCATTATTTAACATTTTGTCAATAGTCAGCAATGATAATATAGTTCACCGCCACTTCCAACTAACTACATAAGTATAAAAAAAGAGTTGAAGAAAACCAGAAAGATGATTCTCAGTAGCTAAACTAAATATCGTCATGCATTACCATCAATACGTGATCTCTTCAACAATGATAGACATCCACCAGTTGCAGCCATTGACCAGGACTGAGATATATCTTCTTTCGAGGCACTAAGCTGAACTTTTGCCCGCTTGCGTTTCTGGGATTTTCGTGGCATTTCAGAAGCATCATTGCTCTCTCTTTCACTCTCACTTCCTTCCTGCCCATACAACACCAAAGAACTTATATAAATTGGTCAATAAATGGCCCACGAACTAAAGCCAAACTAGCCCTAGTTAAGGGAAAAAAAATTCTACATATGGTATGCACAGTAATATCACATGTAACTTACAGACACAAACGGAATACGAAGAAATAAGAATCCCCTTACATCTTTCAATTGGTCTAATGAGTGAATGAAATTTCAAATTGAGAGTATAAATTTATCTATTTTCAAATGGTATGGTAGCAATTAATCAATCCAACATTATACTTCCCTACCAACAAATTAAAGGTACAATTTCAACTACAGTACACACATGCAAACGTACACACATACATCCTAGAAATGAAAAGAGATATCAATAATAGAATAAATAAATTGCTAATTTTTCTTTGTATCATCTTCCACAACTTTTGCATATTTACACCCAGAAAAGCAATTTTCTTTGACACTTAAAAGTTTTCTAACCCCCCAAAGTTAACAATAGACTTCCACAGCACATCAAACCATATTGACACACAGAGGAAAAATGATAAACATGCATTCATCCAATCTGTTTACACCATTAGTACTAAATTTCACAGATACACAACTTTATTAATACACAGGTACCCACAGAAGCAAATTTTCATTTACTGCATGCATAATAGAGCTCAACCATCACACCAAAAAATAAAGTTGATATTTCAAAAACTTATGTACCCAATCTCACCAAGACATTATAGTGATCAGTCATCATGGCAATAAGGCCAACCACGGATGCAGTTCCCTCTGGTAGGGATAAGTATGCCTGAATATCAAAATAAGATAAACGTAAGCAAGGACACTCATACATAATGAACTTAACCTCGAGCAATTCAAGGGGGAAAAAAAATCAATGACCTATGTCATGCTTGTTTCAACATCATCTCAAACATCAAAAATGTAAATTAAACCACATCACCTATGCATAAATACAAAAGAAAAGTCCAATTCGAATCCTGGCCCTTGCTCATTCTAACCGACAACTCTTCCTAAGAAGGAACAGCATGAAGTCAAATTTTCACATTCCCTAGTAAACTATCAGCTACCCAACTTGCAGTTATTTTCTCATTGAAAAATTAATAAGGAAGTGGTAAGCATTAATTAATACTCCAAAGGAAGAAGATGAAGAAAGATCACATTTTCATGCAACAAGGCCACTTCTTTCAATGGCCATGCAAAATCCAGATGACAGATATTGTGAGAAAATACTGTCATTGCAGATGAAAAAAAAAATAAAAGAATGAGTACTCACATTCACTTATTAACCAGTCCAAATCAAGCTAAATACAGAAAGATTCATAAATAAAACCAAAAGCATGGAAGATTACAAAACCCATGATTACAACTATGTATTTGAGTAAGCAACTAAGCAAGCAATGGAGGAGTATATTTACCCGGTTCATATTGTAGAGGGCCTCTACCATTTCTGCAGATCTATTGCGAACTTGAGCAGCCACCTGGACATAAATCAAAATAAATGATTTATGCCACCAAAAGGAAAATGAAACTACCACGCGAATGTGTAGAGAGACTTTACAGGTTAAACATTACTATTGGAATATAACAAAAAGAAGTACAGACTTAACAATGCAACAGAAACGCTGATGTTATATCAGGAGATTTGGGTAATTCCTTACCTTCTTCCAATCTTTCCCATAGTTTCGGTAGGCTTCATAAAAACGCTGAAGCTCCCCCTTGCTCCATTGAGGTCCTAACTTATCCGACAATTTCTTCTTCAAAGCACAAAAGTCAATAGTCAACAACATATCGAAGGAGAAATGAAATGAGAATTTTAGAAGGCAGAATTCCAGGCAACAAAAAAAAAATCCTTCAAAAAAAGTTTTAAAAAATTCTTCATTGAAATAGCAGACCCGAGTCTGAATTCTACCATTCCAAAAGTTCCTGCACCTAAGATCAGTGGTGGAAACAACTCTCAACTAATATTCTTCCACTCTATTAGATAATCACAGTAACCAGTTGGCAAGAGCATAAAAGAACCAATCAACACACTTAGAGATTTGTACATGCACAGAAGTAAATAAACAAAATTGCAAGATACATGCAGTTCAGTTCAGTTTGCAGGCACACAGTCTGAACACATGGCTCCAGGGGATAAATCAAAGACTCACCTTTTGCTTGCTTTTGCTTGAACTGATGACATCCTTCACGGGAGAGACCTCATTTGCGTATCGCTTATTCACACTTCTAGATTTTCTCGTAGGAGCCATCAAAAGTTTCACTATCTGAAAGAAATCAATAATAGATTATCAACAAAATGGTCTAAAATATTCACACTTCTAAAGCTTCACTCTTTTACCAAGTCATTGATCACAAACTAATTATATTATTTATATATAATAACAATTTAAAAAATAAAGAAATTTCTTTTAAAAAATAACGGCATAAAAATGTCGATCAAAATCAGAGACACTAAGAAAAGCTGACAATTCAAAATTTACTTCAAAACACCACCAGTTCATTAAAAAAAAAAAGCATACATTTTTTAATGAGACAAAAAAATTTTCAAAACCACTTCCAAAAAGACAAGAAACGACCAAAAAATTGAACCGAATTGGAACTCAAAACTCAGTAAAACACAAAGCGAATCAGTTTCAGAACACAAAACCGGTTCAAAATCCACAAACAAATCAACAAAGCCACTCGTAAGAAAGACTAAAATTCAAATTTCACGCGTATTCGTAAAACCCCTAAATTCAAATTCACCGGCAAAACCCAAATGTAAATCCCTTAAACAGTTCACAAAATCAGTCTTTTAATTAAGAAAAATTGACACAGAAAAACCTCATATTTTCAACCAAAAAAAAAATCCAATTTAAATTCAGTTACAGTTTAAACCCTAATTTTACAGATCGGAGACTCAAAACCCACCGTTTTTGTAATTCACGCGATCTGAAACAGAAAGAATTACTCATAGAAAGAGATGGAGAGAGATAGAGAGGAAGGAAGAGAGAGGTGGAGGGCTTTCAGAGAGAGTACAAAAAATATCAAAATTAAAACTTTATAAAAGAGAAAGAGGAAAAATTATTTTAAGAGTGAGGCGTTGCCGCGAAACTTGAATATATAGATGGTTAAGCCAATGAGATTGTGTTTTTGTTTCTCATGATTTTTTTTTCTTGTTTGTTTGATTGTTTTGTGATGAATGCTGAGGAGTCGGTGACCGTACACGTAGTAAGTTGGAGGGTGATGGAGGGTTGGATTTGGGGTTGGTTTGGTTGAGGTATGGGGGGATAATTGTAGGAGATTAAATTTGAAATGTGGTACGATATTACGCCATCGACGTCGTTTTATTCTCAAGGCGTCCCTCTTGTTTTTTATTAGCTCTTGACCGTCAAGGCGTGAACGTAACACGTGGGAGACGAATGGACGTGATTTGGGTTTTGTCTTACGGTTTGGTAGGGTTAATTGTAGGTGATTGAGTTTGAATTGTGGCACAAAATCCAAACGTCGACGTCGTTTTACTATTTTATGTCTCGCTTTATTCTCACAACCTTTTATCCCGATATTTTTATTGCAAAACATTTGTATTAAGCACATAAAATTTCATGTATATCAATCGAGAACCGATATTCAAATAAAGAAAAAAAAATTGAACCGTACATCATATGATTTTAATGAAGAAAATAAAATAATGAATTAACATTATAACACAACACAGTATTATATTTCATAGCTTTATTCTCTTTCTTCAGTTTCTTTTGCATTTTTCCTATAAATAATATAATATACATAAATATATTATTTGTAAATTCTAATTTGTTTTGATATATCAAAATAATTGTTAATGGAAAAAAAATTAATTTTTAAGAATAATTATAGAGTCACCAGCTTTATATATAATTTTCACTTTTTAAAACTTGTCTCAAAATAGTTGATGACTGAAAACAAATTAGCTATTTTCTCAGCAAAAGTTTTAAAATAATAATAATAATCAAAGAATTCATTTAGATTAAATTTAAATGATTTTATGCCCTAGTTAGTGTTTGAATTAGTTAGCGTTTGAATCGAATAAACAACAAGGATTTTATTATTCCTGTATGGTATATAACTTTGCGTACTTTCTTTGGGATATTTGTAAAACTAACCACAATATTTTCATAATTTTCATAACTAACCCTCCAACTTTTTTTCTATCATAAGTAGCCAACATTTGAAAAAATTCCGATTTTACCCCTCTCATTCTCCCAACTTCCTCTCCCGAATTGCTCAACGGATTTCTCTCCTCCAAGTGAAATTGTTGTCGGCGGCGGCTTCCCACCACGTCGGAGTCCATCCACGGCAGCCAACACCACCCACATTACGGTTAAAATAAACAAATAGAAGGTTAGTTTCAAAACCCTAAATTATTAGAAAAAATTATTGTGGATTATGTTTGAAAGTTTTTGTGTTGGTGATGGAAGTGATTGTAATTGTGGAGTGGGTGATGTTGATCTTGGGATGATGGTGTGGGTGAGGGTGGAATGTGTGGGAGAAAGGGCAACCGGGGCGCTCACGTTGCACAGAAGAGTGCAAGACAGGCGCGCGGGCGCGCGCAAGATCGCGCGCCTGTCGCAAGTCTCTCGGCGACAGCGCGCGCTGCCGACGCCGCGCGCTGTCGACGTCTCGCGCGACAAGCGGGTGGCGCTAAGCAAGATCGCGCGCGTGTCGCCGCGTCTCGCGCGACAAGCGCGCGATCATGCGTCGGCGACAAGCGCTGGCACGCGCAAGATCGCGCAAGATGCCATGACGCGCGTGCGCGCTGTCGCCGTGACGTCTCGCGCGACAAGCTGGCGCGCTGGCGCAAGCAAGATCGCGCGCTGTCGCACGTCTCGGGCGCGGCGCGCGCTGCCGCAAGCCCGCGCTGCCGCGACGTCTCGCGCGACAAGCGCTAGCGCAAGAAGCGCAAGCGCTTTGTCGCGTCGCCGCCTCGTAAGCGACAAGCGCGATCATCATGCGACAGCGTGCTGCGGGCGGGCGCCTGTCGCGCGATATAGCGTGCGACAGGCGCGCGATCTTGCGCGCCCGCGCGCTTGTCGCACGGCTGGACGTGCGACAGGCGTGCCTGTCGCACTTGTTGTGTGCGACAGGCTCGCCTGTCGCCCAAAATTACAGATTTTGGAATTTTTTCCTTTTATGTTATTAAATTGTTATAAATTTCCTTTAACATGATAATGTAATAAATGTAACAGATACATGGCGAGTGAGCAGTCAGCAGAATGTAGAAATGAACCGGGCATTTTGAAGTTTGCTTATATCGATCACTTTCCCGGTCGTATCTCTAGTATGTGTAAATTCGATAAAGTGGTGAAAGCGATCCGCAGAAAGTTGACAAAACGGCAGTTGCAACTATTTAAGAATGACATATTTGGGCATTTCTTGGAGTGTCAGAGCTTTCCATTTAGTGGCGTCATTTTGCACAATTTGTTGCTGAGGCAAGTGGTGGATAAGGAACGGAAGAACAAAAATCAATTATGGTTTCAAATTGGTGACCAACTGATACGATTATCAGTTGGAGAGTGGTGCTTAGTTACTGGACTTACCTATGGTGTAGGTCCTGTGCTGAAACAGTCAAAAACAATTCATCGGTTACTTAGTACGTACTTTAACAGTTTGTTTCGCAACATTAATCTTAAGGAATTCGACGCAAGATTTGAAGAGTTGGATTTCGAGGTAATGGACGACATTGATGCAGTTAAGATCGCACTCTTTTATTTTGCGGACAGAGTTCTGGATGGTCGAAAAGACCACTGTCAAATAAATTTCTCGCTGCTTAATGAAGTAGACGACATCGATCACTTCCGAAAGCATCCATGGGGTTATTTGTCCTGGCAATCGATATACCTGATCCGGACAATGCATTAGGCGGCAAGGATGAGAAATTTAAGGAGACTCGCTTTGACAAATCCAAGGCACAAAATTGAAAAGTACAATATGTATGGTTTCACGTCCTGGGGTTCAAGTGAGTTCCCAAAATTTTCCGATAACTTAGTTTCTAAAATGAATTAGTTTTGTAATATTGAAAATTTAACTCTAAGTTTTATGGATTTTGTACTTTGATTTGTTGCAGGCTTGGATTTACGAAGCGATTGGAGGCCTTCCGTCTGTGTGGGTCGTCAAGACGAAAACAAAGATTCCGCGAATCGTGCAATGGAAACCCATGGCTTCTTCAAAAATAAACTTTTCAGAAGTTTATTCATTTCTTAATGACAATTCTCGTCTTGTAAGTATTATTTATTACTGGATGTATATTATTACTTTCCGTATTATTAAATACTATCATCAGATGAAGTGAAAATTTTTGGCTGATTTTATAGGAAGGGAACATTCGGCAAACCCTTGATCCAGATAAGATCGAGAAAGGGAAAAAATATTGGCAGACCGTCAAGGATTACGTGCCGCATATTCCAAGATGGGTCCGTAATGTGAGTATCCAATAGTGCATTAAACCACTATTATTTATTTGTTAATGGAAACTCTGAAATGGTTAAACTTATTATTTTCTCAATTTAATTGTTACTTTCTACAGCATCAACCTTCAATCAACGCGCCACCCGTTACAAGACAAACAAAGAAGTCACACATTTCCCCGAGCCGAACACTTGAGCAGCAAAATGTTGAGGACCAGATACCTGCTGATGGGAATGAGGATCACATACCGGCAGCTGATTATGAGGAACAGATACCTGCAGCCGATTGTGAGGAGCAAACACCGGAATCACCTGACACACGTTATTCAGAGGTTATAAATCATTTAATTTCCTCGTATATAAATCATTGGTTGTGAAATTAAATTTATATTTTTTGTAATAGTCGAGGACAAAGCATCATCATGATTACGTCAGACGACGGATGGATAAGATAGATCGTAACATCCTTGAATTGAAGACGGCGTTTGAGGCAGAGCGGAGAGAACATAAAGAATTTAGAGAAGCAGTGATGGGATTTATGGGTTCATTTAGTAAACGCTCATCCGGCAAATCTCCGAGCGGGCGGTCATATACGGTAAGCAAATATAAAATTTACCTATTGCATTCTTTTATATTCATGCAGAATATTTGTTTAACATGTTCATCCTATTAAATTAACAGGTCCCGGATGACTATGAAGTATATCCTGATGTTGGCAATCAGAATGTTTCTTCACCTATGTCATTGTATACATTTTATGGAGATCAAGCGGGAAAGCGTGCGAGTCTTCACCGAGGCGCCTCCGGGCATTAGTAAGTTTGGACGACCATATAAACAATCATATGTTTTGAATAGTCCATACTTGATTCCTCCATTCAAGCGAGGAAAGAATGTCATGCCTCCGCGCACCACAAATAATCGATCATGACATTGACCGCCGAACAAGTGTGGACATAAATCCACTAAGAGGATTGAACGATCCAACAAGTATATGACGAGTTCGACCGATGGTTATTTGGCGATATCATAGTGGATCGGATAGTCCACCGTCTCATTCATTCTTGAAACACTTTTGGGCCATGCGGAGTGGGGTGGCTAGATGACGAGGTAATTTCGACCTTTTCCACGCAATAGTGTTGATATCTTTACATATATATATATATATAGTGAATTGACATATAGTTGTTCTCGCACAAACATATTCATGAGTATCTTCGTGCGATAAGCGAGAAGCAACGCAGCGATGTATCCCATTGCCTTATCCCAACGGGTCACATCTAGACACCTTTTTTTGGGTAATGTTCATTTTATAAAACTTTTAATTATAAAATAAATATATTTTTTTATAATGTAGTAAATCATTAATAAATTTAAGCTTTCATGTTATTTGTGTACTAGGTGTTCTTGAATCAGTTGTGGAACCACGGGGATTGTGCGCTCGATTCATTAACATTTAACGATAGCTTGAATAGCTATATTGGTGGGCGGCAGCACATCCAGTCAAAGCCATTCACGGAGGTCGATATGGTATGCATAATGTTGTGGTTTATACATAGAGTTGTTTGGTAATTTAGGCAGTGTTATACACATCACCGATGACACATTTTCCACCATTTTTCTATGCGATTATTCATTCCGTTAAACGGGCAAAGCAATCATCGGGTCTTAGCCCGAGCGGACTTTCGGACCAAAAAATCTGGATTTATGACTCGTTAATGTCGATTCGCGACAATAAGACCTACAAGCATCAATTCAAGCCATTGAAGTTATATTCCTGTGTGGCTTCAATTTGTCGGATTCTATAACATCCGACAAGAGTTTGCAGAAATCTTCGACCCATGGAAAGTCATAACAAGTAAAAGGTGTCCCGCAACAAGATCCCTGGTAGTGGCGATTGCGGAGTTTTTATGTTGATGTTTATTATGTATTTAATGTTTGGTCATAAATTTGATTTTGACGCTAGTCATGCGAGAATACTTTAGGAAGAAGATTGCGGTGGATATATTTCATGGCGATATTGTACTATAAGCCATTGTACGTAAAAATTTTGATGTATGGATAAATTTTGTGATGGACGTCTGATTTCATTACATACTTTTTCATATTACATATCTATATTTTTTTAAGTTCATTATAAATAAATGCCTAATAAACTTAAGTACAATTTACACTCGCCCAAATTCATTATTCGTTGTCTCCCAAATTTGCAACAACAGTGCTGTCGCACCAAATTACGATGATTGTGAATGAAACTTGGTGCGACAGGCGACTGTCGCTGAAATTTTAGCGACAGTCACTGTCGCTCCAAATTACGCCTTTGAATCTGTAATTTGGTGCGACAGCGACTGTCGCTTCAAATTTTGGCGACAGGCTGCCTGTCGCACAAAGTTTCAGTGACTATGAACATAAAGAATTTGGTGCGACAGGCAGCCAGTCGCTCAAATTTTGGCGACAGGCTGCCTGTCGCACCAAATTACAGTGCTGGTGAATATGTATATATACAACATTGCATTCCAACATTTTGTCTATTGACATATTTGACTTCTCACAGGTGGAAATAACGTAAAAATCTTCAAAAATATAATGAAATAAAATTATCTAATACAAGACGGTTCAATAACAATTCATAAAACTTCATTAACAATACAACTAGCTTCGATCGGATGGTACGGGATTTTTACATCGCTTACGGTTATGTCCCAATTCATTGCATCGTCCGCATCTGACAGTCCTCCTATTGACATCCTCACCGGCAGAAGGTATTCTCAGCTCCTTGCGACGACCTGGTTGTCGTGCTTCTATAGGTGGATTAACGTTCATCTCCCGAATTTCAGTGGGAACTTCCCAATCGGCCACATTGCCAACCGGCTCCACAGGTTGTGCATAAGCCCTCAGCAATGCTTCCTTGGTGTAGAAATTAGAACAAAGGCGTATGTAATCCACTCGGACAGTAAGACAAGCAGCAATTGCATGAGCACAAACAAGCTGATCAAGTTGGAATACTCTGCAAGAGCAAGTCTTGTTGTCTATGTCAACTAACCCTTCCTTAATACCACCTCCTAATACTTGGAATCGATGCCTAGACACAGGACGAACAATCATTCTTTCAGCTAAAGTTCTTCTCTCGGTGACTATTTCGTCTGCCCACGTCGTTAGACGAGTACTCATTGATTCACCACCATTGTCCGATCATAAAACCATTCTTTGCAGGTGTTTTTCTCAAGTGATCCACAAGATGAGTTATTGGGAATTTTCGTGGTTCCCTCATAAACGAATTCACACTCTCCGCAATGTTCGTGGTAAGAATACTATATCTCCTACCATCGAACTCGGACCTTGCCCAATTACACGTACCAACATGATTCTCTAAGTAATCACCGCGCCGAATGTAGCATCCACAACCCCTCCAGGTTGTTTTTTAAATTCTTCGTGCCCATATGCTTTTCTTTGCGTTTATGAAGATAGGCTCAAAGTCATCCCAAACGACTTTACACATCTTAAACTTTGACTTGACGTTGCCTTTTACATGGTAAAAACAAACCCCATGTGTAGCATTCGAAATACTTTATAAAAGACTCTCTTTATAGCGGTGCATCGGTCGGAGATAATTACTAAGTGTCTATCACCAATCACCAATCAGTCCATGTAACCGTCATAAACCATTCCCAAGCTTCATTGTTTTCCGAATCCACGATCCCAATGGCCAACGGATACAATTGATTGTTTCCGTCCAAACATGTTGCCACAAACATGGTTCCCGATATACTCCTTTCGGATGAGTGCCATCAACAAGCAATAAGCGGCACGATAAAGCGCAAGAAACCCTTGATGGAAGATCCAAGAGCTACAAAGTAGTATAAGAAATTACCATTTGTATCCAATTCAAGATGGGTAACTGTACCATCATTTGCTGTGGTCAAAACATGAGAGTACTTTGGAAGCAAGTTGTATGATTCTGCAGGATTCCCTCGAACAATTTCTAGACCAACTTCTCCGCACGATATGCTTTCTTTGGTATGTTAAGTGAACACCGTATTCTTCTTTGCATATATCGCTTCGGATGTCATTCGGAGTGTATATCCTTTTCTCTTGAATATATTTGTCGCGATAAGGTGACCTACAACTCGGCTCCTTACTTGACGACGACCATCAGACAAAACTTCGTTATGACAAGTGTGCACATTGTCGATACGCCTTACCACCCAAGGAACAATTTGCTCATTCGAACATCTCGTTGCTCGAAGACGCCATTTACATGATTAGAACAACGGTGGGCCTCGAAACGTGTGGTTGTAGACCGTGCAATCTTGAAATCAAACTTATCCCTTAAGGCAACCTTCCGCGAGTTCTAATATTAACTNATTCTTCTCAACGAAATGCTTACCCACACTAATATCATCTGAGTGACACTTGCTACCAAAATTTGGAGCAACTATATCTGAGGCCAAAATTGGAGCGACAGTTGTGAGAGGGTCAATTGTCCTGTCTTCGAATTCGATCGTTGCAGGAATAGATCGGTTGTCTCTATTATTGATAGGAATATCATCTTCACGCTCGTCAACATCATTAATCGGAATATTGGAATGACCAACGCCCCTGTCATCAAATTCATTATTGAAGTGAGTGCCCCTCCCCCTCGTACTACAAGACGGTTCTGTAAAGATATTATTGGCTTCTGTGTTCCTAATGTGATTAATCGGATCATAATTGTCACGGAACTCATTATTGTGATATGGAGAGTAACGTTGGTCTAATGACGTCGTTTGTGGTAACACCTCGTGTCCAACATCCGCTAACGTAATGCCATTATCGTCAATGTTGTCATTGAATGGAGAGTAATGTTGTTGCAACGACACCGTCCTTGGGAACACCTCTTCTTCAATACCAGGGACATACATGTTTGCTCGGAAGGAAGTTTCGGTTTATTTGGTGGCTCAACATCTTGTCTCGAACTCGAGGAGATTTGGTCACAAATATAGGGACACATCCATAGTTGGCCACATCGAGGCCATATGTAATACAACCTTCACCATTTCATCATTACATATGTCCATGGGCGGTGAACATGCACGATACGGTGTGTTACTAGACCTTAAAGTTGTTTTCATCGTGATACTATATTCAGCGAGGATTTATTTCCAACACATCGTACACCCTTGCTAAAAATCGATCAAGGGCAATTTTTCGAACCAAAAAAGTGTATTCTTAGCATTCACATACTCCATATCGCCATCGCCAAAGTATCCCAACAACCATCATAACACAATTGAAGCACAACATAATCCATTAAGCACGAAATTAAAAAAACAAATATTATAATTAAAAACTATAAAACATTAAAAAAGAGAAGAATATGAAGCACATTTTATATAATATTATTATATTAAATGAAATAATATTTTAAAATTTTAAATTGAAATTTTTTTTTTTTTTGGTGCGACAGGCTGCCTGTCGCAAAAAATTGGTGCGACAGGAACCCTGTCGCACATACTTCGTGCAACATGCTGCCTGTCGCAAATAATTTGGGCGACAGGTAGCCTGTCGCACAGAGTTGTGCGACAGTGCACTGCCGCAAAATATTTGGCGACATGACGACTGCCGCACTGTAGACTGTAGCCAAAGAACCAACAATGGCGCCAATTACAGAATTGGCACACCAAATCAAACTTCAAATATATTTTTAAGTTAACACACGCCTCATAAACACTTAATTATTACAAAATAAAGCATAAACAAACAATCTCAGAAATATTTTTGAACTTATGTACAATAGTTCAATTATTTTACCTAGGTTTTGGATTAAACTTGAATTTCGGTGTATTTGGTCGGAAATACTGTTTCTGTTGTTGCTGGCCGTTGCCAAATTCCGTCGTCGATCTTTGAGTTGAAGAAAACAACTTACGGTTTCGTTTGGTGATGATACAAAGCAACTTACAATTTCAAATTTTGGAGGAGAGTGTAAACGAGTGTGCAATTTGTCTTAAATAACAAGGGTATTTTGGGACAATACCTATATGGTTGGCTAGTTATGATAGAAAAAATGTTGGAGGGTTAGTTATGAAAATTATGAAAATTTTATGGTTAGTTTTGTAAATTTCCCCTTTCTTTTTCAAGTCCAGAAAATACAGAATGATTCCAGGAAATGACTTGTGTTTCATATGAAACTCACATTAATGCATTTACCATCATAAACTAAGAGCTACACTTATTTGCTACTACTACTAGCCTTATCGCCACCATCTTCTGCCTGCGGCTTTACCTATTCAGGCAATAGAAAATACAAAACTTATTGTCAGCCGACAATTACAAGAAACTAAAACATGTCCAAATACTCAAATAATTTTTATTTTTATTTTTCTGTTTTACCTTCTCAATTAGCAAACTCAAGTTTCCTTCTTCACCTCCTTCTGTCCTTCAGCCATGTACACACTCCAGCAATCTATTTCAACACCACGGTAGAATCCCATTCCCTCGACGACATCTAACCAGCCAGGAACTTGCAATTCGAAGGGGCAATTTGATACGGATGCACTCTTTATAGTCACGGCAGTGCCAAAATCTGGTGTATAAACAGCAATCATCAATCCCTCGTGTATTTTGTTTTGTAAGGACTGAGGTAGTTTCCCAAAGTATTCACTTGAGTTTCCAACAAGGATTAGACATTGCCAGCATTCATTTTTTTGACACTTTTTCTGAACAAGTTTTTCAACTCCCCAGCAGAAGGATAGTAAAGAATTAGCTCTGCTTTGGCATCCTCCATTTTCTTCTATCCTTCTGTTTTCCGAACGACAGTAAGTAAAATTACAAGTTGTAACTAATAAAAATTCACATGACCGAAATCTGGAAAAGTTACTTGATTCCTGCAAAAGAAATACATAAACAGTTCATGACAAATTGCATGGTCATGGACGAAAGCATGATTCAATTTTAGACTCACTGAAAACAATCAATTAAGCACAGTTATTTTGCTCAGCTAAAAGGATAATGTGATTTTATTCTCAACAAATTAAGCTTTAACGAAACAATCTTCAAATGTATCATGTTTGATTTCAATAAAGAAATTTGTTGAAAAGCAAAAGATTTACATAGCCCTTATCAATGGACTGGCTACAAAAACCTTTGTCCAGCTCCTGCCAAAAAGGAGAAACTTGGGTAGAACAAGCAGCTTTTTGACTACTCTATTTTATCAAAGGAGAAGCTTTAAACTTCTAAAGAGATGGCTGGTCAGTACTTTTTCCCGGCAGAGGATAACTGTCGCAGCAGTCATGCAACAAGCAAAAACCTCCACTGGTTCATTTGATTCAAGATCACCTCTGGAGGCAAACTTCGAAAGCATAAATTCTCCTGACCAGTAATTTTTGGGACCAGATTGCAAGCTTTAACCAGCCGAACTTGATCAAGTCCCAAAATTATAGTCGCACAGCTTAGATCTATCTTTCAATAACACGCCTGCTATTTCTAAATTCCCCAGCATCGATTTTTGCATCCATATTATTCTTGTAAGACCTTCCACGCTGTGCATTTCCATACCCTCCTTGCTTTGGTCCCCCGAATTTCCTTGGATCAGCCCTCCTGTAATTCTTTCCCCATCCATCATCTTCATCCCTTTGAAATCCTCTATGATCACCCTGAGACCCTCGAGATGATCTATTACGATGGTCATTTGGACAGTCCCTTCTATCAGCCATCTTACCTTTCGATCTAAACTGGTTATCACTAACAAAGCTATAACCTCCACGGCCTTTATAATTGTTTCCTCGTCCATGAGTTTCTGTTTTATTCCCTCTAGATATGTTTCTATGCGATTGTAGGGCATTGATGTCAGATTCTGAATCAGAGAAGGATCCATCTTTCATGTCAGAACTGGCTCTTCCCTTAAATTTCCCACGAGAAACCTGTTTGTTTCCTTGAGCTCGCTTAGATCTGAAATCCTCTTCAAAATCATCTTCCAGATCTGAATGGAGACCATATTCATCATCTGAGCCAAAGCTCAGTCCTCTAGATGGACCTGTTGAACCTCTACCTCTACTTCTATGTTTGGAACCAGCAACATGACTGGATTTCCAGTTGGGATGCACAGAGAGATCTTCATCGGTATCAAAACCCAGTTCATCATCATCAGAGTCAAGGAAAGCTGATTTTTATGTGTGGGCTTAGACGGCCTACTGCGAGACGGAGGAGTTGCCTTGTGAGTGAAATTTTTATTCAAGCCCATGCCTTCTTCATCAGAAAACCCTTCAGAAAAATCATTTGAAGAAACCTTCCTCACTGAATGATTATTCTGAGTGTCTATCTCATAACTGTCCACATCATCTTCATCGTCAAAATCATCAAAACCCATTCCAGGTCTGCCGGTACCAGGATCAGAATATTCTCTCTCAGGGGTCCTTGCAACTCCTCGGGCTCGATTGAAATCCTCATTGTACCCTCTAAAATTTTCTTCCTGAGCTAAAGGCAGGTCTTCACTTCTAGCTTCAGAATCTGCATACTCAAAAGCAGCAACATCTGCTCCATCTGATTCATCATCATCAAAGTTAAAATTCCAGGCGTTTGAAACTTCTAGCCGGCTGGCAGTCTTCTCCAGTTTCATTTCTGAACCACATTGCCTCTCTGGCATTTTATTCTCAATAAAATCACCAGGTGGACGTTTACAATCACAATGAAAACATGCCATATTTCTCCTATAATTTAAGAAGTTGCACCTGCCATGGCATAGAACCAACAATAAGCAATACAAAAAACTCCAAAAATTGTTGCATCCATCCTATTTACTCCCCATTTTATAGCATCCGCATTCATATAACTTCAAAACCATTAATCCTTAGATTTGTTGCCAAAATAAAATCAACAAGGACAATAAACTTTAAAGGTGCATTGGAACTTACTGAGGACATTCCCATTCTCCCGGAAGCAGCTGCCTCTTTGGCCGCTTGGCATCACATTGTAGGCACAAAGTATTCTTTGCAAAATTCATGAAATCACACCTGAAATCAATATACCGCAAGTTTAGTATGTTACAACACATTTTCATTCCCAAACAATTTAGCAGCTGGAAACATTAGTAGGTATATAAGATTTTCAGAGCTTCTATATAATGGTGGATAACAACCTATTATATCACTATAAATTTATACATGGATAGCCACTCAATGCACCTGAAAGAATGCTGCAGAAAGTAAATTATGTCTCATTTAGATTTTTTTAGAAAAAAAAAAAACAGAAAAGAGGTCACATACTTGGGACAGAGCCAATCTCCCTTTTTCATCTCAATGTCATCTCTTCCAACTCGTTTCTTTGGTGGTGGAGGAGGTTGCTTAACTTTTGGAGGAGGCTTCTTTATAACTGGAGGAGGAAGGTTTGGATCTATTGGAACAGCACTCAACTTGACAACCTCATGTAGCAACTTACGGACAGCATTCTTTACAGACTTTCGTTTCAACAGGTCCTTATTGGCCACTGATCCACTCACAGGGTCAAAACCATAAGTCAACAGAACACGCACAACATCAACAGTCCGTGCTTCATCCTCTTTATTTGTCAACAGATATGCTTTTTCACAGGAGTTTCTCAAGCTGCAGGAACTACAGACCTGATATGATCAAATGGCCATCATTGAAAGAATAATTCATAATTAATTTGACGATTACAGATGAGTATGACTGTATGAGTGAGGAAAAGAAAATAACAGAAGAAAAGATGTAAATTGCAAAACATTCAAAAGGCGAAAACCACAACTGAATCACAAAAACTAACATAGTCTTGATGGTAAACTGATAATTAAAACTTCTATCTTCTAGACACAGATGGTTTTCAGTTCGGAAGTCAAATATTCAAAATCTTGAAATATACTCGTCTCACAAGTAACAATCCAATTTATACACATGTGATTGAATGGAAAAAGTCCATTAACTACAATGATTGTCCCTAGTGTCAAAATTATAAACAGTAACACAGATAAAAGGCATTTTATAAGCGATTAGACATAAGTCTCAGTACTTCCATTTGAAATGAGCAAACAATACACCAAGTTGAGGACAAGAAGTAACACTTACATCTCCTTCATCAAGATGGACATGCTTCCTCAACAGCTTTGCAGAGAAAACAACCTTCTTGTCAGCACTGGGGCATCCATAGCCAACTAAATTTTGAATATCCTGTCTCGATAAGGACCTGAAATCAACATTCTGTCTAAGCTCATAGACTAAACATCCACCACCACCAAATATGTCTGAATCGCAAACATAATTTCATTCATTTGACAAAGCAAGAAAGCAAGTTTCAATCCACAAACCTCAAGATATCAAACCGGTCCTTCCCAAAATTCAAGCATGCAGTCTGAACAGTCTTGAAATCATTAAAATCAATTCCAACACCATCAACAACATCCTCAACAACATCACTAAACCCTAAATCTTTAACCATTTTATCCTCATCTTTTCTCCTATGATCAAAGTAATTCTGTTTCACCAATCTCTCCATAAACTCTATCCACTCCGGCCACGGATGCACTACCTCCACTTCCTTTCTCACTGATTCCTTCTTCTCAACGCTAACATTTTTTGGGCTTTGTTGTAAACCAGAAACAACTTCTGGGTTCTCGTTTACTTCAGAAACAAATTCAGGGTCCTCTTGCTTCTGAGCACTGACAGTTTCTAGGGTTTCATGTGTTTGCTGCTGCTGCTGCTGCTGCTGTAGTTTTGATTGGCGCCAAGCTCTAATTCTTTGGAGGGTTTGGTCGCTTTCTTGTTTTTGTTTCTCAATTTCGTAGATTTGGTCTAAAATGAAGCTCATGCGAGAGGAGAGTGAACCGGGTTTCGCTTGTGGGTCCAACGACGAGGACGGGTTTGTCGTTAGGTTGTTGGAAGTGGAGAAGGGTTTTGGAACGGTGAGATGGAGACCAATAAAATGGGGTTTAGGGTTTTTGAAGGTTTTTGAAGAGAGTGAAAGGCGTCGTAGGAGGAGGAGAGAGAATGGAGTTTGTTGCGACATTTTCACAATTCAATGAGGTAAACCCTCCATTGAAATGAGAACACAGAGGACGATTCAGAGATACCAAAAGCTTAAATTAAACCCAGCGCAGCAAGACGAAACTTCAACAAGGAAATAATTGGGCCCCAAATGTAGTATATTGATTAAGCCCAATGCAAGCGAGTTCCGTCAGACCCAAATTAGCTGTTCTAATAACACCCACCTACAGTCTTCTTGAAGCCCCATCTCTCTCTCTCTCTCTGTGTATAAAAAAGCTAACCCCACCGCAGCTCTTGACAAGTTATATCCAAGAATAAGCTATCAAATTTAAATCTGGAAATATCATATAATTGGACATATCTGATAAACAAAATACTAAACAGAGAATTTGAAATTTAATACAAATAGGTTCACTCATTTGCTCTTAGTACTGATATAATGTTAAATTTAAATTTTCCATGTTTACACATATTGCATCAAAATCATTAATTTTTACACTATTGTCGTTGATTTATTTTGTTTACATGTCGTTATAATCTATCTGTGTCCATCACCAAGCAGCAGACCCAGTGGATTTCGTCAATTCACATAATGAAAAATAACTGTACTTCTGCATATATGTAATAGATAATCATAAATTTGCTTTCATATAGGTAACAACAATGGATTTCAAAAAAAAAAAAATGCATGGACTGTTTTCAAAACTCGAAGAATGTTTGCTGACACTCCATTTCTCTGACTTTCATCATCATCTTCGTCTGTAAAATAATCGTATCTCCCCACAAGTACTAAGTTCTAACCAAAATCACGCCACACGCTCTGCGTATCATCAAGAATAACAATACTACTTTCTTCATCTAAAACCAAGATCAGATTCATTTTTTTCGTGATCAGATTCATGTTACAGGATGAGGCAGTTTTTTATTTCAATTAGAATTAGCTGCTCGACCTGCACGTAGAGAAAACATGGATAGTTGTCGTTTGCAGCATAAAATCTGTAGAAGTGCCTGCTGTCGCAATGGTAGATTGTGAGTTTCATGAAGAATTAGGCTGAAAGTTTGAAGACAAATCATTTCCCTATTCAAGACAGCAGGCTAAAGGTAATTGCCTCCCGATACTTAACGCTCGATGTGCTGTTTATCTTGTATGATAACATATTTATGCGCCAACTTATTCGGTTTTTGCTTAATGTTAGGAAGGTAGTCTTTATATATTTTCGAAGTTTTTTGAAAAGTATCTTGCCTTTAGATTTGAAGAGTTTGTTTGTTTTTTTTTTTAATTAAAGTGGTCTGTATTTGTAGCCGATGATTGGGGTGTTGAGATTATGGTGAATGTATAGCCCTGTCCATGGGATCCGGTGCTGAGCTAGCTTCTTGCTCAGCTTTTAAGGATTTTATTACAATTGTCTACTGTGACTATTAATGACTAAGATTTGTTTCCTTTCTAATTTTTTTCTACTTTTCCAGAAATGCACCTTGTTGAAACAAAATCTTAAATCTAAAACATCCTACTTTTTTCTGCCTGGTTGTTTGCTTTCAACCTCGTCATACATAATTGAAACACACTTGAGTTCCATCATCATCAACGTAATATCTATTGAAGAAAGTTTGGTAAGAGCAAAATTCAACAAGGTTATTATTATTATTATTATTATTATTTTTAGGGATGGTAGAAATTTCTACAAGAACAGAGCCCCTTAGGTATTTGTTCCATTTGGGGATAATATAGAAACGATTTTGTACTTAATTTCTTATTAAGGGAAGGGATGGAGATGACTTTTTACCCTTTATTTTTTCAGGGAAGAGATGGAGATAAGCTGGAATTCTCGTCCCCTCCCCAATTTTTCATTTTGATTTTTAATTTTAATTTTTTTTAGAAATATTAATGAATAGATAAAAAAATTTAAATTATAAAAATATTAAATTATAAAAATATTAAATATTAATATAAATAACAAATATCAAAATGTTTATACAAATATAATATGAAATTTCTTAGCTTAGTTAACCAATTGTAATCTTGAATTATTATTCAATTAGGTCTTATTCAAAAGTTCTTAGTCTAAAATTTTTGCTTTAAACTTTTATTTAGTAAAACAAAAACTAAAGTAAAAGTTAAAGATATAACATTCAAACTTTACTAAAATATATTGTCAAATTGTACTTTTATTTAAATTTCATATTTTAATAGATTAAATCAAATTTTAAAACTAAAAACATATCGTTTATTTGAAAGCTTTTTGGGAATCCCTTTTTATTATTCAAAAGGAAGACAAGGGATAAAGATTCTCTTAAGCAATTCTAACGGGAGCAGAGAGGAGATTGAGACATATGTAGAATACTAAAAATGGATACAGGAATATCAGCCCTCTCCTTTACCCTCCTTTTTGCCATCCCTAATTTTTTTGTGCATATTTTTTCATTAATTAAAATGGCTGTAACAAAGATTAGCTCAAAAAATTCAATTGATTTTTTCTACAAACTGAGACTAGGCATGGAGTTCGATTAAGAAGAAACAACATATGAATTCTGTAACAACTATGCCTTAAGTATGGGCTTTAGCATTAGAAAAGATACCCACGCTAAGAATAAGCATATTGGTGAAATTACATCAAGAGTATTTGTTTGTTGCAAATAACATTATTGATCGAAAGCCAAAACAAATCTTCCAAAAGTAAAATATAGAGCAAGAACAAGAACGGAGTGTGATGCTGGATTATTTATCAAGCTAAATTAGAAGAAGAATAATTGGCTTGTTAATCATTTTATTATCTCTAATAACATCCGCTTGGAATGTAAGAGTATGTCCACATGCTATCTTCTCAAAGAAAAATAACATCTTCACAAGCAAAGGAAGTAGACTTGGCAAAAGAATTTGGGATTTCACTTAAATTTGCAGGAGTTAATGGCCAGGTAAAAGCCCGGGTTGGGGGGGGGGGGGTGAAAATCCCTTGTATACACAAAATTAGATCAAAAGAATTATCTTAAAATAAAGAGACGGAAAGATTCAAGGTATGGAGAAACAAGGTATTTAATGAAATATTTTTTTAATGAATCTTTAAAAAATCCATCATTTTTTTACTAGATGCAGCTAGACAATGAAGAATAGATCACTAATATATTTTGGACAGATGCTAAGATGATTATTGATTATGGCCAATTTAAAGATCTTGTAAGTTTTGATACAACTTACAAAGTAAATAAAGGAAATCATATTTTTGTGCACCTTATTATGCGTACACCCCTCTTAAAAAATTTTAAAATGAATTTGTACTTTGCATATAGCTAGAAATTCCAAAATAATCCTCATCATTAGCCCCAATAATAATAATCTTAAAAATAACATTATTTTTTTCTCCATTATAATTTTTTTGGTGGAACTTTCTAACCTTTGTAACAGTTTTCAATTTGTTTTATATGATTTGCTCAATAACATTCTCCCTCTCTTTTGCTTAGTTTTTGAAAAATAAAAACACAAGGAAATAATTATAATATAGTTTTGATGAAAATTGCACATATATAGTTCTGCATATCCAATCAAAATACTCCTTTTATATAGTTTATATTTACTGTCGTTTATTTATGAAGGGTCGTGAGCATGCCCAGAATGGAGAGGAGGTTCTTTCTTTCTTGGAGACTTCTATCGCATGCACCAGCATATTGGACCTTCTTGAAATAATATTGGTCAATACGAGCTGTTCCTTAGTTGTTTGTGCAGGCTGCGAAGAGAGCATTAGAAAAATCACGAGAACAAATATGGGCATTGATTCAAATATAGTAATGTGATTTAAATATAGTGACGTTACTTAATAATGACTTTGAATTCTTGCAGAAAACATTTCATTTATTTACAACGAAAGTAATACAACGTTAATGGAGTACATCATTTTCCTAATTCCTACTTATGTAATCATAAATTATGACTATAAAACCATCAAAACGGTTGCCGAGATTCAACAAACAGAAAATACACCAGACACCTCTGTACATGGATACTTAAGAATTAAGTATACACTAGCACGACCACAGGGGCTTCATTCTCTTTCCATGTTCATTATTGATTCATTAATTTTTCTTTTTTAGTGTTGTGTTTGGCTCTCTCAGGATGAGCATATACAAGGACCTGTTCAAAACCACTCAACTATACACTTGGGATAATAACCTTTATCTGCAGCAACAGCAGAGAGACCTTGTAGTTCTTTCTGAACTTTTCGCCTCTCATAAAAAACTGCGCATGCAAGTGAGGTACACTTCACTCCACTTTCCACAATCCAGTCTCCACCTCCACAGTGCCGGCATATCTGCAAGACACTCACCAGCTTTCATTAAGCAGTTTCATTAACCTCTAGATCAGCACCAAATTATTGGTTTGTACAATATGTGTCCTAGCACAAGAAGAGACATACTACAACAAAGGCCAGACATAATTCATGGGAACGGTAGAAACTTACAGCAGCAAGATGTTGCATCTCTCTTTCTAATTTTGATGTCCTTCCAATTACAGCAGCTGCAGCAGTAGCTTTGTTTTGTGAACATTTGTTGCATGTATGGGTTGATGCCTGGACCAACTCACCACACAGTACACAATGCTTCGAGAGATAGTAAAAGTCAATTCTACTTCGGCGTGGATTTGAGGCATAAAAGTGGTGTTTAGCAAAAGATTCCCTGCTAGGACGGGGCATTTCTAGGAACCAATGGTTTAAGTCCGCACCAACTAGTCCAAATACCCGCTGCAAAGCTGGTATTATCTGTTTGTTGATGTAATATAAATCATTTAATCTGTAAGGGGAATCAATAGCCAATAGATCCAATGGATCCACAACCAAATCAACAAGGCGGGCCCCAGGGTCTCCATGAACTACAACATAAGGTACTCTTTCTGCATAGCGTGGTTCTGCCCTGGGATCTGCTCTCATGGCTTTTGTAGCCACAATTGCTGCTGGTGGGAGCGATGAAGAAGACTTTGTGCTATAGGTGCCAAGGCGAACCTCCTTGGCAAAAACAAAATCCTGGAGAGACACCCTGCCTGATAGAATCCGAGTCCATTGACGCTGTAAATATGCTTTAATCTGGGTGCAACAAAAAGGAAGGGAAAAACCGAAGGCTCAATGGGAAATTTGACAGAGAAAGTGATTCTTTTCTGTAAGCTCAAGAGTTATAGCCTCTGGTCTCATTCAAAACACACTAAAACAGTAACAAATGAACATGTATTTATACCTATCTGATAGTTAAATGAATGTAGTAATAATGAATAAGATTATGCAATTAGGAAAACCTTGGATAAACCTTTTCCAAAATGAAATGCTGTAGCCTCTACAATCTACCACTTCAGATTTCATATTCCAGGAAAATCTAGCAGGAGAGCTTAAATGCTAGATCCCTGAACATAATTCATTCTTAACTAGTGTACCTTATCTAGCCATATATTTAAATTCAATAGGTTCCAAAAGAATTACCTTCAACAACCAAAGGTGAGAGAATAATATTTTGAGGCAACAGCATTTTTACCTCAGAAATGTCTTGATATTCAAAAAAAAGTCTCAAAGACTGCTCCATCACTTTTGCAACAGCTGCACAAGTATCTCTGCGGACTGTCTCAATACCTTTAGCATCAAATATGGGTTCAATTTGTTCAGGGTTCTCATAGCTGTAACCAACATAGCGCTTCTTAGTAAGAAGGAAGCACGGGTGGTAGACTTTCTCCATTTTCAAAGTGACTGGATTTGGATTCATTGCTGTTATTGCAGACGCAATTTCATGCCCAATTTGAAATGATTCTTTCACTGTCCGCCCCTTGAGGAGGACAAACATACTGCACAGGACAAAACCATTCAACTTTACATAGCCTCACACATGCAAGAGAATCAACACTTTAGATTGAAGACCATAGACAGTCTTTCATTCTTCTTAAGAAAAGTTAGCTCACTAATCTATGAACTCCATTCAGAGAAAATGGACCTGAAAGAATCTCATCCATCCAATACAAGCGTATAATTAATTCATTTCGGTGAAATTCAATCAGCAAAACAAACTTTCAAACGAGTCCGTATCAATAAACTTCTTCACAATCCAACAATTTCCATGAAATATTACGTAATTTAAACATAATTTGTAAAATAGAATGCATGAGAAAACCTGTTATAATTTGTAATAGTTACTAAATACAAACAGTATACCTGTCGGTATCACCATATATAACTTTAGCCTTCCATTTCTCATTTCCATTTACAAATGCAATAGCCTTCTCCAGGGTGTTACGGCCACACTGAACAATACTGTCTGCAAGCTCTGCACAAGGCATGCGACCGCTAAATCCAGCAGCAGTATAACCATATGTCACATTTGCTATCAGCTTCAAAGCAAGTTGTCTTGCATTGAATATCTGAAATATTATAAGAAGTGAGTGAATTCTAAGACTAAAAGTATGCATACTTAAAAGAACATCACAATAAAATTCCCTTGATGTCAATATATTCAAACAGTAATGATATTTGATGAAAAGCCCGGAATCATACAACCTATAATATTCATATGTGCAGATGCATGAAAGGAAAGGACTTAATCTTGCTTATAAATAATATATGCATTTCAATTAACATATAAAGTAAGTCAGGGACATTTCTGAGAGATTAACTAATATAAATGTGTGCAAAGTCAATGCTCAAGGAGCCATGGCTTCAAATACTATGTCTTTCTGGCTTTCTATCTAAATAAATCCTCAAGCTTAAACTTCCAGGAAAACATTAAGAAAATTTTGGAAAAAATGTTGTGAAGCATCAAGAATAAGAATTCTATGTCCAATGAATAGCAGGGAGAAATCTCAGAATATGCATTAAAGATTAGCTTGTATTAGCTTGTAATCCAGACTAGAGAATACTATACCCTGTGAAGAATTTGCTGAGAAGGAGCCAACTTCTTTATTGCTTGTTTTACCATTATCCTGGTAGATAATATTTCCTCCAATAAGCGGGGAAGTACACCTTTACGGACCTGTATGAGAAAAATCAAAGAAAGACTGTCAGTCATAAAATACAAGTGCAAAGAAACTTTGCAGCAGAAAATCAAAAATAAAACAAAAGCATTTCAAGGAGTTACCTTTGGAGGCACATACATGACACCATTTGGAGTAATTAGTAATTCATCTTTTAAATCCCGCAGAACATGCAAATCTGGTCGAAAGGAACTAACCCCAAGAGTATTTTCCTTTGAAGGTAAAATTTTCCCAAGGCATGTACAAAAGCAAAGGTTATATGCAATCATCATTGATGGATAAAGAGACTGGAAATCAAAAACAACCACTGGATCTGCATAAAAACCAGATTCCGGTTCCATTACAAGAGGTAAACACTCCATTGCAGGTTGAGAAGCAACCTAGATAACAAAAAAATAGAGCCAATCAGAAAGTCAACTTCTGACCATTGATGGTAGACGTAAGGTAAGCTACTGAATAAAAAAAGTTTGAGTCAACAGGAACCAAATAACCTGATGATTCCCTGGAGATATAGCAAGGTAGTTTTGAGTGTGTGCCAATCTCAGAAGCATGGATTCAACACGGTACTGTGAACCTCGAGAAAGAACAGAAAAAAAGTCAATACCGAAGACACGAGCAAGTTCCGATGTTCGATTTATCTGCAAATGCACAGACAGAAGAGTGTTCACAAAAGAGCAGCATAAATAAAAATAAGATAAAATAAAACTAAGACATTAGCAGCAAGATACATTTCTTTTTATGAAAAAAATTTCAAATACATATTTCTCTATCAAATAAGGTATCATCAAATTGTGTTCATTCCAAGAGAACAGAAAGAAAAGAAAATTCAACACCATTAAGGCAGTAGATAACAGCATATGTCCATCACAAGATTTAAAATCTTGTTATCGTACCATATCTAGTTGATTCATAATCTCAAGGTTCAATTTAGCTCTCCCCACCACGTATTCCACACATCGATACCTTGCACGTCCAGGACCACTAGCAAACCATTTTGTTAGTACTCTAAAAGGAATTGATGGAATCCTCCTCCTTAAAACAGTTTCTGCTACTGCCTCAACCGTGTACATATTAAGCTTCACTTCACCACGCATTAATCGCCATACATTGAGGACAATTCTGCCACCAACATGAAGACCACTGGCATGCGTTCGGCCCCATTCATCCTCAATTATAGCATCTTTGGCCAGAAGAGATTCAGCAACTACTGGCTCAGGAACCATATTATCCATTATTCCTCTCTCAGAAATTTCAGAATCACCTGCAGCTATCTTATTCTCCAACGGTGTCCGAGAAATGTCATTAAGTAAACCTATACCAAGATGAGCAGCCCTTTCAGCCAAAAAACCAAGAGAACCACCTTGTATATCCCACCCCATTAAAATATCTGGGTCGAATGAACATAAAATCTTGATGAAGTGGCTAAATAAATGTATCTCCTTAGAGCAAACAAACACCTTGCAGTCAGGAATTTCAACAAGACTCCTGCAAATGGATTATGTGAGAATGAAAAACTACAAGGATTGAGATTTTATCTCCAACAGATACAAATAAAAAGTATTGACTAATATTTTCAGAATGCACCACAGAAGAACAGACCTGCTTCATCTAGACTAATGACAATCTTTCAAACAAGGCAACAGTGGATTTTAATTCTCCCCTTGTCCATAGATGAGGGGACAAAAATTTGTGAAATGCCTTACAAAAGAGGAAACAATCAGCAGAAAACAACCAAGCAACTTAGAATTAACTTTAACATTTTATGCTCAGCATTCAGCTTTCAAATCTCTATGATTCCATAAAATAGTATCACCATTAAAGCTCCATTTTTCACCTCATATTGTGAAGCACATCAAGTATTAGATAAAGTCATCATATAAAACCAATCAGACGAAAAGAAAGTCCATCAACTATATATACAATTCTTCACAAAGTGAAACTTATATATATATATATAATCTAATTATTTATCTATCAATATCAAGGTCATCATACCTTTGATAAGATTCACTTTTACAATACAAAAGCACATAAACTTCAACAGCATGATCACTATCATTCTCAAAAGCAAGAGCTACCACATTGATAGAATCATATCGAGGATCAGGTCGGAGATCTCCTCTGGATTCTGCCTGAAACTGTCAGCAAGTGTACCATCCAGTTGAGGAATTAATAAAGAGAATCAAGCCAGAATACAAAATATTACTAGTAGTTTCCACTATATGAGACAAAAACCATGTAGAATGGAAACATATTAATGCAAATATAGAACGGAAAATTATCCATGTACAATTGTTTGAAGAAACTAAGAAGCCAAAGTGAAAAAACAATATAAGGAACCAGAAAAATGACACAAGAAAAATCATACTCCCCCCCCCCCCCCCCTCCACCCCCAAAACAACAAAACAAAACACAAACATATGGGATACGTACTTTTATCATAGAAGATAATTAGGCTACAAAGTAAGCTTGAAGATGAACAATCAAGTAATAATCAACTGTGTAACACATCACCAGGATGGTATAAATTCTTAAGCAATCATAAAAAGTTTTAAAAAAAAAAAAGATAAGTTCCATAAGTATCAATTTTAATTTAACAGGGAAAATTTTTGACATTTCTTTCAAGATAAACTGTATCAAATGTGTTGTCAATAAATGAGACCATGGTGAAAATGTGCATCCAGTAATTTGAAAAAATTACCTCTATGCTTAACAATGTTAGTTGTTCTCCAGCACCAGTACTGGCTGGATCCCGAAAGCCAATTTGACTAAGAGGAGTGGGCTTTGATCTCCCATCTGGGCCCGATATTTGAGAAATATCTTGCAAGGAATCAGCATATGAATTTGCTTCTGCAATGTGGCCTTCATTCTGCAATATTGCTGTCACCCCATTCAGATCTGGAGTTAGTTCTGTACTAATCATTTTATCAGCTTCTTGATGCATTTCTTCCAGTACAGGCCCGATGGCAGAACCTGATTCAGACAACTCATTACAATTATCAAGCAAAAGTCTAGGTAAACAAATAAGAGAATCAAAAAGTCTGCAAAAAGATTCTAAGCGCTAGAAACAGTTTTTCCTAAACAATATTAGCTCACTGAAGAGCATAAGAGTTTACCTTTCAGAGAAGAATGCTCAACTGATGCTTTATCTATGTCTCTAGAAGCACCTACAACACCACAACCAGAAAATTAAAGATGCAAATTCAAAGAAGTTGGAAGAAAGTAAGCAGTTCTATCCCCATAAAATCCAGCAGGTACCTTCGTCATCATGCAACAGCCATTTATGTACAGAATCCACAGAAGGAGGTGAAAATGGAGGTCTCAGCATGTACAAGCAAGAACCATCATTAAGATACAAAGTAGGAACACCTATGAGAGTTCCTTGATTCAAATTAGAGTCATTATTGTTAGGGTACTCGCTCCAAAGTTCTCTTGGTTCTATAGAAGTTGCATCAAATTTGGACTCTTTACAATTATCAGCTTTACAGTCGCCTAGAGAAACTGAAGCATCTTCTTTCTTGGTGACAAAAGGAGATGGTGATTCCATGTTCTCTTTACACACTATAGAGATACCTGTACCTCCCAGTAATGGGCATTTTTCACGCTCATCATTTTGCAATGTGTCAAACTCCAATTGTTTCTGGCACACGGAGAGAGCATTTTTCTGTTCCTCTGTCACAAGGACCCTTTTCACCCTAAGAGGCCCACATTCAGATGACTCTCGGTAGGACCGCTTTCTCCTCATCAAGTCTCGCACAGAGCCTCCAGTCACTGCAGTTGCTTCTTTTATATCATGAGCATCTGCATCTTCACATTCCAATGCATCAGAAGATTTGCCCGACTCATTCCCAACCAAGGAACTTGTAGCTCCACGGTCTTTAACTTCAGTGACACACAAATCACTTATGCTACAACTGACAGTTTCTATGTCCTTATTGAACCGTTCAGAAACAGAAAAAGGTAAAGAACCCCATAAACTTTTGTTCACATTGGACTTACTAGCAACATTTGTGCCAGTATCTTGTGGCACCTGGTGTTGAAAAGACCTTATTGATTCACTTTTAATTTCTTTTTTAGATGAATTTCCAGATGATCCATTACATGGAAGCAAAAAATCATCACTAGAACCATCTATTTGAGGTATCTTTTTGTGTGATGAAGTGTCAGGATGATTATTGGGATCAACAGTAGAAGAAGCTCTTTCTTCCAAGCCATCAACATTGATTTCATCCTCAATTGAATCAAGAATGTCCTGACACTCTTTTTGGGACTCCCTCTCATAATCCGTATTAGCTTTCTCCAGCACCTTATCAATGGTTGTTTCAGGCAACAGCGGGCTCAGAATGGTCTCGTGTAGGAGCTCATCATCAGAATTTAAATCTTCAGCAGCTTGAGAAGTAGCAAGCCACTTCAAAAGCCCTAGCGCTTCTGTATCTGTAGCCTGAAGAATATCAATCCAGAAAATAAGAGGCTCCTATGATTTCATATTGCAAATACAGAATACCTAAAACTCTCAGCAACAACAATTAGCCCTAATGAAGATCATAACCATATTTATAAACACATCATTTAGAATAAGTTACGCAACTAGGCAGGAAATATTTCAACTGAATTCAGCATTCCTAAACTAAATAACAATGCTAGGCATGCGTCTTACATACCTTATACAGGCAAGAGATGCATATTGCTTCTCATAGAAAAATCACTAACACCTAGAAAGAATAAAACTACAAAAACATGAAAATTACCTTCTGACCTGAAGTTCCTATCATTTCACATGAATGTATCTCACCGCTGAAGGGTAATTCAGGACATGCATCCTTCCCTTTGGAGGGAGTTGAACTTATTTTCTCTTGATGTACTAAACCCTGTGGGGCCAGAGCTGACAAAATCTTTCCTCCTTTCAAACAAGTCAAATATTCATGATCTTTGTAATCATAATTTGCCGGTCCAAGTTTAATCAAATTTTCCTCATGGGTTGCACATGCCACTGACTTCAGAACTTCAACATCATTTCCAAATGAAGAAACAGTTTCCTGTCCTTCACCACACATTTCCATAAGTACATTCTCAAATTCAAGACCAAGTGAAAGAGTTCTCAAAACATCTTGTGGAAGTGGTTTTCCAGGATCAGGAGCCATAGCTGCTTCATTGATCCCAGTCCTTTCATACTCTTCCTGAAACGTTGTAGTAAAGTTCACTAGAGGATATATATATATACACACTAAATGTTAAAAAGCTTATAGATGGGATGAGAGCAAACCTCCCAAATTGGTACAAGCGATTGAACCATTTTCACATCAGAACGAGTTTGAGAGAGGGATGTAAACATCGTTAACTGCTGATTGACAATGTCTACAGAGCCAAAAGCAGAAAAACAATTTTACCAACACAGTCATCAGAAACGAAAATGGAAGATGCGAATATATCAGTAGCTGAACTGTGAATCAAACAAACCATCTACTGTAGCATCTCCCTCAAGCTCAGAAACACTTTGACGTTTAATCCAGAGAGTGTTTTGATCTGATGGCCCATCAAATTCATTGGAAAACTGCCACATCCAATCACCTGGAATTGTAGAGGAAACCCAGATCGGGGAACCTAATAATATGGCTCCACGTGAATCTGCCTAATGGAAATTTTTACCACATCAACAGAATTATATAACAATGTAAGCATTAGAGATTATGTTTATGACAATCCAAAAAGCTTCTGCAGCATAGAATAGACAAAGGACACCTGAAAATCAGCAGATGCCTGATTACAATTGTAATTAAATTTCCTTGGGAAAAAAGCATCAGGTACTGGATGCCGGAACTTCAGCTTTGATAGGTGCAGATGACCCATTCCATACAAGTTATGGTCAACCTGCCAAGAAGAAGCTCAGAATACGGCATGTTAAAAAGTTGAAGAAACAAGGTTTGAATACCCAGTGAAGTAAGACCAAGTTATATTCTGTGAAGCATATATGCATTATCTTGATGGGATTTGACACGGAAACTTATTATATCGACAAGATGCTATTAATATTAGTCAGGATTCATGATTCATTTGGAAATCACGAATCCATATTAAATTTGAAATAGAAAGAAAAACCATATTCAATACATAAAATGAAAAGGTATTTACCAAAAACTGAAGAAGAAAGGGAATATGTGATTCATGGGGCTGCAAACCCTTGCCAAGAACTGCGCCTCCCTGAAAAACAAGAGACGTGCTGTGATAAAAGGCAGAAATTTTCACAATCTGTGGAAATTAAAATAGATGTGTATCAAAATAAAAGATGGCCAATAATCCAAGAACCTCACTTTAACTGTTAAGAGAATGAGAACAACTACGCTGGAAAAGGAGTTCAAATTAGGTTTCAACCCAACAACAAAAACTTAAAAAGGAAATGCAGATAGCAGCTAAATGTTTGCAAAAGGTTGAAGAATTGTACCAATAAAAGATCAGCTGAACGAGAGACATCATGCGGATAATAGCTTGGATTTTATCAAGGCAACCAATAACATAGCCCAGGAATATTTTCAAAGACCAAAGAACTATAGCACAACAAAATATTAGGATACAGGTATATCTTGACAAATAGCTCCTCAGATGAATGGTAACCATAAAATTTTTTCGCTCGAACAAGGCTACACTCATGTACATGCTGTCGCTTTGAGCCAGCACCACCCTTAACCTGTGAATTCAAACCAAATACATTAGCAAAGCATACCTACTGCATAAAAATAGAAACACAATACAAGGCAAGAAATACAGCACACCTTCAGGGCTTTCTCCAAGGCCAGGGATATAGCATGTGTGTATCCATCATCTGGAAAAACATCAACAAGGAAAACATAGAAATTTAAGCACTGCATTTTCAATATGACTTGAAAAATGAACTTCAAAACAGAATACAAGCGTAACCTCTAACCCCAAGCATAAAATATACCTTCTTGGTGAAGCTGAATCGGTATATCAGCACAAGGGACATATAAATATGGTAAAGCCTACAACAGACAACAATGAGTAACTCATCCAAAAAGCCAATATTAAAGCAAACAGTATCAATGACTAGTTATCCATCGTATCTACAAAATTTAGCAATGATTGTATAATGAACTAGCTAACAACTTGCATACAATCACTATTTGTGAAATGCAGTAACATCAACATTAACTAACTTAAAAAAACAATGATCTTACTCGATGAATATGCATACAAGTCTTCTGGCCGGCAGGGGTTGAGCCATAAACCCTTATAACCGGCACCTCATTCACCTTCCCACCTTCATAATTAAAAAAAAAAAAAAATCTAATCCATTCACATGTTGAACATGTAAATAAACAAACTTTTAAGAACAACCGAAAAAAAAAATTGTAGCCAAATCACATAAACAATTCTTGGTATAACTAGAGCTGAATGCTGCATTTTAATTTAGGTATAATTTCTGTCCCAAAAAGATTAAAAACCAATTTCTGTTACAGAAACTGATAATACGACATCGTTTAAACAATATACTTACGAATTTTATCTTTTTAAAATGACTTTTGAATTCATTACTTCAACAGAACGTAGCGAAAATTTATAGCGTGGAGAGTAAGCGAGGAATATTCAAACGAATTGAAACGAAGTCGTTTTGAAATCGTACTCTGGAAGCTACTGTAGCAAATATCGTAGCCAGGGATAGGCGGCGCCATGTAGTGATCGATGGACACGATTCGAACGCTGAAAAGCTTTGAATCCGGCTGCGAATCTGCCATCGCTTTCCGATTTATTCACGAAAATACCCACATTAATTTGCGAACGAAGAAGAAGATGAAGAGGAAGGTGAAAGAAAGAAGTTGTTTTAACGAAATGGAATCGTGAAGGCTGAAGAGAAGGGAGGAATC
Organism: Luvunga scandens; assembly: GCA_030449905.1. Classification (NCBI taxonomy): domain Eukaryota; kingdom Viridiplantae; phylum Streptophyta; class Magnoliopsida; order Sapindales; family Rutaceae; genus Luvunga; species Luvunga scandens. Next base: position 7,098,879 of record JASUUG010000798.1, read on the forward strand.
GTGGAATTGTTTTGGCGCCATAAGTTAGGGCTTTTATATCTAGAACCGACAAAATCGCATCAGTAATCCGGAGCTTCTATTTTACGATGGCTTTGTTTTGCATTTGTGACCTTGACGTTCACTTAATTTGCCAATACACCCCTGCACCCGGACATGCGGGCTGGGCTGGGACCGCCACCAGCGATCCACTGGGCCTGGCTTTTCACGGAAGCCCATAAAGTCCACTTAAATTAATTTAATATTTTTGTTATATAGAAAATTGAAAATTCTTCAGTTGTTTATTTTTATTAATATTATGATAATTGGAACAATTTTATTAGACTAAAATAATTTTTTTCGCGATGTTAATATAATGACATAATAAAGCAAAATTACAATTATTAACAGATTTAAGTTAACAGATATTATCCTTTCAAAAAAAAAAAAACCTAACAGATATAACCCATTGGAATTATGGGCCTGAAAACATAGTCTAAGAGTCTAACTAGTTCAACAAACCCAATTAATGGACGAAAGCGTGCTTTGGGCAGCGCGGCCTACTTGACACCTTTAGCTAGATTTAGAAGTAGATTCTCTCTCTTAGTGTGATTATTATTTTGTGATTCATCAATTTTATTGTACACTTAATAAATTCAATTATTATTTTTTTTTCAGAAAATTTAAACATCTTATATTAGAATTTCGTTTTCTAAGGGATTAACATCTTAGTGGAGCACAAAGAACAAGAATACATGTTGAGTGGAGGTTTTGAAATCAAAGTGTCTGATTCTCAAACTTCCACCTTTAAGCGTTAGCTATATTAGGCACATACAATCGTGACTTCAAGGCGGTCATGCTTGAGCATGCTCAAAACTTTAGCTAAACTAATATTAACTAAAAGCTCTAGATTGAAACACTGTTCGGAATTCCTTAGCCTGTAAGTCCACCTTCACTAGTAGGATACAACAAAGTATATGGAATCTTCACTGGCCCAAAACGGTTCTTCAATTAGGATATCACCGTCTCTTGCCATGATTTTGTCCTCAATTTCTACTGGTTTCTTTCCAAACTCCTCGAACGATTTCAATGGTGCTTCATCTTATGTCCATTCAAGCATGTCTCTTTGTCTAAGGTATACTTTTATCAGTTGAATGCCTTGACAAAATTTCTATAAGAGTGAAGGTGCTATAAATTTTTACCTTCACACATATTTGTAGATTTGTGAAAAACTTATTACAATCATTGGTCTTGAATTTGGCAGGGTGAGTACTTGAAACAGGCACTCCGACATTTTAGTATTTGATCAACGTTAAAGAGATAAAAATAGAGGAGAAAATGATTTTCTCTCTGGAATGAACAACATTTTTTAAAGGATAAAGACCCATTTTCTATAGAGATTGGTCTCTATTTATAGATGATGAGTGATATGGATCTAGGGTTTTACTTTAAGCCTTCAACAAAATAACATGTGTTGCCCATCATTTTTGTACACATGTAGGTAAATTTAATTGTAGAAAATTATTCCACACGTTTATATTTTCATGTCGTTATAACTTTTGAGTGTGATTTTTTGAACTGATGGATTACAGAACTAATTCCCCCTTCTAGTCATGTTTATGAGCTCCGGAAGAATTTTTCCTTAAGTGTTATTTCTTTGTAATAGTTTGGCTGTTACTCTCTTGGAATAGCTTGGGTATTACTCTCGTAATATCTTTTTTTATCTGAGAAGATCGACATGTGGCATGATTTGGTGCGTTTTGAAATATAACATAAACAAGTGTCTGCTACTGAGGTATCCAAGAAAGCCTTGTCAGGATTCGATACAAGCTCATCATACTCTTTGGCTCCTTTTTCGGGCATGAATCCTCAGCTAATGGTTGGCCGGTTGGGCAGGTATCCGGCATAAGGGTACTGTCCAAAGTTGATTGCTGCATAGAGAGCAGAAGCCACCCAAATTATGATGGTGCACGAGTCCATCAACTCTTGACGCGTCTGCATTTTAGGCCACTAGGGCTTATCTTTCTTGTCACCATGACCTTCCTCTCAGAGTTCCTTCCGCCAGGATTGCTGTTCAGAGTCTTCTTTAACTGTGTCATCGCTTTTCTAGTAGAATGAACAATAGTCTTCCACCCATTTTTTGATTGAAGACCAGATCTCTAGCCCATCAGCTGCAAATGGGTAGTCTTCTCTCAGTAAGCGAAGACCATGTGAAGAGTTTGGATCCTCAACTGCCATTCCTCTTAACAGAACAATGCTGTAGCATGTCAGTGAAATCACGTCTACATTTACTAAAAATTAAAAGCTGAAAAATTTTGCTTAACATTTGATAAGTGGTACACAAAGGCAGAGTATATGCTACTGCCAATTGTATGCAGCTTCTATTGTCAATAGTCAATACTGTTTATCATGTTGAATGTCATAATACTGTGCACTGGACTGAAGCATTTACCTTTTCTTGAGATCAACAGGAAGTGAATGGTCTGGAAAAGTCCAGTTTTTATATATTGCAGACGACATTTCCATAGCATACTTTGCTGGGAAAACTGTAGATTCCAGCAATCCACCAGCATTGATGAGGGTCTGCAGAGCCAATGCATTTATATATATTGTATCATGAAAGTGAGGATGTAGAAGCTTATAAATCAGGTGAAGCACACTTGGTTGCTTATTTGCTGCAATCACAAATGGCTCAATTGCTGCATTAGTGTTCAACCTGTGACCAATTGAAGGCATTAAAGAACATACTCAATTTAGATATTGAATTTATATGCTTCGCATGTTAAGCTTCTAGGAAGACTTTTACCAGTGGTTGATGAGCTGATGATAGCCAGAGTCATTTACAAACACATAATCTTTTGCCAGTTGCCATATTGAACCTTCGACACTGTGTTCAGATGGTGTGTATACTTTGCTAATGGCACCACATTGATCTCCATCAGGATGTGGCAAGCTTAATTCTACTGCCACTGGTTTCAAAGTCCCATCATCTTTCAATGAACGGATAGTCCTGGACGCATAAGTCTTTCTGGAAGTAGAGTTTACCCTCTTCAAATATGGCATCAGTGCATCATGGTGATCTAATGTAAATAGCTTATTTTTCTTGATTGCCTATAGCATCGTATATTCATTATTGGCTTATGGTAAACATTTAGTAAATTCTTACTAGGAAGCATCCAAAAAGAACTAACTGGAATATATAATTGAAAATTAGTCTAGGAATACACCTCATCTACTGTAAACCCATCTAAGTTATTCTCAATGTCTTGTTTGGTTATTGCACTTTCCTAATGACCATACTTTTCAGGGTTTAGCTTACTTGCTAGCAGGAATCCCTGCAATCAACTTGATAATATTAATTATTAAAGACGATGAATGACAAAATCCCTGCAATTCCTCCCTTTAACTATTGAGAAGAATACAAACCTTACTTCAAGACAATGAATGACAGTAGGGTTCAGTCCTCCAGCATTTCCCTAGCAAGCTTTTCATTAGTTCTCCATGCAAACATATCCTCTGCTCCAAATTATTGAAACATTGAAAATATGAACAGAAAAAGCTCCTTATCTATAGAAGTTACTCAGCTTTCGAAAATGTAATTGAAGTGTGCATTACCTTTATTACTTGTGGCTTTGGAAATTCAAAGAGCTTTTCACCATTAGTTCTAAAAATTTCCTTTAGCATTTCTAAGGGGATGTTTTGTATAAAATTGATAAGTAAAGAGTTATCAAGTAGATCAATTCCTCCTTCATAGAGTTTTAACACATCTTCAAAGGAGTCAAATTCATTTGTAGGATTACTTATAACGCCTAATGCTGCTTTTAGGACTTATAAGTAAAGCTCATGAGAAGATGCAGTCTGCTCTCGCTGTTAGGATATGTTTTAATGACAAAACACTTTTAGTGACTGTCAATATTACTGTTAAAACTTCCAATCACTCAAAACTTCCAATGAAACAATACTAACATCGGTGATAACTTGGATACTCAACTCCCCAACCAAAAGTAAGAGGATAAATATGAATGTATCATGCAATACTTATAGAAATGTCAAACCTTCTTGTGTTAGAGGTCAACCTGTTCTTCCCTGGTGAAGATAAGGGTACTCCGCTGACCCTCTAAGAACAAGAAGCTCATAGGTTTTACCTTTTTCAGGGTCACCTAAATCATTGTAGTAGGCACAGTCATAAATTCTGTCATATTCATGGAGCTCTGATGTTGCATCTCCTCTCAAGTCCAGGAGTTCTTATTCTCTATAATAATGTGGTGGCTCTGGTGTTTCACTTGGAAGATATGTCTATACAACTAGTCCAGATATCATAAATAGAAATGAGATGTCGCGTAGGAATTTTGCATTCATTGCTACTATTTTCTTAAACATACAATTACTTGCCTTGTTAGCAAAGAAAAAACAGTCTGTTTTATAATACTTAGCAAGATAAACCCATGAGTTGCAAACGAAATGGACTCTACCTTGAAGAGGAACATCTTCTAAGGTGAGAGTCTTCAGATAGAATTCACTGTGATGATGGGTTTCTTATTATGAATGCCCCTGGTACTCCGATCCCCTCGTCCCAACCGAGTGTAATTGCAATCCATTCTTCCATGTACGCTGGCTCTCCAAGCTTTCCAGCTTGCACACCATATCCTAAAAACACAAATCAATCGCATTTTGCACCTATCAAATGTTTGGTCATATTTATGCATGGTTTCAAAATGTGAAGCTTGTGCATGAGTCAAGTCATGATCAATTACTTCAAACTAAACAAACACAGATGGAAAAAAGTTCTTAACCGTTTAAAAGCACTTTTAGGAAAGCAGAAAATCACTTCCAAAATGCGGCCAGAAATGTCAAAATTAACTCACCTATGGGTTGCCCATTAACAGAACCGATGAGTAAGGACCAAGATATGATGCATGGAAGTCATTCAAGTCTAAAACATTCTTCTTCATCAAAACAACCTTGCCCTTGTGATCTTTTTGCACTCACCGGTCTCACATTTCGTCTTCTCTTTGTCTTTCTCTTTTGTGATTGCACTAACCATCTCTCCAGATTGTTGCTTTAAGTTGATGTTCAGAAAAAAATATCGTCAGTGATGTGTGAAGAGATTTAATGTGGTGCATGTGTTTATGATGGGCCAAAAAGAGAGATTAAATTGACTGTTGGGGAGGTTCACTTGTTCATTGATGAGCGAATTGCGTTCCTGAATCCTCTCATCGCCATTATTTTCCCTGCAACTCACAAGGATTGTAAGACACATTGCATTTCTTGAATCTCTCTTGAGAGTCTTCCGCTAGAGAGTCTGCCGAATGCTCCCCTGCATTGCTTGATAAGTACACATGGCAAAATTTGATGGAATTTACAAAATTAGAATTCATTATAAAAGAAAAGGTAATCAATTTTTATTTATTATTTTTGTTAACCCAATTTGATTAGATATAAATATTACAATTGGCCAAAGCCTTATTCTCCTATCTTCGGCTGAAGTTGATGAAATGAATATAAACAAAATTTAAATTATTTTGCAATGCTACATTGATACAAAACTTACATATACTACTACAACAATCCAAATACAGAAGCTCTAAATTGAAACGCTGTTGGGAATTCCTCTTCCCGTAAGCCCACCTTCACTACTAGGAACAAGCAAAGTGTATGGCATTTTCACTGGGCCGAACCGATTCTTCAAATTCTTATTATAGTTTCGGCTGATAATTTTTTCCTCAACTTCTGCCAGTTTCTTTCCAAATTCATCAAATGCTTGCAATGGGACTTCATCTGATGTCCATTCTGGGGTGTCTCTTTGTCCAAGATAAACTTCATCGGTTGAATGCCTTGACAAGATTTCAATAAGGGAAATGCCTAGAATGGCCTGCAGTTGAGCAGTGATTGTTTTCAGGAAAACTTTGTCAGGATTGGATTCAAGCTCAACATATTCTGGAGTTCCTTCTTCAGGCATGAATCTGCGACTAATGGTAGGGCGATTGGGAAGGTAGCCGGCATAAGGGTACTGTCCAAAGTTGATTGCTGCATGGAGAGCTGAAGCCACCCAAATGATGATGGTGCAAGAATCTATCAGCTCTTTGCGGTTTTGCATTTTAGGCCACCAGGGCTCGTCTTTCTTGTCACCATGTCCCTCCTCCCGGAGCTCCTTCCACCAGGACTGGAGTTCAGAGTCCTCTTTAACCATGTCATCATTCTTGTAGTAGAAGGAACAATAGTCCTGAACCCATTTTTTGATTGATGCCCAAATCTCAAGCCCATCAACAGCGTATGGATAGTCTTCTATCAGTAAACGAAGACCATGAGGAGAGTTGGGATCCTCAACTGCCATTCCTCTGAATAGAACAAAAGCAGTTTTTGCCAAAATTAAGTAAAACTTGAAGCTCTAAATTTTGCTCAATATTCATACTAATTGTTATGCAACTGCATGGTATAGACTAGACAACAAGATTTACCGCTTCTTGAGATCTTCAGGGAGTGCTTGCTCAGGAAAGCTCCAGCTTTTATAAAGTGCAGATGACAATTCCATGGCATACTTTCCAGGGAAAACTGTGGTTTCCAGCACTCCACCAGCATTAATAAGGATCTGCCGAGCAAATGCATTTATGTTCATTGTATCACGAAAGTGAGGATGTAGAAGCTTATAAATCGGGTGAAGCACACTTAGTTGCCTATTTGTTGCAATCACAAATGGCTCAATTGCTGCATGAGTGTTCAACCTGTGATCAACATAAAAGATATTTAAGACATACTCAAATTTGATACAGAGTTTAAATACTAAAATTTGATAGAGTTTAAATGCTTCCTTCAGGCATAGATTCATACCAATGGCTAATGAGCTGGTGATAACCAGAGTCATTTACAGCCACATAAGCCTTTGCCAGTTGCCAAACTGAACCTTTAACGCCGTGTTCAGATGGTGTGTATACTTTACTAACAGCACCATATTGATCTCCATCAGGATGCGGCAAGCTCAGTTCTATTGCAACTGGTTTCAAAGTCCCATCAGTTTTCAAGAAAAGGATTGTCCTAGATGCATAAGTCTTCGTAGAAGTAGTGTTTATCCTCCTCAGGTACGTCATCAGAGAATCATGGTGATCTAATATGAATAGCTTGTTCTTCTCAATTGCCTATGTCATCATACACATTATATTTTTTGCTGATTGTTATTAATTCTAAAACATCCGAGGAAAAGCAACTGAAAATTTACAATTGAAAATAGGTCTAGGAACATTACCTCATCTACAGTCAGCCCATCTAAGTTATTCTCAATGTCATTTTGGGTTACTGTACTGTGCTGATTACCATATAGTTCGGGGTTTAGCTTACTTGCTGGTGGGAATTCCTGCAGATGGTAATAATTATTAGTGATGATAACATCTCTTAAGAATCAAGTGAGAGAAATGAATAACGAAAATTTGAATTTGAACATAAGACTCCAAATTTCTTTAGTATCTATCAAGTTTCTTGGCAAGCAATAGTAGAAGCAAGATTACAATAAAAGTCTTACTTCAAGACAACGAATTATGACAGGGTTCAATCCAGCCAGCATTTCTCTTGTGAACTCTTCATCAGTCCTCCAAGCAGACTTATCCTCTGCTAAAAATTATTGAAACATCAAAAACATGAATAAAAAAGTAGGCACAAAGTCTCCAATATAGTAAGTTCTCAGAAATGTAATTGAAGTGAACAATACCTTTGATTACTTGTGGCATTGGAAATTTCAAGAGATCTTCACCGTCAGTTCGAAAAATTTCCTTGAGCATTTCAAAGGGGATGTTTTTTCTAATATCATCAATTAAGTTGTCAGGCAGATTAATCCCTCCTTCATAGAGTTTTAGAATATCGTCAAAAGAGTCAAATTCATTTGGACTGCTGTCTAGAGATTCCAATGCTGGTTTTATGACTTGAGCTATGGACTTGAGAGCAAAAGCAAGGAAATCTGACATCTTCAAATGACCAAATCGCTCATCTCTTGGAACATATATGTTTAAGCTATTGACAATTGACAACCTGCTCTCGCTTTTAGAATCTATTATGATAACAACAAAATACCATTAATGAATGCATCAATGCTACCGATAGAACTTCAATTACTTGAAAACTAGCAATGCATAGAGTACAGTTGTCGTCCAATCTACATAAGATTTAAGTTAACTTTAAAATTATTAGACTTTTGTTACTAGTAACTCAACCTCCCTAACCACAAATAAGCTCTTGATATGTGGAATTAAGTACTAATTGAAATATCTAACCTTCTGCTAGTTTTCGGCCTGTTCTTCCCCTACGAGGATAAGGGTAATCAGCCGACCCTCCAAGAACTGGGCGTTCAAACTTTTTGCCCCTTTTAGGATCACCCAAGTCATTGTAGTAAGCATAGTCATAGACTCTGTCATGTTCCTGAAGCTCTGCGGTGCCATCCCCTCTCAAGTTCACCAGTTCTTGTTCCCTATAATAACGCAAAGGCCCTGGTGTTTCTCTTGGAAGATAAGTCTGTATAAATATCACACGAACAAAAATAAGACATCTGACTAAAATGAATTGTGAATTCAATTTCATAACTTTCTTAAATATACAATTACTTGCCTTGTTAGTGAAGAAAACACGATCTGTTTTGTCATCTTTCACAGGGTAAACCCACGAGTTGCAAACAAAATGGACACGATCTTCGCCAGGAACATCTTCAAGGGTGAGTGTCTTAAGATAAAATTCACTGTGATGATTGTTTCTTATTAAGAACGCCCCCGGAATTCCAATGCCCTCATCCCATTCAAATGTAACATTGAATGCAGACTCCCCTGCTGCTAATGGTGTGCATTTAGGAATCCACCCTTCTAAATGTGCCGGCTTCCCAAGCTTTCCAGCATGCAAACCATTTTCTACAAACAGGTATCAATTTCATTCACCAGCAATCGTCAAAAACATCAATTAAAAACATATGATCAATTTTATTATTTCAACATTAAAACTGCTTTTCAAGAATCATAGACTGTTCCTTCATGCTATTATTAAAATCGGACAAGAGGTAGAGACACGTGTACTAATTTATTTATGGGATTGGGTGGGGGTTAGTTGTTGGAGGAAACAGCCTGTGTCTGTCAAAATCACCTTTTATGACATGGGAATTGATGTAAGATGTAAACTATCAAATAGAAAATGACTTCTTTTTTTGTCCCCCCTTAAAAGAAAAATCATAACTACTAAAGCTTAAATCATCACGTTCAACCTACTAAACAAATCAAACTATCAACACATGAAAAAGACAAAAGAAACACCAAAATATAGAACCTAAAGTTGCTATATTTTTATTTAACTTGAAGGGTGAATAAAGCTTTTGATTTCATCACTTACACTAGATGATAACAATTTCTCAACAAATCAACTTAATATTCGGCCTCAAAAGCACTAATGACTTGACCCCCATACCAAGTATTATTTACTTGGCATACACCTTAAGCCGAGTAGTGCCATATGTCAAACTGTGGGTTTGATCATTACACTATTGTTACAGGTACCGAATTCTTGCAACTTGAAAAATTACAAATTTTATGTCCCAAGTTATAAAAAAAGGGTACCCGTTAAGAATATTTATCTACTATTGCTGTCTAAGACCACAATATTTATTTTCAGGCCAATTTGACCCATATACACCATAACAAAGATCAGTTTAAAAATAAAGTAATAGAAAACCTATGAAGACATAAACCTAGTTAAAAAGTAAAAAAAAAAAAAAAGGAATAAAGAAAGAGCATCTTGGAGAAGAGACATTGACTTATTGAGAGTCTTGAGACTTAAAAGAGTCTTCTTAGTAAGGCAGGAGGACCAGCTCGGAATATAAGCCCTTTGTTTTAAAAATAAAATAAAATAAAATAAAAATAAATTCAATCCACTCCATAGTTAATTACAAGAAAAGCCTTTCTAAGTGTTGGAAGGAGCTGAGGCCACACCTCACATGCATGTCCCTACCAATGTCCGCAAGCCATGAATGATAAATCAGAATGGTGAATAATTCTGTTGGACCGTACTTGCTGGCCTCTGCGATCATCGACAACTTTTTGTTTTTTAATTTTTTTTAATTTTTTGTGCTGATATGACCCTTTCCTTCAAATATTTAGAATTTATAATTTTAAAAAAGCAAATGATTTAGAAAAAAATGGTTTGAGTCATGACAGGGGTTAAAAGAGAACACACACATAGATGTATAGATATTTTTTTGTGGTCACCATAGGAGCATCAATTCGAAGGTGAGAGGCGTGGAAAGCAGAAAAATCACTAAAATAAAAAATAAATAAATAAAACATTGAAGCCAGTCAAGCCACTAAACTTTTCAGATGATGTATTGTTTTCTCCGTAAAAAGCACTTTCCCCGTTTCTACAAGCAGCTAGGAATTTGCTTCTCCATGGAATAATAATACTCAAACAAACCGTACCTCTATTCGCAATAAATTAATTAATATCTATTTAAAATAATTCCAGCAACCTCTACAAAACTAAGCACAGCAAATTAATTGGAAAACCACTTCTACCGAAGCAAAGCCAAGAATCACTTACTCCAAGACAAACCCCAAAGGAGCTTAAAAAAAAAAAAAGGCAAGAAAAAACTCACTCACCCTCAGGCTCGCCATGACTAGCACTGATGAGTTGCAGAGTGACTTTTCGGCCAAGCAACTCATGAAACCGATCAAGAAACGATGCATGGAAGTCATTGAAGTCCAAAACATTCTTCTTCATCAAAACAACAGTGCCCTTTATCTTCTTGCACTTGCCCTTTTCACATTTCATCTTCTTGTTGCCATTATTATCATCATGGTCATCACCACAACATGTGATGGCATCAATGATATGCCCCAGCATCTTTCTAAAGAATATAATTACTATTAGCTAGCTAGATTGGTTACGCAGAAAGAAACAAGATGAAAAGAAAAGGTTGGGCTCGACGCATGTACTTATAGGCAAATAAATAAGAGTGAGAGGGAGTTTGAAAAAATTCACTAAGAAGAAGCTCCACTTGCTCTTACATGAAAATGAAATATTTTACAGAGCAACGGAGCTTTTCATTTTGTTATTACTTTCTTTGTTACGAATCTTTTGTCTCAAAAAGACTTAATTCGAGTCTTCTCCCTTAGGTCTCCGCCCAGTTGCGTGACGACGACCGACCTAGAAGCACTACTCGTTTTGGATGAGCGTGTGATGCACGGTCAATAGCTTATTGGAAAATGCAAATGTAAAGTGATTGATTAATTTGACTTTTTTTTCCTCTGTGAGGAAAATTGATTTGTTTTTGTGACTCAACTAACAATTTAGACCACCAGAATTCTTTTTTTTTTTCCAAAACAAAGTCCATAGACTATTGATGTTCAACTCAAGTTTTCTTCTTGGAATTTGTTAGGATTAATCTGAATCAATTTTATTACGAAATATTATAATCTAATCAGGAGTTTTATAAATATTTGTGATATAAAATTTGTGAGGACTAATGTGAATCACTTCTATTATGGTATATCCTAGCAGACTTTTATTTTCATACAAAAACAAATCTATCTTTAACATACTTAATCTTTTACTTATTAATTTAAAATTTTAAGCAGAATAATTCATAAACAACATCATAATTAGAGGTAAGTACAAGTCTGTTTGGTTTCAAATCAAACTAAATCGATCAGTTTTTTCACAATATATAAACAAAATTTTAATTCTACACAGTGGTTGTGCCACATTAAGACTAGGGGGGCTGAAGCCCCTCCTAGACTTTTTAAAATTTACAAATTTCATGAGATTTTGTTATATTTTTAAGTTGATTCACCATAAAAATTCACCATAAATGTGTTTAAGTTGATCTTGGCTTTATTGGAAACTAAATGTGTTTAATCACTAAAGAACCCTTTATTTTCTCTTTAATTCTTTCTTTGTACGAGTAATGAAATGTTGTCATACAATGGTACTATTTAGCCCACCTCTCGTTATCGATTTTATGTTTTCATTATACATGTTAATACTCAGCAACTTAGGTTGTGACTATAATATTTTTAGGATATTGTGATTTACAGTCTAAATTTTAAATTAAAGTTTATCATATAAGTATTATCATAAAATGAAATTTTATTGATTTTTATTAATTTTTAACCATCTAATTGTACCCAAATGATGAAATTAAATTCTAACTTATCTCCGTTTTGAGTCAAGTATTTCTTTTAACATGCTATCAAAGCTAAAGTGTTAAGAGTTCCATTGCAAAGTCTGTTTTAATACTGTTATTTTTAATATTACCATTGAACTTTTAGATCAAACAGTTCATATATTACATTTAAAAAAAAAATGAGAGAATTTGTGCGGTTACCAAGTCTCTTTTTCATCCTCTTATTTTACTCCCATTTGTATGGGAAGCATCTTCTCACATGGCTTTCTTACTTTTATTCGCGTCTTTTAAAATTCCCAAGTGGGATTTACCTTTGTTTGATTCTTTTTAAATTTTAAGCGGCCCCTTTAGAATTGATTCAGTCTCTTACCATTTTCGGATTAACTGGGCGTAGCAAACTTATGAGTTGTGTCTCAATGTTTGGCCAAAAAAGAAAAAAAAAAGGACATTTGATTATGTCAAGAATCAACATCAGGCATGAAAAAGCATGCGTCGTCATTACTTTTTATGCATTTAGGATAAGAATCGAATTAGTTACACGATGCTGTTCACTTTCGAGTAGTGCATGCGACGTACAATCAGATATAAACCAAAATTAATCTACTTAAATTGTTGTAGTACGATTTTTGTTTAAATAATTTTGAATGGTTTTGTCTCCCAAATAAATTAGTTCTTATCCAATATTAGGCCACTGTATGTAAATTAAAAACCCTACGTCATTGATTTAAAAAATTATAAAGTTTGGCAATTGGCATAGGTCTATTATCGTTATCTTGCCTGTAGAACCAAATTTTAGGCGATATGTACACTGTACACATACACTGTTACATGATTGATTAGGCCGCCGTGCATGATTCAAAATTGATTAATCTTTGCCTCATCATTACATGCAAGTTGCATTCAACTATCACTTATCCTATATATAGACCATTTCCCACAACTATTTTCAACTCAATAAATTGGGAATTAAGAATATGAATTCAATTTGAAGATGAATTCAAAGTTTGCTCTATAGTTGCTTCAACGACAAGAAAAAATATAACTCCACCGCGAAAGATTCCTTAGTTGCTAAAGCATATTATTGTGACGATGGTTTTTGCTGACAGTAAATGACGAGAGGCGTGGCTGCTTATTATTGTCACAATGGTTGTTTTCAGATTCAATGAAGGCTACAGTCAATGAGAAGAGACGTGGCTGCCTATAATCTATGGATTATGGATAGGACAAGGCAGGGGAATTGACGCGGGTTTGTTTGACAATGCTTAGCTAAAAATAACGAAGGCACGGGACCTAGGTTTTGATTTCGATCCATTTTTAATAAAGAAAAGAAAGAAAATAAATATATAAATAAGAAGTGAAAAATGTGATATATAATTTATGACACAATGCTTTTTCCTCTTGACAAATAGTTCTCCCCTATTTTTCATTGTTTAGCTGAAATTTTAAATGTACATTTGACATTAATTAACATCAAATTTTTTTAAGTAATTTGCAATATTATTTTGATCTACCAATATTTAATTGTTCTATGAGACATCTCACGCGCATGAAGTATGAACATAGGAATATAAAATTATCAAAACTTATAATAATTTATTTATTTTTTTAGTAATATTTCTGTTAACGTACATTTATACCTTGTGCTATCGTACTTTCCTAATTAGATACAATAATAGTGGCGACTCCATCGGCAGAGAAACTATAGATTAGTTATAATTTTTTTTTTTTTAAATAATGTTCTTAAAAGTATAATTCATTGGGGTTGTGAAACTACCTCGAAACTCTCTAAAATTGACCGACTAAAAGTTGAAGTTCTTGCCAAGAAATCATCCAGTCAGCAAGATGAAAAAGAATGGTAGATAAGTTTGAGACCACTAACCAATGAACATTAAATAAATTATTTTTTAGACAAACAACGTTAAGTAAATGAATGCGAGTGAATTGCCGCTTTATTTCCTAATGAAGTTTCTTAATCACAATATAAGGCACGGTTCTGTATGCACTTGTTATTTTTTAATTAAATTTTCTGAGACAAATTATGATGTGAACACATCCTACCAACCAAGAATGCAAAAACCGAATCTGTTGAGCGAAGATATTTCTTGGTTGTAGAATTCGATGAAATTAAATGAATTCTAATGCTAAGTTATTAATGTTAATGAACCTCATTTGCAGACAGTTTTTTAAAATAATTAAATGAATTTTTTCATTAATGTTTCGAAAACTTGCTAATTGGACCCGTACCTTCCATAAATTAATATCCTAAGGATATTATTGTAAAAATAAAGATAAAATAGCATTAAATGTGTAACATATTTAACAGTAAAAATATTTTAAAATATTTTTTAAAATATGAGAACAAAATGAGAATTAAACCTAAAATATAAGAACGGAACTAACATTTACTTTTTTTTTTTTTTTTATCCTAAGCCGTATGATATGTTTGTGTAAAGAGTTTTTTATGAGGAAAAAAAATGTATTTATCATTCGTTTAATTAGATGTATCATGTACATAAATGTAGTTATATAAATTGTTTTAAAATATTTTTACTGTTACCTAAAATATAAGAACGGAACTAACATTTACCTTTTTTTTTTTATCCTAAGCCGTATGATATGTTTGTGTGAAGAGTTTTTTATGAGGAAAAAAAAATGTATTTATCGTTCGTTTAATTAGATGTATCGTGTAGATAAATGTAGTTATATAAATTATTGAGCTCGTAAATTTGTTAGAGGGGTTTCAATAGAATGTAGTAAGAGTGCGAATAGTCCAACCCATAGTATTTTGTCAAAAAGGGTGTCGGTGTATTTAGAACTTTTTGTCCAAAACAGAATCCTAAATTTTTTGCAGACCGGAAAAGCTAAGCCTATATTCAGGGCCGAGAAAAGCCTGGACCATAGTTTGCAGACTTCAACGTCCTCTCAAAAATTAAAGGGAGAATTGGGCTACTGGCACCTCTACAATCTCTTAAAAGTGCCCCCTTTACAATATTTTTATTTTAATTCTAAAAACGTTTTTTTTTAAGAACTCTTCTATTTTTTATTTAATTTTTTTATTGTCAAAAATTAAAGTAGTATTATGTTATTTTTCTTTTCTTTTGTAATCTTTCTGTTACCTTTGAATGATTTTTTTTTTTATGGGTGAAAGATTTTTAAATATTAATCATTAAGTTAAATTATATATTTTTTAAAATATAATTTAAAAAAAATCTTAGGTATAATAATAAACAAGAAAATAATAATAGATTACTCTAATTTTTTATAATTAATTTTGGCTAGATGAAAGCAATGGGTTAAAAAAAAGATTGATTATGAATAAAAATAATCTATTAAAAAATTTCTTAAGTGTATTTAATTATTATTTATTTTTAATGTAATTTTATAAGAACAACAAAGGGGTGCCAATCACTTCCCTCTTAAAAGAACAACTAATATAAGTGTCTGTTTGGTATGACTTATTTTATGGTCATATGTGCTTATGTAATCCAATAAGCTCTTATTATAATTTTTGTTGTTGTTTGGTTGTTTTTCTAGTAAAACTTTTGAAGCTTAAATAAGCTATTTTGCCTTTACAAGCAAAAGCTCAATTTTTGAGCTTTTGAAAATTGAGCTTTTGAGAGTAAAGGTTGAAAAGTTTTTTTTAAATGTTAAAATATTTAAAATATCCTCTACATATTTGATAATCTTATTTTATTCTTTTCATAACATAACTTTAAAAGCATTACCTATTAAAGTAATTTCATAAATTTTTAATAAAACTCTTATTGATAATCAAACAACTAAAATTTTTTGGATAAATACTCTATTTATAAAAGCTCTACTTAAATAAATTATACTTGAAAAGTTATACTAAATAGAGCCTATGTCATGCACACGTGAATTTGGAATCTTAGGAGTAATCAAAGCCCATATTCTCCAGAAAAGCTGAACCCATATTTTGGATCCAATAAAAGCCCGAACCATAATTTTCTGACTTCAAATTACTCAAAAAAGTCTCAAAAATTCAAATTCCAATTACTTTTAAATTGTGTTTACTTTTAGGATTGAAGAATCAGAATTCAAAATTAAACATACTAAAATAAAAAGAAAATGAGAATAAAACATATGAATCTCAAGATTAACAAATAGGAACTTGGCTCTCAAGGAGGGTGGGAATCAAGTTCCTTTCCTTGGGAATGACCATTTCACCTCATTCAATTTTTAAAATTTCCAAATTACCTATTAATTTTAATTTTGATCCATGTTATCAATACTTTACATAATTTATAGAAATATTCAGAAGTTTTGTAATATTTACAAATTATTATTATTATTATTATTATTATTATTATTATTATTATTATTATTATTATTATTATTATTATTGTGGTTGTTTTAATTATTACTATTATTAAAATGATTATTATTATTTTTAGTATTCTTATCGTTAATATTGTAACAGATAATAATAATACTACTAAGAACAATAATTAATCCAAGACATTTTGATAACTTGTAACGATCCATTCTAATTCCTACAAAAACTAAACACATCAACAGAAATATAGGCCATTCTAATTCTAATTCTCACAACTCAAGTAAATAGCTTATTTTGATTTCTATTCCTCATTCTAATTGTAGCCTATTTTGATTACTAATTAGTAAACATACTATTAACACTCTATTTTTATTGTTCATTAAATAAAATACTCAAATATTGAGCTAACAAATTAGATTAATCTAAAATTGGTGGGAATTTTTTTAATCTTGAATGGTTTCTTGGTTGATTATTGATGATTAGCAAAGTTGTTAGGGTTGTTTTGGATTAAAAAAGAGAGAGACATGATGTTTTACCTAAAATGATAATGCATACAAATGGCACGTTAAGTGCTCGATGAAATGACCTTTATTTTTAGTTTATTAAGTGTTAAAACAATTTTTGGGTGTTTGTTATACTGGTTTGAGCCAATGAGCCAAGATTTTTATTCATTTGTTTGCGTTATGTTGTTATGGTTCTTCAATGTGCTATAGTTGTGCTTATATCATATAATATGGCAATATACAATATTGATTTTTGTTGATTTGTTTGGTGTTATAGGTGTTGTGGATTTTAGTTGATGATTAAAATCTGAGATCAAAATACTATGTATGGATGGTATGAATAGCGCAAACAAAAATTCTTAAATAGTGAACCACCAAAGCTATTACTAATTATATCAAAAAATTTCCATTAATAAATGATAAAGATATAAATCTATAGGAAAATAAAAAATACACATGTTAGATGAAATGATTATTGCTATTTGCTCCAATAACGAATTATTAGTTTAACTGAATAACTAAATAAAATAGATAGACCCTTCTCTTCATCTCAGGTCAATGCTTGTATTTGTGCAATAGGTAGTTTTAATGTGCTTATTGCACCAAACTAGTTAATAGTGCCTTGGTATGCCTTGTCAAAAAGCAGTTTCATAAAGAAAAATAATACAATCAACACTTAAAATAAACATTATGTGTTTTATTGATTATTTTAACAATTTAATGTTTTTTATATCTCACCTACAATGACTTATTGAACTAAAGTATAGCTTCTGCATTTTGGTTCGATAAGTCCCCGTCGCATCAATGTTTGGTGTGATAGGCACATGTCGCTCCAAAATGTAATTTTGCATAGAAAAAGAATGCAATCAACTACACTTGTATTTTTTAATTGTTCTAACAAATTAATGTTTGTCATATCTTGTTTATAATAGCACCTATTACGCTTGTGTCTAATGCGATAGCCTATAACACCAAAACACAATTTCATAAAGAAAAAGAATGTAATTAGCTACCCTTATAATAAACATTCCGTGGTTTATTAGTTATCTTAACAATTTAATGTCAGACACACCTTGTTTATAAGAGTTTGGAAGAAACGTACATAAAGTTTAAGCTTGTGTTAGCTTATTTTTACAATTTTCACATATATTACTCAAACTTTAGTTCTAATTGCATTCAAATTTTTTGATATTAATGTGCTTGGTTACTAATATTTTTGAAGCTTTTTTTACTTATTTTTTGTTTTTATTTTGCAACTTCTTCTATCTTGACTATCTACCACATGTATATTTTGAGAAATGCATCCTGTCAGATTTGCGAGCTTCATGAATAATTTCTCTTATTGTGTTTGTCTTGTCTCACTTTTTTTTTAATTTTTGAAATGATTATTTCTAGATTGTCATTAAGATTTTATTTTTATTATAGTTCACATTTTATTATTAGTATTGATCTAAGTACCATTGAATCGCGAGTTGCAATCATGAATGGAAATGTAAAACTTCTAAATTTTTTAGTTCTAATTACTAAAGACTTATCTCCAACTCCAATTTATTTTGAAACTATATGTAGAATCATGAGGTGATGGAATACTAAAGTAGTTGTTTTGAACGATAGGTTATTAGAGAAAATGAAAAATTCATTGCTAATTATGTGCCATTAATTTGGTAATCTCCTTCCCTGCAAAAGGCAATATGCAATTAGATAGAGACACATTTTCTTTATCCGTATTTAGACAAAAACATATTATTTTCATATTTAAGTATTTATTCGGTCATTAGTTTAGTAAAGATATTTTTTCAAAATTAAATAAATTGCATTATAAAATTGTAAGGACCGTGATAGATCCTAATTGAAAGTCAATTTTATTATATAATCAAAATCAATTGTGTTATGTAACTTAGATTCAAGATTTCATCTTAACCCATCTAAAAGAATTTTCCATCTCCCACTAACCAATGAATTAGACGTTCTAATAGTAGCTCCGACATCTTTTATTAATGTTATGAAGTTACTTGCAAAGAATGCTATGACATTTACTAATATGTGAAGGAAGTTATAATGAACGTGCACTTTTATTAGATGTCTGCATTTAGTGGACGTATTGACACGACCCGCCCCGAAATCTCAGGGCGAGTCTGCCCAAATTTTCATGTAACTATTCTGATGTAATCTGAATAATCAAGGTTGTACTGAAAAATCGGCAAAGTCTCCCCTATATTTATTATAAAACAAAATCTAAAAAAATTATACATCAAGCAGTCCCAAATAATTTTCGAATACAACGAACTTCATCAATCAATTACCTCAACCAAAAATACTAAATCACTCAATTATTCAATACCAAATAAAATACATATATTATCCGCAATCCCCAAAATATAATAAATTATACAATCCCAAATTATCTCAACAAAATCAATTGATAATTCATATCATCACAACGTGGCTATAAATCTAAAAATAACTATTGTGGCTTTGTCGACTGTTGTACCTGCGAATCTCCTATTGAGGGGGGAAAAATATAATAAAAATGGAATGAGTATAAAACTCAGTGAGCTCAGTGAGTGGATAGTAGTTTTTCAACACAATTTTACTATAAATTAATAAATCATATCAAAATACCAGCTTATTAAAATATCACAAAAACTTAAATAACTTATTAAATCAAATCCATGTACTCAAATAACGATATCGCAAATATACTGCATAAATCAATGAAAATTCATCATACTTATAACATCAATATCGAAATACCAAAAACTATCACCAAACAAGTACCCAGGGGAAATAATCTCATCATATCCGAACCTCGACGGACGGGCAATGCGTCTTATCGGGTACAATCACGCCCGAGCTACACGGATAGGCGGGGGAAAGCCATATCATATCTCATTATATCCAGGACCTCAACGGACAGGCAATGACGTACTATCGGGTACCGCCACGCCCGGAGCTACGGATAGATCAGAACATATCATCTCATATCTCATCATATCTGTGCATGCATAATCTCGTCCCCAAAAGACAAAGTCGCCCGAGTACACGGCCCAAAGCCTCTATGTGTACTCAGACGGGCCCCAAAAGCCTGTATCTCATATGTATCTCATTATCAGTATTTCTGTAGTCATCATACCACATACATATCTCATCTCATATGTATCATCAGACGAAGAGGGAGGAGTCTTTGTCTAATGATTTTAAAAACAATTAATCATTCTGCTCATATTCATATACCTTTGAACACATATACATAAACATATAATTTCATCCGATATCTCATCCAAAATCACATTCGAAATCTCATTCGAAATCTCATTTCCTTTTTCATTTAACATCTCTTAAATCTGCTTTTCTTTTCTTTAAAATATTATCATGCATATTCAAAATCGGTAACTAAAATTATTAATAAAACACATTTCTCGTAATAAATAGCAAAACACAATAAAATCTATTTATATAAAATCATTAAGTCGAAGCCTTTAAAATCAATCTCGCAAACATGCTTTACCATATTTTTAAATCATAATAAACTACAATGAAAGTAGGTTTTGTATATTCCACTCACAGTGAGTGTCCGAATTCGGTATCGGCAACGTCCACGGGTTGATTCTCGTTCACGGATTCTCCTAATTTGAGGAAATAACATAATTACTAATCATAATCACGAAATATAACTAATATATTCGAAATGGTATTTATCCGTAATAAAATATTCTCGAATTCGTAAAATTACTAAAATACCCTCGACATCAGAATTCATCAAATCATCCTCAGAATCACATATTATCAAACTATCCTCAATTCTGATTACAAAAATATACACAAGTTTTGAATTTATAAAATTACCCTCAGAAAACTATAAAATTACCAAAATGCCCCTAACGACTTAAATTATTGAATTATCACCAAAATCTTAAATTACCTAACTGTCCTAACCTAAAATTACCAAAATGTCCATTGATTTTAAAATTACAAAATGCCCCAAAAGTTTATGAATTTACCAATTTGCCCCTAACGGTCAACGGTGACTGGAACTCCTTCAACGGCGACGGGAAGCTCAGGTCTACTAGATCTGGCCTCGGTGAGTCCAATGTTACCGTCGGTGACCTTCCACGCGCTACGGTAACGGCGGATCTAGCTCCCCAAAAACCGTGAGCTTTCCAGCGATCGATCGACGGCAATCCGGCCGTTTTAGGTGATGGGATTGGTCGGGAAACGATGAGGGGAAGCTGAGGAACAAGATCCAAGCAGTGGATCGGCCCAAAACCGGCGAAATCGATGGCAAGAAAAACGGGTTAAGCCGTGACTTTTCGGGCTTGTTTGCCGTCGTTCTGGTCGGTTTCCGATGACGAAAGCGGCAAGGATGCAACCGGTGGCTCACGAGCTTCAGATCGGTACCAAGCTCGACCGGAATGGTGGCCAGAAACCTGAGATTTGGCTGGGTCTTGGTCGCGGGTCGGGCACGGATCGCGGGTCAACGGGTCCTCTCTATTTCTTTCTCTCTCTCTCTCCTTCTTTCTATTTTTGGAAAGTAAAATCCCTCTCTCTCTCTCATGACTTTCCATTTATAGTAAGAGAGATTTTTTTTTTAAAACTAAATCCGGACCTGAGTGCCAAAATAAAAATCCAATACACGGCCCTTGAATCGCGTTTGAAATGTCTTGATTGTATGTCGAGACAAATTTAAATTATTTCGAGTGCGATCAAATTTAAATTATTTCGAGTGCGATCAATTTTAATAATTGTGAACGATTTCTCAAAACGATTTTATCAATCCTACTTTTAAAACAAATTTACGATGAAAAAAATAAAAATAACATCGCACTCAATTAAATAATTTCGGTGCATATGTTACACGTATACTTACAATTTTAAAAATTTTCTTGGAACTCTAATACTTCGTGCTCACTTGGCAATAAATCTACAAAATGTTTTAAATTAACTTCCAATGGTGCTATTAAGGTGGAAATTTTTTTCTTAAATGATTTTTATTGTTTAATTTATTATTTACTAAGTTACTGTACTTATTATCTCGTCTAGTTGAAGTCAACAAAAAGTGTGTTATTTATAGAGGACTGAAAATGAGCATTTTATTGTTGAAGTATTTTTGTAAGGAATTTAAGAATATTTGGGAGGTACAAATTATGCCGTCTTTAGTGTATTTTAAAGCTTTTCTTGGCAAGGTTTTGCAACCGTTAATATGCACTTGTCAGTGTTAACATGTAGTAAGTTATAAACAATTTTATAGTTATTGTTTTGTCCTATGGCATTGAAGAAAAAGAATGACTATATTGTGGTATTTGATTATGGAAGATGCTTTAAGTTTTCTATTCTATAGATTTCCAATGGTGTTATTAAGGTAGAAATTATTTTTAGTTCAAACAGTTTTATTGTCTTTTTTATTTTTTATTGACTAACTCATTGTACTAATTATCTCGTCCCGGTAAGGGTAACGAACAATATTTTAATTTTGTGAAAGTTGAAAATGGATATATATTGTTGAAGCATTTTTTCAAGGAATTTAAGATTACTTGGAGATAAAAGTGTTGCTACTTTTGGCACATTGCAAAGGTTTTTGATTTTAGCACATTGCAACGGCTTTTCATTCTAACTAGAGATGGAAAAGAACTTACTTCTTCCCCATTATATTAAATGCGACCATTAAAAAAAATTGATGAAAGATTAGAAAGGCGTACTGAAAAAATATGATTTTGAAGTTGTTATCAATCTTTTAACCGAGGAGATTAAGAAACATTGTGAATAATATTTAGAAAGGAAAAATGCAACTATTAAGGAGATTGATGATGTTATTCTAGTTGAAGGTTTAGGCTATCCATCACTAATAGAATGTTTTGTGGCAAACCATTTAAAGATGAGATATATTAAAGGACTGCCTCTTAGTGTGGTTGTTCTCTTAAAAGTAAAATAGCATGTGGAAATCTTGCTACAATGAGGTATGTGTTTAATTTTATTAACTAATTGAACTTAATTGCATCATACTAACCTTCATATCTTCTTATTTTTTAACCAATTGTATTAATAATTTTCATTGTTTTTAAGGCGTTATTTAGGTTAAGGGGCGGTAATTCAGTTTAGCCTGCAACAACAAAGCATGTCCTATCACATTATCAACGCATGATTTACTTGATTTTGTGCACCTCATTTGTTAGTTTTTATTAGATGTCCACATTTAGTGCACGTATACTTACAATTTTAAAAATTTTCTTGGAACTCTAATACTTTATGCTCACTTGGCAATATATGTACAAAATGTTTTAAATTAACTTCCAATGGTGCTGTTAAGGTGGAAATTTTTTTTCTTAAATGATTTTTATTGTTTAATTTATTATTTACTAAGTTACTGTACTTATTATCTCGTCTAGTTGGAATTAACAAAAAGTGTTTTATCTATAGAGGACTGAAAATGAACATTTTATTGTTGAAGTATTTTTGTAAGGAATTTAAGAATATTTGGGAGGTACAAATTATGCTGTCTTTAGTGTATTTTAAAGTTTTTTTTGCAAAGTTTTGCAACCGTTAATACGCATTTGTTAGTGTTAACATATAGTAAGTTATAAACAATTTTATAGCTATTGTTTTGTTCTATGGCATTGAAAAAAAAGAATGACTATATTGTGGTATTTGATTATGGAAGATGCTTTAAGTTTTCTATTGTATAGATTTCCAATGGTGTTATTAAGGTAGAAATTATTTTTAGTTCAAACAGTTTTATTATCTTTTTTATTTTTTATTGACTAACTCATTGTACTAATTATCTCGTCCCGGTAAGGGTAACGAACAATATTTTAATTTTGTGAAAGTTGAAAATGGATATATGTTGTTGAAGAATTTTTTCAAGGAATTTAAGATTACTTGGAGATAAAAGTGTTGCTACTTTTGGCACATTGCAAAGGTTTTTGATTTTAGCACATTGCAACGGCTTCTCATTCTAACTGGAGATAAAAGAACTTACTTCTTCCCCATTAGATTAAATGCGACTATTAAAAAAAATTGATGAAAGATTAGCAAGGCATACTGAAAAAATATGATATTTGGATTTTTTTATCTATAGTGTTACTGAAGGTAAAGTTTAGAAGGTTGCTTTAGATGCTATTTATATGTAATAACTAGTTGTATACCTATTAATTTATTTTTAGGAATTAATTTTTGACAAAACATGATTTTTAGTAATTTTAAGGCAACGTTATGTTTGTCCATGACATGAAATAATAGTTTGACATTTAACAAATGGGGCTGTTTATTCATGTTTTGGATTAAAGAAATCAATTTAATTTCTATTTTTGAGTAGTTTAAAAGTTATTATATATTTGCTCCTACAGTAGCAAAAAAAATTCCAACTTGCTCAACCTTTAAAGTTTGACAACAATTAACAAATTTCTACATTAAAATTTTGCACATATTTTGTTAATGTTGTCCAAGTGTACCATCATCTAAACATATAGCTTTTTCTTAAGATACTGAAGTGAGTGCTATTATATATTATTGGTATTACTTATTGTTTTGATTTTAAAGAGCACTTGCCTTTCATTTCAGAATTTTTTTAGTTTAGCTAGTCAAGGTACTTGTTCAACTAAGAGCCCCATATTATTTTGAGCTCCATAAATTTTGTTATTGTCTCCCAGAATTCATTTAGATATATCATTTTTGTAGGGACATTTTTTTATGTGTATGTGTGAGTGTGTAGGGGTACTCCAATCTAGGAGTCTCAGATTGAAACAATGTCTGAGATAAAGGTTGGTGGTTAAATCCAAAGGCCACCAGACCTAAACAAAAAACAAAGAAAGAGCCCCTAGTGGATTGTGGATAGTGATGCAAACCAAGACTCTTGGATTAGATCATTATATATATATACAAACACATACAAACAACAAAGAATGCTTTGCAAATAGTGATGGAATTTGAGACTCCTAGATTGGATTACTACACACACAACAAAGAATGCTACTCTTGGCAAAAAAACAAAGCATGCAGTCAGTATGAATATCTGAAAGTTCAATTTGTAGATTTCCACATTATTATATATAGCCAACATCTCAAGTCAAATAAAAAGGTGAAACAAATTGAAGATTCTTGATAACAATATTTTTTTAAAAAAATTGAACCACCAATATGTACACAATAATCCAAGTTGTAATTCTAGTTATACAACCTAAGAGGGGGGTTAGTTAGTGTTTTTAAACTTTTCTTTAGTAACAAACAAAATTCAACAACTTCAACTACCAAATTTCAACAACAATAATTAAGACAATTAATATAAAGAGATAAGGGCAAAAGAAACTAACTCAACATGTTTTACTAGTTTGACAAATCTGCTTACATCCATGCGTCCAAGCAATTCGAGCTTGAGGTTGGATTTTGATTCTAATCATTAATAGTAATACTCAAATTAATCCATTAATACATTCAAATAATTAACTGCTTTACACTTAATAAACTAGATTTATTGTCATAAAACCCACCTTCCTTTCACTAATCAACCCTTACTTCTAAGGTAGCAAAATGTGTACAATTGATTTCAAATGTGTCAATAAATATTTACAAAACCTAAGATGATCATACGCCTTTCTTCCTAAGTGTTTCCCATACTTATAACTTGTCAATCAGACTCCTTATAAGAGTAAATAAATAAGTTATAACTCAATATTGATTTAGTGTATGGAAGCAAGCAAGTGAAAGCTTAAATATGTTTAAAATGATCAAGTTCACTACAACAAAAAAGGGCTTTAACGACAAAGTAATCGTTGCTCAAACATTCCATGTTTATTGCAAAAAGCTATAGCGATGAAAAAAATTTTGTTGCCACTTCGTTGCTAAATATCTCTTTTCTAGCGATGAATATAATCATTGCCAAAAGAATAAAATATTCATTAATTTATGTGCTGCAATATGAGATTTAGCGACAAATTATTTTGTCGCTAAAGCTATTTATAGTGATGAATAAAATTTCATCAATAAAAGGCTTTTGATGCTAAAAACAACTTTTCGTGACAAATACTATTTTGACGCTGAAAGATATCATTTTTCTAATATTTATTTATTATTAAAAATATTTAAATATTATCATTTTTACACTAAATTATAATGATAATTAACACCATTATGATAAAAAGAGAATTAATTAATTTAAAAAGAGATATTATTATGGATGAAAAATACAAAAATAATTACAAAAATTTTCTATTCTTTTGAAAGAAAAATCTTGCAAATGAATATAAATTTCTTGATTTTCTTCATCTTGGTGCAATTCTTCAATATTGCCTGCAAATAAACATATACAATAATTAGTTAACTTAACATAATAGTAATATAAGTTATAATAAATAAGATAGGTAAAAGGCAAAAAAAAAAAATTACATCATGTTAAAAGTAAAAGAGGAAGGAAGTAAAGATTACTTGTTAAAAATAAAATAGAAAAGAAGTAGGGATTGAACTAGAGAATAAGAATTATATATTAGAGATGAGAGAATTAAAGAATAAAAGTAAGAGAATGAGAGAATAGGAGAATGAAAGAATGAAGGAATAAAAGAAATGATCCAAATGATATATAAATAGAGAAAACTAAACTTTGAGAGACGAAATTTAAAATTCATCACTAAAACATAGTTTTTGCATAAAATAATCTATCAATTTCTTTTTAATTTCCATATTATTTTGCAATGAAATGTAATTAAATTTCGACACTGAAAGTCTAAAATTTTAGCAGAAAATTAACCGCTTTAAATCTTTAAATTGATATTTTTAGCAACAAAATTATAATTTCACTATTAAAAAAACACATTTAGCAACTGAAAATCTAAATTTTTTATGGAAAATTAACTGTTTTAAATCTTTAAAAGAATATTTTTAGTGATGAAACTGATCTAGTCACTAAAATATGATTTTTTGACATGTCAAAAAGTATTAGCAATGAAATATGTTCATTGCTAAAACTATTTTTTGCAACGATACTAATTTCGCCACTAAAACATGTTTTGTTAACATGTTAAAGAGCTCCAAATATGAAATATATGAAATTCTATATAGGCTACCCAAGAGGGGGGGTGAATTGGGTTTTAAAAACTAAGCCAATAAAAATGCACAATATTAAAACTAACGTCTTAATCAAAATCAAAAGTAATAAATTCAACAATGCTCAAATTAAAAAAGGATAAGGGAAGAGAAATCAAACACTAGAATTTTTACGTGGTTCGGCCAACCGTGCCTACGTCCACGCCTCCAAGCACACCGGGCTTGAGGATTCCACTATGCAAGCCTCCAAGGCTTCAAACACTTACACTTGACTTCCAAGGTGTCAATGAACCTTTACAATAAAGAGATTATTCCCAATCTCTTAACCCAAGTGTATCCCAACACTTACAATTACTCAATGATAGAGATTTAATAACAAATAATCTCTCACACACTCCAAATGATTACAATTGAAATTTTAATGTGTGAGGGAATGAAATGAAACACAATTGAAGCTCAAAGAAGATTGTTTCTCAGTAGTAAGCTCAAAAATCAAATGTTGGATCACTCTTGTTTGAATTTGATTGAGCCTTTTTATAGTTGGAGCTGAAAACTAGCCGTTATTGACTTTCTGAGAATAATCGGATCGCCGTTTGTATCTATCGGTTAGCCGTTTTGAATTTCCAACTAGCCGTTATCCTTTGACTTCAAATAAACGGTTTGCCGTTAACTTTATCGGATCACCGTTTCTTTCCAAAGAACCCGCAAAAAAGAACTTCGGCTCTCCGTTTTTGATAAGCGGTTCAAGAGTAGAGAACTTCTACTCTTTGGAAGTTATCGGTTAGCCGTTTTAAATAAACGGTTCAAGGCTAAAACATTTTTACTTGGAATTGTTCGGTCACCGTTTTAAATAAGCGGTTCAAGGCTAAAACATTTTTTACTTATTGGAATGTATCGGTTAGCCGTTTTAAATAAACGGTTCACCGTTATTTTCCAGAACATGTGACATGTTCATCATCAGTAAATTATCGGTTCGTAGTTTTCCAAAGAAACGGTTAACCGTTAATTTCGATTTCATCATTTTTGAATTTAAAACAAGTGTATTGCTTTTAGAAAATTCTTTTAATAGCCCCAACACTTTAATCATGAACATATTATTTTTGTTATCATCAAAATCATTATTATAAGATTAACAATCTCCCTTTTTGATGATGACAAATTTTATATGTGAAGGACAAAAAAATATTTGTTTTAACTCCCCCGAAAATAAGCTCCCTTGAAAAATAAACAAAATTTTTGTTAACTTCCTTTTGAAATATAACTGAAACTATTCTCCCCTTCAAAGATCAAAAAGAAAAAATAAAGGAAAAACAGCCACGTTTTGACAAGTAAAAATTTCGACAAAGATCTCCCCGTATTTTAATCATTCACAAAAATATACACCAAACAAATCAAAAATAGGATACAACCAATTGAACCAAGCAATAAGATTAAGATCAAAAATGAGAAAACAAGCATCCATATATAATAAAAGCATCCGATAGCATACATAAATAATGCATAACACATGGAATGTTTGTGCGAAATATGTTCAAACACTAAAAAGCTATTGCGGAGGAGGAGGAGGAGGAGTAGTAGAGGAGGAAGGAGGAATGGCGAGAGCGAAAAAATGCGTTCTTTGTCCATCCAAGATCTCTTCTGCTCTTGAAGGCGGAAGGATGCAAACCGATCCGGCTGCTGCTGCCGCTTTCGAGAAAGTGTGCGAATATCGCTAACGAGTCTTGAAGAAGATGATCGATGTGAGATGGAGCGGTGAAGTAGATGGTCGAGCGATCTCGTCTCATGTGCCTCGAGAATCGGTCTCTGCCGGGGAGGTGAGGCGATCCGCGACGAGGAGGCGGAGGACGAGCGCCGAGTCGAAAGTCGGCGGTGATCGAGGTAAAGATGTCGTTGAGGAACCGAGCATCTTCCGGAGCTACGAGGGTGTCTTGGTTTTTCGCATTAGGCGTTTTTATCCAATCCTCGACTCCTTCGAGAAAAACCAATATTTGAAATAGCCTCTTTCCCAATCTTCTTGGTCTCAACATACACGGAGTCTCGAAGAGGTACGCGAAAGTGTCGCAAAAGCTTAGAGATAATGTTACCGCACGGAAGTAGCCTATATGTGTAACAAGCAGGGTATTCAACATATGGCGCGAAAATAATATACCCAAGGTTAATACGGGCGTCACTAAGAAGACTATCGAGAATCCCGACATCCAACCTAGTAACCTCATCCGAGTGTCCCTTCCTAGGGGTAATAATATCTTTGCAAAATGGTGTGTAGAATCCGAACTGCGGTAAAAGTTAGCTCTAAATGGAAGGGTGCATATCTCATTAGTGAGATCCCGACGCCTACAAATGTTCCTAACCCCTCGAATATGGTTAAAATCGGCAAAGGATAATTCCTTCCTCGAAGTGTATATATTATGTCCAGCAAGTGGCAGTCCTAAAATGGTGTTTAAATCAAAAACATCAAAATCAATAGGAACACCCCCAACACTGGTAACTATTCGATCTACTCTTTTTCTCCGACAATTCCATGTTCGAATAAAAAACACGAACTAGGTTAGGATAAATCCTCTCGTCTAAGTCTAATGCCGACTCCCATGGCAACAACATCCGCTTAACACTTTTTCCACAAACAACCAACTCCTCAAAATCATCTAAATCCACAAAGTAAGAGTCGATTACCTTACGACCCATGAATCGGGTTTCAAATCGTTTTACCGGTGAGTGTTGGAAAATGGATTCTTGGAACTCGGTTGTCTCTTTAGGAGGTATGGGGTTGCTTTCTTTGGGACAGACTTTCCTCTTCCCGCCGGTTAGAGGATTCGGCCATTAATGGAGCTTTGAGAATGTGGGATTTTGTCAAAAAGATGAAAATGAAGCAAATGGACCAATAAAGTGAATGAAAAAGAGTAGAGAAAGGTTTCTGGAGGCTCAATTTGGTAGGAAATTGTCAACAAATGAGTCAAAAATCGAGAAATTTGCTCGGTTGCGCTTAGGGTTTCAATTTGGGATTTCGGGATTTGAGCAGAAATTTTATGATTTGAATGGTTAAAACGGTCTAATAATGATAAGGAATGTTTTATGATCGTGTTTTGGCAAGAAATAGCAAGAGAAACCAGAAATTTTAGAGAGAGAGAGAGCTTAGGGTTTCTTTGCAAGAGAGAAAAGCGGTGAGGAGTGGGTAAGCTCAAAGAAGAAGAAACGGACCAGTTTTATATCCCACGAAAACGGCGAGCCGTTAAAAATATCGGTTTCGATAAGCGTCGAAGAGCTAGAAAACATAATCGGTTAACGTTAGTAATAAACGGTTAGCCGCTAATATCCAAAAAAATTAGTGTTTTTACGGAATTAAACGGTAGCCGTTTGAACAATAAACGGTAATCCGTTTTCTTGACTTTGATTTCGCACATAAGTTTTATTCTACGGCCAACATTCAATACATTTCTAAATCATTTAATTGATCAAAAATGTCTTGTAAGGCCAATATAATGCATGAATACACAATTTTAAACACATCCAAAAACAATCATCATACTATATAAATGCAAAGAATAATTATTAGACATTTATCATTCCAATCTCATGCCTAATCTTTGAAAAATGATCTTATTTAAGAGGTTTAGTAAAGATATCAGCAAGTTGTTTTTCCGTAGAGATAAAATGTAATGAAATATCTCCTTTTGAACATGATCTCTAAGAAATGATGTCTTATCTCTATATGCTTTGTCCTAGAATGTTGAATGGGATTCTTTGAAAGGTTTATGGCACTTGTGTTGTCACACATGATAGGTATATGATCAAGATTAATACCAAAGTCTCTAAGGGTTTGTTTCATCCAAAGTGATGCGCGCACAACAACAACTAAGGGCTGCAATATACTCGGCCTCGGTGGTTGAAAGAGCAACCGAGTTTTGTTTCTTACTAAACCACGAGACAAGAGAGTGACCTAGAAAGAAACAAGTTCCACTAGTACTCTTCCTATCAATCTTATACCCAAAGCAAAATCGGCATCCGAATAACAAATCAAGTCTAAATGAGTTCCCTAGGATACCAAAGGCCAAGATCTACGGTTCCTTTCAAATATCGAAAAATTCTTTTTGACAAAGCAAGTGAGTGAGATTTTAGGACATGATTGAAATCTTGCACACAAACATACACCGAATACAATATCGGGTCATCTTGGCAGTTAAATAAAGTAAGGATCCGATCATACCCGATATGCTTTGACATCAACATTTTTACCTTTTTCATCTTTGTCAAGCTTAATTGTTGAGCTCGTTGGAGTACTTTTAATCTTGCCATCTTCAAGTCCGAATCGCTTTAGTAAATCTTTCAAATATTTGGCTTGATTGATGAAGATTCCTTCTTCGTTTTGTCTTATTTGTAGTCCAAGGAAGTACTTCAATTCTCCCATCATACTCATCTCGAATTCTTTGCTCATACAAGATGAAAAATCCTTACAAAGAAACTCATTAGTAGAACCAAAAATGATATCATCAACATAGATTTGAACAATAAGTATATCTTGATTCTTATGCTTGATAAAAAGTGTAGTATCCGCTTTACCCATTGAAAAGCCATTTTCCAAAAGAAATTTACTAAGTCTATCATACCAAGCTCTAGGTGCTTGTTTTAATCCATACAATGCTTTTGACAACTTGTAAACATGATTTGGAAATTTTTCATTTTCAAAACCAGGGGTTGTTTCACATACACTTCTTCCATAATGTAACCATTTAAAAATGCACTTTTACATCCATTTGATACAAAATAAAATTCTTATAACATGCAAATGCTAAAAGCATTCTAATAGATTCTAATCTTGCTACGGGTGCAAAAGTTTCATCAAAATCGATTCCTTCTTCTTGATTGTAACCTTGAGCCACTAATCTAGCTTTATTCCTTACAACCACACCCGATTCATCCATTTTATTCCTAAATACCCATTTAGTGCCTATAATGGATTGATGTTCTGGTTTAGGAACTAATTCCCATACATTGTTTCTCTCAAATTGATTTAACTCCTCTTGCATTGCCATAATCCAAGATTCATCGTTTTCTGCATCCGCAAAGGATTTTGGTTCAATTTGAGATATAAATGCGGTATGTGCACATGTGTTTCTAAGTGATGATCTAGTAGTTATACCTCGTGAAGGTTCTCCTAAAATCAAGTCTTTAGGGTGAGAAGATACATACCTCCACTCCTTGGGGAGTGTTTGAGAGTTACCTTCATTTTGCTCCACATTGTTTTGCTCTTCATGTTGCTTCTCTTGATTCTCGCTAGATGAAGAATCTTGTTTAGCATTCGAAGTTTCTCCTTGTGGTACTTCTTCATCTGCATCATTAAAAACTTTCTCCATCGAGGATGGGTTAGATTCATCAAATGTAACATGCATGGATTCTTCAACAACCAAGGTTCTTTTATTGTAAACTCTATAAGCTTTGCTAGAAGTTGAATATCCAAGAAAAATGCCAACATCCGATTTTGGATCAAATTTACCAAGATTGTCTTTTGTATTCAATATGAAACATTTGCATCCAAAAACCTTGAAATAACCAATGTTGGGTTTTCTATCTTTCCAAAGCTCATAGGAAGTTTTATTAAGAAGTGGTCTAATTAAAACACGGTTTAAAACATAGCATGCGGTATTTACGGCTTCGGCCCAAAAATATTTTGGTAATGCATTCTCATTTAACATGGTCCTAGCCATTTCTTGAATAGACCTATTCTTTCTCTCAACAACTCCATTTTGTTGAGAGAGTCCTAGAGTGATGAAAATTGATGTATAATACCGAAATCATTACAAAAACTTTCAAATGCATGATTTTCAAATTCTCCACCATGATCACTTCTAATGCAAGTAATGAAATAGCCTTTTTCATTTTGAACCTTTTTACAAAAGACTTTAAATGCATCAAATGCATCATCCTTATTAGCTAAGAATAATACCCATGTATACCTTGAATAATCATCCACAATTACAAATGCATAATATTTTCCATTTAAACTAGCATGTCTAGAAGGTCCAAATAAATCCAAGTGAAGAAGTTGAAGTGGTTTTGAAGTAGAAATATGATTTTTGTTTTTGAAAGAAGTTTTGATTTGTTTTCCAAATTGACATGCTTCACAAATTTTATCTTTTTCAAAACCAATTTTCGGAAGACCTTTAACTAAATCATTTTTGGAAATCTTTGAAATTAGATCCATGCTTGCATGTCCTAGTCTTCTATGCCATAACCAACTATCATTATGCAATGCGGAGAAACATTTATCAAGAGTAGATGCACAATCTATATCAATGGTATAAACATTAACACACCTCTTTCCAACAAAAACAATTTTACCATCACTTGCATTTTCAATAACACAATTTGTTTTATCAAAAATAACTTTATAACCTTTGTCACACAATTGACTTATACTAAGCAAGTTATGTTTTAGATTTTCAACTAAACATACATTCTCAATGAGAGTTGAGGAAATTTACCGACATTGCCAATACCAATTATTTTTCCTTTTGAATTATCTCCAAAAGATACATCCCCTCCATTTTCGATTTTGGTAAAGCTTGAGAACCATGAATAGTCACCGGTCATATGTCTCGAGCATCCGCCGTCCAAATACCACTTATTTCTTTTTCCTTCTTCTTTGATTCCCAGAGAATATCTTAAGTTTTAGGTACCCAAAACTTTTTGGGTCCTTGAGTGTTAGTAATGGTTCCTTTTGGAACCCAAATAAATTTAACTCCATAATAAGCAGTTCTCTTAATAGGACATCTATTTTTCATGTGACCATCTCTATTGCAATAATGACAAACAATTTTATGATTATTAGTGGTAGTAGCCTTAACAAAGTAGCTTTTGTAGT
This sequence comes from Luvunga scandens, assembly GCA_030449905.1. Taxonomy (NCBI): domain Eukaryota; kingdom Viridiplantae; phylum Streptophyta; class Magnoliopsida; order Sapindales; family Rutaceae; genus Luvunga; species Luvunga scandens. Next base: position 7,132,682 of record JASUUG010000798.1, read on the forward strand.
ATTTTTGTTTCAAATTAGGTTTATAACCAATCCCTCCTTTATCAAACACACATTTTTGGGCACCAAGTAATTTTTCTAAGTTCTTTTGCCCATTTGTGAATTTAAACAATCTCATTTAGTTCATTGCTCTTCTTTTAAGTTCTTCATTTTCTTTGATTAAGTTATCAACATGTAATTTTTCATGTTCATATGAAGAACTTTGTTTACCTTTTAAAAAGCAATTCTATCATGCAATCTTTCATTATCTAATTCTAACTCTTTAATCTTATCATTTAACACATCATTACATTTTTGCATAAAGATCCTTTTCATTTGAAAGTTCTAATATATTCTTTTTAAGACATGCATTTTTCTTTCCAATTTTCATCATATCACTACGCAACTCATTAAAAGCATCATATAATTCATTATAGGATGGAAGATCACTTACCTCATCAAGCTCATCCTCTCCTATTGCCATAAGTGCCAAGTTTGATATTTCTTGTGATTGTTCATCCTCACTTGACTCTTCATCGCTATCATCCCATGTTGCCAACATAGCTTTCTTCTTGAATTTGTTGAGAAGGGGACATTCCGATTTTATATGACCGACTTCTTGCATTCATAGATATGATTGCTTCCTTCTTCTCCTTTTGATTCTTAAAGTTTCGAACTTTCTTCGATCACCGGTTTTCTTGAAGAACTTCCGAATTTTCTAGCTATCATGGCCATTTCTTCATCTTCAAGTTCGCTCTCCTCATCACTTTCAGATTTTGATGCTTTCAAAGCAATGCTTTTCTTTTTCTTATCTTCATCTCCTTTCATTTGCTAAATCTTCTTCATAAGAGATAAGTGAACCAATTAGATCATCAATAGACAAAATGTTTAAATCTTTGGCTTCCTCAATAGCAGTTCTCTCTTAGGTCTCCATTCTTTTGGTAATGACCTAATGATTTTCTTTACCCTCATTATTTGAAAATGTTTTACCAAGTGCCCCAGAGTGTTTATAATGTCTCAGTAAATCTAGTATACATAGAGTAGACACTTTCATTTTGTTCCATTTGAAACAATTCATATTGCCTAGTGTATCTACTTATTTTAGATTCTTTGACTTGGTTTGTTCCTTCATAAACAACTTCAAGTTTCTACCAAATTTCATAAGCATTAGAACAACTTGAGACTACATGAAATTCTTTCTTATCTAGGGCACAAAATAAGGCATTCATAGCTTTAGAATTGAGTGAAGCTTTTCTCTTTTCGAAATCATTCCATTCACGTGAAGGTTTAGGTATATCTTCTCCTTCTTCATTTTTAGTTATCGGCATGAATGGTCCATCACATACAACTTCCCATATTTCGTAATCTAAAGCTTGCAAGTAAATTCTCATCCTAGTTTTCCAATAAGGATAATCATAGTTTACCATCAAAGAATGGTGGCCTAGTGGTGGATTGTCCTTCCCTATAGCTAGAATCATATTGGGTTGCCATGGATCGTTTACTCTAGCGATTAAGTCTAACAAGAGAACCTTGCTCGATACCAATTGAAATTTATATAGGCTACCCAAGAGGGGGTGAATTGGGTTTTAAAACTAAGCCAATAAAAATGCACAATATTAAAACTAACGTCTTAATCAAAATCAAAAGTAATAAATTCAACAATGCTCAAATTAAAAAGGATAAGGGAAGAGAAATCAAACACTAGAATTTTTACGTGGTTCGGCCAACCGTGCCTACGTCCACGCCTCCAAGCACACCGGGCTTGAGGATTCCACTATGCAAGCCTCCAAGGCTTCAAACACTTACACTTGACTTCCAAGGTGTCAATGAACCTTTACAATAAAGAGATTATTCCCAATCTCTTAACCCAAGTGTATCCCAACACTTACAATTACTCAATGATAGAGATTTAATAACAAATAATCTCTCACACACTCCAAATGATTACAATTGAAATTTTAATGTGTGAGGGAATGAAATGAAACACAATTGAAGCTCAAAGAAGATTGTTTCTCAGTAGTAAGCTCAAAAATCAAATGTTGGATCACTCTTGTTTGAATTTGATTGAGCCTTTTTATAGTTGGAGCTGAAAACTAGCCGTTATTGACTTTACGAGAATAATCGGATCGCCGTTTGTATCTATCGGTTAGCCGTTTTGAATTTCCAACTAGCCGTTATCCTTTGACTTCAAATAAACGGTTTGCCGTTAACTTTATCGGATCACCGTTTCTTTCCAAAGAACCTGCAAAACAGAACTCGGCTCTCCGTTTTTGATAAAGCGGTTCAAGAGTAGAGAACTTCTACTCACTTTGGAAGTTATCGGTTAGCCGTTTTAAATAAACGGTTCAAGGCTAAAACATTTTTACTCACCTGGAATTGTTGGTCGGCCGTTTTAAATAAGCGGTTCAAGGCTAAAACATTTTTTTTTATCGGAATGTATCGGTTAGCCGTTTTAAATAAACGGTTCACCGTTATTTTCCGAACATGTGACATGTTCATCATTTGTAAATTATCGGTTCACCGTTTTCCGAAACGGTTAACCGTTAATTTCGATTTCATCATTTTTGAATTTAAAACAAGTGTATTGCTTTTAGAAAATTCTTTTTAATAGCCCCAACACTTTAATCATGAACATATTATTTTTGTTATCATCAAAATCATTATTATAAGATTAACAATATATTCGTCGCTAAAATTAATTTTTGTGAAGAAACTAATTTCGTCATTAAAACATGCTTTTTGGACATGTCAAAGAGCTTTAGCTAAAACTATTTTTTGCCATGAAACTGATTTCATCACTAAAACATGTTTTTTTGACATGTCATAAAGTTTTATTAACTAAATCTGTTTGTCACTAACACTAATTTTTGCAAGAAAAATAATAATAATAATAATTTTGTCATTATACAGTGCAATGTCATTAGCTCATCGCTGACTGTGTACTTTCCGTGACAAATTTATTCATCAGAATATATCAAATTTTCATTGCTAATGGTTTGGGCACCAACAATTTTTTTTGTTGCTCAATTTTTTTGGAGACAAACAAAATTTTTTGTTGCAATATGTTCACTTTAGTGATGAATCTTTCATCGTTAAAAATGGTAATTAGATATTATTTTTCCATATTATGAATTTGGCGATGAAACTTTTTTTCCTCGTTAAAAAGTGCTTATAGCGATAAAAATATTTTCGACACTAAAAGTTTCGTCGCTAAAGACCAATATTCTTGTAATAAAAGTTGTGAAATTGAGTTAAAGTTGACGTTTTATAGTTGGAACAAGAAATGAGTCATTATTCATTCAAAATAAACATTCAATGAGTTATCAAATAGCCATTAAATTAAGGCAATTCGTTGCTAAATTGACGTGACATGTTATCATTTGAAAAAAAATTTGAAATTTTTGCCTAATCTGATCATTTTTAAAATTTATTGACTTGCTACTTAGACACTAGATTGTCTTAAAAAATCATTGGTTTGCCATTAAAAATTTTTTGTTCAACGCTAACTCAATTTTTTTAATGTATAATTTGTCTCAAAATTTTTCTAAAATTATACAATGATCCAAGTTGTTATAATAATTTTTAAAGAGGTCATTTTTTAGATTTCAAACAATACATGTTGATTTCAAAGCTTTCAAAACTTTTTCAATTTAGTCTCTAAGCTTGAAAGTAGCCATTTTTGTAAAAATATTTTCCTTTAGGTATAAGAACTTTACATTTTGAAAATAATGGTGAGCGCTACCCCACCCCCCCTCTAATAAGGATCTTCCACTATCAATAAAAGGGGGAAAAGACAAAAATCTTCTACGTTTTGTATAGAATGAGATTTCCATTCTACTTCAGAGTTTGGGAATATAAAATGTCATGAAAAAAGATTTAAGCTTTTAAATACTTAATCATGCATACATCTAATCATACTAACTTTACAAGATATATGATAAGAAAAATCACCTAAGCTAGTATATACTTTTGTTACTGTCCTTGACCTGATAAGCTTTGTTCATTGAGTGCCTTAAACTTGGTCTCATGGATGATTTTTATTCTTTTTATTTTATCCTTGATACGTGATTTGCTATCATTAAAATCAAAGCTTGTATAATCTTGTAGGTCAACATAAGTATATGCAACATGCAAATAGATCAAGCAAAAGAAATCAATAGGGAGAGCTTATTTTGTATACAATCATTCTCATTAAATCCATTGGCAGCATTGAGGTAAAATCATTACTAACTAAAGGAAAATTATAACCATTCACTAATCAATATATACTGTTATCAGGAATTCAACCTCTTAAGAAAATCTTAATCTCAAAGAATGAGATACCAATGTAGCTGATCAATTTAAACAATTCTTGTTTTGTGTTTTTGGATTCGCAATTGCAATGGATTGATTAGGAAGCTGATGTTAGGATAACCCAATTAGAAAGTAATAAGATTGGATGCTATTTCAGTTACCAAAGCTAGTTAGCTGAAAAAAGGCAACAGCTTATGTGCAGCAATTGCTTCTAAAAGCCATGTATGACCAATGAATGTCTCGGATCTAGAATTGCTAGCCAATTCCTCTGCTTCATTTAATCTCTTCCAAATAGTTGAAACTTCTTCTCTGATCAAAGATCCCTATGGGGAGTCAAGTCCAGCTGCCTTGTCATTGCAACATTGTGCAATCCTACTCTTTCGAATGGTATCCCCTACAGTAGTAACCAGTTGTAGATCTTCCTTAAAGTAACCTAACATGAAGCCACCACTGAAATAAAAACTTGATCCATCAAAGAGCTTTGGTGCTTCAAAAAAGAAATAATTAAATCAATTCCTAATAAGAATAAAAGCACTGCCCAGTAAGTCTATAGCCAAAGATCGACAAAAAGAGAAATAGATAATTGATGGGTATAAATGAAAAGAAACACGTAGATAAAAATGGCAAGTATAAGAGGCAATGGTAATGATTCCAAATTTTTGCATCAAATCAATGTTCTTAGGAGACTTACTTTATTTAAAGCCCTAAGTCTGCTAGTTTTTGGGCTATCTCCACATCCATGGTTGTCAAGATTAACTTAATAAGGCTATTCACCTGCAGGACGCATGGCTTCCGTGCATGCTTTTATCCCTGCAAAGGCTAATTATAAATTGCATTAGCAATGACAAGTCACAGGAGCTAATGCATAGTAACTCAAGGAAGCATGAGAAGGAAAAAAACACAACCAAAAGATCTAATAATCAATCATTTTGTTTCTTTTCTAACACATTTATTCTTTAATCCTTGAACAGTGTAAATACTGTTCTCATGGATTAAAATAATTGCGAATTAAATATTTCTTTATCTTTCATGGGATCTCCCAACAGGTAGAGATATCAAGCTCAACAAAGTAATAAAAATGAAAACAGGATATTGAAAAAAGTACCAAAAAATTAGTGATAGAAATTTGTGAAGGTGGCAGTGTAGAATACAGCGGCCAGCTTGCACTTAATCTTAAGAACCCAACAACCATTCGAAATGGCCATGAGAACCTTCAGTGTCCTGGTGCATGAAATTAACCCTTTGCATCTGTAGCTACAATCACATGAGTGACACTTGGTTTCTAGAACTTGCACACTTACACAGCTGACCAAAAGAAACTGCACCAGCAGAATAGGGTAAACTACATGTTAGCAGTTTTAACAACGGAATTCATCACTATTATTGCATCAAGATGCTTCCAAACCACACTTTAAATTTCTAATCAAGATTTAATATTTTACCTGTAAAAAGATTTTAAGCTACATCAATCATCGATTCAATTATAATCAGGTAGCTTGTAGTCACTACTTAAAATTTATTTATTTATTATCAAGCATCATTGCACCTCAAATAACCTTCTCCTCCACATACAAGGTAGATTCAACAAAAAGGAAAATATGTATTCATTTGCTTTATTAGGTGAAGATGCCCAAAAGCTAGGCTGCCTGCCTGCCAGGGAGTTCTGCATACAGAAGAACAACAAATTAACAACTTAAATAGATAGCATCGTATTTATTTTTGTGGATGAATAAATTTAAATAAAAATAGAAGTAAGTACCGAGGGTAGTAAATAAGACTTTTTAGCTCTGAGTTTAAAAAATGGAATATCTTCTAACATACTAATATTTACTTTCAATTAACACCAAAAAACACAGAACCTTAAGCTTCCTTGCTCAGTTAAATTCAAGTAGCATCTATTCATTTAAAGCTATCATCAAGTACTAAAATCTGGTACATCTTTTCTGGTTTAGAGCATATAAAAAAACAGAAAAAGAAAAAGAATGCTTTGACACTCAACAAAGCCAAATTAATCAGTTAGAGCAGGAGCATATAACTGATTAATTAGTGCGAAAAAGGAATTTTTAGAGAGAGAGAGAAGGAGAAAAAGAATGGGTGGAGTGCTTTATTTAATACACTAATTGATTATAATTTGATAGGGAAAAATTGTACCACATCATCTCATCACACAAACAGTCCCTTATTTTGGGATTTAATGTTTCTGTTTGTTAATTTATTATTGCAGCCGCAGGTAAATCTAAAAAGGATAATTCAAGCAGTGACCAGTTGGCATGACGCATGAGGCAATACTTTAGTTCAAGTTTTATTTAATTTTGTTGAACTTCCTAATTTGTGTTCAAGTACTTTATTGTTAATGATGGTCATTGCGCAGGGCAACAATTGTTTCAATTGGTTTGTGTCTATATGCACAACCTTGGAGTCTCGAATGCCTCTAGCTTGTGTGTGGTAACTCGGTTGTGCCGAATTGGAATTCGACTCCATTACATTTATTGAACCACATAAGGCCATAAATTTAAATGAACAACTGCTATAAACAGTTTATGTCAGCATCATACGTATATCACATACTTGATAAATAAGGCCTAATAGTATATGCTCCAATAAATAACGAATACATAAATCTTATAAAATCAGAAGTTATTATTTTTTATCTCATGTTTTTAGGGTACAAAATAACAGTAAATCTAATAATTTTTACCCCCACTAATTGGCAGCATGACCAAAACTAAAAAGTGCAAAATTGTTGGTCCTTGAGAAAGGAAATTTTAATAGCTACTGCAGAACACTCATAGTCATCAGTGCATTGCTGCAATTCAACCTAAATGCTTTCGTTTCACCAGAAAAACATGTCTTCTCTCAAAATCTTTGAGCTTCTTGTATTTGCATAAAATGAAAAGTGCAGCTGAGTCTGATTAATTGCCAATGTAAAGGAGGTGTCATTAAAGAAATAATGAAAAATATATCAAGAATATGTTTTGAAGACTGTACCTAAGCGAACATGTAAGACAAATAAGCCATGAGAATCATGAGTGCTAGTGTGCTATTTCACCATCCATAGAATGCCTGTTGATCAATGGATAACAATGATGTCAGGGTATATAGACCTAGATGCATGCTTGTCGGATTTAATCATCCATTTCGCTCATTACCTAAAGAAACAACGTACGTGATACGCCCTTACTCAAATTTAGCATATTATGTACTGTCCAAAATAAAGTGTTTTTATGATATAAGCACTTAGAAGTCCCCCAAAAAAAGACCGCCTGAAACATTGTGATGTAAAGAATTAGAAGATTGAATCATCCGTAAATTCAGTTTATAAAATCAATGGGACACAAGGTAAGATATTGCTAACTTGTCTGACAGACTTCGACTCTGTTGATGCTGAAAATCAACAGCTGAATTTTTTTTGGTGGGAAAAACAACATGAACTGAACTTGGACACCGAGCTGACCATGAATTCTCAACCTCCAATCACAGAAACGATGAGGAAACGCAGGTGGGAGTTCTAACTTGAACCCTCCGATGCTGAAGTCAAATATTTAATACAAATGGACATTTAATTGATAGAAAAATCTAACATAATAATATCATGCATAGAGCTCTCACATTATCGTAGAAAAAGTTAAGAATAAGTTGACCTTCTTCCTCTCGGTTTTACACTATGTTGGCCCCTTTCCTGATGCCATTGTTTGTTTTAATGCCCCTCAAGAGGCAAACGGTTTTATTCCTCTTAAAAGTCACCCATCTTCCTAACGTGGGTTGTTGGTTCATACAAAATAACTGATCCCAACATAAGCCCCCTAGTTTTCAAGATCGAAATCGCATGATCGGTCTTGGAAACTTGAGGATAATAAAGAGAAAAAAATGTATATCCGATTGACGCAGGGTAAGAAATCGAAGAATAGTTTGAAATGTATAATATCTAGTAATATTTTAATTAATTTGTATTCTAATTTAATTTAGTTTCCTATTTAGAGTTTTATTATTTAGACATTGCTTATTTGAGTTGTATTCTTAATTTAAGTATAAGTCTTATTAAAACAGATTTTTTAGTCATATTAGGATAGGCAATAGTTATTATAAATACTTGTTTTTTGTGATTTTACAAACAGGTCTTTAATTTTTTGTGATTGATTATTTCTTAAAATAAACTCTAGATTTGAATTGAATAATATATTCAAATTTCAAAGCTTTGTGTAAGTTTTTGAGATTAGTGTATTCTTCATAGTTTGCAGATTTAATGAGTCCTAACCCCCTAGATTTGCAAATATTCTTAGAATTAACGTGGATTTCATTTTTTTTTTAATTGTGGCATTCTCTTTAATCAACAGAGTATTGAAAATACTCTATCTATCGATCACCTTACATCTTTTGTCCTTTCGCTATATCAATTTCACTGCGGAATATTCTTTTATAAAACCACGCTGCATCAGTGACCTAAGACCAGTCCCTTCATTTTTAATACAAGAAAAATATGATCTGCAAAGGGTGGAAAAAGTCACATTTGGGAGTTTTGAGTTAGTCGGGTTGGAAAAAATGTAATCCGAATTGAGTTCAGATCGGATAAAAAATTCAAATTAAATTCGAATTAATGGCCATAATAGAAATTAATTGTGGGCAACGGATATTTGACATTTGGAAGGGTTTATTTCCATCTACACCAAATATTTTGAGAAATATCAATATGCCCCACTCGTTTTTTTATGTAAAACCACACGCCCAACCCATCAACTTTTCTACTAGAGTTAAAAAGCCATCATGCCCTTCAATGGAATTAAATTGATGAGGTAAAAATACCTCTTATAACTTGTCAATTTTTACAATAAAATATATGAATATTTTAAAATTAAAATTATTTTTTATTTAGTAATTAAAAAAGTTCTAACATCAATTTTAACTTGTTTACTAACCAATTAGAGTTTATTTATAGTCAATTTTTTTTTTGGTTAAAATATGGGATATTCTTTGATAGAATTATTTATGGAGACACGTCAATATCAAAACTACTTCATATTTCAACTTGCATCCATGTCAATATCAATACTACTTCACATTTCAACATGCATCCATGTCAATATCAATACTACTTCACATTTCAACATGCATCCATGTCAATATCAAAATTACTTTATATTTCAATTGTGAATTTTTTTAGTTTGATATTTAAATTATGATAGTTGATGAGAGAAATCTAATTCACAATTACAGAAAAAATAATTTGTTGAATTTATATGCATGGTATATAAAAAATGTGTGTTCTTTGACTTTCTGTTTTTTTCTGATTGGGTATACGAAGTTCACCGTAAAAAAACTTTACAACTAATGTTATAAAAAATGTTGCAGAAATTTCTTAATTTTAATTTTTTTGCTTTATTCTTATAATGCGATGCGGCATAATCGTGACTCTTCCTCGGGATTGATTTATGCGGATTTGACCACATTAATTTTGTAAGTTAATGCAATACCGTCTCAATTGATTTCAAAACCAAATATATGTTATGTATAAAATTAATGTGAATAATACTTTACCCTGTGTTATGCAGTCTACCAAACGTGACCTAAGGACAATAATGTGTCTGTGCTAGTCGACAAAGGTCCGCTGTTGAACTTAACCGCATAGTACAACGGTTGTTAGTTTCCCTTACACCGGATAACTACCCGTCAACTTGTCACATATCTGTGAACATGGCGTGACTTCTGTACACACGCAGTTTCTGCTACGTACCAAAGCCCCTGTCCGAATCTAATTCGAAGAGCACGTGAGAGAAAAGGAGTACGAGTCCAACTAAGAAGATCGCATGGTTTGTACTTTCCAACTGACGTGCATCCAAGTCTAATTCGAGGTGCACGAGACAGAAAAGGAGTCCAAGGCCCACCTACGAAGATCGCGTAATTCGTACTTTACAACTAACGCTATCCTTTGCAGCGATAATATCCCAAAATAAAAAAATAAAAAAAATTCCACAAAATCAACCAAACGCCAAACGGGCTGTGGGTGTTGATTGATTCTTCAGTTGAGTAAGTAGCCATGTTGCGGCTTGGCTGTAGCCTCGCCTCCTGCAGAGACAGAGTAAGGTAATCCTTTCCTTCGTACTTTCATTAAATCACATAATTTTTTTACTCTTTTTTTTTTCACTTCTCTCTCTCTTTTTTATGTTAATTCTAGGTTGGTTAAGACCAGTATCCAGCCGGTGAGTTTTTCTTTTCTTTCCTTTTTTCTTTTATATTAACTAGTAGATGGGGCTTATTCTATGAGAAAAGTCAATTACTTAAGTAGTTTCATTAAATTAATTTTGTGGCAGTTTTTCCGTACTTGGAGCAGACACTATGTCGCCGCGGCCGCGGAAGAGAGTGAAAGATTTATTGATGGTAAACTGAAATATCTTTTGGACTTCCATCAGAAACTTTTGATGAATCTCCCGCACGCAGATGTGCATGGAATGAACGGATGCTCATCTCAAGTTTCTGTTTGCAGTCACCATATATCAAAAGGAACTCGTAAAAATCGTGATTAATAGCGAACGTCGTCATTGGCTGAATTCCGGGGGAAGTAAGGAAGTCCAGGACATAAGACAAGGGACTAGAATGGGAGTTGATGCAGTTGTAGCAAGCTTAAAAAGCAGAGGACAAGCCATCACCACATTTGAAGACATTGCTCAGGTTCACGTTCGTTCTTTTCACTCTTGCTTTAGTTTTATCCTGTCAAGTTTTTTTATTTTGACTTTTTTTTTCTTTTTCCTTTTCCAATGAAGTTTGGAACAGCAGCAGCAAATGGTGACAGAGAGATTGGTGAACTCATAGCCAAGGCTTTTGAGAAAGGCTGGGGAAACGATCTTCAGATTTTGGCTGTAAGTTCCTTCTTGAATTCTTCCTCTTCTTTACTTTTTATCTGCTGTGCCTGTGAATCTGCTTTTGCTTTTCAGTTTCTTCCCTTTTGTTTATTATGTTCTTTTTTTCTGACTGATTTGCCATGTTCTACCTCGAGTCGTTCTATTTTAGGTTTGATCTCTCTTTCTTTTATGAACATGATCTTTATTCTGCTACTTACAGGGGGCATGTTGTTTATTTATGGTCCTAAGTAATGATTCACCTAGTGTTTTTTTTTTAATAATTTTTGGTTTCTTGCTAAAGTTCTTCTTTTTAGTTTTTTTCTTCCTTAAACTTTTGCAGGGTGGAAATGGACCCCATAGTGAACTTCAGTTATATACGGGAATGACCCTAGACAGGGGCTATTTGTTACCTCACTTCATCACCAATCACAAGACAAAAGAATGTGTAAGCTTTTGATATATGAATTAATTACTTCATATTTATGAGCAATTCATTGTTCTGTTATGGATATTGATAATGAAGTAATTGGTGTTGCATAGTGCCTACCTTGAAGATATACTTTGTTGGATCCGCCTTGGTATTAATCAACTAGTGGTTTTATGTTTACTAGCTTTTAAAAAGGCCAAGGATTCTGATCTGTGAGAAAAAGGCTTTGAACTATGATATCATGTTTGAGCTATTGAGACATGTTGCACCGCAAAGAGGATATAAAGGCAGAGACGTACTGATTGTTGCTGAAGACATTGAATATGATCACTTAGCAACTCTTGTCTTACACGCGATGTCTTCTGGAACCAAGGTAAACTTATATTTGTCTACCCTACCACCAAAAAGAATACTTGACAGTATTTTGCTGTGAAAGGGAGGCATAATTGAAGCATCCTCTGTAGCATTCAGTTATTTAGTTAATGTTACAAAGCGCTGTTTCCTATGACTCTTCATTTTTTGTGGGTTTTTGAATTCCTTGAAGGTTTGTGTCATCAAACCTGGATTTGGAGAAAGTGGGAAGGCTAGTCTTCGGGAACTTACCGAACTCACAGGCGGAAAGGTAGGTTTATTCGACAAATTTCCCAACTCAATTCTCATATGATGCTCAAATCAACATGTTCCTTTCTTTCCCTTCCAGGTCGTACCAGAAGAGTTTGATCCAAATTCTTTCTCTTGGAAATTTCTTGGCCGTGCTGAGAAGGTGAGACATATCGATGACTGGTATACGTATTTTATTCGGTGTAATAAAGGATTTATTTACCTAAATAGAGCACGTCATGAGAAGGTTCTTCTCGTCCATGTATTCGGTGGACTTTAATCCCCTCTTCTGATACATTTTTATTATAGTAATATACATATACATATACGTATACATATACATATACATATACGTATACATATACATATACATATATGTACACACATACATATATATATGTATGTATGCATGTATGCATGTATGCATGTATGTTTGTGTGTGTATGTATCTTTATCAATGCAGATTAAGGTATCAAAGGATCAGGCGGTTATCCTTAGTTGTCCTTTTTCCAGTGAATATGGACAGGTCAGTGTTGTGGCTGTTTCACATGATTTTCCTACAAATTATCCGATTTTCAATTGTGATTATCAGTTATTTGAAGCACCTGTGTGTGGATCTATTCGTGCTTCTTTGGGTTGTTCCTACTTTTTGTAGACAACTTGCTCACCCATTTGTTAATTTCTTTTCACTAATATGACTTGTCACCATTGTTACAGTGGAGATTCACAATGGAAAATTTACAAGATTTCCCAGCAAAGCGCTCAAATGTTGTTGCTGTTTTAAAGGTTTGGTTTGGTTATTAGAATTGTATATTATTTCCGCAAGTTCTTTAAAACTGAAACTGTGCTGGGTTTGGAAAGGAAGTTCTTAGCGTAACATGACATGTTAGCATGATCCATTTGGACCGAGTCACACCCACCTAAATCCTGGTTGGCCGGTCTGGAAATTTGAATTTTCTTGTATCTGCGATTAAAATATTGAATAAACTGATCTGCACGTGGTTTTCTAAGTAACTTTATATACCAGGCCCGTCCGGCTTCAAGTCTTGGGTTGGGGGACGTAAGGGACCAAAAAATAAATTTGGGCTTTTCCCGCCCCCTCACCTTTTAAATGAATTAAAAAATTATAATAATAAACAGTTTCATACAAAGGATCAATGATCAGTTTATTTTGGAGAAAACGATTTAATTTATTGACTAATTCATTGGATTCAATTCCATTCCCTTTTAATACTAATAGACTGATAGAATGCAAATGCTACAATAGTGATGGTAAAAAAAAAAAGAAATGGAAAAAGAACAGGAACAAACCATCAATTGAACCTTGTAGTATACGTGAAGCTTTAGAGTTGCCTATGCTGTAAATGCTACGAAGGTTATGAAGGAAGGAGGAGTTGGTAAACCTTCTATATTTGGAACTTTTGTTGGTTTATCTGTTTTATTGATGAATCTGATTTTACATACACACTCATATGTAAATATAATAAATATATGTATGTAATTGCAGGTGATGGCTTCTCACTTTTTTATGCCTGCAAGGATTTGGATAAATTGCAAACTACTAACTCTGGTCAAAAGATCGGTGTTAAAACTATCCAAGATGGTCTTGAGGTTTTCTTTCTTCTTCATTTTGACTATGTGATAGTTTCTAAAATTTCATATTCATCAAGTAATATAACTTTACACGTTTTTGTCAACAAAATTATCTTTATAGGCTGGGAATGCTAATGCATGAAATTGTGAAATAAATCACGTGAGTTGTTATTTGTATCTTAGTTGAAGATGAAATGCAGCATGACATATGTTATGGAGCATGTGCCTTATCAATGTATCTCAAGAGAGAATGATGCTAGGGAATATTGGTAACAAGTTGTTTAGTTCTTGAAAGCCTTCTGACGGTGTGAGGTTGCATCTGCAGGCGCTGCTTCTGAGAACAGCTGCCTCCAGTGCTGGAGTTGAGGTGCCAGTTATTTTTCACAAGCTACTAGAGCTAAGTAATCCCAACCATCCTAAAGGTCTGTATCTATTTCTCCCATTTCTACCAAATAATCAAATTTTAAAAGAAAATGAGTGAATTTCTAGTGTTTTGAATTGAGGTGAGACTCCTTTGATTTACATTAAAACCAGATGGAAGTGAGGATATTCGTTTCCATCAAATTCTCGATAAGCTACTAAAGCAAGCTAAAGGTTTGTATCTATTTTCCCCCTTAATCAAATAATGAAAATTTTGAAAGAAAATGAGTGAATTTCCAGTGTTGTAAATTGACGTGAGAATATTTTAATCTGCGCTCTTATCAGATGGATATGTAGAAATGCTTTTGCGGAAATTTGTTTTTCCATTGGAAACCGTAAGAACAGTCTTGGTGGAGGCTGCAAGGTAAATAGCTATAGCCTCAACCTTATGCTAATTCTTTGACGAAGCACATTTTAACTTTTTCTTCCTGTGTAGTAAAATGTTAGGAAATTGTTGATATAAATCTAAACTAGGGGTGGCTCAGCTTGTCTTTCCAATAATGCAAAGAAGCCGCCAGCTCTGGAAGAAAACACAAGCATAATGAAGGCTTGTATCAACTTTCATTGGTTGTGATTATGGTGATCTAAATATCCAAACTCTATGGCAGATTATTTTATGTGAAGGGAAGACAATTTATTTTTTTATAAACGATATTAGAACAAGATTAAAAAAAAAAAAAAAGTAATTAGGAGTGGCCATTCTTGTTGTTCTAAATTTTTCTGCCCCTTAAAATAGACGCTCCAACTGTTTCTAATTTTCTATATATGAATTTATTTTTTTTTCATTTCTATTAGAAGGAAAAAATAATCTCTACATCCCATGTATAATGTATGTATATCCCTTTTAAAAAATTTTCCCATATGCGCCCTATATACCTTTGTTCTTTAAGAAGTGAGTAATGACATGTGCAGGAAAAAATTAATATATAATTACTTTAAAAAATTTTGGAGAACAAAAATATTTTCTACAAGATTGCCAAAAAAAAGGACCTCCCTAAGATTGCCAAAACAAAAGGTTTGTTTCATGGTATGTTTATGACACGACCTGGCCCGAATCCACAGGGTGAATCTGTCTAATTCTATATAATTATTCTGACGTAATCTGAATAATTAAAATTCTGTCGAAAGATTCGGCAAAATCTTTCTTATATTTATTATAAAACTAATTCTGTAAAAATTATAAATCAAGCACTCCCAAATAATAACGAATACAACCAACTTCGTCAATCAATTATCTCAATCAAAAATATTAAATCACTCAATTATTTAATAACAAATAAAATACATATGCTAACCGCAATCTCCGAAATGTAACAAATTATAATATCAAAATATTTCAATAAAACAATTGATAACTCATAATATCATAACGTGGTCAAAATTTTGAAAATAACTATTACTGCTGTGTCGACTGTTGTACCTGCGAGTCTCCTATGGGGGGAAAAATATAATAAAACGGGATGAATATAAAACTCAGTGAGCTCAATGAGTGAATAGTAATTTTTCAATATAATTTTACTCTAAATTAATTAATCATATCAAAATACCAACTCATCAAATATCACAAAAACTTAAATAACTTATTTAAATCAAATCCATGTACTCAAATAACGATATCGCAAATATACTCCATAAATCAATGGAATCCATAATACTTATAACATCAATACTGAAATATCGAAAACTATCATCAAACAAGTACCCAGGGAAAATAATCTCATCGTATCCGGACCTCGACTGACGGGCAATGACGTATTATCTGGGTACAATCACACCCTGAAGCTAGACGGATAGATCGGAAAATATCATCTCATATCTCATCGTATCTGTGCATACATAATTTAGTCCCCAAAAGACAAAGTCACCCGAGTACATGACCCAAAGCCTCTGTGTGTATTCAGACGGGTCCAAAAAGCCCATATCTCATATGTATCATCTGTATCTCATTACCAGTATCTCTGTATTTATCATACCACATACATATCCCATCTCATCTGTATCACTGTATCTGAAGGGGGAGGGTACTGTCTAATGATTTTAAAAATGACGATCATTATGCTCATATTCATATACTTTTGTACACATATACATAAACATATAATCTCATCCGAAATCTCATTTAAAATCACATTCGAAATCTCATTTCCTTTTTCATTTAACATCTCTTAAATCTGCTTTTCTTTTCTTTAAAATATTATCATACATATCCAAAATTGATAACTAAAATTATTAATCAAACACATTTCTCGTAATAAATAACAAAACATAATAAAATTAATTTATATAAAATCATTAAATCGAAGCCTCTAAAATCAATCTCGCAAACATGCTTTACCATATTTTAAAATCATAATAAACTACAATGAAAATAGATTTTGTATATTTCACTCACAGTGACGGTGCCCGAACTCGGTATCGACAACGTCCGCGGGTTGATTCTCGTTCACGAATCCTCCTAATTTGAGGAAATAACATAATTAATAACTATAATCATGAATTATAACTAATATGCTCAAAACGACATTTATCCGTAATACAATATTCTCGAATTCGTAAAATTACCAAAATGCCCTCAACATCAAAATTCATCAATTTATCCTCAGAATTACATATTAACAAACTATCCTCAATTCTGATTACAAAGATATCCACAAGTTTTGAATTTACAAAATTACCCCTGGAAAACTATAAAATTACCAAAATACCCCTAACGACTTAAATTACTGAATTTCTCCTGAAATCTTAAATTACCTAACTGCCCTGATATGAAATTATCAAAATGTCCACTAATTTTAAAATTACAGAATTACCCCTAAAGTTCATGAATTTATCAAATTACCCCTAACGGTCAACGGTAACCGGAACTCATTCAACGGTGACAAAAAGCTCAGATCTGCTAGATCTGACCTCGGTGAGTCCAATGGTGCCGGCGGTGACCTCCCACGGCCGGCAGTAACAACGAATCTAGCTCCCAAAAAACTGTGAGCTTTCTGGCGTCGATCGGCAGCAATCCGGCCGTTTCAGGTGATAGGGTTAGTCGGAAAACAATGAGGGGAAGCTGAGGAACAAGATCCAAGCGGTAGATCGGCCCAATTTCGGCTAGATCGACGGCGAGCAAAACGCGTCTTGGCGGCGGGTTTTCAAGTTCATTTGCTAGCGTTCTGGTTTGTTTCCGGTGACACGGACGGCAGGGATATGTCGGCCTGCTCACAAGCTTCACATCGGTACCAAGCTCGACCGGAGGGGTGGCCGAAATCTCAAGATCCGACTGGGTCAAAGCCGTGGGTTGGGTCAACGGGTCCTCTCTCTCCTTCTTTCTTTCTCTCTCTCTCTCTCTCTCTTCTTTCTATTTTAGGAAAGCCAAATGCCTCTCTCTCTCTCTCATCACCTTCCATTTATAGTAAAAAAGAATATATTTTTTTAAGCTTAATACAAAATTAAGCTAATTCCGGACCCGAGTCAAATTAAAGTCCGATTACGCGGCTAGTGAATCGCGTCTGTAATGTCTCGATTTTGTGTCGCGACAAATTTAAATCATTTCGAGCGCGATCGATTTTAATAATTGCAACTGATTATACGTAATGATTTGTAATAATCCGTTGATTTTAAAAATTTTGCGACGAAGATAAAAAAATAACATTACGCTCAATTAATAAAAAATTTGGTGCATATGTTACAGTTTACATGGGAATGGATGTGGCGGGACCTATACTCATTGGCAATAAGAAATGAGAGTTTTATTTCAAAAGGAGTTTGAGGTTGGTAACCATAACCTTATTCTCTTCTCTCCTTTTTTTCCTTACGAGTGGAGTTAAACCCCATACTTTGTATTTCCTTATAAAAGTTTTACCAATTGAACTAACTGGCATCCATTAATAAAAATAAGAACCTTATGTTTTTATGTAAGAAATTTTACTAATTGAACTGACTAGCACTTGTTAATAGAAAAAAAGATAGTTATTATTAATATATCACTATTTTAGGTGTGACAACAAAAATTTTTTTGAATTCCTTTTAACAACTCAACAATCAAGATAAATTTCATAAAACGAAATTTAAACTTATATTGATTAAAAGGAAATATTTGTACCGAATGAACTTTATATTGATTAAAGTATAAACTTACACTCAAATTTAGGATAATTGATGTCGATAAAGTTTAAGTTGGAGAGAATATTCGACCTTGATGAAATAGAGAGGAACGATTAAACCACATTATTATTCGAGATTGATCATTTGGTTGAATGATGTGCCTTTCTTAATTAGTTAAATTAAAACACAGTGAAGTGATAGTAAGGTCAGTTTAAAAGTGCTACCAAAATAGCATTTTTTATCCTCAGGCTATAAAGCTTCTTCTTTAGCGCTTACTGAAGAAAATAATTTATATTTGGTTCTTCTTGAATGATGTTCCGAAAAAATGATTTAAATACCTTGTTCTAGCAATCGCTGCCACTCTTCTATGAAAAACTTTAAAGGTTATGATTCTCTGGGACCTCTCATGATCTTAATTTTCTATATTTTAAAGAATTATGATTCTTTCGGACCTCTCATGATCTTAATTTTTTGATTTTTTAAAGATTTTGTAATATCTGTACTTTAATATCTCACTTGAATAAATTTTATTATAAAAAAATTAGATTATAAGAAAATCTTAATCCAAAATTTTAAAAAAATAAATAAAAAAAAATTTTGAGCAACATGTAGTTGAAATCTTAATTATTTTAATCTCTCTGTCCTCTCTAGTACATCATTAGAGGGGCTATCTTATCAAATTTGAAAGCCTTTGCAAATAGAAATTACTTTTTCAAATTTTATTATCCGGACATTTTGAGTTGATGGATGCATGCAGGCATACGTTAGGGTACAAATAACTCCATCCCCCTAAAATTTTGTTCCCGAAAAAAAAAGCGTGCTCAAATAAAAATTACTTCTTTAGTTTTTATTATCCGGGCATGCATTTTGAGTTGATGGATGCGCAGAGGTATAGGTTAGGGGGCAAATAACCCGACCCCTCTAAATTCTGTTCAGGAGGAAAAAAAAAATGATGTACGAATCCCTCCTCTTCAACTCATAGTAATTGTAATTATAATGTTAATAAATAATTATTCATATCTGTATACATGAGGCTCAGCGGCGACTATTTTCTTCCCTCCACTGCTGAAGCCTTATATAGGAATATAACCGACGAGCGCATATCATGTGATTAATAAAAACACTATGGAAAGCCTGATTAATTGTTGGGAAACCATATCAGATAGCCACAACAAACCTGTTCACATCTACGACGAACGTCTTCCCAGTCACCAGACCCACCATGAACAATGATATGATTATCTAAAATAACCTAATATGATAAAGACTTTAAGTTACCAGGCTTGAACAAACCTTGCTGTTGATGTACTCTAAGGCAAATACTGACCAAAAGTACAGAATTATATATACTACATATCATTGATAAAACTCACCTTTTTGCATGAGCCAAGCATTAATGGCATTTTTTGTGCAAAATTCATACTACACACTTCATCCAAAACCTAAAATTGGAAAAGCACAATTGTAATGATATTTTTTTTTTTTTTTTTTTAAAAGGTACCAAATCTATTTTTATCCCCTTTCAAATGAGTCCACCTACGACAAATGACCCCAACCAACTCGACTACGCCCTTGGGGGCAATTGTAATGATATAGTTTACTTCAAAGGTACCAAGGAATTTCATCAAATGAGCCTACCTGCCCTCCTGTGAGGATGGCAAGGTCCTCCATGATGCCCTTTTGATGGTTTTTTGGGCAATCAGGTATGATGACACAAACCTTTAAACAAATTCAGAACCCACCACAATTAAATGATAAAATAAACAACACTTTGTATAAATGAAGTAATAATCAAGTATGAAACAGGATTTTACAAATCATATAAATCATTTGGTTGCAATTTATTTTGATATCTTTATTTTGAGTAGCACCCTACGTACGAAATAGGGACAATGTTTTAATCCCAACTGATGTGGCATTTGACGTAATATCGATTGGTGCTAGAAAACTCCCATTTTAATGATTGAACAGAAAGTAAAATGATAATTACTTAAAGCACAACATTCACTAGTAAGTGCCACGTAAGTCGGGATACAAACCTTGCATCCCTAAAATGTATGTACAGTATATTCCTTTGTATTTCAGCGAAAACTTGGGTTACCTTGTTTTCAATACAAGTCTCGTCTGCTACAAGATATCCTAAGACTACTCTTTCCATATCCTCGGCATATGACATTCACTAGTAAATGCCACGTAAGTTGGGATACAAACCTTGCATCCCAAATATGTACGTACAGTATATTCCTTTTTATTTCGGCAAAAACTTGGATACCTTGGTTCCAATACAAGTCTTGTCTGCTATAAGATACCCTAAGACTGCTCTTTCCATATCTTCAGCAAAAATCAATAAAGGTCTAGAACTCTGAGGAAAACAGCACATTAGCCTGTCAGTTAAATTGTTATAACAAATAAACACTCTTCTATTTTCTGCTTCTAAGCCCTCTTACCTGTGTAGCTTGCCCAATTGCCAGCTTTATAACGTCTAAGTTTGAAATTTTCTTCTCATGAATTAAAATCGATGGATTGCGTAGAACCTGGAAAATTGGAAAACAATTAATTTATTAATAAGAGACTAATACAGCATTGAAGCCAACTAACACATTATCATCTACCAATGAAACAACGACAAAAAGTCATAAACTAAAGGCATAATGAATAATGGATATAAATTGCTTACATAATTGGTGCAGAAGTAAGGGGATAAGTGGGGGCAATCATACAACACCATTTCATTATAAGAATCAAATTCAATAGACGGCGTTTTCGCATCCCCATCCTGTAACAATTTTGGGGAAAAAATTAAAGACACTTTCATGTTCAAATCTAATGCAAACATATATAAAAATAGACAAACCCCTCTAAGAAAAAAGCTACGTCATTCGTCTAGTAATCAGTTGGTTACTACAGCTTTCCAACATTTAAAGCAAAATTCAAAAATAAAAAGAATAAGAAAATGGAAGAATCCAAAAAGGAAAAACATTAACAGAAGGAGAAGGTATATAAAAGTGAAAAATTAAACAAGCAACTTACGCATACGAGAAACTTAGCCTTATCCCCAACTGTCGTTTTAGCCTTGGCTACAATCTCACCTATCTCTCTGTCACCACCCGCTGCTATTGTTGCAACCTTCATTGTTTGTATGTTTGTTTGTTTGTTTTTTTAGCCAAAATAAAAAAAAGTCAATGTTGAATCGATTCAGCAGATAGTGAACATATAACAGTCACAAATTAAATTGGATGTAGACAATGAACCTGGGCAATTTCTTCAAATGTAGTGACCTTACGTGCTCTGCTTCTTAAGTAACTCTCAACCGCACGCCTTGCCATACAAATCCCATGTTCCAAGGAATAGAAAATTGCTCCTGCGTACCGTACCTTCTCTGCTTCAGAATCCAAAGCCTCTGATAAGACTTTTTTATATTCGGAATATTTTCCATATTCTAACTTCCAATTTTCGCAACCTTTATAATTATTGTTAACAATTTAACTCAAAATTATTATCAATTATTATTAATATATTAATTAATTATAATGCCTTTTATTGTTGTTAATAATAATAATAATCTATTTAAAATTAAAATTATATTATTATAATCATAATTATAATTATAATCCATTAATAATAATTATATTTTTTAATTAAATGGAGGGTTTTAAGAATTTAAAAATAATAATAATCTATTATTATAATTTTAATTTTATTGTTGTTGTTGTTAATAATAATAATAATAATAATAATAATAATAATTATTATTATTATTATTATATTATAATTATAATTATAATTATAATTCATTAATAATACTTATATTTTTAATTAAATAAATATTTTTCAGAATTTAAAAATTGTATGAACAAATTTAATATTCTAAATATTTATAAATAAATTTAAAAAATTTTATAATATTTATAAATAAATTATAAATAAAATAGAGTATAAAGAGTTTGAATGAAATTTTATAAAAAAAACAAAATAAAAAAAAAAAAGACAACCGCTTATAAGTTACATGTGACTTAAGGATCCTTATAATAATAGTGTCTGCTCCAAGTCCAAGTACAACAAACCTGAAACAAAATTAATTTAACCATTGAATAAACCGGCCACGAGTTATTTTTCTTTTTTAAGAATAAATAAATAAATAAGTGAGTCTGCCTCACCGGCCGGATATTGGTCTTCACCAACCTGCAATTGACATAACCAATCACGAAAACAAATTAGTCAGAAACAAAGAAGTGGAAAACAAGTAAACAATGTGATTATTTTCGGAAACTATAATTACTGGTACCTGACTTTGGAAGCAACGCTAGAGGCAAACCGGAAGAACATGATTTTGGAGTTTTTGCAGACGAATCGTAGAGAGCGAGAATTAGAACAAGTTTGGGTTGTTAAAAAAAATGAAAAATAAGAGAGCGCAGTTGGAAGGAGTGAGTTAGAAAGTACGAATTATGTGATCTTCAATTTCTTAGTAATGGGCACGTCGACTCGGACTTGGATTCATTACAGCCGCTTAAGGGCACAAATCTATATCATGCTTTTCTTTTCAAAATAATTGGAATGAGTGCAGCTGCCAGAACGTGGTGTGGAAACTTCTTATTAAATCCCTGTGAACTAGAATAGAAAATAGTGATCAGATTCGAATTAGATTGATGTAAAGAATAGAAATAATTAATTCAGATATAACTATACAATTAAAAAGTAATTTGAACGAGTAGAACAATTAGATATCGAAATGTCATTGGTTAATTCGATATTTATATTTCCTTAGTATGTATCAAATATATATGGTATAAATATATCCTTATTGCATACTCTTACTGCAGCATATTATGGGATAACAGTTTCTCCCATGATTTTGAACTCTGGCCAAACAATTAACTATTAAAGGCAGAATAACTGTTAAGAGCTTGCAAATAGTTCCTCATCATTTTCTCAGCTTGCTGGGTTGGTAAAATCTTATTTTGGACGGAAAATGGTATTTCTTCCAAACTTGTGTCCTTCAGTTTTTCGAGAAATTCAAAAATTTAAAACACACACACAGACACACAAGCACATATATATATGGAGTGAAAAGCTCATTTATGTATAAAATTAATTATATAAATTTGAAAACTTGCCATTTTTGGTAGTTTCCGGACGTTTGTATAGTTCTTCACGACCGAGTCTCCAATAAACAGGGCATCGACATCGTGCTCATTAACCTGCGCAACATAATAATACAAGAGGGAATTGATAGGTTTCATATTTAATTTTTGATGTCATAATACATATATTCTCGAATGCTTTGATTTAATTTTTTATGTATCGACATGTCGAGGGCTTCAATTTAATGATTTTATATAAGTGAAATTTATTTGTGTTTTGGTTTTTATTACAAGAAATGTGTTTAATTAATGATTTTGGTTACTAATTTTGAATATGTATGATAATATTTTAAAGAAAAGAAAAACAGATTTACGCCATGTTAAAAGAAAAAGGAAATGAGATTTTCGGATGAGATTATATATTTATGTATACGTGTACAAAGGTATATGAATATGAGTATAATGATTGTTTTTAAAATCATTAGACAGTACCCTTCCCCTCCAGATACAATGATACAGATGATATGATGAGATATGAGGCTTTTGGAGCCTGTCTAAACACACATAAAGGTTTTGGGCCATGTGTTTGGGCACACTCACCTTTTGGAGGCATATGCATGTCGTCTGATGAATATAGAGAAACAAATATTAAGATACATATGATATAGATTATATATATGAGATACAAGGTTTTGAGGGTCGTCTAAGTACACACAGAGACTTTGGGCAGTGTACTAGGGCGACTTTATCTTTTGGGGACCAAATTATGCATGCACATATATGATGAGATATAAGATGATATTTTTCGATCTATTCGTGTAGTTCCGGGGTGTGATAGTACGTCATTGCCTGTCCGTCGAGATCCGGATATGATGAGATTGTTTTCCCCTGGGTACTAGTTTGGTGATAGATTTCAGTATTCAATATTGATATTATAAGTATTATGAATTTCATTGATTTATCCAGTATTATGTGATATGGTTATTTGAGTACACAATTTGAATTTAATAAGTCATTTAAGTTCTTATGATATGTTTGATGAAATTGTGTTTGGAAATGTTATAATTATTTTGGATTAAAGTTGTGTTTCAAAAACTACTATCCACTCATTGAGTTTTATACTCACCCCGTTTTATTATATTTCCCCCTTCACAAAAGATTCGCAGGTACAATAGTTGACCCAGCAACAATACTTATTTCAGAACTATGGCCACGCTATGGTGTTAGGAGTTATAGATTGATTTATTGAGATATTTTGGGATTGTATAATTTGATTACATTTCGGGGATTGCGAATAACATATGTATTTTATTTGATATTGGATAATTGAATGATTTGGTATTTTTGTTGAGGAAATTGATTGATGAAGTTGGTCGTCTTTAGAATTATTTTGGGAGTGTTTATTTTATTACTTGCAGATTTGGTTATGTGATAATTATAGGGGAGATTTTGTTGAATTTTTGGTTGATTAGATTATTTTTCGATTGATTTAATAGAATTAGGCAGACTCACCTTAGGAGTTCGGGGCGAGTCGTGTCAATCTTATGTCTCATCATATCTATGCATGCATAATTTGGTTTCCAAAAGACAAAGTCCCCCCAGTATACGGTCAAAAGCCTCCGTGTGTACTCAGACGAGCCTCAAAGCATGTATCTCATTTGTATCATCAATATCTCAATATTTGTATCATCTGTATCATCATACTACATGCATATGCATCCAAAAAGCAAGTGCGCCCAAACACACGGCCCAAAACCTCTATGTGCGTTTAGATGGGCCCCAAAAGCTTATATCTCATCTCATTTGTATCACT
Organism: Luvunga scandens; assembly: GCA_030449905.1. Taxonomy (NCBI): domain Eukaryota; kingdom Viridiplantae; phylum Streptophyta; class Magnoliopsida; order Sapindales; family Rutaceae; genus Luvunga; species Luvunga scandens. The sequence continues at coordinate 7,157,810 of JASUUG010000798.1, forward strand.
GTATCTGGAGGAGAAAGATGTTGTCTAATGATTTTAAAAACAATCATTATACTCACATTCATATACCTTGTTAATCATACTTTAAATCATCCTTTCCTTTTCTTTAACACATTTGAATCCACTTTTCTTGTCTTTATAATACTATCATGCTTTATTCGAAATCAATACAGAAAAACAATTAACCAAACATTTTTCAATAACGAATCAATACGTGAAACAAAATCCATTTCTAGAAAATCATTAAATCCGAATATTTAAAATACTTATTTCACAAACATGCTTTACTATCATAATAAACAATGAAAATATATTTTGTATATTCCACTCACAGTGACAATATCCAAACTAGGTATCAACAACGTTCACGGGTTGATTCTCGTTCGCGAATTCTCTTAATTCAAGGAAATAACATAATTAACTTCCGTAAATGTAAATCACAACTAACAAACTCGAAACAACGTTTATCCGAAATAAATTATTCTCAAATCTATAAAATTACACAAATGCCCTTGACATCAAAATTTACCACATTATCCTCAGAATCTCAGATTATCGAACTACTCTCAATTCAGATTACAAAAATAACCATGAGTTCTGAATTTACGAAAATACCGTCAGAAATATGAAAAAATCAAAATGCCCCTAACAATGTAAATTATCGAATCACTCCTGAAATCTCAAATTACCTAACTGCCCTAACATGAAATTACTAAAATACACATAAATTTTTAAAATTATAGAATTATCCCTAAGTTTGTGAAATTATCGAATTGCCCCTTCCGATCAACAGTGATCAGAGCTCTGCCAATTGTTGAGTACTAGAAAGTGTGTATTTATAATGGAGAAAATCATCATTTTATACTCTAAGTCTCACTAACATCCCTATTTTTATGTCTTTAAGTCCCTTGTAATTTAATTATGTATGTTTTATTTTAATTAAGTATTTTATGTATTTTAGGGGATATCATGGTCATTTCACAATAAACGAGAGATCAGATGGAAAAACGGACAGCACTTTTGAACTCAGAACAGTCGAAAACCTTAGGAGGAGTATAAAAAGAAAAATGGCATCTTTGCATTCACATATACTGATCGTTCACATATACGATGACGGTTGATATATACGACCTTAATTCACACAGACTGTTCACATGTATCGTATGCCGCGTGGCATGCGATGACGTGGCACTATACGATGACGTGGCGGCATTTGATTGGACGAATGATGTGGCATTGACCGATGACGTGTCACGAGCTTATTGGACCAAAAATGTTGACCGGTGACGTGGCAGAATGTTAGTGGACGAAAAAAAACGTGTGTACGGTACATGCATATACACAGAATAACAGCCCTGATGATGTGTTCAATCCAATAGGAACTTGCCACGTGGCGCAATCCTGAGCGTCCAAATTGTTTTAATCCGATGGCCATGATTTACTCAGTTTATCTATAAAAAGGGGGCTCCCCCCCCCTAATTTGACACCCCTGAATCCATTTTTGGACTCCATTTTCTGTAATTCCATCTCCATCTTGTATTTTCTACGTATTTTAATAAAATTCCCATTTTACCCCTAGTTCAAATATGAGTGGCTAATTTCCTTTCAAGCTTGGGTTGAAGGTGAAGTCTCAACATGCTCCATGGGCTTAATTTGGTAAATTTACTTTTCCTTCCTCTTTAATTTATGTGGTTGTTTTGACTTTTCGTAGAGACAGGATAGTAATAATCTTGTGCGGATATCTACTGGAATAACCGCCTCCCAGGCAAGGTTATTCTTATTTGGCACGGAAGCCCTTAGCACCATATCTATTAAAAGTGTGGTTCATGATGAGTGGAAGTTCCCCTTCATGATTTAATTGGTACTAATAATGAATATTAAGCCCGAGTACATGTTGGCAGATCACGGAGATCCAAGCATTTCATTTTAATAGTTTATTCCTACCACTTTAATTTAAATTAATTGATAGCCTACATCATTTTCATTATGAATCCAACCACCAACTCAGAAAATTAATTCTACATATAATTAAAATCCACCTTCGTGGGATCGACACTCGTCACCATTAATCTATTCTACAATAGATTCGTGCACTTGCGAGTTCAATAAAATTTGCACAACAAGTTTTTGCGCCGTTCTGTTAAGGGAGGTAAGTATTTTAATTTGTAGAATTTTTTTATTTATTTATTTTATCTGTTTCCTTGTAATATTTTTTTATTTATTATTATTAAAAAAAAAAAAAGAGAGAAAAAAAGTGAAATTACATTTCAAGTAGGTATTATTTTCTTTTCTTTTCTTTTCTTCTTTAAATTTCGTAATTTAATTTTCATGTTATTTTTTTATTTTGTGAAATCGGCAGGTTCAACCGCCTCTTAATTTATTTTAATTTGTTTCACGTATTTTCTTTTCTATATATAGCGCTTGAGTTATTTTCATAGCAAATTTATAACAGCATAATAAGGTTAGTATTGTAATTTCTCCCTCTTATTTATCTTTATTAATTTTGTTATCATTTTTTTTTTTTTGCATGCATGGTCGTAGGTCACAATTACCAAATCTTGAGCCTATAAACTTTGAATTAGAAAAAACACTTCGCACACACAAGCACGTTATAAATAAAAATAAATTTGAAATGGATTTGCAACCAGCACCACAAGAGAGGCCATTTAAGGACTACTTTTAGTCCTTAGCTAACTTGAGCTCATCATTCATACGATACCGACATGTAGCTGCTAGTAGTTTTGAATTAAAACCTAGTGTGCTAAATTGTCTCCCAACATTCTATGGACTAGAAAATGAAGATCCATATAATCATCCTGAATGATTTCCATGCTTTATTTGTCAAACTTTTAAATATGAGAATTTTTAGGATGATGATGTTAAACTTAGATTATTCCCATTTTCTTTAAAGGATAGAGCTCGTTCATGGTTCAACATTGCATTGCGCTAATAAAGATTACATCATGGGAACAAATGGTAACAAAATTTTTGAATAAATATTTCCCAATACATAAAACCAATGCTATTCGCAGGGAAATTTCAGTTTACCCAAAGAGAAGACGAGCAATTTTTCGAAGCATGGGAGCGATTCAATGGCCTACTCCTAAAGTGTCCACATCATGGATATGAAAAATGGCACCAATGCCAATACTTTTTGGAGGGATTATTACCAAATGTGCAAGAATGGCTAATGGCAACAAGTGGAGGAGAGCTAATGTCAAAAAGTGCATCAGAGATTTGGGATTTTTTCCAGCGACAAGCAGATAATTCCCAACAACGGAGTCGTTCACTCAGGAGTACTAGAAGAGTTAAGGGAGTGAATGAGGTTCACATTGGCGAGTCAAGTTCAGAAATTAAAGAAGTCAAAGACATAGTTGAAGGTCTTTCCCGACAAATAGCATCGTTAACAGCTGCTAAATTGACGGAGCCACATGACCAGGACTCATACTCAGATCAAGCCAATGCCATAGATGTAATGAGAAAGCCATCAAACTACAACCCTTACTCCAACACATATAATCCTGGATGGAGAGACCACCCCAATTTTTCATGGTCTCAAGGATTCCAACAGAATGGACCAGCAGCTCCAGCTCCACCAATGCAACCAATTCCTCAAAATCCTCAAGCCTCTCAACCACCATTTAGACCATATAATCAGAACCCAAACCATTCTCAGCCTAGACCATGGGAGGATGCATTTCAAAGTTTCAAGAATCTTATTCACTCCAAAATCGAGCAACAAAACCGCACCATTGATGAACTACGAAATGAGATGAGAGCGGGTTTCAACTCACAAACCCAATCAATTTCAAACCTTGAAAAAATGGTGGGACAACTTGCTTCGTCAGTTCAGACCTTGGCAATGACTGTTGAGAAAGGTAAATTCCCAAGTCAACCAGTGCCAAATCCTAAAGGAGTGTATGAAGCAAGTACCAGTTTACCTCAGCAGCATGGAGAGGTTAAAGCCGTTATGACCTTGCGAAAAGGAAAAGAAGTCGACAACAAAGTGGAGATGCCGGTAACAAAAACAACTCAAATTATACCGGTAAATGAAGACGACTCATCATCAGAGGAGAAAGAAGAAACCAACCCACGAGAATACGTTCCAAAAGCTCCATTTCCCCAGAGGTTAGCTAAAGCAAAGAAAGGAAAATCTACAAGTGAGATTTTTGAAATCTTTAAACAGGTAAGTGTTAACATCCCTTTGCTTGATGCTATAAAACAAGTGCCATCTTATGCCAAGTTTCTTAAAGACCTTTGTACTAAAAAGAGAAACATTCATGTTCAAAAGAAGGCATTTTTAACAGAAAATGTGAGTTCTATACTCCAACACAAACTTCCTCTAAAATACAAAGATCCAGGCTCCCCCACTATCTCATGTAGTATAGGGAACCACACAATTGAAAATGCTTTGTTGGACTTAGGAGCTAGTGTAAATCTTTGCCTTACTCAAGATTTGTGAAACTTGGGTGGGAGAATTACACCCAACTCAGGTGGTGTTATGACTTGCAGATCGGTCCATGAAAAAACCTCGTGGTATTGTGGAGGACGTGCTTATACAGGTAGATAAGTTTTATTTTCCTGTTGATTTCATTGTAATTGACACTCAACCAGTCCAGGATTCAAGGAAGCAGATCCCTATTATCCTAGGACGACCTTTCTTGGCAATCGCCGATGCTCACATTCAATGCGCAGGATCGAAATACGCATTGTCTTTTGGCAATATGACGATGGAACTAAATATCTTCTAAACATCGCCAAACAACCTCCCAATGCGAGATGATGAAATTGTTGATGTGGATTTAATCGAAGAATTAGTTGATAATACTTTTCTTTCAAATCTTAGTGATGACCCTTTACAAACATGTTTAACTCACTTTGGTTTGAATTTTGATATTGACAGATCAATAGATGAGGTTAACGCCTTACTTGATTCAAGACCATCCATGGACATTAACAAATGGAAGTCAAGAGTGGAACAACTAGCACCATCGAGAAGAAAGCGAGTCCATCATTACAATCACCACCAAAACTTGAGCATTGTGCATCGGGCGCCAAGAAATTCAACTTTGACATGCAGAAGCTAACTTAGAAAGAAAATCACAACCGGCGAACTTGAAGAAAGTCGTAATGATGTATACAAAAATGCCAAGATTTACAAACAAGCGAATGAAAGTCTTTCATGACAAGCAAATTATGAGAAAATCTTTCACACCAGGTCGAAAGTACTTTTATTCAATTCTCACTGCGCTATTCCCGGGTAAGTTACGTTATCGATGGGTGGTCCCTTTATAGTCCATCTTGTTTTTTCATATGGAGCGATTAAAATTAAGGATCCAAAGAACGGTGTAATTTTTAAAGTTAATGGTCAAAGATTGAAGCCATATCTAGAGTACCAACCACGTGAAAAAAGGCAAGAAATAGATTTTGAGTGACCCACCAAATTTAAATTAAGAATTTTTCTTATTTATTTCTTCTTTTCGGTGATTTAAATTATTGTGAAAGTGTGTTTATTTAATCATTCAGTTTTCTTTTATCACTTATAATTATGTGTTCCTCAACTAGACAGTTCCTCTTGAACATTCTCAGACAACTTCAACGTGTACAATCTCATCCGAGAAGCCGGATACGATTTTGTAAAACGATCGTATTTGGAAGCTACAACCTCCGAGTTGGTATCCCACGTTGAAGATCTAGAAAGACAACTCAAAGAAATTGAGGGAGGTATCAACGAAACCCAAATCGAACTTGAGGAAAACTCAATAAGAGGACAATTGTGAGATTATTATTTTTCTTTTCTTTTCTTTTCTTTTCTTTTTTTGTGTGTTCTCTAGTTTGTTACCCCGGTTAAGTGGCGGATAACGGTACTCCGTGACAATCAAAGTCGGTTACTTTAGTTTCCCATAATAACTAATGTTCTGAGAAGAAGGTATGGACAGAAACGTGATTCTAGCAAAGCTTCACAAGCGATTTCCTTCACTTCCTCAGAATGCCCTCCTTACGATCTATAAAGCTCGGTCCGAACGCATGCGATTGCTTATGAGAAATAACGTCCCTGCTGACATCCGTTGGTTAATCGAGGCCAAGGTGCGTTTGGCAGGTGAGTTACCTCCTAAATTGATTGCATACATGCCTGGTTGTGGTAAAGGAAATTACTCGAGAAAAAAAAAGAGCTAAAAAACTTCATGTTAATTGTCATAAGTGTGCCAGGATGAAATGCGATAAAAAACCTTGTTCTTTCGGAATGATGTCTGATAATAGGGACGATAAGATTCAATTCATTAGGGATGGCTTGAATAAAGAGTCATTGGATGATATCCTTTTGTCTCTTGAAACGCATCCCAGTGGATACGTACAAAGAGCAATTCTCCAGTTATGGCCATTATTTCAGAAAGAATGTGTTCGATATAGTCTTGGGAATCTGACTATAAACGACCCTGTTTGCCAGTTTATAAGAAAACTGGATGGGAAGCCTATCCTCGACCCATAGAGGGCGTTCAAGCCGTTTACGGACGTAAACCGAGGAGGAAGATGTGAGCCACAATCACAACTACTTGTAAATATCCTTTTCTTGTTGTTTTACTTTTTATTGTTGTTTTATTTCACTGTTGTTTTATCAATTGCATTATTGTCTTTAATAATTGAGTGCTTTTTCTTTTACTATTTCCTTTTTGACTCTCGAGCCATGTGCTTTACGCGTTAATTGACATAGACATGCTACCTCCTAAACAGTTGTAAAACATTGTCACCAAGATCCTTGATATATGATCATTTTCTTTTAGACTCAAATTGTTTTTGAGAAGCATCCCAATGGCAGCTACTCCCAATAAACAATTCAAGAACATTTGTGTGCTCTCTGGATTTAACTATGGCAAACATAAAGAGTTCGTTGAGGCAACCATCGATCTTGGTCAACGCATAGCAGAAAGAAATTTGCATCTGGTTTATGGAGGAGGTGACCGAGGGTTATCAAAACTAGTCTCAGAAGCTGTTTATCTCAGAGGGAGCCAAGTGTTAGGCATCATCCCAAGAAGCCTCAAACCGTTGGTCTGTATGTCTGACTCACCAACTGGAGAAGAGTTAGTTGTCTCAGGTATGCAAGAAAGAATAACTGAAATGCTAAATCATGCTGATGCTTTTATTTTCCTACCAGGAGATCTGGCAACTCTAGAGGCACTAATCACATTAGCATCTTGGGCCCATCTGAACATTCATCAGAAACCCATTGGTTTGTTAAATGTCAATAACTTTTATGATGGCTTCATCGCATTTCTTAACCATGCAATAAAAAACCATTTCATCCCTTTCACAGCGAAAAAAATCTTTATTTGTGCTCATATCGCTTAACGAGTTAATTGATCATTGCAAGCTTATAGACGAGCGGATCCCAAGACCCTCGTGTTGGAATGGCCAACTAATGATGGTAACAGTAGCCGTAGTAAGAAGTGCAAATTAGATTTAACTCTCCGCTTGTAAATATTTTCTTCTGTGATCCAGCACTCAGGTGATGTTTTCTAAACCCTATTTTCTTTCAAACATTGAGGACAATGTTCCGTTCAGGTTGGGGGGAGGGAATAGTTGACAATTGTGGAATATCTCAATCTTAGTGTAGTTTTTACTAATTTTTGTTTTAGAAACTAACTGTGGTTAAATTTTTTGAGTCTAAGATGGGTTAATATGGAGGGCAGTGACACTAGAAACGCATCTTATTATTAAAAAAAAAAAAAAAAAAAAAAAGGGCATTTTGTGTGATCTTTTCATAATTAGATGACATGATAACTTTCAAATTTTAGTATTTGTATTATCTTTGGTCTTTAGTTATGTTACACCATGTTTGTTCTTCACGTGTTGATGTTGGAGACAAATATAAGTTCTTGAAAGAATGCACATGTCATAGGAATTTCCAAGTGAGTTTTGAGTAGTCATTTTTCTTGGAGAGTAACCTTTTTGCCCATTCTTCGTTCGAACATGAGTTTATTGCTTTATACATTATCTCCAAAAAAAAAAAAAAAAAAAAAAAAAAAAAAAAAAAAAAATGATGATGAATGTATTGGTTTGATTAGCATTTTTAAATTAAAATCGTAATATTTCTAAACTGAGGGCATATTTCTATCACCTTGGTGAGAGTGTGTGATATTACTTCTTTATTATTTTCACTCAAATTACCATTCACTGGAGTGATTATTTTTGGGTTTAATTTCTTTGTGAACGTATTACTACTACCAGTAAGATTTTGGGGTTTGCATGTCATTCTTAAAAGTGACTCGATTACTAAAGTTGTGACAAAGTTTTCTAAACTGATTCATGTGGAGAGTTGATGTGGGAATGATATTTCTTTAGACTATAGATAATGCTTATACTTTTATTTGATTGTTATCATTAGTCTGATTGAATAAATACCACAGTATAAAAAAAAAAAAAAATTTCAGCTTTGTTTTCGCTCAAATTGCTAGGGACTAGCAACAAGCTGGTTGGGGGGTGTGTTGAGTACTAGAAAGTGTGTATTTATAATGGAGAAAATCATCATTTTATACTCTAAGTCTCACTAACATCCCTATTTTTATGTCTTTAAGTCCCTTGTAATTTAATTATGTATGTTTTATTTTAATTAAGTATTTTATGTATTTTAGGGGATATCATGGTCATTTCACAATAAACGAGAGATCAGATGGAAAAACGGACAGCACTTTTGAACTCAGAACAGTCGAAAACCTTAGGAGGAGCATAAAAAGAAAAATGGTGATCGCTCACATATACGATCATTCACATATACTGATGACGGTTGATATATACGACATAATTTATTTGATTGTTCACATGTATCGATATCTTTGGCATCGCATTTGACGATGACGTGGCACTATACGATGACGTGGCGGCATTTGATTGGGACGAATGATGTGGCATTGACCGCTTATGTGGCATTGATGATGATGTGGCGTTGATCGATGGCGTGTCACGAGCTTATTGGACCAAAAATGTTGACCGGTGGCGTGGCGAGAATGTTAGTGGACGAAAAAAAAAATGTGTGTATGCGGTACATGCATATACACAGAATAACAGCCCGATGATGTGTTCAATCCAATAGGAACTTGCCACGTGGCGCAATCTCGAGCGCCCAAATTGTTTTAATCCGATGGCCATGATTTACTCGGTTTATCTATAAAAGGGGCTCCCCTCCCTAATTTGACACCCCTGAATCCATTTTTGGACTCCATTTTCTGTAATTCCATCTCCATCTTGTATTTTACGTATTTTAATAAAATTCCCATTTTACCCCTAGTTCAAATATGAGTGGCTAATTTCCTTTCAAGCTTGGGTTGAAGGTGAAGTCTCAACATGCTCCATGGGCTCAATTTGGTAAATTTACTTTTCCTTCCCCTTTAATTTATGTGGTTGTTTTGACTTTTCGTAGACAGATAGTAATAATCTTGTGCGGATATCTGGAATAACCGCCTCCCTAGGCAAGGTTATTACTATTTGCACTTGAGGAAGCCCTTAGCACCATATCTATTAAAAGTGTGGTTCATGATGAGTGGAAGTTCCCCCTTCATGATTTAATTGGTACTAATAATGAATATTAAGCCGATGGTACATGTTGAGACAGATCTGGAGATCCAAGCATTTCATTTTAATAGTTTATTCCTACCACTTTAATTTAAATTAATTGATAGCCTACATCATTTTCATTATGAATCCAACCACCAACTCAGAAAATTAATTCTACATATAATTAAAATCCACCTTCTCGTGGGATCGACACTCGTCACCATTAATCTATTCTACAATAGATTCGTGCACTTGCGAGTTCAATAAAATTTGCACAACACCAATCGTGACGAGAGGCTCAAATATGATAGTTCTAACCTTGGTGAGTACAATGGTATTGGCAGTGACCTCCCACGCACAGCAACGACGGCGGATCAAGCTCCCAAAGTTGTGAACTTTCTGACAGTCGATCGCCAGCAATCCGACTGTTTTAGGTGACAGACTAGTCGAAAAATGATGAGTGTGAGCTGAGGAACAAATCCAAAGGCTTAACTCTGATGAAATCAATGGTGGAGAGAAATTGGTTTACCGCAAGTTTCTGAGCTAGATCGCCAGCATTCTGGCCGGTTTTCAGCATCGATGACGGTAAGGATACGATTGTCAGCTCTCAAGCTTCAGATCGATACCAAGCACAGCTGGTGAGGTGGCCAAAATTGAAAGATACGGCCGGGTCAAGCTTGCAGGTTTTTGGGTCGGGTCACGGTCAAACTAGGTCTGCAGCCTCTCTCTCTCTCTCTCTCTCTCTCTTTCTATTTTAGGAAAATAAAAGCCTCTTGCTCCCTTTCCGTATAGTAACCAAAAGCTCCCCGTTCTTTTTTTTTTTTAAAGCTTAATACAAATTAAGCGAATACCAGAACCGAGTGTCGAAATAAAACCTGACCACGTGGGCATTAAATTGTGTTCAAATTGTCTCGATTTTGTATTGTAAAAAATTTAAATTATTCAAACACGCTGAATTTAATAACCGCGTCTAATTTTACCCGTAATAACATGTAACAAATCTGACAATTTTAAAAAATTAACGACTAAATTAAAATAACATAATACACTCAATTACAAAAATTAAGGTGCATATGTTACAATCAAGTATTAAAACAGCTCGATAGCTTATCAAGAAACTCTTAACTGTTTTGACGGCACTCATTTCAAATCTTTCTCAATTAATTCTTTTGCTAGAATCTTTAGGGGGAAAAAAAAGCAATTTGCCAACTTTGAATCACTTAGGTGCTATTTATTTTTTTTTTTTATCTAAAATCTTAAGATACTTGAATTAGTCTAAATTATAAATATAGCTGAATATCTAAATTTGAATAACATGTTCTTTTTTTTATTTGAATCGCTAAAAATAAGTATCAAGTTATTTTTTTAATTTAAAAAATCTAAAAACTAGTATTTTTACATCCGTTCGCTTACGAATTATAAATGCTAAACAATTAATAACATCTCAAATAACATAAATGAGATAATATATTTTCATAACATAGTCATGCTAGATTGAATACAACCCTTTAATATTCTAAATTAGTATATATTGATCAATTTTATTGTTGTTTATGATATTTTATATGAAAAATATTCATTAAAAAATTATAAAGATAAACATGCTAATTTGAAGAAAATAAAAAATAAAAATAATAATAGTCTACTTCTATATTATTACAAGTCATAGAAACGGGTAATAATGCTAATTATTAAACTTCTTTAGGTGTTGATGAAATTTAATTAGTTAGATAGGGATATTTCAGAAAATAGTTTTTAATGATGTCATTTAGAATTTTTAAATTAAGGAAAAAAACTAAAAAAAATTAAATTAATAACTTAATAACTAAAAATTTTCATTAAGTTGAAAAAAAATGACTTAATGACTTAACTGATTGCAATTAAATCATAAAGTTAAAAAAATAAACAGCCCTTAGTCACACATTAATTGTTTGTGAAAAAAAAAAAATCGTTCATTGTGCATTTTGGAAAAGAATAATTGAGAACATATTAGTTTGAATTAGTTTGAATGTTGTTGAGTCGTATGATATATATTATGGATGCTATTTAAAATGAGGCATCCTTCTTTGGAAAATTATCATCGTATTAAATTCGGATTACTATTATGTTTTTAATTCACAATATTTTTATCATTTATGTATTCGAATATATATACATTGTATTATAAAATTTTTTATTTACATATAAGTTTTTACTCACAAGCTAATGGGCTCTTAGCCCATTGACACAACAACCTAGGCACTCGAAGTTCAGTGCTTGGGTTCTAGTCTTGGCTCTGTTGAGACTTAATTATCTTTCAAAATGGAATTGATATTCCTCCGCTTGAGAGTCGGAAGTCCTCCATGTAACATATGCACCGTAATTTATTTAATTGAGTGTATGATGTTATTTTTAATTTCGTCGCTAATTTTTAAAGTAGTCGAATTAGTTACAAAATCTTTGTGGGTAATTATATACGATTAATAAATTGATCAAGCTCAAATAATTTAAATTTGTTGCAACACAAAATTGAGGCAATTCGGACGCGATTCAATGGATGTGTGGTCAGATTTTATTTTGGCACTCAAGTCTGGTATTAACTTAATTTTTATTAAGCTTACAAAAAAAGAAGAGGTTTCTATAAATGGAAAGGGGGGAGAGAGAGAGTGGTTTCCTAAAATAGAAAGGAAAGAGAGAGAGAGAGAGAGACAAGCTGTCAACCCAGGACCTGGAAATGCAACCCGTGACCCGCGAACTCGACATGGCCATATCTTCCCATTCCTGCCACCTCAGCAGCCAAGCAAGGTACCGATCTAAAGCTTGTGAGCCACCGGTCATATCCTTATTGTCCTCATCACCGAAAACCGACCAGAATATCAACGATTAAAGTTTGAAAACCCGAGGCAAACCTGTCACCACCGTCGTCTATCCCACCAATTTTGGCCATGCCACCACTTGGGATTTATTCCCTAGCTCACCCTCATCATTTTTCGATCAACCCCGTCATCTGAAATGGCCAAATTACTGCCGATCAACCATAGGAAAACTCACGGCTTTGAGGAGCTCGATATGCCTTCACCGCCGACATGGGAGGTCACCCCCGGCACCATTGAACTTACCGAGGTCAAAACTATCAGTTATGATGTGCATTTATGAACTTATTGTAGATAAATGTCGTTTCGAGTTTATTAGTTATGATGTGCATTTACGGATAATAATTATATTATTTTCTTAAATTAGGAGGATCCGCGAACTAGAGTCAACCCGCAGATACTGTCGATACCAAGTTCGGACATCGTCACTGTGAGTGGAATAGACAAAACCTATTTTCCTTATAGTTATTATGGTTTGACAATATGGTAAAGCATATTTACGAGATGAGTTCTAAAGGCTTTGATTTAATGATTTTATAGAAATGAATTTTATTTATGTTTTGGTATTTATTACAAAAAATGTGTATGATTAATGATTTTGGTTATTGATTTTGAATATACATGATAATATTTTTTAAGAAAAGAAAAGTAAATTTAAGGCATGTTAAATGAAAAAGGAAATGAGATTTGAGATGAGATTATATGTTTATGTATAAGTGTATAAATGGTTGTTTGCAAAATCATTAGACAGTATCCTTCCCTTCCAGATACAATAATACAGATGAGATGAGATGAGATATGCATGCGGTATGATGAATACATAGATACTGATATTGAGATACAAATGATAGGGTTTTAGGGTTTAGGGTTTAGGGTTTAGGGTTTAGGGTTTAGGGTTTTAGGGTTTAGGGTTTAGGGTTTAGATGAGGTAAAGGCTTTTGGGACTTGTTTGAGTACACATGGAGTCTTTAGGCCATGTAATCAGACAACTGTCTTTTGGGGACCAAATTATGCATGCACAAATATGATGAGATATAAAATGATATTTTTGGATCTATCTGTGTAGCTCCAGGGCGTGATTGTACACAGATAGTACATTATTGCCCGTCAGTTGAGGTCCGAATATGATATGATATGATATGATATAGTACTTCCCCATCTATTTGTATAGCTCCGAGGCATGATAGTACCTAAATTATACGTCATTGCGTGTCCGTTGAGGTTTGAATCTGATGAGATATGAGATGACATTTCCTCATCTATTCGTGTAGCTTCGGGGTGTGATTATACCTAGATAGTACAGTATTGCTTGTCTGTCAAGGTCTGGATATGACGAGATTATTCCTCTGGATACTTGTTTGGTGATAGTTTGCCATATACAACATTTGATATTATAAGTGTTGTGATTTCATTGATGTTATGCGTTATTATGTGATATTGTCATTTCGGTACATGATTTTAATTTAATAAATTTACTTAAGTTCTTGTGATGTTTTGATGAAATTGTTTGGAGAAATATTAAATTATTTTTAGAGTAAGATTATTTTCAAAAACTATTATCCACTCACTAAGCTCACTGAGTTTTATGTTCATCCTATTTCATTACATTGTTTCCCTCACAGGAGATTCGCAGGTACAACAGTCAATCCAGTAACGATAATTATTTTAAAATTATGGCCATGTAATGGTGTTAGAAGTCGTAAATATATTTATTGAGATATTTTGGGATTGTATAATTTAATATATTTTGGTAATTGTGGAAAAATCTATATATTTTATTTCATATTGGATATTTGAGCAATTTAGTAATTTGTTGAGGAGATTGATTGATGAATTTAGTTGTATTTGAAATTATTTTGGAAGTATTTATTTTATTAATTACAGATTTGGTTATATGATAATTATAAAAGAGACTTATTAATTAGATTATTTCAAATCAATTTTAATAGATTTAAGTAGACTTGTCCTGGAAGATTTTAGGGCGGGTTGTGTCACTTAGTTAGTGAGGGAAAAATATTGAGGATTTAAAAAGATTTAAAAAAAAGTTTTGATAGGTGTCTTTTGATTGTAATATCAGTGTAATAAAAAAAAAAAAAGTTTCTACTCACAAGTGAGAAATCCTTAACCTACTAATACAAATAAATGATAATTTTTAGAAGATGAAATTAGAATTTTTCTCTCACACTGACAAATGCTTAGCGTAATTCCCCGCTTAGAGCGGACGAAAATTTTGCATGTCATACAACTCCAGTATTCCATTTTGACAATCATGATTAATACAGCCCAGGATAATCTGTGCCCAATACCCAAGAGTAAATCCTCACTGGTCAAAAGCAAAAAACTTTGCCTTTTGCCCAAAGATGAGACTTCACTTCAATAGTCTTGGTACATCTTTTGGCTGTAGGAATTTGGAGGTTCCTTGGACAAGAACTTCAGAAGATTTGTACACATAACAATCTGTTCGATCATTTTACAACACATGTAGTTGAACCTCTTTAATTTTGAATGAAAGATTCCACAATAACGTTTAATCTAAAATCGAACTATTACAAAAATATAACCATCAAATTCATTGTTTTCCCTCGATCATAATGTGAGATCAAATGAATGACCCTCGCCCTTGTCAGCTGAGGCACATGGACTAGGTTGTATTCTTCAATGAAATCATACTACACAAGCAGCAGTAATTACCGTTTGTTGAGATTAAATGAATAAAGATAGGAAAATTTTAAAAGGTTTAACTGATTACCTTGCTGCAAAAGCATTAACAAATTCTGATCTTACAAGTTTCAATGGATCAACAACTCCACACTTGAACATTTCCATATATTTGGCTGCTTCAGAAATATATGAAAGCTTCCTCATCTACTCTATTTGTAACTTAAACATAGGAAATCAATCAATTTTTTTTTAATTTTAATTTTCTTTATTGAGAAACAAACCTCTAGCTGGATCACATCCAAGGTCTGAATGTTCCTGCTTGAGTAGCTTGTCCACGACTGAACCATCAACTCTGGCGTCCTCAGAAGCAGTCACAAATGCAGGCACCTGAAAATTTAGGATCAGTGTGTGTAAAAATGCTTTCAAAATGAGTAAAACCTAAAAAATCTACAACCAAAAATTTGTACAGATCCTTCATTTCAAAAAGCAAAGATAAGGCTCAGCCCTCGTTACTTGTGTCACGGTACTACAAGCAACAAAGCTGGAAATATTAGCCAATATTGTTTTTATTGTAATCTAGATACCTAGCAATAGAAATATCCAGCCAATGCAAATGACATAATACTACTAATGGTGATAACATTTTCCATGTTATTATAAAAAAAAGCACAACAATGTTCTCTTTATCAGCTCTCATTTTTCAATCTGGAAGAAAGCTCAAGCTCAAGTTAGTTAAAATCCAGTGACAGTTTTTGGGTTCACAGTTTGATATTGAAGAAAAAAGCAATGGTAAGGGCAGGGGAGACCTTAAGGGCATTCTGGACAATCTGAACACCAATTTTCTGGCCAGAATTTTCAGTTTGCAATTTGTCCAGCTCCTTTGAGGCATAAAAAAGTGCAATGCCACCACCTGGCAAATACATCAGAATACAAGAAATGTAAGGCATTGATGTATTAACCAAATCTATAAAACTAGAAGGCTTACCAGGCACAATTCCTTCTTCCTTTGCAGCCTTGACAGCTTGTAGGGCATTAGTAATTCTAAGCTTCTTTTCACGCACGTCCGCTTTACTATGTCCATGAACCTTGGAACAAAAAACCCTCCATCAGTATATACTTTTTCACTAAGAGCCCGTATGATTAAGATGATATAATGCTTGCAAATGTCAAATACAATGCCGAAGAACCAAACCTTCAAAACAGCGAATCCACCAGAAAGCTTGGAGAGCCGATCTTTCAACATATTATCGGAAGTGTTCAATTTAATTTTTGATCTCAACTATAACATTAATTACAGGAACATGTTCAACAATTACTACACACAATGTGAAGCCCATTAGATCTTTGGAAAAAATGCATGAAATAAACACAACAAACCTGTTCACATCTTTCTTGAACGTCTACCAAATTACCAGACCCACCAATGATAAGAGTATTATCCATTGTTGCTATAACCTATAAAGATAGAGAGGGAGGGTGAAGAAATAAGCAAACCTCCACTTGAGGTGCTCGAGTGCGAATGCTTTTTTTTTTTTCTTTTATGCCAAGCAACAATGCAGTTCTATCCTGCATACAATCGATATATCTCACCCTTTTGCATGAGCCTAGCTTTAGAGGCACAAAATGTGTAGAGTTCATATCTAAGCCTCCACTTAAAACCTAGAAAAGAGAAGGCATGCTTAAAATGATCTGTGTTAATACAAATCATAATGCAAAAAGGGATGGGAAATTTATGGAATCAACCTGGCCTCCCGTGAGAATTGCAAGGTCCTCCATGATGGCCCTTGTGTCTTCTCCCAATCCAGAAGCTTTGACGACACAAACCTTTGGCCAATTTAAAAATTCACCAAATGCTAAATGCTAAATGAAAAAAACTTTGTGGAAACAAATTAATAATTCAATGAAAATATATTGGTGTATCCTTTTCCTGTTGTGCCACCCTAACCGGTGAGAAAAATTAGGAAATTACCTTTTGAGGAGGAAAATTCACTAATCCCACAATTATCCAACAATCACTTAGAGAAAAAAAAAAAGCAAGGAACTGTCTGTATGTTGTTGAATAAAAATAAGGCAATCTTTGATAATTTTGTCATCATCTAATTATTTTCGAATGGGTCCATTGGAAATAAAGAAGCGCATGAACTTTTTGTACGTTGTATGCCTACTCTTTTTGAAACATTTCCAGCTGTTTCTGGTACATGGAAATGGAATTGTTAGAGCCAATACTCCTTTTCGAAGGGTAGAATCAAAGTACATTATCGAACAAGTAGGGTCTTCCTCGAGTAAAGGGCAAGTATAAACTGAAATTAAAGAGAAAGATACAATCCCACTAAATGGAATCTGGATTAGAATGAAACATTTCTCCATTTTTTGTTTTCATTCTAGAGCTCCTCCAAAAAGAACTTCTTAAGGGGGCTGTTGAAACCCTTGAATTCAGAATATGCTAAAGTAGATCCTGGACGGGGATCTACTCCGTTGATGGCTATCGCAATGGCTTTATTTGCAGTATCCTATCTATTATTTTGGAGATTTATAAACTCTGTCCAGTTAAGACATTGTTGGGACCCTTAGGAACAGTCCTTCAAATTGTGAATTTTTGATGGTCCTAATGATAATCATGCACGTTTTTTGTGAGTTTAGATATTCTATGAATCCAATTGTAGTTTTCCACTAATCTCGACATTAATCCTAGAATTACTGTTTGGAGAATTGGTTTTTGTATGGCTGTTTATTAATTTGTTTCTGAAAACAAAAATTCCATAAACTTTGTGATTTTTACACTGTTGCTGGGCTCTACAAGTTACAATCTTATTATTCAAGAAAGTGTGAGAAATTTGAACTCTAGTTGTAATGTCCATTTCACATTTAACCTTTCCACGTGAAATCAACACAGTAACATACTTTCTATGATAATTATAATTAAAAAAACTAATAAAAATAATTAACCAACTAGCATAGCACATTCAATCCAACAAATTGTAATCAAGCTCATCCAAATATTAAATTCAATGTCCACAAAGCAAAGAAAGAAAGAAAACTCTACTTACCGTACTATCAGTACATATACAGTCTGACACAAGATGGCCTAGAACTTCATTTTCAATATCTTCAGCAACAATCAATAAAGGTCTGTCACTCTGACAAAAGAAATAAATAAGTTAACCAATTAATAATAATAATAAATGAAAAAACATATTTAAAATTTCATTTCCCACTTGCAAATCCTCTTACCGCTCCACTTGGCAAAATTGCTTGTATCAAAACATTTAAGTTTGAAATTTTCATCTCACAGATTAAAACCAATGCATTGACTAAAACCTGGAAACAATGGAAACAAAATTTGTTAATTTGTTAACAAAAAGTAAGAATGATAAAACATTGTCCAATTAACACATTAGCCATGCGCCAATTAAAGTACAACCAAAAAGTTGTAATACAATAACCCAATACATATTTTGAAATTCTAGAAGTTCTTACACATTCTCTTTTATTCTTGTAGGTGAAGAAGTAAGGGGACATAACGCCCCACTCTAGCTTCATCCCATTAACAAAATTTAATTCACTATAGAGGGCTTCCCGGTCCTGCAATGATTTTGTTAGAAGCAAAAACAAAAGAAGGAAGAAAAAATGGAATTACTATAAATCAGAATGAACCAAATAAAGACAAGATGGAAAGATCAAAGGACAAAAAAAAAAGGCTGCAACATGAAAGATCAATCTAAAAAACTAGAGGAACAACAAGGAAGAATTAGAAAAGAAACAGATTCACAGGGACAGCAGATAAAAAAAGTGAAGGGGAAGAATTCAAGGAGCAACTTACAAAGACAGTAATAAGATCATTTTCCCAACCTTTCTCGAAAGCCTTGGCCACGAGCTCACCGATCTCTCTGTCACCATTTGCTGCTGTTGTTCCAACCTTCATGGTAAAGAAGTCAAATTAAGGCCTTGTTTGGCATTGATGGTCAGCAGCTGTAAAGAGTTTCTGTAAACACGGTTTTTACAGTTGGAAGTCAAAGTGAAGGTTTTAAATTTTAACCGGGAGCAGTTCCGTGCAAGCCGATATAACCTTTAATATTTTGTCAAAATCATTTACTTTAAAAGTCATGTTTATCAAATCTTATTAACTTTTATTTCACTACCAAATGGAGCCTACATCGTAGTAAAACTAGGTAAAAGAAAACGGGCCGAAGATGAACCTGGACAATTTCTTCAAATGTGCTGATCTTTCGTGCTCTGCTGTTTAAGTTTCTCACAACAGCATCAGCAGCCATTTTAAATCCTTGAGTTAAGTCCGTGAGATTCGCTCCTCCCACTGCCTTGAAAGCTTCATCAGTCAGGACTTTCGCAAGATCCGTTTTATATCTGGTGACTGCACACAGAAACTTTAGGTGAGCATCCATGCACATCTGCATGCGGGAGATTCAACAATATTTCTAAGGGAGCCCCTAAGTTACGTTTACCGTAACTTACTGCCGTTGTCGTTTGTTTGTTTTGTTTTTTCTGTAAACTTTCATTCAGGCCCCTTATATTCTACTTTATTTATCATTTTTATAAATATTATAACATATTTTAAATTTACCGTAACTTACGACTGTTGTCGTTTCTTTATTTTGTTTTTTTGTAAAACTTTATTCAGATCCCTTATATTCTACTTTATTTATAATTTATTTATAAATATTATAAAATATTTTAAATTTATTCATAAATTTCTAAAATATTAAGTTTATTCTTATAATTTTTAAATTTTTAAAATATCCTATATTTAATTAAAAAATATAATAATTATTAAATGAATTATTATTATTATTATTATTATTATTATTATTAACAACAACAATAAAAGGTATTATTATTATTATAATTAATACATTAACAATAATTAATAATAATTTTTTAGTTAATAATAATAATTATTAATTAATTTTTTAATAATAATTAATAATTATTATTAACAATTTAACTAAAAAATTATTATTAATTATTATTAATATAATAATTAATTATAAACATATCTCCAAATCCACACTCTCTATTTTTCTATCACCATCTTTTTCTTCCTCCACCTTCCGATTAAGATTACTCTCACTCTCTAGACCCCAAGTCATCAAATCCATTCACTCCTCTTCTCAACATAACACTGCATCAACAATATCCCCAACAAATTTGCCGTCACTACCTCCACCACAAGGAGCCAAGGTATTCCCCTTCGTTTTCTCCATCTTTATTGGCTTCATCCTCTGTTTTCTTGTCCCTAAATAAATAAATAAATAAAAATAATTATTATTGTTAATAATTTAATTAAAAAATTATTATTAATTATTGTCCTATTATGGATTGAATTTGAAGTGTTGTATCAAAATCTAATTCAAATTGATTGGATTTGAATATAATTATATTTAGATTATTATTTTGTATTTTAATTATTGTGATTATTATTATTAAAAAATTAATAATAATAATAAGAATAATAATAATTATTATTGTTAACAATTTAACTAAAAAATTATTATAAATTATTATTATTATATTAATTAATTATAATACATTTTATTGTTGTTAAT
The DNA here is from genome assembly GCA_030449905.1 of Luvunga scandens. NCBI lineage: Eukaryota > Viridiplantae > Streptophyta > Magnoliopsida > Sapindales > Rutaceae > Luvunga > Luvunga scandens. Next base: position 7,178,430 of record JASUUG010000798.1, read on the forward strand.
AATAATAATAATCTATTTAAAATTAAAATTAAAATTATATTTTATAATCATAATTATAATTATAATCCATTAATAATAATTATATTTTTTAATTAAATAAAGGATTTTTTAGAATTTAAAAATTATAGGAATAAATTTAATATTCTAAATATTTAAGAATAAATTTAAAAAAATTTATAATATTTATAAATAAATTATAAATAAATTATAATATCTTTTAATCCATAATTATTAAATTCAATCCATAATTATTAATAATAATTATTGTTAACTAAAAAATCATTATTAATTATTGTTAATGTATTAATTATAATAATAATACCTTTTATTGTTGTTGTTGTTAATAATAATAATAATATAATAATAATAATAATTATTATTATTATTATTATAATTCATTGAATAATGATTATATTTTTTAATTAAATTGAGGATATTTTAGAAATTTATGAATAAATTTAAAATATGTTATAATATTTATAAAAATGATAAATAAAGTAGAATATAAGGGGCCTGAATGAAAGTTTACAGAAAAAACAAAACAAAAAAACGACAACGGCAGTAAGTTACGGTAAACGTAACTTAGGGGCTCCCTAAAGCTAAAGGGCTGTAAAAGAGAAGCCTCACGACTCACGTACAATATTAAAAAGAAATAGTTGTTGTTGTTGTTGTTAATAATAATAATAATATAATAATAATAATAATAATTATTATTATTATTATTATTATAATTCATTGAATAATGATTATATTTTTTAATTAAATTGAGGATATTTTAGAAATTTATGAATAAATTTAAAATATGTTATAATATTTATAAAAATGATAAATAAAGTAGAATATAAGGGGCCTGAATGAAAGTTTACAGAAAAAACAAAACAAACAAACGAACAACGGCAGTAAGTTACGGTAAACGTAACTTAGGGCTCCCTATTTCTAAGGAAATGCAAAAGATATTTCGGTTTACCATCAATAACTCTTTTAGTGTCTTCGGCAGCGGCGGCGGCATAGTTTCTGGTCCAAGTACCCTGACAACAAAATTAATTTAACGAAACTAATTAAATAATTAATTAATATTTATAGAATACGCCCCAGCCACTAGTTATTATTAAGAAGAAAGAAAGAAAGAAAAGAATAAATCTCACCGGCTGGATACTGGTCTTAATCAACCTAGAATTAATTAAAAAAAAAAACAGAGAGGGAGAAGTACAAAATAAATAAAGAAATAAATAAATAAATAAATAAATAAAACGATGTGATTTAGTGAAAGTAGAAGAAAAGAAAGGATTACCTGACTCTGTAGAGGCTAGAGCCAAACCGCAACATGGTTACTTACTCAACTGAAGAATTGCCCGTTTGGAGTTTCGGTGGATTTTGCCTTTGTGAGTTTATTTTATTTAGGGAGGGATATTCTCGTTGCAAACGACAGCGTCGGTTAGAAAGTACGAATTATGTGATCTTCCTAGTTCGACTTGTACTCGTTCTCTCTCGGTGCACTTACGCCGCTTTTTTTATTAATTTTTTAAGGGTCAGACTATTGGCAGCCCTTAAAAAATGCTCTTAAAACGCCTTTTTTTTTAATTATAAATTAAAAATTTTTATAAATCCACGCTATTTTCAAAAATAATTATGATAAATTCATAATATTCTTAAAATATTCATTAACATTGATCTAAGATAAATTTTATTTTACTATTGTACCTTATAATATAAAAGATCAAATTGTCCTAATTAAAATGAACTCTTGTATCTAATATTTTAGATATTTAATTTTATTTAATTAAATCTTGAAACTTGCACTTCATTAGAGTTTTTTTTAAAATAATGTAAACTAATTGTAATTATTTCTTGAATATAGTGTAGATTTATAAAAATTATGGGTAGAAATATAATCACGCCAAATATTAAAGACAATTATCATACACCTACCATCATTCTAAGTAAATATGAAACTAATTAATATAAACTAAAAAAATTGCTAAAGATCCCTTCAACTTATATATATCTACATATATATATATACAAACCAGAATTTTAAAGTGTGGGATCATCCGGGAAAATGTATAAACTGTACGGTTTAAGCGCTTTAAGTTTTAAACCTTTAAAATCCCGCAGTTTTAAACATTTCCTGAACTTTTCCTGCACTTTAAGATTCTGGACAAAAAAACTACTAATATATAAGTAGCATTAGAAATGTCCAACTGATTGGACAGCACAAGGCACAACATGCATCCGTACAACACGGTACAATAAGAGCACATTTCTGCAAGATATGCGAGGCATGGCACGATAGACACACAAGTTGAGCTAGATTTCAAACATGGCCACTTCAAAAGAACCGCACTATTTAAGATTGGGCAAAACATGGCATGAAAAAAAAATCCTGTAAAAATCACACTTCAAATTTGATAATGTCTGTAAATGACTATTTTGGCAACAATCTCCACCTTAAATGCAGGAGAATCGGGACCTTCAAGTGAAATTGCTGATGCAGCATTGTGGATGAAGCAGGAGTTGCAATGGTTTAAGGTGTGACTGCTCAGCTTTGCGGATTCAGTTTTTACCTCCTCTGGATTTCTTATTCTTTACCATCATTCTGTTTGGCAAGTGAGAAAGTGTGAAGCTGCTTTATTGGACTTGCCGGCTCCCTTTCTAGTTGATTTTGGTGTTGATCATTGTTGTTGCTCGAAATGAAATTCTATGTTTTATATGTATATCGTTATATTGTATTATGTTTGATTTTTTTTATATATATTTTGTTCTATACATACATTGTTTGTTTTTTATGCAATAATAATTGATATCATTTGTCTAGAACTATATGTTTGCAAGAATATATCATTTTAAACATCAATAAAATAGTTAAATTGATTTTCCTTATTAAGTGATAGATAGTTTCGGTGCATTTAGAAAAAATTATATGACTGTCAAGTAAATTCTTTTGTATATCCTTTTTAATAATTCATTTACTCAAAAGTTCTTGCAATATTGTAGAACCAAACATAATGTTTTGATTTTAGAAGAGTTATTTTTTTATTGACAACCAAACATCTAAAAATCTTGTCAAAAATTTTGTTTGAAAAAGTTCTCCTTAAAAAAACCTACTCCTATAAACTCTATTTAATAAATTAAACCAAATAGAGCCGTACACGAGTATCTAGGGTCAACTAGGGTTCGGAAAACACTTTGAGAGAACTTGATGGGGATGTTTTGCTAAGAGGGAGAATTTGTGAGTACTTGTAACCTTAATCTTCCAAATCTTTATATGGTAAAATCCTTCGTGATTAATAAAATAAAAAGAATATTTTTATCCTTGCGAATGCATACTTAAGAAAGGCGACCCACATAAATTTCATATATTTTTCTCTTCACTAATTTTTGTTCTTGTTTTGTTGATGTTGTGTGAGATTTTTCTGGACAATTCTTTAATTATTCCAAAAAAGAGTTGAGAAAGGTTGTAGTGGCGACTTGGTTGTCTTATTTTCCGTTCTGACCACGACCAAGTCCACCCATGATGAAGATTGAACATCAGAAAGAATACTCGGGAACTATTGAATTGAACTCCTGTGCAAATCGTCAAAAACCAAGCAAGCTACACAATGTTGTGTTCCGACAAACATAATGTCTGATCTACAAATAAATATATAAATATAATGTGTCTTAGTGATTAACTAAGCCGACACAAGCCTCCATCATTTCTGTGTTTTGCTACATAGTTGGATCTTTCACTGCAATCTTGGAAAGACAAGCTGAGCCACCCTTACTATGAATGATATGAGAACATCTCACTACACAAGAGGAAAGAATAAATATGTGCTTAATTAAAGAATTAGCATAAGCTTAAAAGTTTGGACTAGTTACATACCTTGTAGCCTGCATCAAGACTGTTCTCATGGTTTTCAACGGAAATACAACTTTTGGCATAAGCTTATTTACATATTCACCTGCTATAAATGTATATCAAAGTATTATTCGCACCTCAATTCACAACGCCAGAAACTTACTCAATTTCTTCTCAAATTTTTATTATTTCATTAAAAACAGAGGGCGCTGGGGGAGGAGATATAAACCTTCAGCCTGTTCGTATCCAAGGTTCGGAATATCTTGCTTTAGTAGCTTATCAACAAATGGCTTCTCAACTTCCAGATTGGAAGCAATTGTTTTCAGTAGAATCTGTAGATGCAGACGCAAACCGTCAGAAACCATTTGCATTATTCACTCTTGAGATGCATTCATACGACTCATGCCCCATAACATAAATCATGGATGCATCTCATCTTCAACTAAGCAAGGAATAACAAATGATATGATTTCAACCACAATTTCATGCATTAGCATTCCAGCCTAAAAAGATTGCTCCATTGAAAAAAATATTTAAAGTTATATATAACTTAATTGTGTCAATTTCCCCCCAAAAAACCAGTGCGTTTCTCGTTGCATTGTGAAGTATGGTTCCCTTTTCACTTGTGAACGACGATTAATTTTGGCAAAACTCTTAGCCAATGCCTTTAGATAAATAGACTAGGAGGTTTTATAAAGCAGCACATGCGTACAGAATAAAAAAGAAGAAAGAAAACCTTAAGAGCATTTTGGATGGTTTGAAAACCAATTTTCTGAGCAGAATTAGCAGTTTGCAGTTTATCCAACTCCTTGAAGGCATATAAAAGTGCGATGCCACTACCTGCAAATACATCACAGTACATATGTTAAAACCGAAAAAAAATGTGATGCATCAATTCAAACAAGATAAACCAACAAAAGCTCCAAAAATAAGAGGTTTACCAACTCCTTCCTTTGCAGCCTTTGTAGCATTTACTGCATTAGCAACCCTATCTTTCTTTTCACTCACTTCTGCTTTATTAGTTCCACCGACCTTACAACAACATCCATTTCAAATTACAATACCTCCTCACCAAACAATCTTTACTCTCAAAATAGCCAAAATTTCATGTGAAACGTTAGACAACAACAATAAGATGTAGTCACGCCTTCTAAATTCCATTGCTGTATACAAACAAGCGAACTTATTCACAATTTTCCACAGTAAGGTACAAGTGATTTGACCAAAATACGGTTCCAAAGTTTCAGATATGTTATAACGTTTAGTCGATTGTTTGTGTCCATTTTTCCTTTCACTTTTTCCTTGTTCCTCCATTAACATTGAATTTGTATTGTATCAGTCTATAGTATACTTTAAGATGTGAATGAATTGGATCCAATGGATTAATCAATTAGTAAATTAAAGAGTAATGCTACACTCCCAATTAGTATCCCAAATCTTATAAGTGCAAGATGGCATTGATCCATTGGATTGTGGGAGTAATGAAATTAATTACCACATCAGCAGATAGGGTCCAAATATTGGGGAAATTAATTGCTTGGAAAGTCTATTATTATTTTAAATTAAATCAATTCCCCAAAATAATCTGATCGTTGATCCTTTACAAATATAAATCCATTGATTTAATTTTTCAAGTGCATATATAGGATAAAATTTCCAATATCTAGGCCAGCAGCCCACTAGGATTTAGGCCCTGGGCATGACTTGGCCCAAATGGATCGTTCTAATAGCTACGTCTGAGAATTCCTGTTACAAGTCCCACCACAATTTAGCTCAAAGCACTTGAAGAACTAACATATTGTACAATTTTTAAATAACCAAACCTGTAAAGCAGCAACGAGATTAGAGTGCTATGCAGGGAAATCTTGTAAAGTTTCCATTGTGACTCTTCCCTGTAACATTAGAGACAGAAATATTAATGAAAAGAGCTTGAGGAAAGAGGGTCCACAAAAAGTAGGAACATCCCCGAGAGGTGGAAAAGGATCCATACATTATAACAGCACAAGATCTCCAAACAACTAATAAACACGATTGAAAATCTATTCACTTGTTGGAAAATCTATTGAAACAGACACAACACTGACCTGTCCATAGTCATCGGAAACAAGACAACGAAGGATAACCGCCTGATCCTTTGATATTGTAATCTACAATGAGAAAGAGGGTTAACATATGTTGTCAGAACAAAACTTCATCTCTCTTGTCGATATGCTATACACCAAGAAATGGAATTTAAAATATCTCTTTGACAAAATGTAATAGAAAAAGGGGATTAAAGTCCACTGAAAACAGAGACAAGAAGAAACTTTTCATGATGTGCTCTATTTAGGTAAAATAAATATTTTTTGACACCAACTAAAATATATAACTAGTCACGGATATTTGATAATTCTCACCTTCCAAGCAATGCCATCAGAGAGCCAGTTAGATAAACATTTCAGATCAAAGTCTTCTGTTATTACCTAAAAGGGAAACAAAGGAACACATTAATTTGTGCATCACATCATCATGCAAATTGACGTGGGGAATTTATTAAATGAGACTACCTTGGAACCTGTGACTTTGGCAATGTCCTGAAGGCTAGCCATTCTACATTCCCCAAATCCAGGAGGTTTGATGACACAAACCTTCAAGCAATTCAGAAACCCACAAAATAATGAAGACACATGAAACAGCTGTTTGTAGCATTAAACAAATAACTGAATTATATAGAGGATGCTTTCAAGTTTGTCTTCTCTTGGCAGCAAAACACCATTAACTATTCATAGGTCGGACAAGTGAAAGTTCACCTTAGTTCCAGTAGACATCCCATGAAAGACAAGAGTTGCCAGGAGATCATTTTCAATGTCTTCAGCAACAATCAGTATGTTCCCGCCTTTATATCCTCTTTGCGGTGCAGCTCTTCTCAACAGTTCAAACATGATGTTGTAGTCTGCAAACTTTTTCTCATGGATCAGAATATGTGGTGTTTGTAAAGCCTAGTAAAAATGAAACCATTACTTGATTAATTCCAAGGCTAATCCAACAGTTATATCTTTCAAAGGAAGAACTACGCAATCTCAATTACTTCATCGTCAGTACATCCATTATAAAACCACAAATTTCTCATAAATATCAATTAATTAAATGATACATCATCAAAATGCTTACACATTTTTTTGTCTTCTGATTGATGAAGTGATTGAATAAATAGCCGCTGTTTACGATCATTCCTTTATACAATTGAAGTTCATTATGGGGTGTTTCCCCATCCTGCAAAAGTTTAGTGGAACAAGAAAATAAAAATTAAGAGTAAACTTTTATTGAGGGAAATAAAAAAATTAAGAAGAGGAAGAATTCAAGAAGGAACTTACAGCCAAAACCTGAAGATCGTTTCCCCAGCCTCTCTCAAAAGCCTTGGCTATGAGCTCACCAATCTCTCTGTTACCATTTGCTGCTGCTGTTCCGAACTTCATCGAAAAAAAAAAGGTCAGAATGAAAAAAAAAAACTTGACAGGATAAAACTAAAGCGAGAGTGAAAATAACGAACTTGAACCTGGGCAATTTCTTCAAACGTAGTGACGTGCTGTACTCTGCTGTTTAAGTTTGCCACAACTGCATCAACTGCCATTCTAGCCCCTTGTCTTATGTCCTGGACCTCCTCTCTGCCCACTGAATTCATGACTTTCACAAGTTCCTTTTGATATTTGGTGACTGCAAACAGAAACCTGAGAGATGAATAACCATTCATTCCATGCACATATGTGTGCGGGAGATCAGCAAAATTTATAAAGAATATCCAAAAGATATTTCAGTTTACCGTCAGTAAATCTTTTAGTGTCTTCGGCGGCGGCATAGTTTCTGGTCCAAGTACGGCCAACCTGACAATAAAGTAATTTAACGAAACAACTTAACTAATAAATTAATAGTTCATCGAATAAACCGAGCCACTAGTTACTATTAAAAAAAGAAGAAAGAAAGAAAAAATCTCACCGCCTGGACACTGGTCTTAACCAACCTAGAATTAACGGCAAAAAAAAGAGTGAAGACAAAAATAAATAAATAAAACGATGTGAAAGTAGAAAGGAAAGGATCACCTGACTCCGTCTCTGGAGGAGGCGACTCTACAGCCAAACCGCAACATGATTACTTGAAGAATTGTCAGTTTGGAGTTCGGTGGATTTCGTGGGTTTATTTTATTTTGGAATATTAGACTGCGTCGGTTGGGGAGTACGAACCATGCGATCTTCAGTTGGCCTTGTGTACACCGTTTCTGTCACTGCACTTACGCCGCTTTGTATTATTTTTCTAATCAAGGGCACAACCGTCCACCGAAAAACACTGCTTTAAACAAGCAAATATTACGGTTGGATGGATATTTGCTGCACCCACGATTTTTGTTAATTTATCAACATTTTCAAAAAATAATTATAATAAATTTAAAATATTCTTAAAATATATAAATGTATAAAAAGTTTTCAAAATTAATTATTAAATCTTTTTTATAATTTTTTTTGTTCAGATATCTTTAACCATTAAAATTGATTTAAAATAAGTTTATTTAACTATTTTACACTTATAATATATAGAATGATGAAATGACTCTAAGAAATATGACTTCTTGTTAAAGTCTGATTGATAAAGCATTCAAGGCAGTGAGAAGAGCAAATCTCACGGACCTAACTCAAGGGTTTAGAATGGTTGCTGATGTTGCTGTGAGAAGCTTAAACGGCAGGGTACAAAAGATCAGCACGGTTGAAAAAAAAATTTCGGCTCACTTTTGGGGCTTTTTTTTTTTTTTAAACTAGTTTTACTATAATTTAACCTCCTTTTAATAGGATGAAATAAAAGTTAATAATATTTGAAAAACATGACTTTTAAGATTAATAATTTTAATAAAATAATAAAGATAATACAACAATCTTGAAGCAAACAACCATTTGTAAAAATTTAAAATCACTTTCACTTTTAACTGTGTAAATCATAAATCTGTTTACAAAAATACTTTACACTATTGAAGTCAAAACATTAATACCAAAGGAAGCCTTAATTTGACTTCTTTTCCACCAAGGTCGGAACAACAGCAGCAATATATGTCCCATTCTTCACCTCTAAGAATAAAAAGAGAATAGTAAGAATTTCCGGAGTTTCGCTATACGTATGGGTCATTGTGCCCTTCCACGTTACAACTTTTTGGTTTTGTACCTTAAATTGGTACATTGCTAATGTGTTAATTGGGGAAATGCTGTATCATTCTTCCTTGGTGTTAACAAATTATTGATTTCAGTGTTTCCAGTTTTTTAGACGATGCATTGATTTTAATCTGTGAGATGAAATTTTCAAACTTATGTGCTATTAGCCAGGCAAGCAATTTTGCCACGTACGGCGGTTAGAGGATTTGCAAGCGGGAAATGAAAGTTTATACCTGTTTTTTTTTTTTCTTTAATTAATTAATTAATTTCTTCAGAGTGCCTGGAAAGCCTTCTAGTTTGCTAATTTTGTTTAATACATCTTGTTATACTGATTGATCATCAACGCATCTAGTTTCTAGTATTCGGATGTCTTCGGTAGGTGTTGGTGTTGCACTTTTTAATGTTTCAAAGGAGCACGACAATTTGAAAACCAAAAATTTTGGTCGTAAGATTGGTTTTGAGATTTTCCAGCATGCTCTTACAAATACCTTAAAAATTTAATGCCATATTGCCATGTCCTTACGCTATATACAACCTATATATATTAAGTGTATTGTCCATTAATATTCTAATAATATAATCTCTATAGATTAATGAGTGGTGAAATTTAATTCCCATTTTTTGTCTCATTGGAATCCTATTAGAATTTTAATTAAATTACGATCTTATATTCAATTAAAATTATTAAAAATGATCTGTCCTCAACCCTCTTGTAAATCTATAGAATTGAAATTCTATGAAAATCGAAGATACGTTTAAAGGAAAGCTAATTGAAGTTTCATGCTATAAATTCGAAGTGATTCCAGGAATAAGTTCATAAAATTATTTTAAAAAATGGATTTTTTCGCTAGAAAAATGGCAGAACAAATTTCGGCCATGAGTATGTGTGTGTGTGTGTTTTCACAGTGGTTCTCTCACATATCGATTACTACAAACACCTAAAATTCATGTAGTCATGGTATGGGAAAGTTAATGTGGAAGTCTGTGAGGCTGACTTCAAAATAAATAGAGGAGTAACTAACTAACTTTTTGTTTCTTGATTTTAATTTCGGTGCATATCTTTAAGGGAGATAGCCAATTTCCCCCCTAATGTAATCAATATGTACCACTTACCCTCCTGTTGTTTTTGTAATAGTTAATTACCCCCTGGCAGCATAAGTTTACAATATTACCTCTATTTTCAAGTATACTTTTATTTATATTTATTATAAATTAAAAAAATTATATGAATATAAACTAAATAAAAAAAATTAAGTATTAAAAATAAGAAATATATGTTTTGATGTAAAAAAAATTAACAATAATTTTTTTCTTCTACTTTTTTTTATGCTATAAACATTTTCTTGTAATAAATGTACAAGAAATTATTATAAAAAATTGAATGATAAATAAAAAAATTATTATAAAATAAATAATAAAATATTTATCTTGTACTTTTTACATTTAATTGTAAAATATTATAAAACATTTATTATAAGAAAATGTTTATAACATAAAAAAGTACAAGAAAAAAATTTTATTGTTAATTTTTTTACATCAAGACATATATTTCTTATTTTTAATACTTAATTTTTTTATTTAGTTTATATTCATATAATTTATTTAATTTATAATAAATATAAATAAAAGTATATTTGAAAATAGGGGCAATATTATAAACTTATGCCGTCAGGAGAGTAATTGGTTATTACAAAAACAGCAGGGGATAAGTGGTACATATTGATTACACTAGGGGGGAAATTGGCTATCTCCCTATCTTTAATCTCCATATATGGGTAAATCTGCAAAGTTTTGCATGGTGTCATCAAACTTTTTTTGTTTTTTGGCTTATTTACGGGTGATTAAGTTGTAGTATGATTTTATGATTTTGAAATATGACTAAAAAAATGGAAAAAGAAGAAGAAGTAAAGACGTAGAGAAGCGATGGATTACAGAGTGTTCACCCTAAGACAAGGCAGAGAAGGAAAAATTGGGAATTAAATGGGATATGGACAGAAATCAGATTAATTCAAACATTTTAATATTATAGTTAAAAAACGGGATTAGATGAGATAAACAAAGGAGTTTTAGTATTATTACTCTAAATTAATACTCAATAAATTAATAACCTCTATTATATAATAATTTGTGTTGCCTCTCAACTTGGGCTAATAAGTTAAATTAATAAGATAATATTTAAAAAAAACCTTTGTATTAATTCTATAGTCCCATTCATATCATAAATTAACAATTTGTTAAAATCACATATTTTATTAAATAAAATGAGACTCTATTGTTACTTTTTCTTTTTACCTAAAAAATCAAAATTTCAAATGTATGTTGGATCTCATCTCTATTAATTTTTCTTATTCATTTTAGAAGTTATGGGGGTTAAATACTTGAATTCTATAATTGAATAAAATATTATGATGTGTTGTTGGTACTCCGAGTGCTTTGTTGTGCATAACATACTTCAAAGCTATTGTATCATCCTTACACTAGTAAAATATAAATAAATTTTTAAATACTTAAAATTTTTCATTGAATTGTATGTCCATTCTATAAATGAATAGATTAGTAATTTATCGATTAATTAATTTTTTTTAATTAACAGATTTTGAACAGTCTCATTTATACTACATATACGTTTGAACACATTAAAAATTAATGATAAAAATATCATGAATTAAACATATAATAGTAATCCTAATTTAATATTGTGATAATTTTCTAACGAAGGATGCCTAATTTTAATTAAGCAAAGATAGGGATAATTTCCCAACGAAAGATGCCTCATTTTAATTAAGCAAAGATAGAGTCAAAAGAATAAAAATATAGAATCAATGTAGTACTTTTTTTTAATTTTTATATTTGTAATATAAAAGAAAATAGCATCTTTAATGTATATCATATGATTCAGCTCAACAACATTTACCTCATTCAAATTAACATGTTCTTTTAAAAAAAAATGCACAATGAATGACTAGTTTTTTTAATTTTTATTTTTCACACACAATTATTGTGTGGCTAAGTTATTTAAAGTTGCCACATCATTTTTTCCCCGTCTGTTTTTTGTTCTAAAGATTTTGGCAAAAGAATTAATTAACAAAGATCTGAAATGAGTGCTCTCGAAACTGTCAAGAGTCTCTTGAACAACTACAGAACTGTTTTAATACTTCATCCCGGTGAAAACTACCATGGCGTGGCACTGGCCAATCTCAATCCAGGACGTTTTGCATTTTCAGTGTTGGAGTAATTATTTTTCTTTTTTCTAATTAGTAAACATTAACCTAATTCAGGGGCCAAATATATATCTGTATTCTAACATTATTATTATTTTTGTTGCAGCACTGTAACACCAACACAAAACAAGAGGGACATATCAGAAATAGAGAAATACGTAAGTTGATTTTAATAATTAATGATATGTTAAATTTATACCAGTTTATTAAATTAATTCATACAACATTTTTTATAATTAATGATTGTTGAATGTAATTAGTTAGCATAATATTTATTTTTATGATATCTATTAAAAATTATAAATCTAATGAGAATTATCTTAATAATGTTCGGAGAAAAATGAAAATAACTTTTGTGATAATATGCAAAGTAAGATTTTGAACTTCGATAATCTGGTTCTGGTGCATATTAAGCTTCAGTGAAAAGTTTTTCAAGCGCGAATCATTATTCTAAATTGTTAATATACATTCAGTCTCTTTTTCTTCTTTTTCATCAATTTTATCTTCAATTAGATAGATCAATCATGAATCATTAATCACGTGCATTTTATTCAAGAAATGATTCGTCCATCATGCATTGCATGAATTATTAATCACATGACGTGACTGGCTATATACGTTATTTCATATTGATACTGCAAAAAAAAAAAATTAATTTACTTGAATATGTTCCATGATTATTCGTTCGCATTTTAAAATAGATTCAAATAATACCATCCTGTAATAAAAGATGGATGCACAAATCATATAAGGGTGTAAATATAGGATTAATGAGAAATGATGATTGAATTTCATTAATTAAAATATAGGATTAATCTATCAATTTCCTCTTATGTTATTATGTTGTGTAGGTTAATGAGCACGATGTGGATGCTCTGCTTATAGGAGACTCGGTCGTTAAGAACTATACTAACGTCCAGAAACTACCGAAAATGGCAAGTTTTTTTCAAATTTATTTAATTTAATTTTTATATAGATAACCTTTTCACTTAATATTTGTATATGTGTAATTGTGGGTTTTAATTTTTTTTTTAAATTTCTCGTTTTGATCATTAGAGCGATATGGCTAAGAAATTTATCAAAAAGTTTGAGGGCACAAGTCTGGAGGAAATACCATTTGCCATTCAAAATGGGAATTCAACAGGGAAACAAGCTGAGGCAATGATGAAGGATTTAGAAATACCCCACGTCGAGCCAGCTCTTGATGGTTATGCTGCTTTGAATGTAGGAATGGCCGCACTGGATGAGAATAATATGTTTGGTCCAGAGTTCACGATCATGGGAGAAACTATTACACCCTAGTATGTTGCAATAATAAAATTATATGTGTATTTAATAAGGATATTTTTATCCAATTAACAAATAAACTAATTTATAGTTGATATGTAATAAGAACATACAGATATCCAATTAGCCAATGGGATTTTCTATGTCCACTTGTTGTACTCATTTTAATTGCTTTTTAGTTCTAATAATTCTTGAATATGTATTCTCCTTAAATTATTATTATTATTATTATTATTACTATAAGCTAAATCTATAGTCTTTAATTTCATCAATTGTAACATTCCTTGTGCTATAATTGTCACGTTGCTTGTCATCAGATCTTCACTGGAGAAGCTACGGATTGGGTTGCGCTTATTATCAAGAGGCAATCAAATTCTCTGGATAAAATTGGCCATTCCTTAATGTTGTAGAACACGTTGTCTCTTCTTCCTTTTGTTTCACTGCACAAATATGTAACATTGACATGCATGGAACATAATATTAATAAAGGACTTGAAAGGAAAATAAAATAACTAAAGAGAGGCTGAGATTCTGACACGACCCGCGGCATTGACCCGGTTGAATCTCGGGATTCCGGCCACCCCTCCAGTCGAGCTTGGTACCGATATGAAGCTTGTGAGCCGCCGGTTGTATTTCTGTCGTCTTCGTCACTGGAAACTGACCAGAACATCGGCAAACAAGCCCGAAAAGTCACAGCCAAAACCAATTTTGCTCGCCGTTGATTTCGCCGGTTTTATGCTGATCCACCACTTGGATCTTGTTCCTTAGCTTCCCCTCATCGTTTTCCAACCAACCCCGTCACCTGAAAACGGTCGGATTGCCGCCGATCGACCGCTGGAAAGCTCACGATTTTGGGGAGCTCACTCTGCCGCCACGCGTGGTAGGTCACCGCCGACACTATTGGACTCACCGAGGTCAGATCTAGCAGACCTAAGCTTCCTGTCGCCGTTAAATGAGTTCCGGTCACTGTTGACCGTTAGGGACAATTCGATAATTTCATAAACTTTTGGAGTAATTCTGTAATTTTAAAATTGGTGGATATTTTGATAATTTTAGATCAGGGCAGTTAGGTAATTTGAGATTTCGGGGGTAATTCAGTTATTTACGTCATTAGGGGTATTTTTCGGGGGGTATAACATAGTTATAATTCGTGATTATAGTTAGTAATTATGTTATTTCCTCAAATTAGGAGGATCCGCGAATGAGAATCAATCCGCAGACGTTGTCGATTCTGAGTTCGGACACCGTCACTGTGAGTGGAATATACACAACATACTTTCATTGTAGTTTATTATGATTTTAAAATATGGTAAAGTATGTTTGCGAGATTGATTTTAAAGGCTTCGATTTAATGATTTTATATAAATGGAATTATTGTGTTTTGGTATTTATTACGAGAAATGTGTTTGATTAATAATTTTAGTTACCGATTTTGAATATGCATGATAATATTTTAAAGAAAAGAAAAGTAGATTTAAGATATTTAAAATGAAAAAGGAAATAAGATTTCAAATGAGATTTTGGATGAGATTTCGAATGAGATTTCGGATGAGATTTTTTTATGAGATTATATGCTGATATATGTGTATAAAGGTTGTTTGCAAAATCATTAAACACTACCTTTCCCCTTCAAATATACTGATACAAATGATATGACATATGCATGCAGTATGATGAATACAGAGATACTTGTATAGAGATTCAGATGATACAGATGAGATGATATTTTTTTATCTATCCGTGTAGCTCCGGGACGGGACGGTACTCAGATAGTACGTCATTACTCGTTCGTTGAGGTCCAGATATGATGAGATAGGAGATGATATATTCCGATCTATCCGTGTAGCTCTGGGGCGTGGCGGTACTCAGATAGTACGTCATTGCTTGTTCGTTGAGGTCCGAATATGATGTGGTATGATATGGCTTTTCCCGCTCTATCCGTGTAGCTCCGGGGCATGATTGTACCCAGATAGTATGTTATTGCCCGTCCGTCGAGGTCCGGATATGATGAGATTATTTCCCATGGGTACTTGTTTGGTGATAGTTTTCGGTATTTCAGTATTGATGTTATAAGTATTATGAATTTCTATTGATTTATGCAGTATATTTACGATATCGTTATTTGAATACTTGAATTGAATTTAATAAGTTATTTAAGTTTTTGTGATATTTTGATGAGTTGGTATTTTGATATGATTAATTAATTGAGAGTAAAGCTATGTTGAAAAACTACTATCCATTCACTGAGTTCACTGAGTTTTATACTCATTCCATTTTATTATATTTTTTCCCCCAATAGGAGATTCGCAGGTACAACAGTCGACCCAACCACAATAGTTATTTTTGAAATTATGGCCACGCTATGATGTTAGGAGTTATTGATTGATTTATTGAGATAATTTGAGATTGTATAATTTGTTACATTTCGAAGATTGCGGATAACATATATATTTTATTTGATATTGAATAATTGAGTGATTTGATATTTTAATTGAGATAATTGATTGACAAAATTAGTTGTATTCGAAAATTATTTGGGAGTGTTTGATTTATAATTTTGCAGATTTGATTTTTATAATAAATATAAGAAAGACTTTACTGAATTTTTTGATAAAATCATGATTTATCAAATTACGTCAAAAAGATTATATAGAATTAGACAGACTCGCTCTGTGAATTCGAGACGGGTCGTGTCAGATGCACCGCAACAAGAATATGGATGGTTGATGGTGGATTTTATAAATTTTCTTGCTTTTCATTTAGCGGATCATTCACGGTCATCTGACACATTGTTACATTGTTTTAGCGTGCTGAAGTGGTTTGTTCGATCCATATTAATTTTTCTTCTCCAAAGTTATTTTTACCCAAGGAAAATATATAATATTCTGAAAGTTAATTTTACCCAAAGAAAGTCTATAATTCGAACATTCACACTGCTGTGCTTGCATGCCTATGTTTTGCTGAAAATTGATCTCCTTCCTTCGCTTTTTCCTGTAGGTGAAGAGGTGGGACATATCATTTGCTTCAATTTGGAACACCGTGGTGCGGCTCATGCTCTTGCACTGCTCCATTAAAATTGTGACTGCAACTGCACAGAGCTATCTCCAGGAACAGCGGGAGGAGATGAACCCCTTGTCAATAAAAAAAAAGGATTCATCACCAAACCCTTCAATGCCCAACCATCTAACTTCTAAACCACCACAAAGAGGCAAGGATCATTTATGTGTTTTGCTACATAGTTGGATCTTTCACTGCATTCTTGGAAAGACAATCTGAGCCACCCTTACTATGAATGATACGAGAACATCTCACTACACAAGAAGAAAGAATAAATATGTGCTTAATTAAAGAATTAGCATAAGCTTAAAGGTTTGGACTAGTTACATACCTTGTAGCCTGCATCAAGTCTGTTCTCATGGTTTTCAACGGAAATACAACTTTTGGCATAAGCTTATTTACATATTCCCCTGCTATAAATGTAGATCAAAGTATTATTCGCACCACAATTCACAACGCCAGAAACTTACTCAATTTCTTCTCAAATTTTCATTATTTCATTAAAAACAGAGGGCGCTGGGGGAGGAGATACAAACCTTCAGCCTGTTCGTATCCAAGGTTCGGAATATCTTGCTTTAGTAGCTTATCAACAAATGGCTTCTCAACTTCCAGATTGGAAGCAATTGTTTTCAGTAGAATCTGTAGATGCAGACGCAAACCGTCAGAAACCATTTGCATTATTCACTCTTGAGATGCATTCATACGATTCATGCCCCATAACATAAATCATGGATGCATCTCATCTTCAACTAAGCAAGGAATAACAAATGATATGATTTCAACCACAATTTCATGCATTAGCATTCCAGCCTAAAAAGATTGCTCCATTGAAAAAAATATGTAAAGTTATATATAACTTAATTGTGTCAATTTCCCCCCAAAAACCCAGTGCGTTTCTCGTTGCATTGTGAAGTATGGTTCACTTTTCACTTGTGAACGAGGATTAATTTTGGCAAAACTCTTAGCCAATGCCTTTAGATAAATAGACTAGGAGGTTTTATAAAGCAGCACATGCGTACAGAATAAAAAAGAAGAAAGAAAACCTTAAGAGCATTTTGGATGGTTTGAAAACCAATTTTCTGAGCAGAATTAGCAGTTTGCAGTTTATCCAACTCCTTGAAGGCATATAAAAGTGCGATGCCACTACCTACAAATACATCACAGTACATATGTTAAAACCGAAAAAAAATGTGATGCATCAATTCAAACAAGATAAACCAACAAAAGCTCCAAAACTAAGAGGTTTACCAACTCCTTCCTTTGCAGCCTTTGTAGCATTTACTGCATTAGCAACTCTATCTTTCTTTTCACTCACTTCTGCTTTATTAGTTCCACCGACCTTACAACAACATCCATTTCAAATTACAATACCTCCTCACCAAAAAATCTTTACTCTCAAAATAGCCAAAATTTCATGTGAAACGTTAGACAACAACAATAAGATGTAGTCACGTTTTCTAAATTCCATTGCTGTATACAAACAAGCGAACATATTCACAATTTTCCACAGTAAGGTACAAATGATTTGACCAAAATATGGTTCCAAAGTTTCAGATATGTTATAACGTTTAGTCGATTGTTTGTGTCCATTTTTTCTTTCACTTTTTTCTTTTTCCTCCATTAACATTGAATTTGTATTGTATCAGTCTATAGTATACTTTAAGATGTGAATGAATTGGATCCAATGGATAATCAATTAGTAAATTAAAGAGTAATGCTACACTTCCCAATTAGTATCCCAAATCTTATAAGTACAAGATGGCATTAATCCATTGGATTGTGGGAGTAATGAAATTAATTACCACATCAGCAGATAGGGTCCAAATATTGGGGAAATTAATTGCTTGGAAAGTCTATTATTATTTTAAATTAAATCAATTCCCCAAAATAATCTGATCGTTGATCCTTTGCAAATATAAATCCATTTATTTAATTTTTCAAGTGCATATAAAGGATAAAATTTCCAATATCTAGGCCATCAGCCCACTAGGATTTAGGCCCTGGGCATGACTTGGCCCAAATGGATCGTTCTAATAGCTAGGTCTGAGAATTCCCGTTACAAGTCCCACCACAGTTTAGCTCAAAGTACTTGAAGAACTAACGTATTGTACAATTTTTAAATAACCAAACCTGTAAAGCAGCAACGAGATTAGGGTGCTTTGCAGGGAAATCTTGTAAAGTTTCCATTGTGAATCTTCCCTGTAACAATAGAGACAGAAATATTAATGAAAAGAGCTTGACAAAAGAGGGTCCACAAAAGTAGGAACGTCCTTGAGAGGTGCAAAAGGATCCATACATTATAACAGCACAGGCTCTCCAAACAACTAATAAACATGATTGAAAATCTATTCACTTGTTGGAAAATCAATTGAAACAACCACAACACTGACCCGTCCATAGTCATGGGAAACAAGACAATGAAGGATAACCGCATGATACTTTGATACTGTAACCTACAATGATAAAGAGGGTTAAGATATATTGTCAGAACAAAACCTCATCTCTCTTGTCAATATATTGTACACGAAGAAATGGAATTTAAAATATTTCTCTGACAAAACGTAACAGAAAAGGGGATTAAAGTCCACCGAAAACAGAGACAAGAAGAAACTTCTCATGATGTGCTCTATTTAGGTAAAATAAATATTTTTTGACACCAACTAAAATATATAACCAGTCACTAATATCTGATAATTCTCACCTTCCAAGCAACACCATGAAAGAACCAGTTAGATAAAGATGTCAGATCAAAGTCTTCTGTTACGACCTAAAAGGGAAAGAAAGGAACACATTGATTTGTGCATCACATCAATATGCAAATCGAGGGGGGAATTTATCAAATGGGCCTACCATGGAACTTGTGACTTTGGCAATGTCCCGAAGGCTAGCCATTCTACATTCTCCAAATCCAGGAGGTTTGATGACACAAACCTTCAAGCAATTCAGAAACCCACAAAATAATGAAGACACATGAAACAGATGTTTGTAACATTAAACAAATAACTGAATTATATAGAGGATGCTTTCAAGTATATCTTCTCTGGACAGGACAAGTGAAAGTTCACCTTAGTGCCAGCAGACATCCCGTGTAAGACAAGAGTTGCCAGGAGATCATTGTCAACGTCTTCAGCAACAATCAGTACGTCGCTACCTTTATATCCTCTTTGCGGTGCAGCACTTCTCAACAGTTCAAACATGATGTCTTAGTTTGCAAACTTTTTCTCATGGATCAGAATAATTGGTCCTCGTAAAGCCTAGTAAAAATGAAACCATTAATTGATTAATTCCAAGGCTGATCCAACAGTTATATCTTCAAGGGAAGAACTGCGCAATCTCAATTACTTCATCGTCAGTACATCCATTACAAAACCACAAATTGCTCATAAATATCAATTAATTAAATGATACATCAAAATGCTTACACATATTTTTGTCTTCTGATTGATGAAGTGATTGAATAAATAGCCGCTGTTTACGATCATTCCTTTATACAATTGAAGTTCATTATGGGGTGTTTCCCCATCCTGCAAAAGTTTAGTGGAACAAGAAAATAAAAATTAAGAGTAAACTTTTATTGAGGGAAATAAAAAAATTAAGAAGGGGAAGAATTCAAGAAGGAACTTACAGTCAAAACCTGAAGATCGTTTCCCCAGCCTCTCTCAAAAGCCTTGGCTATGAGCTCACCAATCTCTCTGTCACCATTTGCTGCTGCTGTTCCGAACTTCATTGGAAAAGGAAAAAGAAAAAAAAAAGTCAAAATAAAATAACTCGACAGGATAAAACCAAAGCAAGAATGAAATGAACGAACGTGAACCTGAGCGATGTCTTCAAATGTGGTGACGGTTTGTAATCTGCTTTCTAGGCTTGCTACCACTGCATCAACTCCCATTCTGGTCCCTTGTCTTATGTCCTGGACTTCCTTATTTCCCCCAGAATTCAGCCAATGACGATGTTTTCTACCAATCAGGATTTTTACGAGTTCCTTTTGATATATGGTGACTGCTAACAGAAACTTGAGATGAGCATCCATTCATTCCATGCACATCTGCGTGCGGGAGATTCAACAAAAGTTTCTGAAGGAAATCCAAAAGATATTTCAATTTACCATCAATAAATCTTTTACTCTCTACGGCGGCCGCGGCAACATAGTGTCTGCCCCAAGTACGGCCCCAACCACTAGTTAATATTAAAAAAAAAAAAAAAGAAGGAAAAAAAAAACTCACCGGGTGGATACTGGTCGTAATCAACCTAGAATTAACAAAAAAACCAAAAAAAAAAAGTAAAAAAACGAAGTGATTCCGTAAAAGTACAAAAGAAAGGATTACCTGACTCTGTCTCTGGAGGAGGCGAGGCAACAGCCGAACCGCATCACGGTAACACACAGCCCGTTTGGAGTTTTGTGGATTTTGTGATAGTTTCCGTTGGAAAGTACGAACTATATGATCTTCCTAGTTAGATGGACTTTGTACTCCTTTTCGATCAGTGCACGTCGAATCAGACTCGGGGGTAACTTAGCAGCCGCTTGAGGGCACAAGTGTAATATTTAGTTTTTTGAATGTTGCTAGAATGAGTGGAGCTACTGGCACGTGGAATCTTTGATTGTTTTCTGGTACTCAGGTGCATTCGATAAAGTTATGATCATACATTTTTATATGTGCAAGGTGAAAATTATTATCAATATATTATTAACATTGCAATTTCGCTATTTCTTATGTATATACAAGATCTTTTAATTACTTTGTTCCTCCTTGGCTAGCGTCTTCGTTCAAGCACGAAACATTATTCTAAAATTTTTAATATACATAACATTATTCTAAAATTTTTAATATACATGCTCTTTTTCTACTTGCTTTGATTTCATCTTTTATTAGATAGATCACTCTGCCCTATTCATGCATTTAATTCAAGAAATGATATACATCCATCTTGCATTGCGTGAATCATTAATCATATGACACGACTAACTATGTACTTTCATCTTAATATTGCATAACACATTAATTTATGTTAATTTACCTGAATGTATACCATGATGTTTGTTTTTAACTCATTTATACTATGATTATTATTTTTTAAAATTAATAACATGTATTACTAGAGTTAAGAATGACCAACAATACATTATCATATAAGTGTAAGTAAAAAATCAGGTTTAAGTACAATATATACCATTAGTCATAACCATTTACTTTTAATTCTAAAATAAATTTAAATAGCGCTGTCCTTTAATAAAAGATGGATGTACAAATCATATTTAAGGGTGTAAATAACCCCAACTTTGTTTATAATGAAAAATGGTGGTTGTATTTTGATTAATTAATATAATATATGTTCTATGATATCAATTAAATACAGAACCTATCAGTTCTCACATTATTATGTTGCATTGGTTAATGACCACGATGTCGATGCTCTGCTTAGAGGAGACTCGTAGTTACGAACTATACCGAAGTCCATGTTCTACCAAAAATGGCAAAGTTTCCTGTACTTTAACAAATCGGGATCTTAGATTCAAATACTTTTATGCTATTTTGTGCTTGCATCAATTGCTCTTATTTACTTAAATGCATGTACTGATGTGCAGCTCGAGCATCTGGAAAAAAGCTGTAAGTTATGAAAGAATTTGAATTCTTCTTCAGCAGAAGATAGAGGAATCATGGTGACTCACACGAGTCAGATCCTGCACTGGTACCAAGCAATATCTCAACGTCTTCATAGTTTTAGTTATTGCTTCGGTAACTTTTTATTCCGTTTCTTTTCTGTTTGAGTCACGAAATTATACACTCACTGAACAGCCTGAAGCTTATGGTGTCATTCTGTTAATGGTGGATTATACTTTATCCCGTGTCTTTGCGTACACTTATTAATTTTCTGATCAAATGGCATAATTTTCAGGTGCCAAACCTTCTGTTTGACCTTGCTAGTATCATCAATTGGGTGCCCATTCTGGAAATTCTTCGCAGCAACATTAATTGGAAAGGCAATCATTAAAACACACATTCAGGTTTCCTAAATTCCATGATTTCATTGTTGGAAGCACACAATTTATGATAAACCTTTGGCTTAATGGATGTGCCTATTCCCAGTCGTTTGTATTGAGAAAATTTTCCAGTGCCATTTCCGCAAGCTTTCTTTAATTATTCTCTCAAGCTTGTTAGTTCTCATTTGTTTTTGTCTCGGATATATGGTACTTCTTTGGCCTTTCCCTTGCAGACAATGTTTATCATCTCAGTTTGCGACAATCAACTTCTTGACTTGATAGAAAGTAAGTTAATTTGGGTGCTCAGCTTCATCCCAGGACTTGCTGCAACCTTGCCAAACCTCATGAGTAAACTTCGTAATTACGGGGATAAATATATATCAGCCTCCCCTTTAGTCGTCTCAGATGCGAAGGTATTACATGCGTATGCTATAATTTGAACGTAAAAGCTGCTATGCTTGCATGCTTTTATTTTTCTAAAAGTGATCCATTTCCTTTGCTTTTCCGAAAGGTGAAGAGGTGGGACTTGTCAAATGCTTCAATTTGGAACACCGCCGTTTGGCTCATGCACTTGAACTTCGTCAACAAGATTGTGACTGCAACTGCATAGAGCTATCTTAAGGGACCGTAGGAAAAGGAACTAAAAGGATTGTCAAATAATATTTCGTCGTCAACTTCAATGTCCAACTCTATCTAAGCCATCTCAAAGGTATACATAAAAATTTACTGCTCTCAGATGTGATCAAATTTAGCGTCAGAACATTTTTGTCTGTCACAACTAAATTTTCCGCATCACAAATCTGAAGTTTATTTTGTATCAAAAGCCATTTGTGCCCTTTTCAAGTCTCTACTAGATTTTATTCTTGACATGTATGCTTAATTGTTCACATTTGGGTGACTAAACAGAAATGATTTGCATTATCATCTGTGAGGTTCTTGTGAAAGTCGTGTAGTTCTCTTCAGGTACATTCCAGTATAAATTCCTGTAAACATCTCGTAGCCGCATTCTTAATTGAATTACCAGCCAAAATGAAGACTAATCTTGAATATTGTCTGATCAATAAAACACATAATCCCAGTAGCCAAATTGTATGAAATTAACCTCAAGAATAATTGCACTCCATCTTAAGACGACAACGAAAATACAGAGAAGGAAGATGATACAGTGAGCAGTTGACCACAACATTGAACTTACATAGATAACAGACATTTACACGTACTATACTGAGAATCAACAAAGTGCCACGTCTTTTGAAATATGAACTGTATATGCCCAATGTTGAGGATGAAGCTCAAATCTGGTCTTTGGAGTACAAGCGACAAGTCAAAAGAATTCTGTAATTTCATATGACATGTCACTTGTAGAAGAATCAGGGAGCTGTATGACACAAATGTATCGTCGGTTAAATGAAAAAGTGATACATGTAATAGAACAAGTGCATCACTCACCCAAAACGACGATAAGCAGTGGCGTTTTATGTTAAAGATCAAATCGTGTTGTGACACGTGCTCATCAGGATTTTGGTTGGCTGGTAAAGTTGTTACAATACGCGGGAAATTACTAGGTTTCTGCAGATTGATAATCAAAGGGAAGGCATTGCGCAGCTGATTAAATGATGACCTTTCCAGAGCATTCTTTTTGTATATATGAAGCCTGGTAATTAGATCTACGCAAGAGTAGATTCAGTTACATTCACTCAACAAACTTGTACGTGTATAAGCTCTGATTGTGAAAACTTTTCTTCTTCCTCACAGTGGATGTAGGCTCTTTTAGTAGCCGAACCACTACAACTACTGGTGCATAAGTGTGTGTTTGTTCCTCATTCTTTTCGGTTTTTGATCTGAATCACGTCAAGCAAGTTAAATTCAAGCTCAGGGCCATTAAGCAAGAAACTTGAAATTACAGAGGCATAGAGAGACAATCTTGGGTATCTTAACCAGTTCTTTTGCTGGTCTAAGCTCAACATCCAATTTTGAAAGCATATCATCACTTTATAAAATTAGACAGAAGTGCGATACATTTGCCTGAGTTTTTTGGCCACATCAATCATTGTTGGCCTATCTTCAGCGTAATGAGAGAGACATTTAAAGGTAAGCTCTACGTAAGCTTGCAATATCTCTTCTTTTCGAAGACAAGAGCCATCTCCAAAGATTACAGGATCAATATTAATATATCCATTACTTCTGATAAATTTCTCCACAACCCGTTATGACAAAAATCAAAACCACCAGTTGCAAGACGAGAAAGGTCAACTATGGTTCTTCCTGTTAAAAGCACAAGCAATAACTCACCAAAGCTATAAACGTCGGTCTTTTCATTGTAATAACCTGTAGTAAGGTACTCTGGAGCAGCAAGTTCTAGCGATCCAATTGCAGTACTAGCTTTTATGTGGGTTTTACCTTCTGGAATTGACTTGGCTAGTGAAAAATCAAACAATTTGGCTGCATATTCTTCCTGAAATAATATATCCCAAGGCTCGATGTTTCGAAACACTATAGGCTGAGGAAATCCAACGTGTAGATATGCAACAGCATTATCTATCTCCATTGCTACCTTTAGCCTATGTGTCAGTAGTAGAGGCTCCAAATGGGTCTGCAGTGGACCGTAAAGACGATCAGCAAGAGTACCATAATCTTCATAAACAAGGGCAGGCATTTCTGTCTCGGGACAACATCCAATGAACTTCAAAATGCCTGTTTGATTCATTTGGGATGCAAATACTACGTTATTGAAGCAGCGTTCCGATGCAGAACGGGCGGATTTGCGGTACTTCATAACCAAGATTGGGCCCCGGTCCCGGAGAAAACCCATGTATAATCTATAGTCTTCAATTTCATCAATTGTAATATTCCTTGTGCTATAATTGTTTGTTGCTGTCTTCAGATCTTCATTGGAGAAGCTACGGATTGGGTTGCGAAAAATTTGACCGTTCCTCAATGTTGTAGTACATACTGTCTCTTCTTCCTTTTGATCTGATGATGATTTCTTGAATTTTCTCGACAACCAACTCATCTAACCTACGAAATGCTTAATTTTTCACTCTGTTTCAATATACAAATATGTCATGCACAAACATAATAATTATAGAGAACTTGAGAGGGAAATAAAATAAAGAAAAAGAGGCTGACATGCACCTGCAACAACTATGTGGATGATTGATCTTGGTGCGACGTTGAAGAGAACGAGGGCCGGAGTCCGAGAGATGGATTAGCACTTATGCTACAACTTTGAAGCGCAATCAAGGTCACTTGTTTGATGGGGAAGACATGAGGAAGCCTTCCCCAGTGCCCGTCAACGGTTGACTATTATTAAACTAGGAAATGATTTGTCCACTGACCAAGTTTTTCTCCCAATAGGGAGGAAACACCTCTCTTTTTAAAACTAGTGCGCTTGACCAATCAGAATTTGTCTTTTGATGGATTTGGTGAGCTTTGCGGTGGGTTTTGTAAATTTTCTTTTTCTTTATTCAATAGATCTTCCATGATTGTCGAGCTCACCGTTTTAGTATGCTGACATGGTTACGCATATCCACATAAATGTTTCTGCTTTCTTTACTCTGAAGGTTTTTTGTACGACAAAGAAATAGAATTATGACACAAATAAAAAGAAAATAAAATTATCAAAAAGAGGTGCTCATGTTTTGCTGAAAATTGATCTCCTTCCTTTGCTTTTTCCCAGATATGAAGAGGTAGGACATATAATTTCTTCAATTTTGGACACCGTCGTGTGGCTTATGCTCTTTGACTTCTTCAGTAGGATTGTGACTGCAACTGCGCAGAGCTATCTAAAGGGACAGCAGGAGAAAGAGAGCATCGTCAAAAGATGCTTCATCATCAGACCCCTCAACATACGTCCAACACCATGTAAGCCATCACAAAGAGGTGGTGATCAAATTTAGTTCTCGGAAAGTTTTCTCTCTTGCACAACTAAATATTCCACGTAGCAAATTAGAAGTCTAATTTTTCCGTAAAGCACATGACAGAAGCTACTGCCCTTTTTGGGTCACTGCAAGTTTGCAACTTAAATTATTTGATTCATTATCTGTGTTATTCCAGTGAAATGCTTGCCTGGATTCTTAATTTCATTAGCAGCTAAGGTAAGAGTAAAAGCTAATTGTGAATATTGTGATCCATAAGACACAAAAACCAGGGAGCCGAAGTGTATCACATTAACCTATAAAATAATTACAGTTTATCTTAAGACAACAAATGAAAATACAGAGGAGGAAGCTGAGAGTGAACAATTGACGACAATATTGAACCAACATAGATTATAGACATGTTCTAGCTTATAATTGAATTCAAATATAAACTCACTTGGGAGGACAATAAATTAAGGAATTGAATTCCAAGCAGTGCTGTATCTGGACTGCTTATAGGGATCAATAACCTCTCCCTCAATAACAAAAGTCTGGCAGCCTTTCATATCTTATCAGGACTGGAATACCTTCTTCATCATTCCTATCTTCTTGTTTAATCTCCAGGATCTTCATTAGCGGATTTGTAACATCTATGGACATCCTGACTCTGATTACTTCCCCCATACAATCCCCTTGTGCATCAGTTTCAACTTCCTCAACTTTGCCAATTGCTTCCCCGAGTTCTGATATTGTCTCTCTATCCATGCACATTATAGGCACATTTTGGAGTTGTCCCCAAAAGGATACGTGGGTAAAAGACTGCGTTGATATATTTCCAATTCCTTCTGGTTCTGCAAACACAATCAGCGCCCTAGCAAAATGCCATGGCCCTCCTTTTAAAGCCCTCTTCTTGTCCACTTCTGCTCCAAATTTAAACATGAACACGTTCTCTCCCAGGCTTTCCACTTTCACTTCTTTTTTATTCTGCCACGCCTGCTGAAGTGCTATCCTAAGCCCTTCCTTGTTTACGCTTTTGTAGTTTGTTTGTCATCACTTATTCCAACTAAACATACAACTACAATTTTCTCCCCTTTCGACTTTATTTTGCTTTTAAAAGTAGCTTTGCCTTCCTCTACCCCTGTTAACTTAATAGCTCTGCATCTCCGAATTAACTCCTCTGTCTCCATAGCTATTGCACTTGACAAAACGTCCACACCACTACCATACCAAAACCTTTAAAGAAACGCACGCTGCCTTAAAACCATCCACAATCAGGAAATAGAAACAACGGTGGGGCTGGAAATACAATGAAATGAGGAAGAAAAACCCTTTAAAATCTTTTAAACTAAACCCAAGTGGTGGGTAGGAAGGAGGGTCCCCATAACCCTATCGAGACCTCCATTCTAAGTTTTTAGAGAAAACTTTAGAAAGAGGAACTACCCATCTGTATCATTTATTCCTTTTAGTAGAACGAAATAAAAGTTAATAATATTTGAAAAACATGATTAATAATTTTAACAAAATAATAAAAGTAATACAATAGCCTTGAAGCAAGCAATCATTAGTTAAAATTTAAAATTATTTTCACTTCCAAATGTGTAAATCATAAATCTATTTACAAAATACTTTACATTATTAAAGTCAAAACATTAATACCAAACCAAGCCTTAATTTGACCTCTTTTCCACGAAGGTTGGAAATAACAGCAGCAATATATGTCCCATTCTTCGTCTCTAAGAATAAAAAGAGAATGGTAAGAATTTCCGGAGTTTCACTATACGTATGGGTCATTGTGCCCCTTCTGCGTTACAAATTTTTGGTTTTGTACTTTAAATTGGTGCATTGCTAATGTGTTAATTGGGAAAATGCTGTATCATTCTTCCTTGGTGTTAACAAATTATTGGTTTCAGTGTTTCCAGTTTTTCCAGTTTTTTAGACGATGCATTGATTTTAATCTGTGAGATGAGATTTTCAAACTTATGTGCCATTAGCCAGGCAAGCAATTTTGCCACGTACGGCGGTTAGAGGATTTGCAAGCGGGAAATGAAAGTTTATACCTGTTTTTTTTTTTTTTCTTTAATTAATTAATTAATTTCTTCAGAGTGCCTGGAAAGCCTTCTAGTTTGCTAATTTTGTTTAATACAACTTGTTATACTGATTGATCATCAATGCATCTAGTTTCTAGTATTCGGATGTCTTTGGTAGGTGTTGGTGTTGCACTTTTTAATGTTTCAAAGGAGCACGACAATTTGAAAACCAAAAATTTTGGTCGTAAGATTGGTTTTGAGATTTTCCAGCTTGCTCTTACAAATACCTTAAAAATTTCATGCCGCGTGGTAATCCATTGCTTATGGTTTTGAAGAATTATGATCAGGTGCACATAAATGCACTTTATAACTGCGCGCACATGTCAAGGTCTCGGTGTGGTTCTCTCGTTGACCCTTCTTACTTTATTTTAGTTTGTCCGCTCCTTACACTATATACAACCTATACATATTAATCGTATGGTCCATTAATTCTTATGATCCAAACTAGTATAATATAATCTCTATAAATTAATGAGTGGTGAAATTTAACCCCCATTTTTTTATCTCGAATCCTATTAGAATTTTAATTAAATTAAGATTTTATATTCAATTAAAATTATTAAAAATGGTTTGTCCTTAACCCTCTTGTAAATCTATAGACTTGAAATTCTATGAAAATCGAAGATATGTTTAAAGGCAAGTAATTGAAGTTTTCATGCTATAAATCCGAAGTGATTCCAGGAATAAATTCATAAATTAATTTTTAAAAAATGGATTTTTTTTTCAAGAAAAATGGCAAAACAAATTTCGGCCATGAGTGTGTGTGTGTGTGCGCGCAAACTGAAGAAATAATCATAGCAACCCCAACTAGTGGGCTTCAGTTCAGCTCGGCCCTCAAAATCAATTTTGACCCAGTGCCCCTACTCGCTCTTCATCTTCTCATTGAAATCTTTGGCTTTAACCTCATCAATCTTGGTTGCACTTGCCATGGATTCCTCTTGCACTTGAGCAGTAGTATTCGATTCACTGCCAGCAAAAGCAGTAGCACCGATCCTCAACATAGCAGCAGCAGTCAATCTGCCCCCAGTTAAAGCAGAGCAGAAATGCAGTAGCACCACCACCACCACCACCAGTCGAGACGGAGCCAAGACGCAGTAGCAGTAGCCGATTTTGCTTGAAAAACTGTGACAGAGAGAGGCTATGACTGTGAATTATGGTTGAGAAGAAGAGTTAGTATCCCACGAGAGAGATGGCTGTAAATTTAGATTTGAGATAAAGAGAGTGTACGGTAGTTGAACAAAGTTTGTTTTGTTATTTATTTTATAATTTGGTTTCGGATTCACAACACGTTGTCAGTTTTATAACTATAAAGTGAAATCTGAATGATTTGTTTTGTAATTCTTTTTTTGAATTCAGTCCACTAAACATTACATCTGTATTTTCAAAACATAAATGAAAACAAACCTTCAAAAATAATACCGGCCCTAATGTGGATGTTTGTGAGGCTGACTTCAAAATAAATCAACGACTAACTATTTGTTTCTTGATTTTAATTTCAGTGCACATCTTTAATCTCCATATATGGGTAAATCTGTAAATTTGTGCATGTTGTCTTCAAACTTTTTTTTTTTTTGGTTGTTTACGGGTGATTAAGTCGTAGTCTAATTTAATGATTTTAGAATATAACTAAAAAATGGAAAAAGAAGAAGTAAAGACGTAGAGAAGCGATGGAACAGAGTGCTCACCCTAAGACAGGACAGAGAATGATAAATTAGATGGGACATATAGAGAAATCAAATTAATTTAAACATTTTAATATTATATTTAAAAAAGGGGATTAAATGAGATAAACAGTAGAGTTTTAATATCATTACTTTAAATTAATATTCAATAAATTAATAATATCTATTATATAATAATTTTTGTAGCCCCTCAACTAGGGTTAATAAGTTAAATTAATAAGATAATATTTTTAAAAAAAATCTTTGTATTAACTCTATAGTCCCATTCATATTATAAATTAACAATTTGTTAAAATCACATATTTTATTAAACAAGATGTGACTCTATTGTTACTTTTTTTTATTATTGAAATTCAAAATTTCAAATCTATGTTGGATCGCATCTCTATTGATTTTTCTTATTCCATTTAGAAGTTATGGGGGTTGAATACTTGAATTCTATGATTGAGTAAAATATTATGAAGTATTGTTGGTGCTCTAAGTGCTTTGTTGTGGAAAGGGGTGGGCAAATAACTCAATCCGATTCGAAAATTTTGAGCTTGGATCTGGTTTAGATGAAGGTTTTAACCTGATCCGGTTGAATTTTAGCCAATTTGATCTGATCGGGTCAAACTTGATCCGATTCGAAAATTCAAAAAAAAAAAAAATAAACAATAAAAAGTCATTGATCCGATCTAAATATATTCGAATTGGATTATATGTTCGGGTTGAGTTCGGGTCATGGGGTCATATTTTTCTCAATCCGATTAACCCGAAATCTAATCGGGTTGATCCGAACCCGAACTTGCCCACCTTTAATTGTGGATAACATACTTCAAAGCTATTGTATCATTCTTACGTTGGTAAAATATAATAAATTTTTAAATACTTAAAAATATGTTTATCGAATTGTATGTCCACTCTATAAATGAATAGATTGGTAATTTATCGATTAATTAATATTTTTTTAATTAACAGATTTTGAACAATCCCATTATCGAGGTTATACTACATATGCGTTTGAACACATTAAAAATTAATGACTAAAATATCGTGAATTAAATATTTAATAGTAATCCTAGTTTAATATTGTGATAATTTTCCAACAAGGATGCCTCGTTTTAATTAAGCAAAGATAGAGTCAAAAGAATAAAAATATAGACTCAATGTAGTACTTTTTTTTTTTTTTACATTTGTAATATAACAGAAAATAGCATCCTTAATGTATCGTATGATTCAACTCAACAACCTTTAACTAATTCAACTTAACATGTTCTTTTCAAAAAAAATGCACAATGAATGACTAGTTTTTTTAATGTTTATTTTTCACACACAATTATTGTGTGGCTAAGTTATTTAAAGTTGCCAAATCTTTTTTTTTTCCCCGTCTGTTTTTTGTTCTAAAGATTTTGGCAAAAGAATTAATTAACAAAGGTCTGAAATGAGTGCTCTCAAAACTGTCAAGAGTCTCTTGAACAACTACAGAACTGTTTTAATACTTCGTCCTAGTGAAAACTACCATGGCGTGGCATTGGCCAAACTCAACCCAGGATGTTTTGCATTTTCAGTGTTGGAGTAATTATTTTTCTTTTTTCGAATTAGTAAACATTAACCTAATTCAGAGGCCAAATATATATCTGTATTCTAACATTATTTTTATTTTTGTTGCAGCACTGTAACACCAACACACAACAAGAGGGACATATCAGAAATAGAGAAATACGTAAGTTGATTTTAATAATTAATGATATGTTAAATTTATACCAGTTTATTAAATTAATTCATACAACATTGTTTATAATTAATGATTATTGAATGTAATTAGTAGGTATAATATTTATTTTTATGATATCTATTAAAAATTATGAATCTAATGAGAATTATCTTAATAATGTTCGGAGAAAAATGAAAATAACTTTTGTGATAATATACAAGTAAGATTTTGAACTTCGATAATCTGGTTCTGGTGCATATTAAGCTTCAGTGGCAAGTTTTTAAAGGTTATAATCTACACCGTATTTAATATAAAATATATAGTCCTATTAAGTTTTCTGTTTTATGATCATATAAGGGTGTAAATATAGGATTAATGAGAAATGATGATTGAATTTCATTAATTAAAATATGGGATTAACCTATCAATTTCCTCTAATATTATCTCGTTGCGTAGGTTAATGAGCACGATGTGGATGCTCTGCTTATAGGAGACTCGGTCGTTAAGAACTATAGTAACGTCCAGAAACTACCGAAAATGGCAAGTTTTTTTCAAATTTATTTAATTTAGTTTTTATATAGATAAGCTTTTCACTTAATATTTGTATATGTGTAAGTGTGTGTTTTAATTTTTTTTTTTTTTAATTTCTCGTTTTGATCATTAGAGCGATATGGCTAAGAAATTTATCAAAAAGTTTGAGGGCACAAGTCTGGAGGAAATACCATTTGCCATTCAAAATGGGAATTCAACACGGAAACAAGCTGAGGATTTAGAAATACCCCACGTCGAGCCAGCTCTTGATGGTTATGCTGCTTTGAATGTAGGAATGGCCGCACTGGATGAGAATAATATGTTTGGTCCAGAGTTCACTATCATGGGAGAAACTATTACCCCCTAGTATGTTGCAATAATAAAATTATATGTGTATTTAATAAGGATATTTTTATCCAATTAACAAATAAACTAATTTACCGTTGATATGTAATAAGAACATACAAATATCCAATTAGCCAATGGGATTTTCTATGTCTACTTGTTGTACTCATTTTAATTATTTTTAATTCTAATGGTTCTTGAATTATTATTAGTATTATTATTATTATTATAAGCTAAGTCTATACTCATTTTAATTATTTCCGCTCTTGCACTTTTTCATTACAATTGTGACTGCAACTGCACAGAGCTATCTCAAGTGAACAGCGGGATGAGATGAAAGTCCTGGTCAAAAGAAAAAAAAAATCGATTCATCATCCAACCCTTCAATGCCCAACCATCTAAATTCTAAGCCATCACAGAGGCGGAGATCAAATTTAATTGTCGGAAAGTTTTCTCTCTGGCACAACTAAATATTTCACATCACAAATTAACAGTTTAATTTGTCGGAAACGCACATGACAGAAGCCATTAGTGTCCTTTTTGAGTCACTGCTACTTAAATTATTTGATTCATTATGTGTGGTATTCCTGTGAAATGTTTGCCCGGATTCTTAATTCCATCAGCATCTAAGGTAAAGTGTAAAGCTAATCTTGAATATTGTGATCCATAATACACAAAAAACAAGGAGCCAAAGTGTATCACATTAACCTAAAAATAATTACACTTTATCTTAAGACAACAATGAAAATACAGAGAAGGAAGATGAGAGTAAACAACTGACCACAACATTGAAAGTTGAACTAAAATCAATTATAGACTTGTACCATACAGAGAATCACTGAATTCCAAGCAGTACTTTTGTCAATTTCCTTCAAGCCAAGCCAGCCTGCCTTTCCCATTCAAGGTCGGCGGAGAATTCAGAGAGAGCAGCACGTGGGTCGCCATTGGAAATAGACAAGTAATATTGAGCAGTTTCATCATCAACTTGCATGCTTCTCCTCAAGGAGTTGATTATCCTTCTCCTGCCATGAACAGAGGTCACCCTGTTCAGCAAACAACTAGGCTTTTTCTCAGGTGCACCTTCCAGATACAGCACTGCCACTTCCCTTTTCGCATAAGTGTCGAACTCTATGTAACATGTTCCATCTATAAGAAGTTCTGGACTGCTTATGGGGATCAATAACCTCTCCCTCGAATATATGCCGTGATCACTCATCATATTATTTAACCGTTTAATGTCCATAACCTACAGGCAGAAGAGGTAATGTAGATGAAATGTTAATGCCCTTGCTTATGAGTCCATCACACAGAAAATAAAAAGCCACTTCAGTAGTACTATGACAACAAAACAAAAGATATCTTCGTAAAAAGTTTGAATTCAAGCAGTCAGAAAGGGGGAACGGAATTTCTATAAGAATCTAAACGAGACAGGGACCACCTGCTATGCAGTACAATATTCTAACTTTTGCACACTAATGTAATGGATTAAAATCCGTCAAGAAGAAATTCAGCTTCTAAAGCTAAATCATTAAAATATGAATGTCTCTAGCTTTTTGTTTTCATTTATATTTTCCCTTTTACGTTCAAAAGGGACAACCGCAACCTTTTACTAAGCAAGCACTTGCTCATGAAACCAACATAGCTAATGAAACCAACATAGCTAATGAAACCAACATAGCTAATGAACCAACCTGAACAACCTTCTACAGCACTGCTTTTGAGCTTGCTTTTCAGTTTCAATCACACGTCATAATTGAATCATCTAATTCTATAATAATCTTCAGTCATTGTAGTAAAAATATTTGCATCATCAATCACACAAGCAGCAACGAAAGATGAAAAATTTTATCAAACAACTCTTCTATAGCGGAAATTCAGTCAAACTCCAAGACAATTTTCAAACAAATTTCACAATTCAACCCGCATTCCCAATAAATTTTCAATCTTTTTCTTTTTTAAACCTCCCACCGGATTTCAGTCAGAAAAATTTACCTTAAAAAAATTAAAAAAAAAACCCAATTCAGCTACCTGAACGGAGTACTTAACGGCGAGGCGAGCGACCGTATCTCCACGCGCTAAACGATGAGAAATGGCGAACTTTCCAATCCCATTATCTCTCCAGAAAGATCCATTCAAGGGCATTCCCACAACTTCTTTAAGCTTCCATGGAGCCATGAATGCGAAGACGATCATGTTGTTATCCAACGCGACGGAGCTCCACGCTCTGCACACGCAGCTGGCGCGTGCGAGGTCCGTGACGCTGAGTTTGGACAGGATTAAACGCAGCATATCGGGGCAGGCGAGGGCGCTAAAGTGGGAGTTCATGGGAGAGATTACCGTTGATGGGTGCGTGAGGCTTGAGGCTGAGGCTGAGGCTGAGGACGAGGAGGACGAGAGGAGATGGTTTTGGAGCTCTTCTTCGGCGTCGTTTTGGTCGCCACAGCAGCCCATTTTTAGATGGGCAATGTTCGGTGCTTGTGGAGCTTTTATTGTTTGGTGGGCCTTTGACTATCACGTATTCTATATATGAGTTTTTTAATGTTGAACCACGTTGATGTGAATATGATGCTTCAAGGATTTTTTTGCACATGCATAAAAAGATCCTTCGAATGTTACTTTGAATTAATTTAGATCAGAAAAAACTTCTAACTCGGTAGGAGGGGAAAAAGAAAACAGATGAAAATGCATTATGTTATAAATTTTATGTTACAAGTGTGCAATTAATGTTCAATTCTATCTAAAAAAGAATTTCTGTAAATATGCAGCATAGATAAAGCCTTAAACTTCTAACGTATGCAATCACCCACGGGACTACAGGAGCAATTTCCTTTTTCTCACTCAAACTTAAACAGAACGACATTAATTCACAACAAACAAGAGGGTTGTTTTGTTTCAATGTAATAATAAACAAAAACCTATCCAAGAGGAATAAAAACTATAAAAGAATAAGATTACAAAACTTGTTCCAGGAATAGAAAAAGCTTTTCCTACTGCAGGTAGTGTAATTCCTGAGCTCCATTTGACAGTTAACTAGTATGGAAGAGATGAATACAGATCATTGACCCCATGCATGGCCAAGCCCGTAAGCATCCATATAGCCTGTCGCATGAGCATGACCTTCATGGTTGTCATGGCCACTGTCACTATGATGATGGTCGTGATTATGGCCACTGCTTCTAGCTTCATCAAACATCTTCTGTATATGCTCGGGTATGGGCTCTTCCTCAACTTGTCTAACAGTTTTTGGTAACGAAGAAACAAAATCAGCAATGTGCTTAGCTAGTTCATCAGCAGAGTCTACCTGAAATCAGCAGTAATAGGAGCTTACTTAATTTCTAAACTCAAAAGATGCATGAAATAATGAAGTGACAATAAAAGAGAGCAAGTCTTCAGAGTGTTTTGATAATAATCTGCCAAATTATTGGAAAAGAATGTGGAATATTTCAAGTGATGTTCACACGTTTCTTACCATCGTCTGAAGCAACATATGCCTTCAACAGCATACTGTTGAGTACTTGCTTCTCTATTTCATTCATAAGTGACAAAATAATTTAAGCAACTAATCTGAGCAGTAGGATCTAAGAATCATTGACTTGAGTGGACTTCAATGATAACATTTTTAAGTAAAGGAAAACCTAAAGCCTATGAGTACCCCTTTTGAAAATAGAGAAGACATGCATCAAGTGACAGATTTTCTGATCTAGTTTTCAGTAAAGATAGCATTCTTTGGATGAGAACTCAGGTTATTTATGAATCAGCTCAATCATGCAGGGATATGAGTGAAAAGTACAAATAAAATCTGGCAACGAACAAAACAAAAGATCATACGAGAAAATATAATCAAATTCATCTAAATTTATATGCTTTTCGTTTGTCTAATCCTTCAGAATTTAACTGACTCAAGTTTTTTTTACTTGTTAGTCAACTCCAAACATACCCATCATCTCAATTCTACGGGCAGCAAAGTCGGTTCAAATGATCTCCCATAATCCATTTACTACCCAAGAGTGCATCAGAAATTTGTTGCATTTACTAGTAGTACATTCTCTAACTACTACACATAACCTAAAGAACAATTGTTCAGGAGGCAGTCCAGTCAAGCTGTTTTAAGACCTAACATCAATTCTCATTCATAAAAACAAATTAAATGTACCATGTCCAGAATATGTTTATCAATGATCACAGTATCAAAATCAAATCCATCCAAAAGAATCCAAAGTTAGAAATTTCTGCACATAATAATTACACAAAGTAAATGAGCAACAAATCTAGGACAAAATAAACCCTCACCTGAGGCCACCGTCCTCCTGAATGGCCCACAAATTTCGCCTGTGGAAGTGCATCCGCAACTCGACTTCCTTCCTCACTCCATTCCTTAGACCAAACACTAGACCAAAGTAATTGCATTGGCATTCCTTTTATCCCCTCTGAACTGCCCCATTCTGCCATATCAAAGCTGTTATTCAGCTTCCTCCCCATCTCTGAAACAGCTCTACACCGATCTCTTCCCTTCAAAAGCACTCTATTACCCTCAACATCAAAACTGCCAACCTTCTTCATACAACAAAATCTAATCAACCACTGATATCCAAACGAAGATCCTAAAACAAAATCCCTAATCAACGGCAAATTCAAGGCAAACAGGGGCAAAGCAGGCTGAATTCCTGTATCTAGAAGTGTTACACTTTTAACTAAACCAGGATTTTCAGCAACCCAATTAGCACTCATTGACAAAGCTGAATCATGTAAAACTAAATGCACAGGAGCTAAATTAAAAGTATCTATAACTTGCCCTAAAACCCTACCAACCTCATCACTTCCCAATTCAATAACTTTAACACTCTTCCTCTCCAAAACCCTAGCTTTCAGTATCTCCTCGTAAGGAATTTGCCCAGTCTCAACAATCTGATCAAACGCCCAAAAAAAACCCTTTTCTTGAATCAACCCATAAACATCCTTAAACCTCTGAAAGGTCCCATCTGATCTCTCTTCAAACTCCATCGTTGATCTATCAGAAAACCCATTTCCGGGCAAATCAACGGCAATAACATTAACCTTTTTAGACCTCAGAGAATTGATCATTTCACGAAATGCAAACGAACTTAAACCCAACCCATGAATGATAAACAAATTCTCAGTCGAATCGACACCGTTTTGGAAAGTGAAAAGCTCAACGGGGGATCGATTAGGGCTCGTTTGGACATTGATAATGCGGCCGTTAGAGTAGTGATGGCGAAGAGAGCTGTCTAAGCTGAGAAACCAAGACCTGGGATTATTGTCGTGAGGAGTGAATGAAATGAAGAGAAGACTTATAAGTGAAACAAAAAGAACTAAATAGCACCAAAATAAAAATGGGTTTGTGTGTTGTCGGGGTTCTTTCGTTGGTAATTTTTTTTTTTGCTTTGGTTGCTCCTCTTGTTGCTGCGATTTTTGTTGTTGTGGTTCTTGCTCTGGCTCTTCAGTTATGATCGCCATGTTCCGCTCTTGATAATTTTTCAATTTTTCCTTATTGGAAGCTGAAGTGTAAAGATCTAATGGAGATTGGAAATTGCTCAGGAGAAAGTGAAAAGTGACCGTTGCTCTATGCTTTTGAAGAAGCAAACGGCACCGTTTTAAACAAATAACTTTATTAAATAGAGCTTAGACTTTTCCTAATATATATTTAATCTTTTTTTTCAAAAATTTATTTATAAAGTTTAAAATGAATTTTACATTTGTAAAATGGGGTAGATCATGTTCCATACAATATAAATTGTGACTTAGGTTGTCTCACTAACTCAATTATAAAGTACCATATTCTCATTATCTTCTAAAAAAAATTCCTTTTATCCTTTTTGAATATCAATATTTCCTTAATATTTCTATAACTAAAATGTTTTACGATTTTTCAAGAAGAACGACACCGTTTTCAGTGACTTCTTGTCGCGTCCTAAACTGAAAGTCTGAAACGGAGCAAATTGAAGTGCCCTCCATTCTTAGTTTCTTACAAAACTCAAACCTTATCTTCATCACCTCCGCCTTTCTCTCTCTCTCTCTCTCTCAAGAGAATTGCTAGCATGTACTCACTACCATCACAAGCAATGCGCCCTCTCTCTCTCTCATCACGTCTCACCAGATCATCTTACCTTCGTTTCCGCATCCTGTCCTCCCCTTCTCTTCCTCCTATTTTCCATAATTTCCAAACCCGCCCCTCATTTTCTAAAAGTTGCTCAAGGCCCCATCTTTTTATCAGAAATTGCACTTCCATCACCGCCAAGCCATCTTCAGAGTTCACCAGGAACCGGACCCAGGATGCTACGGACGAGAAGCTCCGTGCTCTGCGGGAGCTGTTTTCGAGGCCAGGTGTTAATATTGACGCGTATATCATACCTTCTCAGGATGCTCATCAGGTTTAAATTTTGGATCTTTTTGCTGTTTTTGATTTGTTTATGGTAGTTCTGAGATAAACATACGAGTGGGTTTGCTTTGTGTTTTGCAAACGATATGAAAGTTTGAAACTTTGGACTGTTTCATTGGCTTTGTTGTTTTTTATTTTTGGTTCATGTTTATTTGTTTATGGTTCTTTCTCATAATTGTTATATAAAATTGGAGCTTTGGTTTAAATGGTTGGTTTTTGAACTAGAATTTATTTGGTTCTCCGTTTAATTCTCTGCAATTGCTTTCAGAAAATTTAGCTTTACTGTTGGTTGTTGGATCAATTTCATTTTTTGTAATTTGTTTCCTCTGGCTATCATATGAGCTTTAGAAGGAAGATCAGCCATTCTTTTGAGGTTTGCTGCTTGTTTGGTCCTGTTGGCTCATGCTTCTTTGCAATGTAAATATTGACATTTGTATGTTCCTATTTAAATATTAGCTTTCCTTTTGGATGTTCAGAGTGAATTCATTGCTGAATGTTATATGAGGAGGGCATATATATCTGGATTTACGGGCAGTGCTGGCACTGCTGTTGTTACAAAAGATAAAGCAGCTCTTTGGACAGATGGTCGTTATTTTCTCCAGGTTTGTGATCAAAATTCGTATCATGTTGCGTTGCTAGAATTTGCATCTTCTACTACGTAGTCAAATAGTTTTGGTTTGTGTTATAACCCCAGGATTTTATCCATTTGAAAAATCTAGTCTGAGATGTAGCGGCTAGTTATCTCTGTTTGT
Organism: Luvunga scandens; assembly: GCA_030449905.1. Taxonomy (NCBI): domain Eukaryota; kingdom Viridiplantae; phylum Streptophyta; class Magnoliopsida; order Sapindales; family Rutaceae; genus Luvunga; species Luvunga scandens. Next base: position 7,218,334 of record JASUUG010000798.1, read on the forward strand.
GATCATTAGGCTGAGAAGCAGTTGAGCTCTAGCTGGATTCTGATGCGGAGTGGCAATCATGGAGTCCCTACAACCTTTGAATGGTTAAATGATGTTTTGGCACCCGGAGGCAGAGTTGGCATTGATCCCGTGAGCAATTCCTCTATTTCCTAAATTGTGTAGAGCATGTAATTTTTCTGTTCTATTTTAGGCGCTTGCATGTTCCTGATGCCACCTTTTCTTTGAAAATGTGAAGGGTGCAGTTTCTTTTCTCTTCTGATGCTGCAGAGGAATTAAAGGAGGCTATAGCTAAGAAGAATCACGAGTTAGTGTACTTGTATGATCTAAATCTTGTGGATGTTATATGGAAGGAATCAAAGCCGAAGCCTCCAAATCAACCAATTAGAGTACATGCCCTGAAATATGCCGGGCTTGACGTGGCATCAAAACTATCGTCCCTGAGGTCGGATCTTGTTGATGCGGGTTCATCTGCAATTGTGATATCTATGCTTGATGAAATTGCCTGGCTGCTGAATTTGGTAATATTCTAATCTACTCCCGTGGACCTGCTCTGTCAATTTTAACTAGACTTTTTAGAATCATTTTACCATAATGCACCGCCTTTGTTGCATCATTGAAAACTAGTTAAAGCTGCTCTGGTAGTACAGAGTTAGGAGGAGAAAGTTTGTGTTAAACCTAGTCATTCAGGAATGTCATGTTTTATCATTATATGCCAATAAGAATTATTCTCCAAATTTCTTTTGCAGAGAGGAAGTGATGTTCCACATTCGCCGGTTATGTATGCCTACTTAATTGTGGAAATTGATAGAGCAAAATTGTTTGTGGATGATTCTAAGATCACTCCAGATGTGATGGATCACTTGAAGAATGCTGGTGTGGAATTGAGGCAATACAATTCCCTCCTTTCTGAAATAAAAAGGTCAGTTCATGGGCTTGATATTCTTGCTCTGAGAACATGCCAAGCAGAATTGGTATCAATTTGTAAAGTACTGTGAAGAAGTTTTGCTTTCTATCTTTTTCTCTTTTTTTTTTCCCAATCATGGCATCATATTGTGCAAAAAATTCCATACACACACTTGAATGGTTGGCTTAGACATACGTTTATTACAGTTTTAAGATGCCTCAAACTCTGTGGCAGTTAGAACAAGATGAACTACAATCTGTCTAGTGGTATGAGAACTGTTGCTTATAGTGGGCTGCATTTTCATCTAACATGCCAAATATTTTGTGCTTGGTATGTAGTCATGTAAAGTCATTTGATAAATGTTATAAGCTAATAAATGACCTTTTCTTCATATTCAGTTTGGCAGCCCAAGGAGCTCAACTTTGGCTGGACCCTTCCTCTGTTAATGCTGCTATTATGAACACCTATAAGATTGCCATTGAGAAGTATCTAGCAAGTAATAATAATAAAAAAAGTAAGACTAAGATGCATGCTGACACCAATGGTCAGTCTGGAGGACCTGCTGGGGTTTTCAGGACATCCCCTATCGCCTTCTCAAAGGCAGTGAAAAATTCTGCTGAGCTAGAAGGAATGCTGAACTCTCATTTAAGGTATTGATTCTTCCAACAGAAGGTACTGAAGTTATCATCAATATGCTTCTTCTGGACATCTTTTAGGGTTCCTATGTAATGGCCTGCCTTAAAATGCAAGAGTCGAAATGGAGTTAATTATCAATGGAGAAAGAGTTGTGTGTGAAAACTGATAAGAAGTCAATTTGATGATGTTATTTTTTGTGATTTTTTTTTTGGCCAAAACATCTTGGAACATTATCCGGGAAAAGGGTTGTGAAGAGTATCTTCTGGGCAAGAACAGGATAGAAACTCTGGATCCATAAACAGTTGTGCACTCTCTTCCTGAGGAGGCAACTTATTATTTTTGTTGCAAGAAATCTTCTATTAGCATGAGAAAGCATATCAACTAAATATTTTTTTATGAAATATATTTATCATGATGTTCTTTTTGCAGGGATGCTGCTGCTTTAGCACAATTTTGGGTCTGGCTGGAAGAAGAAATTCATAATGGTGCAAAACTAACAGAAGTAGATGTTGCAGATAAACTTCTTGAATTCCGGTCAAAGCAGTCTGGTTTTCTAGATACCAGCTTTGATACCATAAGCGGTATATTTACTTCTGAAATCTTGATTATGTAGATTCTTTGCTCTCTGCACCATAGAAAGAAGTTATCTTGGTCTTCCCATTCATTTCTTCTGCAATACGGAAGTTAGTTTTTGGTAATCAGTGTATATCTTTAAAAGATGAGAAAAGTTTTAAGTTTCTTATAAAATGAAAAAAAATAAAATAGAGCTGCTAACTTCCAAATTTTGAGTTTGATACCCATATACTTGGAAGATTTATCTACTACGGTGCAAATGGAAACTTATTGCAACAAATGTTCTTACAATATGTTTCCCAATATAATTGCTCATGAGTAGGACGGTCTTTCAGGCTCAGGCGCAAATGGTGCCATCATTCACTACAAACCAGAGACAGGGAACTGTAGTGTTGTAGATTCCAAAAAACTATTTCTATTAGACAGTGGAGCTCAATATGTTGATGGAACAACTGACATAACTAGGACTGTACACTTTGGTGAACCTACGGCTCGGGAAAAGGAATGCTTCACCCGAGTTCTACAGGTGCTGGATCTTTCTTGATCTCTCTTTATCTGATTAAGTGAAGAGGCTTTCTAATCTCACACCAAATTTTCCAGATGAATTGTCTCTAGTTTGTGTAGCACTTGTTTTCTTTAACGTTCTACTTCTGTGGACCACAATTTTTATATGTTGAAGAATTTGGCTATTTGGTTTATTAACAGCTTATAGCATATAATTACAGGGTCACATAGCTCTTGATCAAGCAGTCTTCCCTCAAAATACTCCTGGTTTTGTATTGGATGCTTTTGCTCGTTCATCCCTTTGGAAGATTGGACTTGATTATCGACATGGTACTTGTTCTGCCTTTTTGTTGTCTTAATTTTTCTTTGGAAAAATTTTCAGTTATGAGTTTAGGACTTGATTTAAAGGTGGCGCTGTTTCATTTTTCATTTCTCCTTCCGTGTATTAGGGACTGGCCATGGTGTAGGAGCAGCACTGAATGTACACGAGGGGCCCCAAAGTATTAGCTTTAGATATGGGAATATGACTCCCCTAGTGGAAGGCATGATTGTTAGCAATGAACCTGGCTATTATGAAGACCATGCCTTTGGCATTCGGATTGAGGTATAACATTCATACAGCTATGTTTTTGTGTTTTCAATTATTCAGGTTAAACAATTAGTCAATTTCTGTCAAACTTGAGGGACAAACTTTTGATGTCCAATTACAGGAATTATTTCCTGATGTTTATTGAATTATTAATTGATGTATTGATGCTTTTTGTGCTTATTAAGATAACTGACATTCATGCTAAATGTGTTACACATAATCTTTCTTCACTTATTGTTCTTGCATTCGCAAGTACTGTTGTAATTTATTTTCTCTTCATCTTGCAGAATCTCCTCTATGTCAAAGAAGTTGGCACACCAAATCGATTCGGGGGAGTTTCATATTTGGGATTTGAGAAACTCACATTTGTTCCCATTCAGGTATGCCATGAGAATCGGGTTGCATACTGTTAAATTGGTTACTTTCTTTCAACAGTTCCCTTTTGAACCGCATTTATAATTTATATTCAGAATTTTTAAATTCTGTTCATTATTTTTAAGTGATTTTTACTTGCAGACGAAATTGGTTGACCTATCTTTGCTCTCTGCTGCTGAGATTGATTGGCTCAACAATTACCATTCACAAGTTTGGGAGAAGGTAAGCAAGTCGAGATGACATTTATAGAGGGCAACTTTTGATGTTCATGCATGCATGTCTCCCATACATTAAGGCTTTGTTTGGTATAGCTTTTTAGATAGAGCTTATTTAGGTAAAACTTTCTTTCATAGAACTTTTATAAGTAGAGTTTTTACATGTAAAATTTTAGTTGTTTGGTTGTCAAAGAAATTTTTTATCAAAAATTATAAAATTACTTTAATAAACAAGTTTTTAAGGTTATATTATAAAAGAATGAAATAAAACTGTCGAATAAGTAAAAGATATTTTAAAGATTTGAACATTTAAAAAAAGTTTTTCAACCTCTATTTTCAAAAGTTCAAAATTTAAACTTTTTTTGCTAGTAGAAGCAAAATAGTTTATTTAATTTTCAAAAACTTTATTTAAAAAAAAAAACTATAAGAAAAATTTTGATAAGAGATTATGATGATCATTAGATAAGTTATACCAAACACATATTGAAACCTGTTCACATTATATAAAGTCTTAAAAGTACTTGGGAATATGATAATTCAGGAGACATTGATCAATCTGCTATTCGCCTAGTACTTGGGAACATGACAATTTGGGAGACATTGATCAATCTGCTATTCCCCCATCCGTGTCCATCACCACGTCTTAGTGCTTGAGCAAAATTTATTTTTTTATGATGAACAGTTTTTAGGGCATCCATACAAATCCAAGGTTGAATATGGAGGATTTTAACTTGATGGTCCTATTCATGAGTTATCTCAGTCCTGCATCCTTTTTGTTTTTGGGTTAGTTCTGGTTCCTAGTTTAGAGATTATGAGTTTTAATGTGGTACCTGGCAGGTTTCACCATTGCTGGATGGCTTTGCTCGTCAATGGCTTTGGAACAACACACGACCTGTTGCCAAAGATTAAAATTCCTTGAAGGCTTTGCTCTTCACTTAAATTCCAAAAATCCAAGGGCATTGGCATCTGTATCAACCATTTCCCATAGGTGCTCTAGATTGTGATTCAACCACAGCAATGAAGAATTACAAATATTGGCATCTGTACAGAACATTGTATTGCACTAACGTTAATACCGGAAATCTTATCCGGTGAAACTGGTCCATGACAACCTTTATGTTCTTGTTTAAATTTTATGTTCTTGTTAAATTGATTATTATTTTCACCATTTTCATTCTTCGTTAATTGAACTAAAATAAAGGCACCAATATTTACTATTATACAGAACAGAGCATGCAAGCTCCATTTCTTAGATTTTGTGCCACTCAATGCAACAAAATCTCTTTGTAGAAGTTATGTTACAACAAATTGGCAGGGAAAAAATCACTTCCAGAATGAAGCATAAAAATTACAACACTCAAATTTATAGATTAGACGTCTTCTGTGGAATTTGATCTGAGGTTGCAAGCTCAGCATACATGTTTGATATTGCTTTTGCAAAGCGTTCCTTTGCTTGAGGTCTCTTGATCTGCAAATTTTTTCAGAATTTTAGTTCACTATTCTCTATTTTGGTTCCTGAAAATTACAGGAAGCTCATGTTCTCGGCATCCAAGAAACATATTATCGTCTTCTTGGCCCAAGTTATAGAATAGAGAAGAAGCAATTTACCTTGAAGGTTGGAGTGAGAAGGCCATTCTCTACTGAGAATGGTTCAGGCATCAGAGTCACAGCTTTTGCATATTCAAAACCTCTCAACTATTCCATTGCAATAAAAGAGAAATAATAAGCACCAGAGCCACGAAGAGGGTGAAAATTATATTCGGTGAAAGAAGTTACCTGGTCTTCCTTTCCAACTGCATTCATCTCGGCAAGAACAGCAGCTCTTGCCCTCGGATCATTGCATAACTGCTCTAAATTCTCAAACTGCATAAATACAACACAAGATTAGGCTCGAAATTCAAATACTTGTGAAGATATAAACATCACAGGACTTTCTGGCTGGGTGCAAATCAAATTGTCAAATTTGGCCTGTGTTTCAATGATATAAACAATTGCACCAAAATGCAGTTAAGTTTTGTACACTAAAAGACAGTTGTTGAATGCAGACAAGGTGGCATAGTGATGACACTACCGAAGATGTCTCGCAGTGTTCCCATTATTAGTTCAAGGTAATCTTAGTACAAACCAACTATAGCTACAAGTTTGGCTTTAGCATAGCTAAAATGATTAAAAGCCCAAGTAAACGTTCTTGCGCATACTTAGTGATTGGTTATAATGAAAATGAAAAGACACAACGAAACCGAACAAGCAACAAATACAAGGCTATGAACATTTATCAATAGTTGACCTTTGTCACATCTAGACAAGTTCAACAGCAGTTCCTGCAACATATTCTTGACAGAAAACGGAAGAGTCTCTTCCAGTTCTATAGCAACATCTGGACCTAAACAATTTCTTAGAAGAATAAAGTTGGCAAAGGTTATGTATTAGTGCTATGAAAATGAAATGGAAATTGGCACGGAAAGAGAAACAATATATGACCTTGATCCCTTGAGATGCAGCCCAATCTTTTAAAAGATCAGGATCCACTGCAACAATAGCTACTAAACAAGAGTTGAAGCTATCACCTAAGATCATATCAAGTCATTAGTAAAAGTCTGAAGTGGGGGAAGTAACACACTGAAATGAGGTCCAAATCTTTACCATACGTAAAGCACTGTGAAACAAACTTGCACTTTGCATACACGTTCTCAATCTTCTCAGGTGCTACATACTCTCCTTGCGCCAACTTAAAAATGTTCTTTTTTCTGTCATAAGTTGAATATAGTCTCACAATGGTGTCAAGTAATTCAATCCTCTAGACAAAGTAATCACATACTCAAGCCAGATAAACCTTTTTAAAAGACCGGAAACCGATAAAAGAAGCCATTTCAATTCTTGCAGAGAAAATAATTCCAAATAAATATGAAAATTAAATTGATAACCATTACCTATCTATAATCTTAAGTCGGCCACCAGGCAACCACAAACCAATATCTCCTGTATGCAGCCAACCATCACCATCAATCACTTCTCTCCTGTCCAATCAATTGAGCAGTTAGGAAGACATTTGTAAATTCACTTCAGTGACCATATCAAACAACAGAGAAAGGTTAATTACATTTGAACTTCATCTTTGTAGTAGCCTTGGAAAACAATGGGACCCCTGACACAGATTTCTCCACGGGGATGTGGCTGATTGTCAGAGGTGTAATTCATTTCAGGAACATCCATAAGTTTAATTTCTGAAAGAAGAAAACACAAAACAAAAATTATCACACATCAAAATAGAAAAACAAACATGTTTCTTCTTGCAAATCTTTATATTTGTATGAGAAAATTTTTCTTTTAAGTACAGTAGATTGCTTTTGGCTTCTTTTTCATGATGAAAGAGAATAAGTTTAATAACTATAATTGCTAGCACAGATATCTCTCAGGTACACTAAGATGGTCAAATTCCAAGTATGGTGAAAAACTAACCACAAGCAGGGTTAGGAGATCCAACATGACCAGATAAGTTATCACCCTTGTCTATAGCGCTAATGATACAAGAAGTCTCAGTCATACCATATCCTTCCATTACTTGACAACCAAAGCACCTGCAAGTTTGGGTAATTCCAACTATAAAATAAGTGTCTCTATTTCATGAAGGGTATAACGAACATGTCTTGTCTCCTCATTAAATATATTAAAAAAAGAGATACTGTTTCATCATCTTTGAGGATTAACTTACACCTTCAAGAAGTCCATTACATATGGAGACAAAGGCGAAGCACCTGATCCCATAAAACGAACCCGTCCTCCAAGCCTATCCCTTATCTTATTAAATACTAATCTGTCCCACATCTTCGATGGAGTTTGGCCTAAAATTAAAAAGATATAGATAGTTGATATGGATAATGAACAGTGACAAGCACCAGTGTGTTATTTAATGTGAGGAACTGTAGATGTTCTGCTCCTGTGATCTGATTTCTATCTTGTGCATCCTAAACTGTTTTAATGGGTTAAATTTTACGTTGTAGAGGATCCAATTAAAACATACATACAAGAACAAAGAACAAAAGCAAAAGGCTAAGGTTTTGCACACAAACCACTAACTATAGCTTGCTTCTTGGAATTGTATGCCGCTGTGAATAGCTTCTCTCTCAGAGTCCCAGAAGCCTTTACTGCATTTGTGATTCTACAGCAATTGACTAAATCAGACGTGACTGAGTGAGCAAAGAAATTTCAGCCAACAAGTAATTTACGCAGCACACAACCATTATCTCACCCAGCATATATTCGATTATACAACCGAGGGACACTGGGAAATATTGTTGGTTTTAGGACAGCCAAATCATCCATTAACTTCAGATTGTCCTGTAAAAGAGAGGAAATGAGCATAAATGGACTACTAAAAAGAAAAAACTACACTGTCCTAAAAAATTGTCAAGCATTTGCATAGGAAAATTAACCAACTTCACAACTGGTAGACACAATGCCCTTAAACGTAGGAATTAATAAAATAAATGACATCATAAGTTACGTACCCCTTGGTAGAAACCAACTGCAACACCATAGTACACTGATACGATTTGGTTAGTTCTTTCATAGATGTGTGCCAAAGGAAGGTAGGAAATGTAGCTGTCAAATATAACAAATAATTCAACATATGAAATTCAGAAATTCAAAAATATTAGAAAACAAAAAGAAATCCCATTTATCATTTAATAATTTGAATATCAAACCCACATGTCTGAGGGGTAAAATTGAACCATAAGACTGAAACCAGCAACATTTGAGATTAAGTTCCCATGTGTCAATACAGCTCCCTAGAAAGAAAACAAAATATTCAATTTTGTATATTAGAAAAAGTGGGCAGCCAAATCATTGGAGAAATATCGCTTGAGTTACAGAAGCAGAGAAACAAAGTTCAAAACTCTCTTACCTTCGGTGTTCCGGTGGTACCACTGGTGTAGCATATGGTTGCAATATCCTCAGGCTTTGGAGGGCAAAAAGGCCGAGGACTACTGCGGCCCTAAAAGAAGACATGCTTGAGGTGAAAAATAATAACTCACAAGTGCATCTCAGATCAGTAAGTTTACATGCCAAAATTAATTTCGAGAATCAAAATTGCAGAGTACTTCAAAATTACCTGACTTTGCAGCTTTAGATATGATATAAGCTTAATTCCAGATGCTGAAGGAAGTGAAGGTAAATGTTCGTCTTTCCCTCCCACCACCTGTAGGAAGGATGCAAGGTAGGTAGAGAAGAAGAAAAGGATATAAATAGCAACATTGATCAACACTTTTAATTCACTTTCTAAATCGAAATAGATATTTTATAAGTACGCACCACTATAAGACGTACAGATGGAATCTCAGAGATGAAGCTCAATAACTACAAGTTCCAGGGAAGAAACATAAGAAATGATGCAAATTTGGAAGAAACATAAGAAATTATGCAAATTCAGAACAAAATGTTAGATTTTGCCTAAAATTGGCCTCATAAGGTTGAAGTTGTTGTATAATTTACAGTCCCACATTTCTGAGGCACTAACCCAAAATAGAAGCACAGCAAGATGTACTGAATTTGATTTCAAAAGTTTTATATACTCTAATACAAGAATATCTGGCTAGCTACTTGTAGTTTCAGATATTAAAACTTGCAGCTTTGAAAGGACCAAAAAAGAACCTCACCGTGTTCAGAGTTTGTGGGATGCAAAAAATTGCCTCTATCTCAGCATGATTTACAACGTACTTAACAGCGTCTGGACCTGGATATAAAATAGAAAAAAATTAGAAAGGCTAGGTCAAACTTGCAAAGATTCAGCTTGAGTTACCAAACACACACCAAGAGTATCGTATAAAGGAACTGAAATATAGGAATATGCAGAGCAAGCATGATCCACAATCATCCATTCCGGTCTGTTTATTAAATATAGTCCAATGCGAACTCCCTGTTGTACATGAAACCAAAAGACACAATCAGCTATACAGTAAAATATAAAATGATATCGCCAAGCTAATCCAAACTCTCTTCTATAGTCAGCAGCAAAGTATCTTAAAAAGTAATAATAAAGAGAAAGAGTGAAAAATCAAGTTCTCTAAAAAATGACTCACCTTTTGTAAGCCATGAAACAGAAGCCCAGATCCTATTTCTTTCCTAGCAGCACTTACTTCTCCATATGTCATCCATTTGTACCTTTAAAGAGTAATAATAAGTAACACAATATCACATCAAAAAAGCATGATCAGCCATTAACAAACTCACCCTCCAACTGTGCCATCAACTCCAACTCGTGTACCCAAGTACTTGTAATCTGGATAATTTTCAACAGCATATCTGCACTCGGAGAAAATCTCATTTTCAATCACATTCTCACGATAAAACTTAAAACTATAATAGAATGCACACAGCTAAATCCAATTAGAATGGATATTAAGTATTCAACAGATTCTCACATAAAATTATCATGCAATGTCGCGATTTCAGGATGATCAGGAAATCTATCTACAAGTTTCAAAGGCGAACGCGCAGATCTGCAATTTTTAAATTTAAAAATTAAGAAAAAGGTTAAAAAGAACATTAAGGTCAAAGTAAACACATAATGAGTCAATTAGGAATTTTGTATAAATCTTTATTCAGATACATAAGTGACAACATGTATTTAAAAATGATAATTAATATTGAGTTAAAAAAAATCACCTGTACACATTCCATTTTCCTGTTTGCAATTTCTCCGGTAGTCTCACACTGTAATCTTGACCTGCTCAATGGTTTCAACATTTAAAAAAAAAAAAAAAGAATTCATTAAAAGTTAGCAAAAACAGCATAGTAAACTGAAAAGTTGAAGTGTTAACAGTAAGATTAATTGTGTGTGTAGTGTGTACTTTGAACGAAGCATCCGGTAGTGTGATTGTAATCAAGCTGAGAGAAGAGATCAGTATTTGTGCTGGTGAGGTGGCGCTGGATGGCTTTGAACCTCCGCTGAGCAGACGAGTCTTCCATCGAAATTTTCTCGGGAAATTTTTTTTTTCCCTCTCTCTGTTTCCCGGGAGAATTATCCTCTCATCAAGCAATAGCTTTTCGTTTTCAAAAAGTTGATGAGAAAAGCAAACAAACTCAAATATTAAATGATTAAAATGACGGCTAGGTATGGTGACGTGTACAAATAAAAAAAAGTGAACAAGTATGGGAACGGGATTAGGATATAAGCCGTTGTTGTTGAGCCGTTATATCGGCGTTACAGTAAGGCGGGTGTTGACGAGATCGTGCTCGAGCAGTCGAGCTACCGTTATCGTACGCCGGGGGTTGTGTGCGCGCCACCGTGGTCTTTTGAAAATCCGCATCTCGTTTTGCATGCCGTTGAAGGTCGAATGGGTAGCAGAAGCACTTGCCCTGTGTTAACGTACGCTTAAGGCACTGTGCGCTACGTTCTTTGAACGCTCCGTTTCGTGTGGTGGGAAACTAGAGTGATTTCTTAATTTAAATACTTTTACCATTAAAAATTATAGAGATTTATTCACATGCAAAAATGCTTCACCAAGACAGCCATCTTTGGTAACAGCCTCCTCGGCCAATGCAGTATTATTCCAAAAAACCAAAAAAAAAAATGTAAGCAAAATAATGATAAATAATCTTTTTGATTAAATGAGCAAATTAATATTAATTCATCACTGTTTTTGTCGTCATTCTATCGTATGTTTTTTTCTGCGCGAACATCATTAGTCGTGCTTCCCCCCCTTAAGGCTTGCAGCTTGTATTTTTACTTCTAATATATCCGAATTTGCAAAAAGAATAGCGAGAGCTTCCTTCTAAACTCATGAATTGAAACGCTTGTTTGTCAATCATGATTGGCCTATCCGCAGGTGCTCATTAGTGCATTGAAAGATTGCTATATTTACCTATATATTGCTTCGCAACGTCAATCATGGTTGGCCCACGCGCGGATGCTCATCAGTGCATTGAGAGATAAGTTGTCCTAAAGCTTGCAAATACTCTTCATTCTTCCCCGAAAATGATGCCTCATTGCCTTGTCTCCAATAATCTTTCTTCTTTTCAATATGCTTCTTCACATGTCGTCAATTTTTGGATTAACCAGTATAACCAGATGTCTATCGTTGTAATTTTTTGTTGCTTTCTCTTTAGCGAAGAAGGTTCGAATTGGATTAAGTTTACCGTCGAAGGTGGCAAACAATTTTTTGCTGTAAAATTTTGTCATGCCTTGTTATGTTACGATCAGCTGCTTCCTCCGAAGTACTCTTCCCTTTCATCACAATAGACACATCGTATTAGATGGACGGTAAGTTTTATACAGAATTTAGTTGCTGCACCAAAAGCATTGCTATTGACTTATTCATTGTTTGCCGTGTATACATAAATAATATCACGATTGATTGAAATGTACGTGTAGTAATCAGTGAATAAAAAAGTAGCAATTCTTCCAAGATTTTTTTCAATTATGATAGATGAACAATTTAAATTTTTATTTTTATTTAATGGTAATACATATATTGAGGTTAAAGAACTAATAATGTTTATGGAACTCTACAATTGAATCTAATTATAATGTGTTGTTTATCTATTATATAATAAATATCATAACTTGCCAAATCAATTGAGATGCGAAAATTGAGATCTTTAATATTAATATTAAAAAATTGTATAATTTACATAAAAACTCACGATTTTTGTTTTTCTCCTTTTGAGCAATGCGAAGTCTCTTCTAAGTCAAGCATAAGACAACTCAAACTCAAGCTTTAACCAATGGATCTTGAAATATGGTCAGAAAGTGAGCAAGTTTTGCTATAAACGATCTTACTAGATAATCAAGAAATAACTAAAATACGCTTAAGAGAAAAAATGGCAATAATTCATGGGTTTGCAATTAACAAAAGTAAATTATAATCATGCAGATGGACATAATAAAAATAAATAAATAAAGTGACAAGACAATTTTTTTTTTAAATGTAATTGTGCTATGTACCAACAGTCAATCTGCGGATGCCGATTTAGCGGCAAGCAGCTTAAAAGACATGTGTCTCTAGAAATGGGCAAAGTTTATGCTACAAATATTATAACAAACCATATGAATCATTAATTTTTATATTTTTTAAATCTAATGAATGAAAATAATTTTAACATAAAATAAGGTACGAGTGCAATAGTAATTTAAAGAAAATTGTATTTTTAATCACATGTTTATTTTTTTAAAAATAAGTTCTCATTAATTTTATATAACTAAATAGTTTTGTCATTCATCTCTTCTACATTTATTTTTATTTTTTTAAAAAAAAATTTACTATATTTTTATAAGGATCTAAATGATTATCATGTTTATAAATATCTACTGATTCTAAATATATATTTGCACCTACATTTATAATTTTATGTCTCTCTTAAGACATAAATTAGATTTTTTCATATATATATATATATATATATATATATTTCTATCCTAAATATATATTGTCAATGCTTTCACATAAATTTTGTAATATAAAATTAGCATCTTGAATTATAAGAGATATTATATATCATAAATATCCTATAAATCTAATGAATTATTAGAAAAATAGTATAATGAATAAATTACCAAAATCTCTAATAATTTCATAAAATATAAAAACCAATAAGTCACTACATTCTGACTATAGGCAAAGAGGATTTTCATATGAAAGATTTCAACTTTTTGATCATATCAATGATTTAAACATATGAGGAAATAATCAATTAACTTGAATTTCATAATATTTATTAAATAAACTGGGAAACCCAAATTTATCTATAAACGATATGAAGAGTGCAAACAAAATATTAGAGATTAATAATTTCAATAAAGAAAATATAAAATAAATTAAAAAAGTTAGGAGATCAAATGAGCAAAGAATTTTATAAGGTTAAACAATTAATAAAATACTTTAACATTGAAGATCAAGATAAATTAAAGTAAGAAATCATTAATATAATGAATAAAAACTCAATAGATGTAAGATTAAGCAAGTTAGAGATTTAATAAGATAAAATAAAAAAAATTATTGAGCAACTTAGTATTAAATTTGCTATAAATATAAATAGAAAACTTAAAAAAAATTGAAATTTTAAGATACAATTACGATAAAGATGGCAAGTTAGATTGATCTCCAACCAAACATCAGTGCAATTTAAATGAAAGATATGATTGCATGCAAGAGAAATTTGGCAAGTTTCATCATCTAGTTTGCAAGCAAATATATAGCACAGTCACTAAAAATTAATAATGATGTAATTTCGAGCCTTTTGTAATTTACAAGATGCATCGCTTTATTTAATGTCTGTTCTCTTCATATTTGCTTTTCTTTTGAGATTTGTAAAAATTTGTTTAATATCTCTAACAGTCATAAGTTAGTTTGATGAGACCAAATGCAATCAAAATCAAATCTTCTTCGCCAGACAAAAAACCAATTAAGAACGTGATAAAAAAAAAAAGAAGAGGCACAAACCTATAAGACAAATATGGATAGAATTTTGGGAATTGTCCGAAATAGTAAAGACTTGGGGAATGGATTTTGCCATTAATGTCGACTAAAAGGTGGCTAATATCCCTCTTAGGAAATTTCAAAAAAATTTTCAGGCAGCTCGGGGGTGAAATACAATTTTCAACCTTATTAACTTTTTTTTCTTTTATACTTATTAACTTTTCCAAAGATTTAAAAATTTTTAACTATAACGTACAGCCACTGTAACGAAAGCTTTGCCCTTGGAATGGGCTTTATGGCTTTTCGTGTGAAGGAAGAGTCGTCAATGTTAATGATGGGATGGATACTGTGGTCAACGAGTAGTCAATGTTGTTGCAAGGAGATAAAAATGCATTGGTCAATGTCAAGTATGTGACTTGGACTGATATTTTTCCCATGACCAAAGTTTGGTCATTAATTTGATATTATTATTTTAGCAGTGGTGGGTTTTAAGATACAGGCATAAGGTAAATACTTAGTAGATATTTACAATTAGAATTTATTAGCTGGAGTAATTTTATTGTGTAATGTGGCTGAAAAATTACATTATTTTTAATATTTTAGTCAGAATTAGTTATACCAAATTTTAACAATTTTTACTTCACAGCTTGTATCTTTAATTTCATAATTATTATAGCTTATAAAGTCACCCAACATAATCAATTAATTTCATAGTTATGTATTTAATTCAACATCACAAAAATCACAACATTGATGCACCGAATTAAATTTATAGTTATTAATTTAAATTGAATATTATTTTGCTAGCCTCGGCTAGATAATACAAGCATGTATCTCATAGATGTAAGGAATAAAAAAAATATTACAATTGTTTGGCTACCACTTGATTGCCAAACATTAAAAAATAAAATAAAAATATGTATTCGGACCTATTTAGATTTCAACCAAATTAAGATCTATTCAGATTTTTTAAAAAAAAATCCTACCTAATAGTCTCATATAATTTGAAAAAAAGAGTATATCTAAAAGATAAGGATAAAATTTAATGAAATGCTTCCTATCCTAATTCCTAACATTAAATGTGGGGAATAATTTAAGATCTTTATCCTAGCCTGAAAAAAATGTATTTCCATTAATTAAGAAAAAAATTTAATTTTGCTGCAACCTCCAATTTAGCGTAACCTTATCTAAGCCGACACCGTTTTAAGGAAAATTCCATTTCGAACGCGGTAAAATGTACTCAAAATCTAACAATTACAAGATTTCCCCAATCCCCGTTGAAATATCCGCGTGACAGACAAACAGACAGAAGCCACGTGGCCATTAATTGCACTTCCGACTCCCGTGTCCCTCTTCACACTCCTGTGCTTCCTTGTCACTCAATTGACTCACTAATACAAGAAGCCTGAAGTCCCATTTCACGCTTACAGTCAATTTAACATATTCCGAAGTCGGAACTGAGGAAGTCCGAGTCGAAATGGGAACGTTATCGGCGTCAATAGGAAAGACGAAGCTTGACTCGGGATGGCTCGCCGCGAGATCCACGGAGGTTCGGCTCAGTGGGACCCAGCTCACCACGTCTCACTCTCCGACTGGGCCCACCAAGCCCTGGATGGAGGCTGTAGTCCCCGGAACGTAATAAATACTACCCACATTCTCCGTTAAATTCACTTTGTTCTCTATACGATGTCGTTTTGGCGCTAACCTCATGATTGAGTGTGCTTGTTAGGCTACTTCTTTAAAAAACTTGTTAGCAGTGTTCAAATTATGAAATATAAATTTCGCTTCAATTGATGACTTTATCACAGTATTTTGATATACATTTTTAGAATTTTAGCATATTTGAGTGTTATTGTGGTGATGATGATTTTAATGACTGATATAAATGTATTAACAGAAGTAATTCAGGTCCTTTATTATTATTATTATTTTTGGCAATCAAATTAGTTCACATCATTAAACCTGTGGCTAAGTTTTGTAAGCTTGTAATATTACTGAAGTCAGTTGACGGTGATTTGATTGATAGGGTTTTGGCAACCCTGGTGAAAAACAAAGCTGTGCCTGATCCTTTTTATGGGTTGGAGAATGAGACAATCTTAGACATAGCTCATTCCGGAAGGGAATACTATACATTTTGGTTTTTTACGACCTTTCAGTGTAAGCTGGTATGTAATGAAATAAGTGACACTTTCTGAATATCTGGTTTTTCATTTTATTTTTTATTTTTTTCATTCGGGGTTAACTGTGTTTCTAATAACTTAACATTTTTCAGTCAGGGAATCAGCACTTGGATCTGAATTTCCGTGCAATCAACTACTCTGCCGAAGTTTACTTGAATGGCCAGAAAAGGTTCCTCCAGAAAGGAATGTTTCGAAGACATTCCATTGATGTTACTGATATTCTTCATCCTGATGGTCAAAACTTGCTGGCTGTTCTAGTTCATCCTCCGGATCATCCTGGGACAATTCCTCCTGAGGGGGGACAAGGTGGTGATCATGAGGTAGCCTTCTGAGAAATCTCATTAATTAATTTGGATCTCTCATAACTTGGCTGATACATTGGTGTATATTATACCATGCAAACTGTGCATCATTTGTTTTCCTGTTAGATTGGAAAAGATGTAGCCACACAATACGTAGAGGGCTGGGATTGGATAGCTCCTATAAGGTATAACTCCTTTACTTGGTTTATAATTTGATGTTTCTTGTTTCTGGTTTCTTTTATTTTCTTTCTTTTCAAGAATCTCCGTAAAACATATTTTCGCTAATTCATTTGTTAATTTGTTGCTATGGTTCACATCGAAGCAAAATAATTTTTGATGCCTAATATACTTCACTTTCGAATTATCTCAGGGATCGGAACACCGGCATATGGGATGAAGTGTCAATTTCTGTCACCGGGGTGAGTTTTGTATATGATAACTGTGTTCATTTCTTAGTTATTGCAACCAAATTCATATGCGTCTTTTACTGATTTCTGTGCATTCATCTTTTTGCATGTTACTTTTTTTTTTCCCAGTGGACCTTAATATCTTATATGGTCTTGTGAGATGAAAAGTTGTTGGTCTCATCAAAATTAAATTATTTATGGCTAAAGATTCTGAACTAAGTGATTTAACTGAAACTAATGGACAGAAGCAAATAGCTAGGACTTGTCACAATGTATGTCTGTGAAGAATATTATTCTATTTTGTCAGGCTTCTGTATTGTCTGTGCAATTTACTCATTTTGTCAAGTAATTCTTTTGAATTGAAGTTATCAATCCCTTTGAATAGAATAAAGATCTTTGATTTTGTTCAATGATGCTGCAGCCTGTGAAAATAATTGATCCCCACTTGGTTTCATCATTTTGTCAAGTATTTCTTTTAAATTGCAGTTTCCAAACACTGATTATGCTTCCATTCTTTGAATAGAATAATGATCTTCAATTTTGTTCGATGATGCCTGCAGCCTGTCAAAATAGTTGATCCCCACTTGGTTTCATCATTTTTTGACAATTACACAAGGGTATATCTGCATGCTACAACTGAGTTGCAAAACAGAAGTACCTGGGTTGCTGAGTGTTCTCTAAGCATCCAAGTGACTGCTGAACTTGAGGGAGGTGTTTGTCTGGTGGAGCATCTTCAGACTCAACATCTATCAATCTCTCCAGGAGCAAATGCACGGTATACATTTCCTCAGGTCAGTAATGGTTCGTGATTTTGTTGGTCTTTGTGAGCAGAAGAGTATGTTTGTGCTCAAATGTAGTCTTCTGTTGTTGTTGAATAGTTATAGCATATTTTGATTATACTTCTGCAGCAATTTTGTCCTGTCTGGATATCAAAAGACAACTAAATGTCTGTCTTTCTAATATATGCAATACATTTTGGTGAAAGAAATTTGAATGTTCACGATAAATGAATGCTCTATTATTTGGAGCTTCCAATTATCCTAGATTGAAATAATTTGCAATCTCGGTTCTGGCATCAATTGCACCTGTTCATCTGCTAGCATTGTGAATTTGCAGCTCTTTTTTTACAAACCCAATTTATGGTGGCCAAATGGCATGGGAAAGCAATCTCTATACAGTGTCCATATTAGTGTTGACGTAAAGGGGTATGGAGAATCTGATTTATGGAGCCATCTGTTTGGATTCCGCAAAATTGAGAGCCACATTGATAATGCCACTGGTGGAAGGTATAGTTTGTATACCAATACTAGTAATGAAATTATTTCTTTGTTTACCTATCAGTTCTGGAATTGTGTTGCAACCTACATACAAATCTTTACTTGACAGGTTGTTCAAGGTCAATGGACAGCCTATTTTTATTCGTGGTGGTAATTGGATTTTGTCAGATGGGCTCCTACGGCTTTCGAAAGAGCGATACAAAACAGACATCAAGTTCCATGCAGACATGAATATGAACATGATCCGCTGTTGGGGTGGCGGCCTGGCTGAGCGGCCTGAGTTTTATCATTTTTGTGATATTTATGGTTTGCTGGTAAGCTTTGCTTTCCTCTCTCTCTATCCATCTGTGCATTGTGTTCTTGCCCCCCACTTTTTTTTTTTTGGGGGGGGAGGGGTGGGGGAGGATATGTTCAGGGGAAATTAAATAGCCACGGCAGAATTAGATCCGTATATATGACTAGATTTCTGTAGGTCTGGCAAGAGTTTTGGATTACGGGAGATGTTGACGGGAGGGGTGTGCCAGTATCAAACCCAGATGGTCCCCTGGACCATGACCTATTTATGCTGTGCGCAAGAGATACCGTCAAGCTTCTAAGAAACCATCCAAGTCTTGCGCTGTGGGTTGGAGGAAATGAGCAGGTTCCACCAGAGGACATCAATAAAGCTTTGAAGAATGACCTGAAGCTCCATCCTTATTTTAACAATTCAAATGAAACTAGGAAGTCTACTGAAAATTTGTCTCTGTCGGTTCAGGATCCTAGCCAATATCTTGATGGTACACGCATTTATATACAGGGATCCTTGTGGGATGGCTTTGCAGATGGAAAGGGGAACTTCACTGATGGTCCTTATGAAATCCAATATCCTGAAGACTTCTTTAAGGATAGCTTTTACAAATATGGATTCAATCCTGAGGTTGGTTCAGTGGGAATGCCAGTCGCAGCTACCATCAGAGCAACCATGCCTCCAGAAGGATGGCAAATTCCGGTGTTTAAAAAGGGTTCTGATGGTTACATAGAAGAAGTTCCAAACCCCATTTGGAAATATCATAAGTATATTCCTTATTCAAAACCAGGGAAGGTTCATGACCAGATTCTACTTTATGGGGTCCCAAAAGATCTTGATGATTTTTGTTTGAAGGTAATTCCAATATCTTTTAAATTGATTAGGCTGCTTTTACCAAGCTCTCTTTGTCTTATTTACTTATCTGGAACAACCTTGTGCAGGCTCAACTTGTTAACTACATTCAGTATAGGGCTCTGTTGGAGGGCTGGAGTTCCCGCATGTGGAGCAAATACACTGGTGTCCTGATTTGGAAGAATCAGAATCCATGGACAGGTCTCAGAGGTCAGTTTTATGATCATCTTCTCGAACAAACAGCAGGATTCTATGGCTGTCGATGTGCTGCAGAACCAATTCATGTCCAGCTGAATCTGGCCTCATATTTCATAGAAGTAAGTAGACTACAGAATTAACAGTTAAAAGCGAATGGCTTGAATTGTATTAACCGAACTCTTCATTTGCTCAGTACAAAAGGTTTATCAGATGATCAACGTTTGATCATTCATATCCTTGCAAACCTTGTCTGCAGCCAGAACGACCATCTAAAATTGAAACCTGCCCTTTTCTTTTGACAGACTAAAGCCAACAGTTTCCTTTTCGACAGGTAGTTAACACTACGTCATGGGAACTCTCCGACGTAGCTATAGAAGCATCTGTTTGGGATCTGGATGGAGCATGCCCATACTACAAAGTTACTGAGAAGCTTTCTGTGCCGCCAAAGAAAGTAGTGCCCATTGCAGAGATGAAGTATCCAAAGTCCAAAAACCCAAAGCCAGTCTACTTTCTTCTTCTCAAACTTTACAAAATGTCAGATTATGGCATTATATCCAGGAATTTTTATTGGTTGCATCTACCTGGTGGAGATTATGAGCTGCTGGAGCCATACAGGAAGAAGAATATCCCCCTCAAGTTAACGTCACAGATTTTTATCAAAGGGTCTACTTATGAAGTTGAGATGCAAGTGCACAACAGATCTAAGAAGCAGGACCCCAAGAGTTTGACATATAAGAATAATTTCACAACTGTACCTGTTGATGGTGATTTTAATATGGCCTCAATGGAACCTGTAAATAGCACAACTGATATAAAACAAGAAGCAGGTTTATTCAGGAGAATATGCAGACATTTCACAAAGGACACTGATAGTTTGAAGGTAGCTGAATTGAATGGGATTGATTCTGGAGTTGCTTTCTTCCTTCATTTCTCGGTTCGTGGTTGGAGTACAGCTGACAAGGAAGGAGAAGACACAAGAATTCTTCCCGTGCATTACTCGGACAACTATTTTTCACTTGCACCAGGTGAGGTGATGTCCATCAAGATCTCTTTTGAGGTCCCTCACGGTGTCACCCCAGAAGTAACTCTTCATGGCTGGAATTATCATGTCGGTCAAACCATACTATGAGCTGGTAAGAATTCTCTTTTGGTATCTATATAGCATGGAAGCTTGCGGATTCAACAGGGTTGTTAGATGTAGAGCTACATTTGTTACTATTATACCTTGGAGCCCTAATTTTTCACAATTCAGAATTGAGGTTCCACTTTTACACAAATAATTGCCCTGTCTTGCTCCTGAAACAGTTTCTACTCGAGTTCTCGGTGATTATGGAAATAAAGCAGCAGTGCAAATGGAGACGACATTCCAGTTATTTGTTTATTTATTCAACTTTTTTCTTTCCCCTGTATTCTGATGTTTGTGTAAGACAAAACATCTAAGGTGTAGAACATGTGTGACTTTGTTCTATTTCCAATTGTAAATAAATTAACAGATCGACAATATTTATCATTTAAGAGTGCATGTCTTTTCTTTTTCCTTTTTTATCTTCGACAAATTTTTCGTTACAAGTAGCAATTGCTTATAATATTTATAAATTAATTTCTGAAGTTGTTATTAATAGCCCAATACTAACACCTAATTCACACGTGGGCAAACCTTAATGTTGAAGTATAAATAAAACCTTTGCGTTCTTGTTACTACCTTACTAACGAACGAAACAATTGAGGGTTTTTTTATTTAAATATACCCCATTTATCCTTAAATATCAAATTTATACCTTATTACATATATATATATATATATATATTTCATGAAAGTATAAAAAGTCAAAAATATCCTTAAAAAAATTATTTATCTACATTTTTAATAATAAGTTAAGTACAAAGTCGAGTACGAAGTCGAGTACGAAGTCGAATACGAAGTCGAGTATTTAGTCGAGCAAAAAATAAAGTGAGAGAGTTGAGTAAGTCGAATATCTAGTCAAGCGGGAAGTCAAATAAGGAAGTGAAGTAAGTCGAGTTAATTATAATGTAAGTCGATAAAAAATAAGTCTAGTCGAGCAAAAAATAAAGTGAGAAAGTTGAATAAGTCAAGTATCTAATCAAGTAGGAAGTTAAGTAAAGAGGTGAAGTAAGTCGAGTATTAAGTCGAGAAATATGTGGAGTAAGAGTAAATCTAATCAAGTAAAAAATGAAATCGAGTATTCTTAACTATTTACCCGATTTCGAAGATATGATCAGTCTTATAAGAATTTAATTAGGGTTATTTTTATATTTTCTCTTATTTTTTTAAGTATATATATATAAAATTTAAAAGTATTATAATTTTAAATATATATTAGATATTTTTGAAGAAATAGGTATGTCCCACACAATTCTCCCAACAATTCATGTGTCATTTTCATGGATGAAATCCAAATGGGTCTTTCAAAAACTGAACTCCAATTTTCCTTTCTGCTCTTCTCTCATATCTCCATTCATAACGAAAATCATACAAGACCCAGCATCAAACACTTCAAAGCTTGTGCTCGACAACCATGCAGACATAAGCCACCTCTTATCTATCAGTGCAAAAGAAGGCCACTTCCATCTGGGTTCTTCTCTTCATGCCTCTTTTATCAAAACCTTCGAGTCATTTGACGCCCAAAATTTCTACAATGTACCTAATGCCACTGTAATTTGGAATTCCCTCTTGTCGTTTTATGTGAAATGTGATCAAATGAGAAATGCAGTTAAGTTGTTTGACGATATGCCTATGAGAGATACCGTGTCGTGGAATACGATGGTATCTGGGTTTTTGAGGAATGGAGAGTTTGATGTGGGTTTCGGATTCTTTAAAAGATTGCTTGAATTGGGTTCTTATCAGTTGGATCAAGCGACTTTTACTACAATTTTATCGGCTAGTGAGAGACCAGAGCTTATTTTTGTCAGTAAAATGATTCACTGTTTAGTGTTTTTATGTGGGTACGAGGAGGAAGTAACAGTGGGTAATGCTTTGATCACTTCATATTTTAAATGTGGGAGTGGTAGTTCAGGGAGGAAGGTTTTTGGTGAGATGAGTGTAAGGAATGTTATCACTTGGACGGCTGTTATTTCTGGGCTAGTGCAAAATCAGCTATATGAGGAGGGTTTGAAATTGTTTGTGAAAATGCGTTCAGGACTTATTAATCCGAATTCTTTGACATATTTGAGCTCAGTAATGGCCTGTTCCGGTTTGCAGGCATTATGTGAAGGGTGTCAAATTCATGGGATCTTATGGAAGTTGGGGTTGCAATCTGATTTGTGCGTTGAGAGTGCATTAATGGACATGTACTCGAAATGTGGAAGTGTGGAAGATGCCTGGCGGATTTTTGAGTTTGCTGAAGAGGTTGATGGGGTTTCAATGACTGTAATTCTCGTGGGTTTTGCACAAAATGGATTTGAGGAAGAAGCAATGCTATTATTTGTTAAAATGGTAAAGGTGGGAATTCAGATTGATCCCAATATGGTTTCTGCTGTCCTTGGGGTATTTCGTGTTGATACTTCTTTGGGGCTAGGAAAGCAAATTCACTCATTGATTATTAAAAGTGACTTCACCGCTAATCCCTTTGTCAACAATGGTCTCATCAATATGTACTCCAAGTGTGGAGATCTGGAGGATTCAATCAAAGTTTTCAGTCAAATGGTTCGAAGAAACTCAGTCTCATGGAACTCCATGATTGCAGCTTTTGCACGTCATGGGAATGGATTTAAAGCACTAGAGCTGTATGAAGAGATGAAATTGGAAGGTGTTGAGCCAACAGATGTTACGTTTCTTTCTTTGCTTCATGCATGTAGTCATGTAGGCCTAGTGAACAAGGGCATGGAATATCTGAAATTAATGACTGAAGTTCACAGAATCAGTCCCAGGGCAGAGCACCATGCCTGTGTAGTTGACATGTTAGGCCGGGCTGGGCTTCTCAATGAAGCTAGAAGTTTCATTGAGCGAATGCCTGTGAAGCCCGATGTGCTGGTCTGGCAAGCCTTGCTTGGTGCTTGCAGCATTCATGGCGAGTCTGAAATGGGAAAATATGCTGCTGATAAGTTGTTTTTAGCACAACCTGATAGCCCAGAACCGTACATTTTGATGGCCAACCTACATTCTTCTAAAGGTAGATGGAAAGAAAAAGCAAAGACTATTAAAAGAATGAAAGAAATGGGGGTGGATAAAGAAACTGGTATTAGTTGGATTGAAATTGAAAAGCAAGTCCACAGTTTTGTTGTTGATGATAAAATGCATCCACAAGCCGATACGATTCATGGGGTTTTGGCAGAATTGCTTAGACTCATGATTGATGAAGGTTATGTACCAAATAAGAGATTTATTCTTCATTGCTTGGATCAAGTTGAAGTAATAGACAATAGCTAGATTAACAAACTCCTATATGGAAATCGTTGAATTTCAGTTTTATAAGGGCGGGATCAACATTCCGTTTTTATCTCTCTCTCTCTTAAAAAAACTTAAACTTTCACACCATTTGTAAACTAACCTAGTAATACAAGATTATATTGGCGTTTTATTATTTATTTCAACTTCAATAAGCACCATTTTTAACCTCAGTTATTATTTACCTTTACCCCTTTTGGAATTTCAGAATTCATTATATCATAATATCATATGAACCAAAACGCACGGTTTCATGTTTCTTCGTTAACTGCCAGTAGTTAGTTAGAGGAAGCAAACAACAATAACCACCAGAACTCAAAAAGAGGAGAAATGGAGTGTTCGTGTCTCCGTAGTTCCCTCCTTCCAATTCTTCCATTTCATAAAACCGTTATAAATCCAAACCGTCACAATTTTCCCTCCAATTCAACGACCCGACGTCGTTTCCCGTCTAAATTCACCGTAAATTGCACTGAGAGAACCGGGGAGAACGCTTCCACTCCTCTTTCAACTTCCTCGGCTTACGCGATTCTCGGCGTCGAGCCAAGTTGCCCAGCCGCCGAGCTCAAAGCCGCTTTTCGAGCCAAAGTGCAAAAATCTTTTTCCTTTTAACTGAAATTAACTAATTCCAGTATATAATTTGTGTTTTTACAATTATAATTCATATTTTCGTATAAATGAAGGTGAAACAATACCATCCCGATGTGAATAGAGATGGCAGAGATTCTGATGCGATTATTCGACGAGTAATTCAAGCTTATGAGGTAGCATCCATTTACAGAAAATTTTTGAAGAATTTTATTATTGGTTCAGTATATTTAGTATGATCAAAATGTTTTCAAAATAGCGTTCGCAAAAACTGTTTTTAGAAACAAAAATGAGTTTTTGAGAAGGGTTTTGAAAGCTTTTGATAATATTTGTTAAAACTAGTTTAAAAAAAAAAACGAAAAAGGCGGGGGGGAGATATATTTGGTAATCTTTTCGATACGAGTAAAATAGTTATTTTGAGGAAAAAGTTGTGGTTTTCATTTTCATTTTGAGAATTAAACCCAACAGCCACTGATTCTTTTGTGTGTTTTAATTATATTTGCAGATATTAACCGAGTATAGCAGATTAGAGATCATTGAAAGGTGAACTTTCTGTCGACTGTTTTAGTATGTTTTTTTATTTTTCGTTATTATTCTGAGGCTGATTCATTTTCGACCTTTCGTCAGCGTTTATATACATTGCTAATTGATGGGATGTATTTGATATATAGGGAATGTATAGATCCTTTTGATTTTCCAGAGTGCGAAGCATTTGATGTCTTTGTTAATGAGGTTCTTTGTGTTGGTAAAGGTACTAATATTATCACTTTGTCTTTTCTTTATAGAACAAAATCCCATGCAGGGCTAGGTGCCAGTGTTGATAACAGGAGCAATATTGACCATTAGAGCAATTCTATTTATTTAAACTCTCATTGTATTATTGTAAAATATGTGCAGCGTGCCCATATTCATGTGTAAAAGCAGCCCCTAATGCCTTCAGTTATTCTTCTTCAACTGGAACTGCAAGAGCGATTTCACAAGGTTGGTCAGCTTCCTAGTGTATGAACTTGTGCCATTGAGCATAGGCATAATATGAGTAAAAAAATTCCTGTCAATGCAATGGAGAGTACATTAGTTGTATATTGAGTGCAATGGAGAGTACATTAGTTGTATATTGAGTGTTGACTTATAGTTGTGTTCATTTCAATAGGACATGGCCAAGATTACCAAGTCCAGCTTGCAGTTGGTCAGTGCCCAAGAAGTTGCATTCATTATGTTACACCTTCACAAAGAATTATTCTTGAGGAGTTACTTGACAGGTAATCACCATCAAAATTTACTTATTCAAACAAATTGAGCGTATCTTGTAGCTGCTATATTGTAGTATATGTTATCTTGATTTTGGTGTATATGCTATCTTGATTTTCTAGTATCTTGGACGCACCTTATGACACTTCAGCAGAGGCAGAATTGCTGTATTCTCTAATTGTTAAAGCTAGGTTTGAGAACAATCGGTATCAAAAGCCAAAGAAGAAACCAAAAACTTCCTCTCAGCATGTTGATTGGTTCTGAAATCTGAAATATCCTGTGGTAATTTGCTGCTTAGAGCTTATGTTCAACAACTTCACATCTATCCTCCTGCCCTTTCGATATATCCTGTGGTATCTGAAAGCAGAAGCAAATTATGGGAGCAGAATTGGAGCTTTCATTTATCTTCTGGGTTCATATGAGAAAAAAGAGTCTTTAGATTACATCATAGGATGTACAGAATCACTAATACAACTGAGATTATGTTGTGAAAATTCTGTATTGCACATCAGAATGTATTATAAATAAATGATACAAACAGGCTTGATCAGAGCATAGCTTGAGGCTCAAATTAACCCCACTATGAGTTACTTTGAAATTGCTTTCCTGTGCTCCTTTGTCATCCAGAAACGGCATCTGGGAACCCAAGAGCTAGGCCTGAATTAATGAGTGATGTAAGCAATAGCAACAAAATGAAAAACAGAAAGAAGAACCAAAGAGGATAAATCAAAGAAACATGAAATAAGTATTCCTGCAGAAAAATTGTGTGAACATTTGTTTACAAATTTCACCTAATTACAGAAAGGTGCACACAGCAATGCTATCTATTTGTTGAATTCTTATAGGTGACACAAGCTCAGGAAATTTTAAGAATTAAAAAAAAAGGCTGAAAATATTCAATGGAAAAAGGAGAAAACAATAATCCAATGATACTGCCTTAAATGTTGTTTACAATTGCTCTGATTCCTCTGGTAGAAACAAACAAGGAACTTGATTGACTTGATTTGATATCAGAAGGCAAGCAGCTGAAACATCAAACAAATACCATTAACAATCGGTTATCCTTTCATCATTGAATGAAAAATGGAACAATTCAAGACCAAAATTGCTATCATGAATTCTATTTGATGAAAAGAAAGTTTATATCACTTTAAGAGAAATTATACAATACAGGTTTTCAAAAGTAAACACAATTTCATTTTATATATAACTTTAAAACTGAATGTATAGTACAAGTTTCATTTACATAAGAGGAATGAGGGGAAAATTTGCATTTAAAATCCATATATTTTGTGTACATAAGTTGTATTGAAGGGCATTTTCTAGAAACCCTTGTTTTCATTTCTGCGGTTTGCTCCCACATTATTTAGCCATTCAACAACTTCCTTGATGGTTGGTCTCTTGCAAGGGTTTTGGCTGACACACATGCATGCCACATCTAGAACCTGCTGCATCTCTTCATCAAGGCCCTTTCCTCTCAAGATAGGATCAAAGACTTGGTCTTGTTTGCCCTCACTCCTCATTTTCAGCACCCAGCCAACCAATTCTCTCGACATCTTTGGCTTCAGTACATCCACAGGCCTTTTCCCAGTAAGTAACTCGAGCATAACCACCCCAAAGCTGTACATGTCTCCTCTCAAAGTAGCTACCCATGCCTGCCCATACTCCGGAGGAATGTAACCCAAGGTACCAACAAGCTCTGTTGTAACATGTGTTTGATAGGGCAGAATCAACCGTGACAATCCAAAATCAGCCAGATGTGCCTCAAACTGGTCATCAAGAAGGATGTTGCTGGATTTGATGTCCCGATGCACTATGTGCGGCTCACATATCTGATGCATGTAAGCAAGCCCACAACTTGCACCCCTTGCAATCTTCAGTCTAGTTGGCCAATCTAATTGAGATGCACCATCAGCTTTCTCATGCAACCAGTAATCCAGACTTCCATTCTCCATGTATGAATATATTAGTAGCCGAAAACCCTGATGCACACAGTATCCTTGCAGGGAAACCAGGTTCTTGTGTTGAGCTGTGGACAGAGCCTCCACCTCTGCTTTAAATTCCCTCTCCATGAGACCCAAGTCTCCAGAGAGTTTCTTGATAGCCAGTGTAGTCCCATTTGCTAATGTTGCTTTATAAACTAAACCAAATCCCCCGCAGCCAATGATGTTAGCTTGACTGAAATTGTCGGTAGCTTTCAAGAGTTCATATATAGTAAGGTCCTTGATGTCATTAGCATTGTGTGGGAACAACATGACTAGGCTGGCATCCTTGTCCACCTCAGGAGAAATCCCAAAATTAGAGGTGCTTGAAATTGTATCCAATTCTATCTTATCAGGATCCCCTCCTGGAATGATCCTCCTCTTGGACAGTATCCATAATGCTAGCATACTGATAACTAAACCAGTACCAAAGCAGATACCAAGGACAAGTCCAACAACAAGTTTTGTGTTTGTCCTTTTATGAGGTGCTGTAGGATGGGTGGGTCCAGGTGAAATAGCACAAGGGCGCTGCACAACTGAACCACACAACTCTGGATTCCCCTCAAAGCTGAAGGAGGGGAAGGTGTCAAATTGACCTCCTGAAGGAACTGCTCCTTGGAGATTGTTGCGTGCTACACTAAAAGAAGACAAGAAATGGAGACCTTTGAGTGATATGGGGATCTCTCCAACCAGATGGTTTCCTGAGAGATCCAATTTCTCTAAGTTAGAGAGATTTGATAATTCATCTGGAATGGTGCCTGAGAAATTGTTATTACTCAGGTCCAACACATGAAGAGACTTCAACTGGCCAATTTCAACAGGGATATTGCCACCAAGGCTGTTGTTTGCAAGGTATATAGCCGGTGGCAGGTTAGAGAGCTGATTGTACTGCTGATTTGTAGCATTGTTAGGCATCACGAACACAGGAAGTTCCAAATAACTTCGGTCCACTTCATCATTAGCTGCTTCAGAAACTAGTGCTGGCAATGCTGCAAGTTCCTTGGGAAATTCTCCCGACAGTAGGTTCTGCGAAAAATCTATGTAGAAAAGCTTTGTTAGATTGCCCAACCAACCAGGAATTGAACCTGTAATTCTATTAATAGACAGGTCCAAGACCTCAACATTCTTGAGTTTAGCCAGCCAGTTGGGCACTTGACCAGTGAAATTGCAACCACCCAATGCCAAAACCTGAAGATTTTGGAATCCATTAGAGTCTACTGTGTTTTCATCCTGTGGTATTGGTTCATTTATAAAACTCCTGGACAAGATGAGTGCAGTGAGGTTCTTGCAGCCCATTAGGATCCTTATTGCCCCAGTTATATTTGTTAGGCGGTTATAAGAAAGTGAAAGGAAAGACAGGGACTGCAGAGCAAGTATATCAGGCGAAATCTCTCCCTCAAATTGGTTACTTGCTAGTCTAACAGCAGTCAGCGACTTGCATGAATAAAGACTCAGAGGCAACATGCCTGAGAAGTTATTGTTTCCAAGATCAAGAGTACTAAGCTTGACGAGTGCAGAGAAATTAAAATTTGAAAGACGTCCTTCCAAGTTGTTGACACGCAAGTTTAACAGTGCGAGTTTTGTGCAATTCATGAGAGATGGAGGCAAAGAACCAGTAAGGTTATTGATATGAAGTTGAAGATTTTCCAAGTTGGAGAGCTTACCGATATCCAAGGGGATAGACCCTTTGAATTGATTGGAATAAAGCTCAAGTACTTGAAGGTTGGTAAGATGAACAATGGAATCACTGATGGTTCCAGTAAGATTATTGACAGCTAAAGAAAGTTGCTTCAATGAGGCAATGCTGTAAATTTCATTGGGAACAGTACCTGAAAGATTGTTGAAACCGGCCCGAAGAATCTCCAACTGGGAACACTGGCCTAATCCAGGAGGAATTTGATAACTGAAGTCATTGTAAGAAAAATCCAACAGCTTGACACTGGAAGAATTGAAGCATATATACGAAGGGATTGTGCCTGTAAAGCTGTTGTTGCTTATGTTGAAGTTGGTCAGGTTCCAAGCTGTAGATGGGATACCACCCCGGAAATGATTGCTGGACAAGTTCAGAAACTGGATATTAATACTAGTATTGAGATTGGATATTGGTAATTCACCTGAGAGATGGTTGTAACTGAGATCAAGAAACTGGAGGTTGTTGAGAGAGGTGAAGAATTGGGAAGGGATGGGACCAGAGAGAAAATTATGTGAAAGATCAAGATGAGAAAGACTTGTGAGGTTTGCTAAAGATGGCGACAGAGTGGCCATTAGGCCTCTAGAGGGCAATCGAAGATGTGTGACTCGACTATCAGTATCATCACAACCAACTCCATCCCATAAACAGCAGTCAACAGATGCAGACCAATTCAATGAAACAAATGAGATATTGTTGTAGAAGGACAACAGAGCGTTGCTATCTTTCAGGTTGCAAGCTGCTGCAGCGGTCCAGCAAGGAGAACAAAGTAAGAATGGAAATACAACACCAACAATAACAATAACAACATAGCCCAATCCTGGCTGGTTTTCCACCATCATCATCATATTAAGAAGAGGAATAACAACAGATGGAGAGATGCAAAAGGAAGACAAGTCCAAGGTACATTTTCCAGTAAAACCCTCATTGACTCAACCACAGGAGGGATATAGAGAGAGATAGAGTGCGTGTTTGAGTGACGTTGAGTTGTTGATATTATAATGGCCGGTAAATATATATAAAAAGGGGTAGTGGTATTATTATTATATATGATCATCACCCACCATTATTATGAAAAATAAGAATTTTCATGAGCGTTTACTTTTGAAAGGGCGGCTGGTAGTGCCTGGTGGTGGTGG
Organism: Luvunga scandens; assembly: GCA_030449905.1. Taxonomy (NCBI): domain Eukaryota; kingdom Viridiplantae; phylum Streptophyta; class Magnoliopsida; order Sapindales; family Rutaceae; genus Luvunga; species Luvunga scandens. Next base: position 7,249,099 of record JASUUG010000798.1, read on the forward strand.
ACTTTTTTCTAAGATGATGATTGATAGATGACCAAAGGGAACCAAACGTGTTGATAGCTACTGTGGTTGAAAATATTCCAAAAAAAAAATTAGTAATGCGACCTTAAGTTTCATTTATAAACAAATAGAGTAAAATATTTATTAGTTAATGGATTGAGCAAGCAATCCAACAAAAATTCTATATTCCAATAATAAGCTATGCCCAGATGAGAACTATATACAAAGAGCTTGTATGTAATGCAAAGAGGAAAAAAAAACAAAAAAGAGAAACCTGTCATATATCTTCTTCTTGAATTGACTGTTCTTGTGCTTCAAAAGAAGGTGTTTTTTGGTGGGCTCTACAAGGTGTCACCTTGGAATTTGTCAAACTTGGCATGAGTTCTTGTGGTAGAGCAAGCCGCTTTTTTTTTATTTGTGAAATTTCCAGCGGACCCATCAAAGATTGAGCGTGGAAAGGATAAGGGGAAATGAGTGATAAATGTCGAAGCTGTACGTTGTTTTGGTGTTAATGGAGAATTTACTTGCTGTAGAAAGAGCAAAACTTGGTACTGAGGAAGGAGCAAAAAAGTTAGCTATCAGCAGTTAAATTACTTGAACTTGATAGCTTTTTATTAGTATCAAATAAGATTTCAATGTTATTGTTACACTGTTGCCGATTTTCCGAAATGTGGTCAAATGACTAATGCAGTTAAGCCGTTTGATGATATGCCTATATGAAATATTTTGGAATGGCGCTTTTGAGGAACTGTATAAATGCTTGCTTGAATTAGGTTTCTATCGGTTAGATCATGCAAGTTCTACCATAGTTGCATTGGCTTGTGATAGACCAGAGCTGGGTTTGTCAATAAGACGTTGCATGGTTTTGAAGTGCGTATGATCATAGAGTGTATCGGCAGGTAATGCATTGCGGACATCATATTTTAAACTTGTTAACTTTAAAATTTGGTAGGGTTCAATCAAGATACTTGGACGAAATTTACAGATTTCGTTGCATGGAACAAATCACTACTGCATGAATTTTCTCAGTTCTCACCAAATAAGGAGTAGCTCACCGGCAAAGTATCACTGGTCACCAGCCTTTTAAACCCCTGAAGTCTGTTTTTGCTGTTGTAACCAACTATAACCAACTGTGCAAGTGGGTCCATTTAACTGTGAGCTCATCAGTCTATGTCAGCGTCATCTTAACAAACAAAACTGATTTCAACAAACAAAACTGATTTCGAACCACCATGGGACTTCACACTAGAGAAGTGGAAGTTAAGGGTTCAATCTGATAAGACATATATGTGCAAACGTGCAAGATGCTCGGAGCATTTGTGAGTTTGCTGAAAAGCTCGATGGGGTTTCCTGGACTGTAATTCGAGCGGGAATTGCACAAAATGAGTTCTGAGGAAGAATTAGATAATGGTTAAAATGAGAATTGAGATTGATCCCAAAATGGTTTCATTACTGTGAGGTATTTGTGGGGACTGCTTTAAATTCACGCATCGAGCTTGTACCGCTGAACACATGAAACATAGAGAGTTAAAGCATCAAGGAAATCAAATGAGGCATTAGAAAAAAAGTTGTATGATTATTTTACAAAAGCATCATATCCTATAGGAAACTGTTGCTAATGATAATAGGGAGGCGTGGTGAAAGTGTAGAAATGAGCTGCAAAATATGGAAGCAGATGCGGTGCTTTCTTTTTATCTTTCTGGGTTAAAATGAGATCTTAGACCTGAGAGTCTTAAGACCACAACACCTGGTATGTGGGATCCTTGATACTACTAAGATTGTGTTCCAAAATGTTGTATTTGACATCAGAATGTAGTATAAATAAATGTTACAACAGAGTTGATCAGAGCCATAGCTTGAGGAGTAAAACTAACCCAATTATGTACACATTAAGGAAGAGTTATTTTGAAATTGCTTTCATGAATCGATTTAGTGATGAGAAAATACTTGCTGCTTGACTGAACAAAGATGGGCCCTCATCTGACTTTCCTTTTACCTCTCCGAATATTATCTACCCAAAAAAAAAAAAAGGAAAAGAAAACATTGAAGGTAAATGTAGTCTATAAAGGGTTCACATGGAATGAAAAGTTCAAAAAAGTTTTGTTGTATCTGACCTCAAGATCCTCAGCATTCGGACGACTAACAAATTCTGTGGCTAGCAGATACCTATTCGGCCTATCTTTATCATCATAAAACACCTTCCATAATCTGTTGTTTACCAGAAAAGATAGAATGAGAGGCAGAGGTATAAACAAGACCCCACTAAATCACGTAAAACAATGCAGAAAACTTTTTAACTGGTTGGCCTAAAGCTGGCAACCCAGCCTGAGCTGAGAGATTATGCCAAAGTGAACATGTAATGCTGATTTGGTAAAAAAGCTCACATTGCAAACTGGGATTAATTTGGGACATTCATCTACCACATGCATGTATGTTTACATGATAGAATTCTGATAAAACGTAAAACGACAGTTACCCTGGATAACATCTGAACACAGCACCAGATGGAAGAGGTCTCATTGAGTAAACTGTAGTGAAAGTGCTGCACATAAACAGGGATATGATTTGATTACTGCAGCATGATTAATTGCTGAAAAATTATTGACGATAAAATCAAACGAAAACTGTGCTTAAACATGAATGTTGAATCTCAATTAGTGCTATCACGTGAGGGCAGTAAATAATAAACCACTGCCTATAGGGTCAAATGGAAAATATCAATATCATGAAATGCAGCTGTATCTAACACCAATTCCAGGTGCCAAAAGATTTAGCTGAAGCAAGGATATTGAAATTGAAAGTTGGATGCAAAGAAAGGACAAAATTAGCAATGGAAGATTTGTAATTAGATGAGACATCAATTGAAGACCATTTGACAAAATGTTATCCAAGGCTGCACTCAAGCCCAAATGCTTCTATTTGAAGAGAGAAGAACAGAGTGAGGCCAGAAGAGCAGTAAACCTAAATAGCCTAGGAAATTTACCTAATCAACTTATCAATGAGGAAAAGGTTTCTATATAATTTGACATAAAATTAAGGCTTTATGCAAGTAGAATCAGACACGGAGTAGTATAATGCATGAACACATCAAAATGTCAAATGAATGAAAATTTTACCTCAAAAAGTACCGCCTCAGATTGCGAACATTAATACCAACTCCAACATCCTCGCTGATAAGACGTGGGTTCCACATGATAAGAGGCCGTGGCTAGCGATATACAAGGAAAAACTATGAGGAAGCTTTTACTCCTAGCTGGATATGTACAAGAGAGAGAGATATTCTATTGGAGGCTATATAAGTGATGCAAACTTACCCTATAAAGATAAATGTAAGTAGAAGGACAATGATATGATGATATTTTTCAATTTGAAAAAATAAATTGGGGAATAATTTTCTCTTTGATCTCTGAAAGCTGCTTTATTTCTTCATAAGGATAACAAGAACTGATCACTTATATCAGAAATGTGTGTGTGATAAGCTGCTTAAAGAAAAGAGAAGTTCAGATTCATACTGGATTGTCTGAGAGATCTGATGCAATTTTTTCTACATATCCCAGCATCTGATAGTCTGGAACAACCATAACAATAATCTCATCTTCTTTCTCCACAGGTTTTCGATCACTTAAGCTGTATAGTGTGCCACAAGAATCATACATCAATTTCTTCATGGAGTTCAATATATTAGAGTGAGCCAAAATGATATATCACACAGAAATTACAAAATATTGTATGGTAATTTATCATCAATAGGGGGGAAATTACCTGGAGAATCCAAAAGCAGCATCCTGCCACTGATATTTTAGAAGTGCAGCAGCACCAGCATCTGGAAATATGGCTTTTACTCTCTGAAAATGGAAGTTTAAAAAGCAGCAATTGAGCTTGCATATCGAATGTGCAAAAACTAAGTTACAATATTAAGAAGAAACTGAAGGCCTTGAGTTCCTGCTATAACATATATGTTTCCTGGTACATATTACTGGGAAGGAGGTAGTTATGATAGTAATATTAAATATAGAAGCAAGGGTTTCTATATTGCATTAACTAAAAGATCGCACTTCTTATATTTCTCAGCTTCAGCTACTGGCATTTCAAGCTTCATAGCAAAAGTTAAGTTTGATCATTATTGAGACTTTCTCACATTTTAGCACCACATAAGAGTTGATACCCTTAAACTGAAGTTGTTTAACTCGAAGCAACACTTCCAACTAACCTGAGATCCTGTTTCTTCAATAAGAGTATCCACGAAAAGCCTTGACAATTCCCAGAGTTCAGCCTGTGCACCTTCATCATCTAGAAACTGCAGCTGGGGAATCAAGAGTTCGACCTGCAATCAAAGAAATTTAAAGCAATCAAGAGCTCACTCTGGAAAGGTTAAAACTGAACTTAGTATATTCAATGGAAAAAGGAGAAAAGATGTACAATAATACTTCCTAATTGTGGCTTACAATTGCTCTCATTCCTCCTGCAGAAACAAACAAGGAGCTTGCTTGACTTGATTGCCTGACAGCGCCTTCCAAATCAGAAGGCAAGCAGCTGAAACATAGAATGAATAACGTTAACAGTCAAATCTCATTTCACAATTCAATAAAAAATGAAACATTTCAAGCCCAAATTACTACCATGAATTCTAAGTGTATCAGTTCGACCTAATAGTCCTCCTTAGTATTCATTTATGACCATATGGAGAGAAAGAATAGTAATAGAATAAGTAACAAGAACCCAAATGCCAAAGAGAAGCAATACCCAAATAACAAAATATCGAAAGAGCTCATATGCAACGGGAAAAAATGATAAGAAGAAGAGACCTGTCATCTTCTTCTTGTTGTTCTTCTTGAACTGCTTGTTCCTGTGTCTCAACAGGAGACGTATTTGGGGTCTCCTCAAGATTGTCACCTTGGAATTTGTCAAACTTGGCATAAGTTCTTGAGCTAGACCAAGGTGCTTTCTTTAGTGATGAAACACCAGTGGACCCATCAAAGATAGTGCAAGAAAAAGATAAGGCGAAATGAGTGGTCGAGGTTGAAGCTGAACCGCTTGGTGTTAATGGAGAGTTTCTGTAGAAACAGCAGCTTGGTATTGAAGAAGAAGCCATAAAAGCTAACTATCAATTGCTGGAGACCTTGAACCGGATAGCTTTTATAGTTTTGTATTAAGATTGTGATATTTTGCAAACAAATGAATTATTGACAGAGGTGATTTCTAATAGCATCGCCATCAGATAATTCATTAGCTGATAAATATGTCGCATTATTTTTAAATACAAGTGCTTTAATTTTGTTAGCAAAGGTTTTGCCCGAATAATTTTGAAAGATTCAAAAATTTTAATAGATGGCATGAAATTTAAATATAAGAAATAGTAACTTTCAATCGTATTACATTTTATAAAATTTAAACTATTAATGTGCATAATTATATTTTCTTCTCCCTTCGAATAAAAAAAAGAAAAAAGTTATTATTTTTAGCTAAAATTAATAATTGAAATAAAAGGAGTAAAAGAACCCCAGAAGGCCTAAACTCGAAATCACCCGATTACCTGAGCCGATTTAGCGAGTCGAAGCTCCGTATAACCAAACCCAAATATCCAAACATACGCTCCGAATCCAATGCCTTAATAGTTATTACTTATTGCATGATACATATAGCCGTTAGTAAATCAGTGCTCAGAAGCGCTTTCAAAATTCAATCAACGGCTCACATTCATTTCAATTCAAAATCAAATCCCTCCTTTCCATTAACGCTCCAAATCTCTCTCTCTCTTCTCTCCGTCACTCTCTCTCTCTCTCTCTCTCGCACTCAAGATAGTGAAATTTCGCTTTCAAGATCTTCAATTTTTGAAATCATTTTCTTCAAATCAAACGCCGGAAAAATGGACTCCCAGAACGGCGACACCATCGTCGACTCTTCTAACACAGGTTTTATTTTCATTCTTTACTTCATTTGTTGTCGTAATTTGTTTTTATTGTTCTTGTTTCAGATAAAACCCCAGATTTATGATTTTTTTTTTTTGCTTCTGTTTTCGATTTTGTTCTTGTTTCAGACAAAACCCCAGATTTATGATTTTTTTTTTGGCTTCTGCTTTCGATTTTATCTTTTTCTTCAGATCATACCTTAAAGAATGAATCTTGTGACTCAGGTTAGTTATTTTCATGGTTTTTTTTATTATTATTGTTAAGTTATGCTACTGTTTCTTTTATTCAAGATGAAGAAATGTTGATAATATAATTTCTTTTTCTATGATTGAGTTGAATGTAGAAATTAGGTTTTCAAATTCTTGTTTTTATTTTTATTTTTAAAAAAAAAAAAAGAGAATAGTTTTAGGGTTTTATTAAGTCCTGAGTTTGGCTACTGAGAAAATTGGTTTCTATTTCCTCTTAGTTTTATGCACTTTCGATGCGTGTGAATTAAGGTTAATGTTTCAATTCAGTCTCAGAAATAAGTAAATTGTGTGATTTAGAACCTTTATTTTCCATTTCTGAACCCCAATATTTTAATTTTGACTGACCATTGGAGGATTTTATACTGCTTTATTTATTTACTGTAATTTGTGTACCCATGGAATGGTATTTAATTGTTGCTTTAGAAATAGTTGAAGAAACTACAAATTCTGTGGATGAGGATAGTGTATCAAATGGAAGACAAGAATTTTATCCGGTGCAGGGGCCAGCTCTTCCAATACTGCAAAAAATTGCATGCTTGAGCTCTGAAATTGAGGTAAAAATTTGACGCTTTTACACTTTTCTATTCGGCAATTCAAAAGAATAATCTACTCGGTAATTGAAAAGATTAATGACCCTCATGAACTTTTGAGCTTATAGAATTTATATTCACTTCAGCTTGTAGAATTTTGAGCTTTCTCATTGTTGGTATTATTTTTTGTTGGATTCTGCATTGATATTGATGCTTTCTGTTCCAGAATTTGAAGAGAGATCACACAAGTCTTTTAGATCACGTGAAGAGCATAAGTACTGATTCTTTTCCTGGACCTGATGTCTTAGATACTTTCCAGCTTCTCAGTAAGAAATTAGTACTGGTTTTAACAATTGTTTTTCTTTTATTTCTTCTTTCTTTGGTTTTAACTGGTTTTTGACTGCTGCTCTTGGTTCTAGGTAATGAACATGAACTTTTGAAGAAGAAGTATGTAGATGTATCCTCTGAGAGGAAGCGGCTTTACAATGAAGTGATTGAGTTGAAAGGCAATATTAGGGTCTTCTGCAGATGCAGGCCTTTAAACAAAGCTGAAAATGCTAATGGATCCACTTCTGTAGTCGAATTTGACTCATTGCAAGAAAATGAGCTACAAATTGTTTCCTCTGATTCTTCCAAAAAGCAATTCAAGTTTGATTATGTCTTTAAGCCTGAGGACAATCAAGGTAATCTATAATCTCAGGGCTTTTTATATTAGTGATAAGGAATTAATTTCCATAAATATTACAACTGTTTAATTTCTTAATCTTGTGTTTCTAAAATATGCAGAGGCTGTATTTGCACAAACTAAGCCTGTCGTGACTTCGGTATTGGATGGGTACAATGTTTGCATCTTTGCATATGGGCAAACAGGAACTGGGAAGACATTTACAATGGAAGGAACACCTGAAAACAGGGGTGTGAACTACAGGACTTTGGAGGAGTTGTTCTGTGTTTCCAAAGACAGAAATGGTATCATGAGATATGAGCTATTTGTTAGCATGTTAGAGGTATACAATGAGAAGATAAGGGACCTTTTGGTAGAAAACTCCAACCAGCCTCCTAAGAAGTGAGTTCCCTTATCTCACTTGTAAGATATTTTCTGCTTTGATATTGATTGATTATTTTCATTTCATTAATGGCACCAAGTTGATTCCTTTTAAAATGTATGTATCCAGGCCTCGTTTAAAATGCTTCTGCTTTACACAACCAAACTAATCAACAGTTTTGTTCTGGTTTTAGGACGTGGTGATATATTTTTAGCTCTTGATCTTGTAACTTCTGGTAATAACTAATTTTTGTTGGAATAAACAAATAAATCTAAATTTTATTTGGATGAAGGTTGGAGATAAAGCAAGCAGCAGAAGGTGGTACCCAAGAAGTGCCAGGACTCACTGAAGCTCAAGTACATGGTACAGAGGAAGTGTGGGAGCTACTCAAGTCTGGAGCCAGAGTTAGATCTGTTGGATCCACCAATGCTAATGAGCTCAGTAGCCGGTCTCACTGGTAATTTCTAATCCTGATAGAGTGATTTATGGAAGACTATGTAATGAAATAAAGAGGCCACCAAAATATCCATAGATTGAGCTGACAAACGTTGTTTGCTTTTCATGTAGCTTGTTGCGAGTAACTGTGAAGGGGGAGAATCTGATAAATGGGCAGAAGACTAAGAGTCACCTCTGGCTGGTAGACTTGGCAGGCAGTGAACGTGTGGGGAAGATTGAAGTTGACGGTGAGAGGTTGAAGGAATCTCAGTTTATAAATAAATCTCTGTCTGCACTTGGTGATGTTATATCTGCTCTGGCATCTAAATCAGGCCACATTCCATACAGGTTCATCAATTCTTTCTCTCCTTCATTAACTACTGTTTGCTCAAAATATCTTACATTCTATTCTTATGTGAAAACCAGGAACTCGAAGCTTACTCATATTTTGCAGAGCTCTCTAGGTGAGCTTTTTTTGCCTTAGCATTCTTATATTTGGAGTAGAATCCTCCACAATTGCCGTTCCCTGCAAGTTCTAAGGTTATTTACTCTGTTGTGGAGGATTCCAACATATAACTTTTGGCCTCCAAAATCTCCATTGGCCCATTCTTTTTCTTTTTTAAGTGCATCCATGGGTCTTCTTCTGAAGGAATAATACTAACTGGAATAAATTGAAGGTGGAGATTGCAAGACTCTGATGTTTGTCCAGGTCAGCCCAAGTTCTTCAGACCTTGGAGAGACCCTTTGTTCACTGAATTTTGCCAGCCGAGTTCGGGGAATTGAAAGTGGTCCTGCTCGGAAACAAGCAGACATTTCTGAACTTTTTAAGTACAAACAAATGGTATGTATCCTTGTTAAGTCCTTACACAAATTTTGAAGATCTCTCAGAAATTCAAGCTTTGTGCTATATGACAGGCAGAAAAGTTAAAGCAGGATGAGAAGGAGACAAAGAAGTTGCAGGACAATTTGCAGTCTGTACAATTAAGGCTTGCTGCCAGAGAACATATCTGCAGAGGCCTTCAAGAAAAGGTAATTAAATACTGTGGTCCAGTTTAAAACTTCCTATCATATCCTTAATTTAGTGTGTTCATTGAGTTCTTAAGTGATTACAGCTTCCTTTTAAGAGTAGGAAAATGCAGAAAGTCTGTTATACCATACAGGCGTTGCAAGGATATAGTGTTTATCTGCTTTTATTTGTTTTTGTTCATTTTGCTAACCAGGCTGTATCTTTATAACAGGTCAAGGACCTGGAAAATCAATTAGCTGAGGAAAGGAAAACAAGAATGAGGCAGGAAACGAGAGCTTTTGCCGCTACATCTACTCAGTCAACTCTTAAACAAACTGCAGTACAGACCAAGACAGAGAAAAAGCCACCATTGGCTCCTTCAAAAATGAGGAGGCCATTACGAAGAATCAGCAACTTCATGCCTCCACAATCTCCTCGCCCGCCTCAGAAAAAAACCACTATAAGAACCACAATGGCAGCATCCGAGGGCAAAGAAAACACTCAGAGAACCACAATGACAGCCCCAACAAATGCTAAAATGCTTATGATTCCAAGGCGGATGTCAATTGCTGTCAGACCTACTCCTTCAACAACACAAGCTATTCAGCCAAAGAGACGGGTGTCCATTGCTACCCTCCGCCCAGAACCAAACTCACACATGACAACACCAATTCACACCTCTCTCTCACGACATCAAAATGGAAATGCAATCAGCAGGCAGTCACTAGTGAGGGATCCACGAAAGGCAAGGTACTCGAAGCTGTTTTCTCCCATGCCGGAGCTCAACACAGCTTTGGAAAGTACACCAACAGCAATGAGGTGCAGTAGCAAGTTCATGGGAAGTCCCCCCACGCAGGCACCGGGTTCTTGGAAGCCCAAGCATCCAACTGTTGTCGCACTGCAAAGGAAAACACTTGTGTGGAGTCCTTTGAAGGTGAGAGGCATGAAGAACTACAGAAGATCATTATTGCCTTCTCAAACCTTCAATTGAGGAAAAAAAAAAGGAAAACCTAAAACAAATTTTTCGGTCTTTGTTATCAACACAATAACACAGTATATTTCTTCTCGTTGTTCTGTGATTGTTTTTGTTGTAAAACGCTAGAATGCTTTTCAAGTGTATGCATTAAAAATTCAATTCTTTTTTACTGTGTTGGAGTTCCATTTCTTTTTCTCTCTATTCAAGAAACTTGGTAATGAAAATTTTATGGAGCGTAAACGTTGCCAATAGCTACAAACTGTTTTTCTCAAAGAACGGTTTGGACCTGTTTTATATCACGTTTGGGTGATGACACGTGGATCTCGATCCAAGCTCGTACTATGCTTCAACCATCCAATCACTACCCTTTATAAAGTCAACATTCAAAAAGTCCCTCGACCGTTTGATTCATTATGATCAACGGCTAAGCAATCATTCTTTCACTTTCAAGAGGAAAAAGAGAAATTAATATAACAAAGAATTTAAAAACAAAAAAGTAGCCGTTTGCATACGTTCTTAATACTCGTAACAGGATAAATTGGACCGTTGGAACGAAAAGATCCGTTGCAAAAGTTGAAGTTCAATATCTCTATTTTGACTTTTTTCACTTGTTGAGTTTGACTCAAACTAAACAGAAAGCCAAAGCCAAAGCTAAGAGTTTCTTCTGCGGAACAAGAGACTAAGAACGAAGAAGAAGATAAACTGTAAGTGGATAAAACCACCATTTGAGTTAAAAGCTTATGGACCCTTAAGAGAAGAAGAAAAAGAGGAGTGGAGGAGCGGAGCTTGAGAGAGACCCACCATTGAGTTTCTTGCTTTGAGCTACCATTGGCTAAAATAATAATAATAATGGTCGCAAGAACCCCACCAAAGCAGAGGAAAGTTTTGGCTCCTCTTAATCCCGTCCTTCTCAGGGAAACTGTAAAGAAGGTACAATAATAATGTTATATAAAAAAATTGCTGGGGTCTTTGATTTTGATTTTCCCTTTTTAAGGTGTTTAAATTACTGGGGTTGCATTAGGCTTATCTGAGTCACAAGTTCAATTTTTTTTTTCAGTTCTTTTGGTTTTCTTCATTTTCTCAGCAGGTGGCGTTGCAATAATTTCTACTTGTGGTAACAAATTCAAGATCTTTGAATTCTTTTGTTTCCATTGTTTTCTCAGTAACCAAGCAGAGAATGTTTTTCTCAATGGCATTTTAATTGTTTTCTTTGTTTCTCTAAACTTGTGAATAAACATAAACACTATTTGCTCTAGGCCTAGCTAAGTATAATTCAGATCAGAGTTTTTATTCTTTTTTCGTTTCCTTAGTTTTCTCAGCAGCCAAGTGGACAATTTTCTGCCAATGGGGATTTGAAATTCTCCTGTAATTTTCTTTAATGTGGGTTTGTGTTATTTGTTGGTTGGCCTATGAAGGTGGACAAATGTATGGCAAGATTGCAAGAGTTGCAATACACAGTAACAGGAGGGACTAAGGTGATTTCTGGGGTTAGTCTTAGTCCCAGAAGTACTAGAGGTTACTTGAGGACTAGTCTAAGGTGCAAGCAAGAGTCTTTAAGGTATGATATCAATTCCGGGTTTGAATTTTTATCTTTTATTTTTTTATGAGGTTATCAGCGTGATAATTTTAATCATTTTTGTGTGAATGTCTTCATCTGCTTGGTTATTTGCAGGATCAAGAATGCTACCCCTAGAAAATCTCCGAAGGGAAAATTTCCAGCACCTGCATTAGGTTAGTGCTATTGCTATAATCAGCATATTGTGTCCGATGGTCAGATTCACCAAGCTTGATATCAATGGAATTGCCTGCTAACAATTTAGATCTTTTTACTCAGGAGAGTGGCGTAGAATGTCATTACCAGCAATGCTAGTAGGCGAAACAGTGGGAGAAATTCTACAAGCAACACAATTTGCAAGAGAAATAGTGGCTGCAGTTGCTACCAAGACCAAGAAAATTGCAGTTGAAGATCCAAAAACACCTGTGACTGAAAAGAGAAACCACAGGCCAACTCCTGAAAACACCGAGCTGAGAGTTAGAAGAAAGAAGGAAAAGCAGAATAAGCTGCAATCGATTAGATCAGAATCTGATTCTCCAAAGCTTCATAGGGCTCAATCACGGATCAACTTCAAGGTTTCACCTCCAAAAGTACTAGAACTTGATAAGGAGAACAACAGATACTTGGCAAATAGAGTGTCACCCAGAAACAAGCCTTGGGCTAAAAAGGCTGTATTGTTTCCAAATCCTTTGTTTCATGCAGTACCTTCGCAGCAACAAAAGTTTTGCAAGACAAAGTCTCCAGTTATTGCAAGAAACAAGCAACCTTTGTTTCTTTCAACACCCTCTTCACAGCAGCAAAAACTGAGCAAGACAAGGTCTCCTGTTATTACAAGAAACAAGCAAACTACTCCACACAAGTTCTTGATTAAGTCCCCGCCATCGGCCTCCAAGTTTCAAGTGAAAATCAAAAGTCCACCAGTGATTTCTTCTCTTTCGCCCACAAGATCAACAAACTTAAGCAAGAAGTCCCCAAAGTTGTCAACAGCATCAAAACTGCGTCGATCATTTTCACCTTCAAGATTGGCAAACAGATTGGTGTCTCCATTGAAGAGCAGAAAAACTGTACAGAGGTGTGATGGGCAAATGAGTGGATTGAAACAGCGTCCTACTTCCATGCCTAAGCGATTCTCAATAGGGAGAATCTAAAGGTGCCATGTCCTTTTCTTTGATTCAATTGCAAATGGTGTTCATAGTTGATTCTTTTTTACTTCACAGATGTGATTTTCTTCTTTCATTGTTTCTGTGATGCATTTCAACAATAACATGTGAATGATAGCATTGTCAATTGATATGCCATGTCCTTTTCTTTGATTCAATTGCAAATGGTGTTCATAGTTGATTTTTTTTTTTATTTTTTTTTCATTGTTTCTGTGATGCATTTCAACAATAACATGTGAATGTTAGCATTGTCAATTGATATTACCTTTCTGGGTGTGTTTAATTTTATTTTTTTAATTGTTTTTTCTTTCCTTTCGTAAAACCTGTTTCTGCTGTTGAATGAATCTTTGAAACAGAAGTCTAACATAACAAATGTGAGTGTTTTAAGAGATGGCATAGAAAGAGAATCATGCATGCAAGATCAAAGTCTGTATACGGCTTAAAAATCTGTAATATTGACTGACGATCAAGATGATTAATCAACACCTGACAATACAATTTCCATGCACTAGATACAAACTCGAGGAGCATACACATCCCCAAAAAACCACGAACAAAATAAAAAATAAAAAAAAGATGCAGCAACAGATAATCAACAACAAAACTCCAGCTTGGCCTTTAAAGAAAATATAAAAACCAGCTGTGTATTTTTTAAGATGAACTCATGATTCAATTTCTCTGTGAGGATCAGCATTGAAATGCAAGATTATTTTCCTGGAGACGCGAACCTTGTTCGATCTCTCTGCCGATTTACAACTCGATCCTTTGGAGATGATGACTTCCCCCCCACCCCTGCTTGGCGCATCATCTCTGCAAACAATGTTTTTCACAATCATGTTTTAAGTACACAAAATCTTAAGCTTGCTCTGCAAACAATTGCTACATGAGAATTATTATACATAATTTTTAAGAGGAAGAAAAGTAGGGGAGGGGAGGGAGGTGTGGCAAGGACAAAGAAATAGAAAAATATACCTCGCTCTCTCTCAAGCTCTTGGCGAAGCTCTTCCTTCCACTTTCTCTGTCTCTCGGAAAAACTCATACTTGTAAATAGTAGACCCATTCTAACTCAGATTAGTCAACAGCTAAGAAGAAATCAATATAAAGAAATACGTAAAAAAGATACCCATGAATCAACCTGGGACTACATGACTCTGGCTGAGGGGATGAATTTTCTTGCGCAGATATGTTGCTTGTAACACTAACATTAGATACTCGCTTGCCATTACTCCCAGGACTTCCTGTGCTAACTGCATCAACTGCCACAGGTGAAGTGCCAACAGGTGCCCGACTGGGTGACCTGCTTTTAGGAGGTAACTTCAAGTAATTTGGAGAGGTTTCATCACACACCCTCTCCACAAAGCTGGGAGAGCAAGCTGAATTTAAACTGTTATAAAACTCTTCGTATAAAGGCGTCTGCAGTTTCTTTAGTTCTAAAGCCTGAAGAAATAATTCAGTGCATCATCAATGTAATGTTAAATCAAATTTAACATGACCACAAAAAGGCCAATTCTGATGCAAACCAGTACCTTTGCATCCAGAAAGGCTTTGATTTTTGATTCAGTAAGTTCATCATCATCCTCAGAGAGTGAAGTACCACAAGGAAACGAAAATCCATTGTCTCCCTCACCAGAAGCATTAATGCCACTTGCAGACACCTTAAGTGACTCATCACTGTTGGGTTTCAGTTCATTTTTTTCTGGTTCAGGACTTCCATCAAACTTCCACCTCCAATCATCAGAAGGCTCACACATTGGATTACAACTCTAATAACAAGCAAAAAAGCATGTAACTAGTAACTCTTAACTCTCTTACATCATTAAAACACTATGTAAGCTGCAAAAGAATATAAAGCAATTGCTCACCTTTCCAAGGTCATTAGGTGCCAAAATAGAACTAAGCTTTCTATCACCAGCCACAAAATCCTCTTGGTCAAGCTGACACATATCATCATTACTACTGCTTGTTACCCATCCATGCTTACTTCCAGAAAATTTCTCCGTAATTACTCTTGAGCAGCTCAGACTATCCAAATTACATCTATCCGCTGAGCCAGGGGAGGTCAACATTTGACTGGCAACAAATTGATGCTATTGTCACATATCTCCAGGTTAAAAAGAAAAAAATCGTATTATCTAGTATATTCAGAAGATATGTAATACTCACAAGCTTTCCAAGTTGGCGACATGTGATGGTGAAAGAATTTCAGAACTTTTCTGAACATATCATAATGTATGTCATTAGAAAAAAAATGATTTGATTTGAACAAATTAATACATAAGAATACTGATGACAATAATTAATATTTGACTAATACAAGAATATGGTTTAAATATACTAACCATGACAGAAGCATGTAAAGCAGGATCGCCATCTTCCCCAGTGACAAATGGATGCTGCAATGTAATTGACAAATAAGCGTTTGAATCTAATATAAAAGTCTGACTGTTTCTGGACAGTTTTCCTCACAATCATTGTCATTTGACATATTTATAGCAGAATTGAAGAACAACAATATTCTAGTATTTAAGGGCAATCAAAACTGAATCACCTTTAGCAATTCAGATGCTGTTGGCCTCAAATCTGGTTCCCTGCCATGGAACAAAAGAAACATTTATCATGAGATTAGAAATAATTGTGTTATCAGTTGCAACTAAAATACAAACCTCACACTAACTCCAAGAAAACAATTTAATGCCTTACGTAATTCAGACAGTCTATATTCAATGCTGCTATAATAGATGTGAAAGGTGCAAAGAAAAATTTATAGCATTAAGTAATATACTTTTCCAAACATTTCAGCAAAAAATCTTTTGCCTTGACAGAAAGGTTCTCTGGAATTGGTGGATGAGACTTTGTAGTGCCTATATGAAATAGAGCAGCAACCTGAAGAAACATGTCAGTCCAACATAAGAAAGAACACCATATCAAACAAGCTGTTGACGGCTAGAAAAATGAATACCTCCTGGTACTGTTGACTCCAAGGAGGCTTTCCAGTGGCCATTTCAATTACCGTACATCCAACACTCCATATGTCAGCAGAGCTAGAAAGTCATAGCCATAAAGTATCAGGAAAAGTTAGACCATCATATTTGTTAATGAATAACTTCAACCAAAGTTGTGATCTTCATTATCTAAGAAGTTCACCACAGAGTCAACTTACTAGCTATGCCCAGTCTGTCGAATGACTTCTGGAGCCATCCAATATGGTGTACCCTTCATGGACTTGGCACCCGAAATGGTTGCCTATTGTAACAAACATTTTGTTAGACAGATTAAAGTGTGGAAATGGTTTATAAATTAATGATTCAAAGAAGCAGTTTCCAAATTACAAGAAAAATTAATTTAGATGTAACAGAAAGTGGAGTGATTGGTAAATTACCAGCTCGGCAACCTGTTTGGATGCACCAAAATCTGCAAGTTTAATGCATCCTTTATTGTCTACAAGGATATTTGCTCCCTGAAAATGGATGGATATAAAAGATGTTCATTAGTCTATGAGCAATAAACAAGTAAGAAACCATACACATTTCTCTAACAAGTAAGAAAAGCACCTTAATGTCCCTGTGCATAATTCCATGATTATGCAAATACTCCAGCCCCAACAACAATTGTTTCGTGTAAGTTTGCATAACCTACTTAACAAATTGATACATAAAATTAGCATTTCAAAACACCTAGAATTTGCAAGGTCAGTTAGCAGAGACTTACAGCCTCTGGGAAGGGTCCGAATTTCCCCAGAAGTGATGATATTGATCCACCAGGAACAAATTCCAACAGAATATTTAATGATTCCTCCTCCCTAACCGTCCCCAAATATCTCTGACAGATCCAAAATGACATACTCAGTTGGAAAAGTAACAGACATGATGTATTAAATGTAAAAACAGAAGATCATACTAATTAACTCACAACAATGTTTGGATGAGAGAGATCTTTTAGAAGCTTCACTTCTTCCTCAAGCTCCTTGATGTGATCCTACATAAGGCAACAAGCAGACCAATTGAACTCAGCCATGTATAAAAGATATCAACACCTCAAAACATATCTAAATCATCAAAAATCAAACTAGAATGATGAGTCCATAATCAAACCTGTGCTTTTTCCTTTGAAGCAAAATTCGCCGCAATTAAGACCTGAAAAAGAACAGCGGAAAACAAACTCTATCAAACCCTAGTACAAAATAAACCAAAATTACGACTTATATTTTAAATACAAATTGCAACTATATAATCAAGAACACCAACTAAAGAATTCACAACAAGCAACTCAACAAACCAAGCTTTAACCCATATATCAAACTTTATTCTTGGACAATAAGAACCCAAGTGCAAAAGAGTGAAGAAACACAAAGAATGCCCACTAAAGAATTGACAAGAAGCAACTTTGAAAACCAAACTCTATACCCAAAACTCAAACTTATTCATCGAAAAGAAAAACCCATCAAGAAAAAACAATGGCCAAAAAAAATCAAAATTAAACAATAACAGGACCTGCTTCACCGCTAAAAGCTCGCCGGAATCAAGATTCATTCCCATATACACTCTTCCAAAAGCCCCACAACCGATCAACTCGCCCTTCCGCCATCGGATCGGCGGCGACGTTTTTACCGACGGCGAAATGTGTTTGCTGAAAACTCGAGAATTGCGGATGCAAGAATTGAACCTTTCCACCAAATTTCCTCCGGAAGACGGCGTCGGTGAGTTGGTCGTTTGTGCGTCGGTGGTGGCTTCCGCCGTCGTACGGAATACAAGTGATCGGCGGACTGAGCCGAAGAGATCTTGCATGGGTGAATGTGTGAATGCACAATGAGTGAACTGAATGAGTGAGTTTTAATTACTTGTTAATGTTTCATTTGGTCGGCAAAAGAGAAGAGAGAGAGAGGAGGGAAAAAGGTTGGGTGTGATTATTTTTTGAAAAAATATTAATAAATATAATTGTTCATAAATACTAAATAAACAGTACCACTTGAATGATATTAGGATAATAACATCTAGGTCGCTAAATGTTTACTATTTCTTACACGAGTTATTAAATCATTATAATCAAGTTTCTAACCCACTGACCTTGTAGAAAAGGTAGGATTATTTAAACTCATTAATTTCTTCCCTACATTATTTTTTGAATTACAATTTTTATTATAAAAATATAATTTGATCAATTGCTTATTTTACATAGTTCTCTCTTCCTTCATCCCTTTTCCTTATCAAAAAATTTATTGTGATATATGAAGTAAATATTATGAAATTGTTAAAAAATTAACAAAATTTAGTTCTATTATAATCTAGAATAAAATACAAGAAACAATACTCATTATGTAAAAATTAAAATTAAAAGTTTTTGTACCATTCAAAAGCACAATTTTGAACAATAATAATATATAAGAACTAATACTATTAGTAGCAAAAATTAAGAGAAAGATAAAATTGATTTAGCAAGAAAGAATAAAAAGAAAAATTAAAAGAGATACAAGCTACTTTAAGGTTTGACTATTATTATTAGATAGATAAAAACTAGAGAGAAAGTAGTTAATTAAGGATAATTTTGTGATTTTTGAGAATTAGTGAATTAAAATAATAAGTTATAATTTGATAATTATTTTAACTTAAAAAGTGGGTGTTGAAAAGAAAATAGTATGTTCAAATAATCCCACTCTTATAGAAAATGACCAAATTATTTAAGAAATTACCAACTTACTTATCATTTGTTTTTAAGTTTGAATGCTATTATTCAATTATTTTATATACAACATGTCTATATCTAATTTAATGTTGACGATTTGATAAATTTGTCTAATTAATTTGTAAACTTATAGTTGAGGTTGAAATTGATTTTACGAAATATTTATTTTCATATTAAATCATAAATTTTTCAATTAGAATTTCATTTCTCCTTATGCAATGTATATGAATAAGGAATTAAGGAAAATATGTTAACAAATAAAAAAAATTCATAATAATATTTAGTTCGACTTAAATAAATTACAGTAAAATTATGTCGTTTTAGATTTTAAATAAAAGCAAATGATACATGAGAGTACAGAGTAATTCCACCATTTCAATAGTGCTAGGGGTACAAAAAAAAAAGTGTGAGGAACATATTTTATATAGATAAAAAGCTATGTCCTTAGTTGAGAAAACAAAAACCTCAAGGATTTGGATGTTATTACTCCAGTGTTATTATGTTGTTACGGTGGGACTACTTTTGCCGTGCTTTTTAATGAAAGTGGTTCGGCGAAATCATTTATCACTTCTCAAAGTATAGTTTTTTTTCTTCTTTTTAATGAATAATATTATTGCACACATTTATATACTCGAATACGTAATTTGTATTTGGGAAATCATAAGATGTGCCAATTATCACCCAAGTGTGAAGTGCCCTTTGGAAAAAAAAAATTAATTGCCATCTAAAAATATTCTGTGTGTACACAAACGCGTATTTATTTGACGATTGTGGGCTTATGATCTAATTACATTTTATTTCGGTGAGATTAATGCTTAAATCAATTTCAGTGTATAGTTACCGCACATAATTAAATGAGTGATATAATTGCTTAATTAAAAAAAATCTTACAACTTTTACATCTCAGTTGATTGATTTGCCATGACCATCATGAACGCTCGACTTAGAAGGATTATATTTTTGGGCCAGCCCTGGGCCTTGACCCGGCAAATACAAACTGACAGAGACCTTCAAATCCTAAGCCCGTTTAACAGGTCCATTTTTTCGCTCCTATTTTAAAGCCAGGCAGAGCAGCTTTTGTGAAAAGGGGCTATCGGGTCCACGTGTCCCGTTTTGAGTGTCAAAGTGGAGTACGACATTAAAATAATTATTAGGTTATAATCAAAGAAGCAAAACCTAGACGTCTTTCGCTTGTCTGATAATTATTGATATTTAAATTGTGGCCTTTGAGCTATAGATTACACAACATCGGTAAGCTTTACACTCAACCATGTAAAATATTATTATCCTAAGCGATTCTAGTTAGAGCCTTCAAAAGTTATGATTGCGGCAAGACTAGTGTTTTTCATAGATTGCCCGCTGTCGGATGACTATAATTTTATTGTTATTATTTTTTTGATTATTTGACTAGTTAACAGTAACTGATTGTGAAGCACAGTACTCTTAGGTTCCATAGTCGGACTTTACTTTTCACCCCATTGTTTCAAAGAAATTATATTTCAAACTGAAAAAAAAAAATAAGAAAAAGAAAGAAAGACTCAACTGATGTAAGTGTTCATCTAAGACTTACATAAATGTTGTGCGGTAGGCAGGACGAGATCAAATTCTTCCCCAGTACTTGTTGCAACAAACCCTCCGTCGTCGTCACCAGCAGAAGCATTGTTGCTGCTAGAAGTTTTGCTGTTCAAAATCTCAGGCTTATTATTTTTCTCTGCATGCAGCTTCTTGCATGTCTTTTGCATGCCTACCTGCTTGCGAAGACTCCCCGACGACGATAAAGAGAGGACTGGCTTAAGACGACAAATGAGTCGATTCTTTCTTTCTTCAGGAATGAACATTTTCGTTTTTCGAAGGTTTTTAAAATATAATTTTTTGTTATCGGGCGTAGGCCCTGCATTCTACTAATATGGGCCTTCAGATCGTCGGCCCATTTAAATGTCTTTTCGATTGATAGGGATGGTGCGATGAGAGGGACATGGTAGGGCCCAGGGGAACAAACCGCGTTTGTGAACATGAACCAGCGGGTCCGTATGCTCCATTCTGTGGTGTCAATGTGGAGCACCACCATAATAATTTAATTTTTCAAGAGTTGATTTGTTATTATCATAATCATAAAATAAAACCATTTACTTTCGAGGTTAATTACAAAATTCACCCACGACTG
This sequence comes from Luvunga scandens, assembly GCA_030449905.1. NCBI lineage: Eukaryota > Viridiplantae > Streptophyta > Magnoliopsida > Sapindales > Rutaceae > Luvunga > Luvunga scandens. Next base: position 7,269,804 of record JASUUG010000798.1, read on the forward strand.
ATAATCTAATCGTTTTCACATTTTATTCATAATTAATTTAATCATAAAGTTATACATATGAACAAATTATTTCAAAAATTATATGCGTTAAGATGACGCAAACATGACTCATGGATGCAAATTATATTATCACTGATGTACTTAAGCATAAATTTGACCCTATTTTCTATAGATTGAAGTTAATTTCTTTGTAATCTTGGATTAAAACAGATAAAAGTGTAAGCATATTTTTAGGATGTTTTACATATTAAGTTTTTGGTTGGTTAAAGTTGAGATGCCTAACATTGATTTTTTTAAATTGAGGTACTCAGATATCGAAGTTACTGGTTAGTATTTAGTTGTGTTGTTCTCTTTATTGGAAAAGATCAATATAAAAGATAGAGCAATATTTTCATTTTAAGATAAAGAATATTAAAGAATAAAAAAAAAAAGAAGCTTTTTGAAAAAATAAATAGAATAAATTTTTTAGTAGAGATAAAACTGAATTTTGGAAGAAGAATAACCAAACCTAACAATATGTTGTTTAATATTATAATGGTAGCTAGCCTTTGGACTAGAGAGTCCAAAGCATTGTTAAGCTTGCACCCAAAATGTAAAATATTAGCATGAGACACTAGTATATGTTGTTCTTTTCAATAGTCAACAAAGCACCACATTCTAATTAAGCAATTTTAATCTTGTTCAAGATTAAGAGCTTTTCAATAGATATATTGTATTGAACCTATACAAAATTCAAGCGTGTCTTATCATTTGTATTATTAAATCTGTTAAATAAGTAGAATTAGAAAGTTAAAGTTAATAGGTAGGTAGAAGAGTACCACAGAGATTTTTGAAAAAAAAATTAACAAGCCTAAAACTCCATTGGTATAGCTTGAATTGACCTCAAAACATCAACTGAATTAAGAACATGAATTAACAAAGATAAATATAACCAATCAGAAGCCCAAACCACAAAAGGAATTGAAGAAATTGGTAATTAAAGAATAAAAATATGTTTCAACAAAGCAATTATATTCCTGTAAATTGGCAGTAATATAACATTATAGCTCACATATCTAAACCGAGATTCACTTCTTTGAATTCTTGATATATGAATAAGGGTTATGAATCAGAGGAAAAAAAGAAAAGAAAAAAGAAATTCTTCTATCACTCAAAACTAACTGCCTTAACTTAATTATATCCAGTAGAAGCTCTCTCAAAATCCATAAGAGTGACCAACCATTTATATACAGCTAGCTAACTCGTCATCGAAAACTTGAATAATGCATGCAGTTTGCTTGAAAGCTGAAGGGCTACCTGTTGTGCAATGGGTCAGGACAAGAGGGAACTTCTCTATTGATTGTTGCAACAAAGCCTCCATCATCATTAGCAGCAGAAGAAGCAGAAGCATTGTTGCTAGAAGTTTTGCTCTTCCAAATCTGAGGCTTATTATTATTCTCTGCACTTTCTTGCATATCTTTTAGATATCTAGCTGCTACAACCCCATGATGACAATATAGAGATGACAGGCTTAAGACAATCAATAGAATACAAATAAGTTGATTCTTTCTTGAGATGAACATGGCTTCTAGGAATCACTTTTAGGATTTTGTATTCAGAAAGAAAGAAGGAGAGAGAGAGAGAGAGAGAGAAAAGAGAGAGCTTGGATTTGTTGTGTAAGTTAGTGAATTTAAAGAGAGAGAGAGAGTTTTGAGTGTGTGAAGATTGAAAGATTTTGGTCAAATTCCCTAGCTAGCTAGCAGAGACAATGAGGGATTTAGGACACATGAATGTGCTTGCTTATAGGTTATGTAATAATATTGAAGAATGTAAAAATTTTCTACGCATCATCATTCATGTCCATGACTGTTTCAGAAAGAAATATTAAACATTTCAACTTATTATATAAGATTAAAATAATAGAAACCAAACCCAACTGAAATATATATAGGTTTGTCTACAAAAGGAACCTCAATTTCAGGATCTTACATTTGACCCTTTATTGGGTTGTTTTTCACTTTCTTCATAATTTTTTCTTTCCAAAAAGTCTAAATGCTAATGTCCATGCTAATGCAGTTTTCTAGGGCCATTAGCACTTGTTTACAAGTACTTTGATTTGTTAAATGTGTTTGTGTTTCACAATCTAAGGTGCTTGCCTTTTGAAGAAACAACATAATTTGATTAAAAGGCATCTTTAGAGTTTGTTTTTTTGGGTTTAGGTTTCAAGTAATATATATTTTAGTATGCTTTGTTTCTTCTCTTGGACTAGCTTGTGGCTGCTCTCACATTACATGTCATTTTCTATTATATTCATGTTGATTTTGTCTTACTTGATCTTTATATTCACTGACGTTGTATGTCTAATGTCTTCCCTTTTTGTTTTTCCTCACTCTCTTGTATGCTTCTCTTCAACCCCCTTCCCCTTTTGTTCTATTTTAGTCTTAAATTTCTCTGTTAAAACTTTCACTAAATTAAGCAAATTCCGAACCCCAATTGAAGATAGTTTCTTTCAAATTTGAGGAGAAAAAAGCTACAGTTTTTCTTCGCCGACAAGTACCGTGCTTGGCGTGAAAAAACACTAGTGACTAGTGAGCTTTTTACATTAAAATAAAGTCAATAATAAAATGTCATAATTAAGTTTGAAACCTATAATCAGATTATTAGAATTTTCAAGAATCCCAAGCCAATGAAAGATAATAAAAGCCCACATGTTTGACTTGGAGTGCGCATCAAACAAATTTCGTGGAACACGATTTCTAATGTCCAGTAGCATTTATTCTAAAAGGACTTACATGAATCTTATTTCATCAATTGATGGGAAGGTGAATAATATATGGCAATGTCTCAACAAAGTTCAGAGTTCACACTGAAAGTAGATTAGGTCCTACAAGAACCAAAATTTCTAAGGCATGGCAGTCAATGAGGAAATTTTAGGCTAAAAGCCTAAAGCCAACAACCAAGTAAGCAAACGCCTAACTCTTAAAGACATCACTTGAATTGTAAGCCAATAAAAAAAAAAAGACTAATATCATAAAAGAGAAGGGCGATTTGAAATTTTATTTCCAAAAAAGAATGAATACATGGATGCTTTAATAGATTTATAAGGCTCCTGCTAACATTGGAGTGAACGGACCAAAACTTATTTCCTCTGTGATCTACAGTCCGTTAGTGCCTCCATATCAAAAAACGGTTTTTGGTTGGATACTGTGACAGTGTTCATGTTTTCATGTAGCAAAACAACAATTCAATCTTTTACTGTGACAGTGAGCAGAATAATGAGACGAGTATTTACGGGTCCAGGTTGAAAAAAATTTTATACTGTGACGGTGAACAAATAGATCTTCAATGCCACGGCCAGGGCCAGCTGTAACAGGAAGATCGCAGCTACAATCAAGAACCACCTTTCTCCAGCAGATTTGATGTGGGCTCGAAGGTTAAGTGCCACAAAGGTCGCTGACATAAACCCAGCCACAGCTGCGATTACCCATCTAAAAATCTCCAAGGGCACAACAGAGAGACACTGCAAACACATAAAAAAGAATATCAGCTATAGCAACAGGAGCCTGTTTGAGTTTGTTATAAGCCTGTAAGCTAGCAATCAAGCTGGTGACCATAACACAAATCTGCAAGGTGTCAATTTCCATCCAATCATCATAAGCATACGGGGGCAACAATGGAACACTAAAAGTAGCCCAATCATCTGTATTTAGTTTCATTTAAGACTATCTCAAGCATCCAACATTATCATATTCAAGTTACAATCAACACTCTATGCGAATCCTCTCAAAATCTCATACTCTCAGATACCTTTCATCCTCTAACTGATGAATGGCCAAAGTCAAGAAAACGATCCTAGTAATTCACTTCATCTATTTGTTACGTGAGCTCAGTAATTCCCCTTTTTTTTAAATCTCTAATGACAGACAATAAACCATGTCATACCACTGATATCTATTCAACAAAAATATTTCTAAATTATATGAATATGCATTCGTATATTTTGGTCCTTAAAGAATGAGATCCTTTTTCAGAGTTTTCAATACCTAAGCTTTATAGTTTATTCTGAAGGAAAATAATGCACAGCAAGAATCCTTTTGAGTAAGAAAAAGGATTTGATATATAAACCAAAAATAAAAGGAATGACTTGTCGCAGCTATTTGAAAATGAAAGAACTCACCAGTGCTGGAATAAAGACAAATAGGGAATAGCCATAAAGACAAAATAGCTGAACGAGGCCGGATGGTGCTGAAAAGTATTTAAGGATGGTATACAAACAAAGAGGAACAATTGTGACATAACCATAGAACAAGCCAGCAGACCAAGGCACCAGATTTATGTCATAGTTCCAATCTTTGTTGTTCACCTTGTGTGATATGTATGTCACGAAAGTGCCAATAGAAGCGGCCACAAATATAAGGGTAGAGCATATCCAGAATGGTCCATACCTGCACAGCATATCAACTTGAAATTATATAACTTTGTTACTAGTGATTGAGAGCATTGGAGAAGAAGGAACTAAATGAGATATTCATTATGATAATAGGCTAGCTAGTCATATATCCAGATTGCTGTAGCAAATATTAAAATAATATAAATTGATCAATATTCACAAAGTATCGTATGTATGGTTTGGTTTCAATTTAATATGTTCCTCGCTGAATCTATGTGAGTATCAAGACTAAAACATTTCCAGTTGACAGTACATATATTCACCATGCAACATTTCAGTAACTTAAACCAGTAACTGATGAAGACAACTTACAAATCTGGGTTATCGGATGTTTTTTCAGTAAAGGTATCTCTGAATGGAAAGAGTGAGTCCTTAATCCTCTCTAAAACATCTGAAGTGTCAACATCAAAGTAGGGCTTGTATGCAGCAACTGTGAATGCCCTAAACCAACTAGTAGACTGAGCTTCATCAGAAGAACCAGATGCAGGTTTTGAAAATGTATCTGCATCAATACAAATTAGTAATTAGGCAGTAAACCAGGAAAACAGAATCCAGAGTCGGTATGAAAATTCAAAATGGTTAACAATTAACAAAGCAGGGATACATAGAACTCTCCGCAGAAAAGCCCAATTACCTCTAATTTCATTTCATTCACGTCCACACAAATAACTACTGAAAAATAAAAAATAAATCTTTCATGTGCTACACAAACAAACATACACAATTCCATCACATAGCACGCATAAAACATAATCATCCGTCTATATTATTTATTCATAATGTGAACAAATATATTCTTAATCATATTAGTTTTAAAGATATACATACCATCGACATCATTGGGAGGGCCGGAAACACCGGAGATCTTCCCTCGCGTATCAGAAGGTGGAAATGTCTGTAGATTAGAGTCTGTAACAATAGATTCACCAGATCAACTACAACGCATGTATAATACACACACACACACCCACACACAATACTAAATCATTAGTCTCAATCCAAATCCACTTACTAACCTGAGTTTATGTAGTAAATTGAGAAACCTAATCTATCATATTTTTAAATTCTCTCTCAGAGCTAAGTGCAGGCAAATAATTCAGTTCACTGTTCAAATTTATAATTTTCATTTATTCAGTATTGAGCATCCTAGTTTCTCAATTCTTACTATATTTTCAGAATTGGAACGAAAAATCTCATATTCTCTCTCAGCTAAGGCTAACACGGCAATCCGGCTCCGCCAATTCAATAATCATAATTTACATATTCTTCTACAACATTTTATCAGCAAACAAATATAATCACACCACATTACATAACTAGCCAACCAAACCGAAAGCAAATCTTTGATACTACTACTACTACTACTACTCAGTAACACGAATTCAACAAAATTCAGTTGACTCGATTCAATATATTGAACAATTAAATAAACAAATAGAGAAGTGACCTGAGAATTTGACGGTGACGTGGCCTGGATCTGGAACCGCCTGAGAAATTAAATGAAAGAACGCAATTAGATCTGCTTAAACGTTATTGAAATGGAATCCTGTTTCATATAGATAGAGAAGGAGAGATCAAAGATGAAATGTGAGTACTTACAGGAACGGATCCGGAGAGCTTTTGATTATCAATGCTTGTGTAATTGCCTCCGGACATCATCTTTAATATTTTTCCCCCCTCTTTCTACTTCTTTGTCTTCTTCGGCGACGTTTCTGTTCTCTGCTCAAGTAGATCTATCTCTCTCCCTCTTTCTTTCTCGGTCTATCCCGCGTCGCCTTATTGTTTCCTGGCTTTTGTTTTCCTCAAATTTCTTAAACTCGTTTTTAGGAATATCCACGGTATCGTTTTCAATTTTTTGGTTTACAGAAATCGTTTTCAATTAAATTGTTATGAAAAAAGAGAAATTCGTTTTTGGAAACGAATTTTAATAATAATGAAAACTTTTTTTTTTTATTTACTCTTTACTTAAGCCTTAACGTGATGGATAAGATCGATTTTTTATATGAGCTCTATTGAGCTTTAAAGAATGTTTTTTATGTGTTTATTAATAATAATGTATGAAAAAAATTTAATTTATTTATTAATTAACTAACAATCAACACTTGAGTTATTTTCTTAATATTTAATCAAATCAAAAGAAAATGCCCTTATGACTAAGCTAGTATCTCACGTGCTATAACAAATTTTGGAACTTAAACTTGTATCACAAGTGCAATAACAAATTTTGTAGAACTCATGTAATATTAGTCAACTTTATTTATATTAATTTTCCATAGCAATGACAAAGTCCCCTCGAGACGTGAGGGGGAATTTGATCCCCACGAGTTAAAATGAGCTACTTTAGTTTTTTTCATACGGACAGCTAATAAGATCGAGAATCACAGAATGGATTCATGTACTGCTTTCAATTATTTTAGTTTTAGTTTGAAAAGGAACAAAACTCAATAAATTTGGAAAATGCTGAATATTCAAAGATGCGATGCAACCGAAATTTTTTTGACAAATGAAACTTGGTTAAAGAAACATCAATTCCCTTCATCAACAGTATATATCATTAGATTATACAAATGAAACAATTAAGCACACTCTTCTCAGAGTGAAGGTTTCTGTAGTAGATTATTTCTCTCCAATAAAATTAGTCCCGATGCTGAAGCTACAGTTGGCCAGCACAGCATAAATCATGATCGTTGTCCAACAGAAAATGATGAACTTATTTGCTATTGTTTGAGCTCCCAATCTTAGAATTTAAACCGGTTGCTATAAGCTTAGTCTACAACAAAGGCAGCTGCAGTATTTACACGAGTCTTGAGTCATACGATTCAAGTGTATTACCATCAACCACCTCTGTATCAAGCACTCTTCAGTCTACCCCTGGTAAGAAATAGATACCTTCTAATTGCAAGTATAAGAACCCAAGTGGTTGCGGCAATTTTCTCCTTGATCATCAAAAGCAATGCTGAGCTCAACACAGTCTTCAAGATCTGGGCGTGCAATCCCTTAAAAAAGCCCAGAACGCCTTCTTTTTTCCATATAGCACAACTGACTCCAGCTAATGTTTTGCGGGATCTTGATTGTGTTTTCTCTGTCCCATTTTCATTTGGGTCGGCAGCTTGAATCATTACCTTACACCTGTAAGGAGTAAATATCTTTATTCTCCCTGTACAACAAGCAATTAGTCGCTACAGCTCCAGAGAGTAGATAAGTACCTGATTGCAGGATATGTCACAACAGTGGCAATGCTCTTTGAAACTGCACCTAAGACAAAAGCCACAAAGGCAGAAAGGGCCTGTGGAGATGTGCCCCCTGCTTTATTTTGTTTTCCCTTGAGCATTCGACGTTTCAGCTGATCAAATACTGTATACTGCAGAGAATATAATAACTTTAATCTCAGTCTTGTTCAAGTGTTGCAAGTGAAAGAACAATATGACTCAGAGTAGTAATTTGAGTCAATACATTCTTTAGATTTAAACTATAAGATGAAGTTGTGTACCTGAATTGCAGGGTTTGAGGTTAGCAAAAGAGAGATGCCTAGGCCATCAAATGCATCACTCCAAGTGCCCTCTGTGAGGGTCTTCCAAAGCCCTTTGGATTTTCCAAAGGCGCTTGTCTGCATCCTTGAGGAGGCTGTATCCAGGGGCTACAAAACAATGAAACATTAAGTCAAACATCAAATTTAAGATTTAGAACACATGTTACACACGATGGTACACAACTTGAAATTAGAATTGAAATTTCATGACAAAAAAAATTTGTATTCTATGACTTCTTTTCGGTTCTTTTTCTCTACCTAGAGAAAATTGACATCTGAAACTTGGTGATTCATAATCAGATAGAAATTAGCCACACATAGGTCCTGGGTTCCAATATCAGAAGCCAAGGTTGTCAACCAAAAGAAGAGGAGCTTGCCAAATGATGTCTCACCTGAGTAATGATGGCAGTGCAAGCCCCAGCAGTAGCAGCAATAATCAAGTTTGCCTTTGTTCCAATCGATTTGTTACCACTACTTTTTAGATATAGCCTCTTGAAATAGCTGTACCCATAGAAGTAAACAAATTGCGAAATAAAGGACTGAAGATTTTTTGTTCCTAGGCCCTGGTATAGCGAAAGAACCTGACCATTCGATATAGCTTCCCATAAAACATCTGAGAGTTTCCTACAAGAGCCAAGAGGAAAAAAAAGGAAAACAAAAAATCAAATTAATGGTAAGTCAAATCGATGTCCCACCTGCTGGTATAAACACTTGGCCTCTAGAGAAAGATTTTGATTATCTTAAATCTCGGAGGAAATAGAATTACTGAATGATCCAGATTTTAACAGCTATCCAACAGAATTTGCACAAATGAATCCTAAGGGACTCTCATAGGAGCATTAGCATATGCCATCCCATTTTTGAGCCAGAAGAGAAAACTTACCGTTCTACAAAAGGAAAATAAAATATATAGGGTGGCAACACAAAGGGAGAAGACTGAAGTTCCTGTAAACTATGATTAGACCAAAACTATATTAAGTTGAGATGAGCAGAGGTCAGTTAAGTCTTCTACAACTGAATTTTAGTAGCAAAATTTTTTACAGCAACTAAGAGTATGTTTGTAAGTATTTTACTTCTTAGTTCAGACACAACAGCAACCGAGTGTTTGGTAACCGCCTACTTTTACTGGGCAGCTAATGTTTACAAAACCACCCACCCACTTACATTCATATTTAGTGAATTCATTCATCAGCAGCTGCTCACCACAACACCTCAATCCCAGACATACTCACGTTTACAAACAGGTTACAAGGATTTAGAATTACAATGTCCAAGATTGCCAATGAAACTTAAGTAACTAGATCTTTAACTCGCCCTTTTACAACATCATAAAAAGTGCCTACTAAGTCAACGGAATATTTTTCACCAAACAGCAAAACAAAGCCACAAATAAAAAGAGAAATATAAACCGAAGGAGATTCTGTGTATAAATTCTTCGACCAAACGATCAGGACAAACATATTGCTTTCAAATCACAGGTAATCAATTTTTTAAATTCTATCCAGCCTATAAAACTTCCTGTAAGCTTCTAAAATCCAGATATAAAACTTCCAGTTTCAATAACTGGATCATGATCAAACAGAAACAACACATCAAGAAACAACAAAACATGGTAAAAAAAAATTAACAAAAATAAGAAAAAGAAAATTAGATAGACTACCTGTACTTTTGCTGGCCATGAGCTCTAACCTCGGCCTGATACTTGGTCTTACACGTGTCAAGCGGGTACAAGATCGTGGTGCTCACCAGCGATCCTATCGCTCCTGACGTTGCCTCTGATAAAGATTCAATATCGACCCCCATTTTTCTTTCGGCGAAAGCAAAATTTAAATTTTCACCAACCAAATCACATAATTTTTACGTAGACGTGAAGAGATATAACAAAAAAAAAAAGGTTGGTTCTTTCAACTGGGAAAGGAATTGAATGTGAACTGCGAAAGTACGGGGAAAGAGATATAAAGGGGGTCGTTTTGTGTAATGTTAATGAGTGTGATTTGGCGTTTTGTTAGGAATTTGAAAGGGATATTTCGGCTTTCTTGTTTCGGTTTTCGGCTTCGCCGACTAAGTTCTTCGATTATTTTCTGACGTATGACGCGCGGTTCGATGTTCATAGTCACCTACTCAGCACGTGGAACAGAAGTCAGTTGTGTTTATGACTTCATGCGATGTATGAAATTTTTCTTATTGATAATAGCATCTAGTTTTTCATTTTTTATCAAATAGGTCCTTCAATATGACTCCCATTGATTGACGAAAAAAGTACCTTAATTTTGACCGTCTTAGAATCGTTTGATTTATTATTGATTTAAATATTATTATATGTAATTTTATATTCAGTAATAAAATGAATTAGCCTATCGAGTAGTACTCTGAAATAGTTTTCTTTTATCAACCATCTAAATTTAAATATTGAATAAGTTAAAGATTAAAACATAAATTTAAACTTTCTTCACTTATTTTTTTAAAAAATTCAGTATGAAAAATGATAAAATGACTTAATTTTATCCAAACATTAGTTGCAATTTCTTAAAATGACTTAAATTATGAAATAAATAAATTTAATTTAAGAAAATTTATCTAACATCTTTTTTTTTTTTGAAAGATAAAACCTTTATGGTCAAAAAGACAAAAAGCATAAAATCAGTTTGTTTTCCACTTTTTGGAAAAAAAAAAAAATCTCAAATGGGCGTGGAGGGCTTGTGGATCATCTCAAAGGGATTAGTGATTACTGATTACGGGTCTATTTGATATAAATGATTTTTACTATATCATAGCTTGAGAAGCTACACAACGACAGGGATGTAAATGCTATTACCAAATTTGTTATACATCCAATTTTTTTGACTTTTCAACGGGCTTAATTAGTTAATTAACATGAAGATCACGTTAGAGATTTCGTTAAATATATTTTAAATAAAATAAAATAAAACTTATTGAGATCTACATTCTGCAATTTATATAAATAAAAAATTCCACAAATTATTAAACTTGTCTGGTGTTTAATTTTTTTTTAATTGGTTTAAATTGGATGTATGACTTCTTTTTCATATATATTTAATGAGAATAAAATATGGGCAGCAGAGATGATAAATGATTGTTGAATGATCAACAACTGAGCAACTATATAGTTACATAGAGCAACGCATATGTGCATATGTTAATAATAGCATTAACCAAGGAGATTATATTTATCTTCTTTAACATTAGCAATGACCATGATCAATTCTTAGAAAAAAAAAACTATATTTATTATAATTTTTAATTGATATTTAGATAAATGTCTTTTTCATATTAGGAAATTTGAAATAGAATTTACAACATTATTTGACTTTGACCATTTGGTGGTCTTCAACTATTAGTCCAAATTTGACCATGAGAGTTGGCGGCCCATGTATCTTCAAATTGGACTTTTGTCTGTGGGCCAAAGGAACCCCATAATTCATTGGGCGACATCTCTGAACTCAACAGATGGAAGTTTCCACCTTTTTCACGAAATTTGTGAAACGTAATTATAATTTTAAAAATAGGTCATATTTACCAACTTTGTCATTGACTATACAGTTGAAATATCTTATGCAATCTTCAAAACTCACAAGCCCTCTGAAATTTAAGAGTAACAAATTTTCTGATTTGAGTACAAAATGGATATTATGTCTATATCCGAAAAAACATCATCTCTAATAAAGGCAATTTTTTTTTTCAAGATTAAAGCGAAAGTTACTCTTAAATTTACGGGACAAATGATTATAAACTGCATGAAATACTTTAGAAAATATTTCACTATAAATTATTGGGAAAGTCGAGTAGTAAATTATTTATTTACTTTTTACACATTTTGAAGGGTATATGCGGATAGTCATTTTATTATATATTTTGAAGTGAATTTGGTTGTTAAGCCCAAACATCTGATGCTAAGTTGTAACAGGATTATATACTTATGGTGTAATATGAATTTTAAAAAAAGGTTCATATTTTGAAAAAAAAAAGCAAATTTTCTCGGTTCATTCAAATTATTTTTTTCTTCCCCTTAAATTCATTTAAAAAGGATAATTTCATTCCCACAACCTGCAACCCAACAATAATTATACACATTTTAATAAATTATACACAATTAATGCCATAATCAACTGGCAAAAGAGTTGTCATAAGAGAAAGCAATAGACCTTAAATTTTGAAACGTTTATAAGGAAAGTTTAACCTAAGAAAATTTACTATTAGGTGATCTCACTTTAAAAGAAACTTAAATAATTATTAACTTTTTATTAGTTAGATTGGTTGACACCATCTCTCTTTATCTCTAAATTAAAAAGTCTCTCTGATAGTTGCACAAGTAATTTCTTATATTGAGTTTTTGTGGAATTCAATTGTTGGGCCTTAATAAATTTTATTATTTTAAAATTATAATTTATTTTTATCAAAATATTAATTTGAATGATTTTAGGTCAGCATTTTTTCTTTTTGCAATTCTTTAATATTATCTAATTACAAACAACACAAGTTAATTAATCCTTTTATCCTTCATAGAATCTCTCGAGAAAAGTTTAAAATAAAAGTATAGAAGGATTGAATATGAACAGAAAGTATAAAATTAGATAAAATTCATAAGAAATTTCAATAATTCATATATTAGCTAAGAATCTTGAAATTTACCTTAAAAGTAATTTTAAACTAAATTTTTTGTTGTTTTTACAAAATTATATAAAAGAAATTATTAAAAATTTGTTACGTTTTCCCCAAGAGAAAATTACATAATTTAGTTGTTCTAATTAATGTCATGTGACGGTACATATGCTAAGGAGTACGTTCTCCTTTAATTTAAACCGTCCGATCACTCCACTACCCAAAAAACAAAAAAAAGATTGAAGCCCGCAAAACCAAAAATTCATAAAACACTCATATAATTTCGCATTTTCTTCACGCGGAAACTTCTTTACACTTCCTCTCATCTTCGCCGCTGCCACCATCACCACCACCGTAGCCTCCTCCTCCTCCTTCCCCCCTCCTCTCTTCTTACCGAGATCTAGCTCTGTCCTGAGGTGTCACGTTTTCACCCCCTCGACTTCAGGTTGTTTATGTTTACGCCATCGCAATATGCACTAAACCCTATTTAGGGTTTTTCATTCTCTCTTTTTGTTTCCTGCTTTTCCTTAGTTTCCATCTCTTTGGTTCTGCCCCATCAAAACTCTGGTAATTTACGCTTTTGCCACTGCACTAGCAGCCTTAGCTTTTTAACTTATCCATAATCTTTAAGAACAAAACTTCAATTTTTTTGACGATTGTTGTTAGTATTATTATATTTTTATGTTATTGAGCTTCAATTTCTTCGTAGAATCTTAACCTTAGCTAAAAAATTTAGCTTTATTTGTTATTGTTAACCATTTTTTTTTTTTTACAATTTATTTTCATTCTTCCTGATGCCTTTCCTTTGATTATGTACACAGTGTTTGTTAAATGGCAAAAGCTTCAGTGGCTAATTCAGGCCCAGGCGGTAAAACAGGAGTAAGAATTGTTGTATGCGGAGAAAAGGGTACTGGAAAATCGAGTTTGATTGTGACAGCCGCCGCAGACACTTTTCCCGCCAATGTCCCACCGGTGTTGCCGCCTACTAGGCTGCCCGAAGACTTCTACCCGGACCGCGTCCCCATTACCATCATTGATACTCCTTCAAGGTCTCTATGTGTACAATATTTAAAATTTCGATAATAATATGGACTATTTTTGTACAAATTGATATGTTATAGTTAAAAATATATAAAGATGAAATTCTTTAAAGAGATGATGTAGAGTGATGTAATGGTGGTGACATGCCAGTTTGAATGAGGAGCATTTTTTGTAGAAGTTTCTACTTGTAGTATTATATTTTCAATGTTAATATATATTTTCTTTAGTTTTTTGGGTTGATATGAAGTTGTTTTCGCAAGTTGCTAGTGGTAGTTTCTGCATAAATTTGAATGTTTCTTTCTCCTTATGTGTGTGTTTGTCTGCCAGTGTGGAAGATAGAGGTAAACTAGGTGAAGAACTAAGGCGGGCTGACGCTGTTGTGCTAACCTATGCATGTGATCGACCTGAGACTCTTGATGAATTGAGTACTTTCTGGCTTCCAGAACTTCGTCGATTGGAGGTTTATATCAATCATTTATTTAAATTATCATAGTTTTGCTCCTGGCCCTCTTGCCTTACTTGATGACTTGTCTGGGGATATTGTGTTAATGAAAAGATATACTTTATATAACTGATTGTACCAAGCTCCCAATATACTTCCGACAGCATGACCAACAGACAAATATTTTTCTTAAACTTGTCATAGCTTATTATTTTAGTAATTGGAAATAATGTAGCTCCTTATTTTAGTAATTGGAAATAATGTATTTGATTTTTGGGTGCTATCTTGTGTCTGACATTTTTGGGTTTGTAATGGTTATATGTTAATCTTGTGAGTAGGTGAAAGTGCCAGTTATAGTGGTGGGTTGTAAGCTTGATTTAAGAGATGAGAACCAGCAGGTGAGCCTGGAACAGGTGATGATGCCAATAATGCAACAGTTTCGAGAGATTGAAACTTGCATAGAATGTTCTGCATTAAAACAAATTCAGGTTTATTTTCAGTCCCTCACCTTTTTCGTATTTCTTATGTTTTGATATCGGGATTAGTTTAGAAATATTATGCGGCTGTGCATATACCCTGATGGAATGTGAAGGTTTAGGAATTTGTTTGAACCGGTGACATTTTGTACCTATCACTATATCTATTTTCTTGTTTATTTACTTTCTTTTTTGCATTTTTGAGTTTTCCATATGCTGATAATTTCATTATAATGTATATATTTGATCCATGTTCTAGCATCTTGGATTTAGCTTTAATCTAAAAGTAACTTCATTAATAAGTTGTGAGTATAATAAATGTCTTAGTTGGATGATCTGTGTACTCTGGAGGAGTGCTAGGGGTCCTGAATTTGATATTTTAACAGTAAGAATTTCTGAAAGAAACATAGATTGGTCGTGGGCTAGAATTAGGCTTTTGGAATAGGTCCTTTCCTAATGCTGCTAATTTCCGCTCTCTTTTAGGTGTTATTGCAAAAAGAAACAGCAAAAAGAAACAATCATGTTTTCCAAAAGTGCAAAAAGGAAGAAAACATAGATAGGCTGTTTTTTTCATACATTTAGTTGGGAGGTGGTTTTTGGTTAATTGGGATAATATTGTGTGGATGGGTTTTGTTTTGGGAAGGATGGTTTCTGGGGGGCAAGTGGATGAGTATTATATTTGATTATTTCCTTCCCTTTTTTTCTCTCTGTCTGATTATATTTGTGGACGCTTGGTCCACATCTTTAATCTTTATTTTTCATCTTTAATATAGTATATTCCCCTTCTCCCCCCCCCTCCCCCCCCCCAAAAAAAAAAGAAAAAAATATGAAATTTGAGTTTTCCCTCTCTGCAGGTCCCCGAGGTTTTTTACTATGCGCAGAAGGCAGTGCTTCATCCAACAGGCCCTTTGTTTGACCAGGAATCACAAGCTTTGAAGCCTCGGTGTGTGAGGGCCTTGAAGCGTATCTTCATTCTTTGTGATCATGACAGGGATGGTGCCCTTAGTGATGCAGAGCTGAACGATTTTCAGGTTCTTCCACTTTCCTTTTTTTTCCTCCCCTTTATTGGGGGAGGGTGTTAGATTGTCCTACATATAAAATCTTTTTTAATTCATGCATTTGAGTTTCGATAATATAATTTTTAAAGGCATGTTCTTTTATTTCATGAAGTTGGAATATCTTGCACATAAGGCCTGTGATGGTGCTAATAATAGTTGTAATCAGGTCAAGTGCTTCAATTCTCCATTACAACCTTCTGAAATAGTAGGTGTTAAAAGGGTTGTGCAAGAAAAATTGCGGGAAGGAGTCAATGAACGTGGGCTTACATTGGCAGGGTTCCTATTCCTCCATGCACTATTTATAGAAAAAGGGCGTCTCGAGACAACATGGACTGTCCTAAGGAAATTTGGCTATAACAACGATATTAAGCTTGCGGATGATTTGATTCCATATTCAGCATTCAAACGAGCACCTGACCAGGTGAAATTACAGTTTAATTGTTTCAACTGTCATAATCAGCTCCTAGTGATTGGATCTATCATTAATATCTGATAAGATTCCACCTTATCCTGTGTTTGAATGCAATAATGCACTTCTTTTTGGTTTATTTCTGTGATATCGCCCTCCCTGAGTAATATTTTAGATTGCTTACTTTTTTCTTTGGCTATATTGTGTAGAGCGTGGAGCTGACTAATGAAGCTATCGACTTTCTGAAGGGAATATTTGAATTGTTTGATGCTGATGATGTATGTCCTGGCATGTACTTTGGTGAATACTTTATTTGTTAATTGTTAATAGAGTTTCAATTTTCCTTTGAATGATTAAAATCTTTATCAGGAGATAGTTTGCTTATTTCCTGGTTGCCAAGTAGTTTATTGGTTCTCAAAAATCCTAACCTTATGGATTTCCTACCAGGATAATTCTCTGCGACCCATTGAAGTTGAGGATCTGTTTTCTACTGCCCCAGAATGGTATATTTTTTTCTTTATAAATTTTATTATTGTAATTAAATCGTTTCTTTGCAACATATATTTTCTCTAAATGCAAGCACTTGGTTCATCTCATCTGTTGGACCTGCTAGTCTTTTAAACTTCTTTTGTTTTCTGTTTGATCATGCAAGTTAAAAGCCCATCTAATGTTGAAATAAATTTAGTTTTATGAATTTTAAGGAACTGCTGATGACAAACAGTTTTAGTGATTGACCTTATTTTCAGTACCTGTTATGGTAATGGGGGTGTAAGTGCTATGATTTATTCTGAGTAGTTACTTTCTTGTTTTAGTGAATTTCCACAATGCAAAGCTTCTATTGACCCATTTCTTTTTAACTTTAGTCCTTGGGATGAATCTCCATATAAGGATGCTGCAGAAAAAACTGCATTGGGAGGACTATCACTTGATGGGTTTTTATCAGAGGTATTTTTGTTCTAATCTTGCAGATTAGAGATTCCCTTTGTTTGTGTGGTTATTTATTTCAATGCTAACTTCCACTAATATAAGCAAAGAACTATCATTTTTCCATACACCAGTGCCTTGTGCTTCTTGATAAATGACAAATATCATGTTGCAGTGGGCACTTATGACACTGTTAGACCCGGCTCGTAGCGTGGAAAACTTGATATACATTGGATATCCGGGTGATCCTTCTTCTGCCATCCGCGTGACGAGGAAAAGACGTATAGACCGCAAAAAACAACAATCTGAAAGAAATGTTTTCCAGTGCTTTGTTTTTGGGCCTAAAAACGCGGGAAAATCTGCACTATTGAATTCATTTCTAGGAAGGTATCTCCCGATTCCTCAGTGATTGCATCAATTATTTCTTATTCCAATTGCTAGTTTATTTGTCATTAACTTTGTTATCTGGATATGATGATTGTCAACACAGGCCCTTCTCTGATAATTATACTCCTACCACTGATGAGCGATATGCAGTAAATGTTGTTGATCAACCTGGGGTAAGCGGATAGAATATGATTTTCTTTGTAGTTTTATCTCAGTTGTTGATATAATTAACTGGGTGGCTGTTCAGTTCTCTTATTACTATATTTTTTCCCATAGGGAACGAAGAAAACTGTTGTATTGCGAGAAATTCCTGAAGAAGCAGTTGCAAAACTGCTGTCAAATAAAGATTCTTTGGCTGCCTGTGACATAGCAGTATTTGTTCATGATAGGTAATCCGAAGACCAAAATGTATTCTTTCATTAATCATATAAATTGATGATTCAGTAAATCTTTTGATTTTAAATAGTTCAGCATTTTCAAGTCTGGGATTTAACTGCAAATAATGAAAAAGCTAGTTGAAGTCCATGAGAATCTAGAAAGACATTCTACTTTTCCTTGCATGCGCCGGGATGCATCTGTCTGCATATATTTAGAGAGAAAGACATTCCCTTTTTCTTTTTTGCACTGCTGTGCTGCTCATAACCTAGGTTTTGCTAATTTCATATCAGATATATATTCATTGTTTTGTGATGATGTTGTTTGCTTGTTCAGTTCTGATGAGTCCTCATGGAAAAGAGCAACTGAATTGCTTGTGGAAGTTGCCAGTCATGGTGAAGATACTGGCTTTGAGGTACCTTGCCTCATTGTGGCAGCTAAAGATGATCTGGATTCATTTGCAATGGCAATCCAGGATTCTATCAGGGTATTTACTTTTCTTAGTGACCGCATCTGTATTAAGAAATCACCACATTGAACAAAGACCTCTGAACAATACTGAAGTTAATATTTATAAGAATATTTTAGTTGGGCAAGGTAAACTAAACTCCAGATAAGATTTTTAGTTGGTTTGGCAATTGTGCAATCCCCACTGCCCTTTATAGGATTTAGTCGAATTCTAATGTCTTTGTTTCTCTCATTGTCCCTGTGAAAAGTTTAGTTTATGTTTAGCTCCTCTATTGTTGTTTATATTGCTGGTGTTTTATTGCCTTTTTCTAGTTAATCTATCACCTGTCTGGAGGACTGAAATTGAATTTTTTTTTTTTTGGGTGAAAAATTTGTGTAGGTTAGTCAGGATATGGGGATAGAGGCTCCGATACCTGTTAGCTCGAAGTTGGGTGATTTTAACATTATTTTCCGGAGGATTGTACAGGCAGCAGAGCATCCTCATTTGAGCATCCCAGAAACTGAAGCTGGGAGAACCCGAAAGCAATACCATAGACTAATAAATCGCTCTCTTATGGTTGTTTCAGGTTTGTTATCAATCTCTCCTTGAAAAAAAAAATATTGATTTCTGATTGAGCCATTCAAACTTGAGATGTGTCAGTTGATGTAGAAAATATTCCTCTACCATTTTTCAATTGTATACCTTTTAATTTTTGTGTTTCATCATTGTAGTCGGAGCAGCAGTTACTATTGTTGGACTTGCAGCTTACCGTGTCTACTTGGCAAGGAAGAATTCTTCCTCATCATAAAGGCTGATCGTTTGTCTCTCAACCGGCCACATCCTCAGATACAGCTGATTGTGCCAATTCATTGGGTTTCCTCAGATGTCTCATTTGTAGAGAATTTGATAAATTTTATTTTAAATGCTATGTCATTAGTTTTACTCTTCAACCTTTTTTGTATCTTTTGGAAATGTTTTAGCAAGTAAGCTAGTTTGGGAAAGCGTTCCAGTAGTCGAACATAAATCACATGTACAATGGAACTCGTTATTGTGCAATAAAAAATTTTGCTACAGATTTTTCCCATTTTTTAAAATTGATGCCTTTTTGTTATACTACTTTCTTCTCTTTAATCTTCCTAATTTGCTGAAAGAGCTCATTTTCTAATTTTCAATTTTTTGTTCTGTCGTGATTATCGGAAAATGTTGGATAATGAGAACAAAATGGTTGGACAATTTATTGCTGTACAATTTTCCTCCCCCCTCCCCCCCTCTTATGGTAAATTACTTGTAATGCCCAGGGACATGGGGCACCCATAAATTTCCAGTTGCTTTGATGGTGTCTGGAATCTGGATTGAGCCAAAAGCCATTTCAATCATCACAGTATGCCGTTGGGCATCGTGAAGGGGCTCTGCAGCTGTAACCTGCCATCAGGTTTTGCTGTGTCTGTTCAGCCGGCTAAGTTTAGTTCCTAATGCTTCAATCATCAGGCTAACCCACCACTCTTCGGCTGCTGCTCCTTCCATGTCTAGCTGCGAACAGTACTTCGCGAAAACCTCTGTAGTCACGTGAAGCTTAAACTCCAGAGTAAACAAGAAATTCATCTCAAGTTTGTTCATTTCTGCAGTGCTTATCCCTCCTATTTTTGCATAATATGCATTGTTATAGCACCTACAAGCACGTTCAGTGATCAAAAAGTTAAAACGAAAGATTTGAGTCAAAGCATCAAACTGGGTTGTTGAGATATCAAGTTCTTACTCGTCATCAACAAACTTTGCAGCCACTAGAAAGCTCGTGATCAGAAGGCGATGAACGTTGAGTCTCATAAGGCAGCCGTTGATTCGTTGGAGGAACCGATCAAGGTATATGTATGCAACAACAAAGCAAGAAGGACTGCACCTGGAGTACTTGAATATGCGTTCAATATATTGTCTAATGCTCAAACTTGGCGCTTTTGAACAATGAAATATTGTGACAACTTCCTTTTTGATGCCTTCGATGAAGATTCATTTTTCTGCATTAATCTCTCAAGAACTGATGAAAGAATCGACAAGACACGAGGAGTTGATGAACTTTTTTTACCTGGAGAATCAACTAAACCTAGTGATGAATGAGTTTCTGATTCAACTAGTTTGCCATTGAGTATCATAGCAGGGAAAGAAACTTAAAAAAATGGATCAAGAATATTGCTGGGATTGAGTCTCTAAAGAGAAATATTCCTGCTAAAGAATTTAATGTAACCAGATGTTGCCGCACAGGCTCACCTCTGACAAGTAACAACTGCTATTATATATATTCTCTTGTACAAACATTGACATTGTTTTAAGCCTTTAGTGCAAAAAATTGTAGATTCGGAGTTTTAAAAAATATGGGGTTCTGCAGGATAAAATGATTCGTGTAGATTAACTTTTCACTTCATAATTTTATTTTTGAGCTAAAGTCACTGATGGAATAAATCCAAATACTTATCTTAGAAAAAAATTAAGAACTCTATTCCTGGTGGGCTAATTGGGCACAATCGTTCAAGCTTATAAGAGATAAGAACAGGCTGAGCAGCAAATTGAAAACAAGCATTAGCATATACCGAGGCATATATGCCGTTGCACAAGAAATTCATAGATACTATACAAATGAATTGATTATTAGCAGAGAGTGAAAAGCAAGTCATATTCTATTTATACTTTCTTGTTTATGTGTATCCCATGACGTATCCGAAACGCGGACTTAAAAGGGAATGATTTAGGAGGAACTAGTTCCAAGCCTAAGCGAAACGGCGCATATTCTTTCAAGCATGGTGGGCTCTTTGCAAATCTTGTAATGTGCTGAGCATAATAATGTTGGAATCTTGAATGGTGGCCATATTCTTTCCACATTGGTTTAATTGGAAAGCGATCGCTCAATTGAATTGATGATGATGAGGTAGAAGGCCAACTAGTGAAAAATAGGTTAAAGAAAGGAAAAGAGAAAGTGATCACAAAATAGAAACAGTATAAAGATTTTAGGCAAATAGATATATAATTAAACAATTGATCTTGAGGAAGTTCCAGTGATATTTCACTTATTAGATTCTTTTTTATTTTTTATTTTTCTTATTGTTTTTAGATAAAATTTAAAATACTAGACAGAGACGGTTATATATATATATATATATATATGTATTTACACACATTCTTTCCAGCTCTTATGAACTCAAAAGTTGTACATTGTTCTTCAAAACGAAAGAAAAAGAATTGGAAATTAGGGGAAATTAAATTTTTTAAATTTTATTTTAAAACAATATTTTGTAAGATTGGTGATAAATTCAACTTTCATAGAGGTTCCAAGAGGTAAGGTTCCATGGTAATGAACTAATGACGCTGAAGTAAGAGGATTACAGATGTAATTATGCCATCCGTCACGCGCCACTTGTGGTCCCATTAGATGACTTAGTAAAGTAGCATTTGCTACTAATGAGGTTGCTGGTAGATTTTGTCAAGCCAATTAGGTGTTTCCATGAATAACAAGAAAGCTAGCTCTTAAGGAAAGTTTGAGAGGCTTGCGAGCATTGAACCAGACCTCAAGAGGAAAAATGTGAGAGCTCTTGCAACTTGTAGAATAATAGAGTTTTCTTGCCATAACACAAGGTTTTATGATATCTCAGTAGCAGAAGGATAGATTATTAGTTGGTAAACAAAGAGTAGTAGTACGAGGTCTGATACATTTGCACGAGGATAACAAATAACTTTTATGGAGCGAAATTCTTCTAAGAAATCATTTTCTCATTTTGAATGACATTATTAAACTCAAATCTTTAGTCAAAAAAATGAGATCATCTATTTGGTATTTATATTTTTATGAGTAATATTATATTTACATAGTTGGAACTCACAGTTATATTTTTATGCAAGTGACATTTTTGAGGAATATGTTTTAAGCTTTTGTAATTTATAAAATGCGGATTATCGACATGAGTGCACACTCAATATGTTAAAAACTGTACACTTTTCAAATACTAAAATAATGTTTTCTTTTAAATCAACTTTGATAAGGCAATGACGAGTAGCGCTAACCAAAAATAGATTATTTCCTAAGTCGCTCTTAAAAGTAATAAATTATTTTAATCATATATAGATAGAAAATTTTCAATAAAAATTCCTGTACTTTGATAAAATATGAGAATCCTTAATAGAGGGATCACACATACACACACACACAAAGACACGGGGTCGCACGCGCATGCACACGCACAGAGGAACACAAATGCATAAATGAAATGCGAACGCTTAAATCTAAAAATAATTTTTATGTTAAGTACACATTTGAAAAGTTATTTTAACGCCAATCGAACAATCATCCCATCAAAACCAAGGATGATGGGTATGGCCTAAGATTTGATTTTCTATTTCTTTTGTTGCCAAAAAGATAAAATGCACAATTCCAAACTTGCTATTAAGATCAAGGTATAACATATTCTTTCACCAACATTTTACGTATGTCTCCCCGTTCACGCCATTCTTTTTTTATTTCTTTACGTTTTTGCCTGTAAGTTGTTCCTTTCGTATGGGCTGAGATAACATTATTCCTCTTGTTGGGTTTTGCTTTTGCATGCATTATAAGAATAGAATGAAGATGGCTGCATGCCTCTTACATCACAACATAACTAATTCATTATAAGCTCCTAAATTTCTTTCAGCACATATCATTCTTGCAATCACTCATTATCAATTTCACCATGGTTGATGCAATCATTTCCCCTCTCTTGGAGCAGCTGACTTCAATGGTTGTCGATGAGGCAAAGGAACAGGTGAGGCTGGTAAGGGGTGTCGGAAAGGAAGTGAAGAAGCTGACCAGCAATCTCCGAGCCATTCAAGCTGTGATCCATGATGCAGAGAAAAGGCAAGTGAAGGAAGAAGCTATCAGACTCTGGCTCGATCAACTCAGAGACGCATCTTACAACATGGAAGATGTGTTGGATGAGTGGAACACTGCAAGGCTCAAACTGCAAATCGATGGAGTGGATGATCACGAGAATGATGCTCTCGTTCCTAAGAAGAAGGTATGTTCCTTCTTTCCTGCTGCCTCTTGGTTTGGCTTCAAACCAATTGTCTTACGTCGTGACATTGCTCTCAAGATCAAAGAAATCAATGAAACTCTTGATGATATTGCCAAACAGAAAGACCAGTTTGGTTTTGCTGTGAATGTTACTAAGAGTAATGAGAGAGCGGATCAACGAGTGCCAAGTATCTCCTCAATTGATGAGTCCGAGATATTTGGTAGAGAAAAAGAGAAGAATGAACTCGTTAATAGGTTGTTATGTGAGAGTAGTAAAGAACAGAAAGGCCCCTGCATCATCTCACTTGTTGGAATGGGGGGCATGGGCAAAACTACTCTTGCTCAATTTGCCTACAACAACAGTAATGTTGAAAAGAATTTTGAAAAAAGGATATGGGTCTGTGTGTCAGATCCTTTTGATGAGTTCAGAATTGCTAGAGCAATCATTGAGGCTCTAACAGATTCTGCCTCTAATTTTGGTGAGTTTCAATCTCTCATGCAACATATTCAAAATCATGTCACCAGGAAGAAGCTTCTTCTTGTTTTAGATGACGTGTGGAATGAAGATTTCTATAAATGGGAACAATTCAACAACTGTTTAAAGAATTGTCTCCATGGAAGTAAAATTTTAATTACCACACGTAAAGAAACAGTTGCCCGTATTATGGGATCAACTGACATTATCTCTGTTAATGTATTGTCTGAAATGGAATGTTGGTCAGTGTTTGAGTCGTTAGCATTTTTTGGTAAGTCCACGAAGGAACGTGAAAATTTAGAAAAAATTGGTCGAGCAATTGTAAAAAGGTGCAAGGGCTTACCTTTAGCTGCAAAGACAATTGCTAATCTTTTGCGGTGTAAAGACACTGAAAAAGAATGGAAAAATATCTTAGAGAGTGAGATATGGGAACTGGAAGAGGTTGAAAGAGGCCTTTTGGCCCCTCTATTGTTGAGTTACAATGAATTGCCCTCTAAGATAAAACAATGCTTCACTTATTGTGCCATCTTTCCGAAAGACTATAAAATACAGAAAAAAGAGTTAATTAACCTATGGATGGCACAAGGTTACCTTAGTAAGAAAGGACCCAAAGAGATGGAGGACATTGGTGAAGAGTATTTCAACATCTTAGCTAGCCGTTCATTCTTTCAGGATTTTACGAGAGACAGTGTTGATGAAATTGATGGGTGCAAGATGCATGATATAGTGTGCGACTTTGCACAATTTTTGTGTAGAAATGAATGTTTTGCATTACAAATTCATGGTGGGGAAAATTCATCTACGAGGTCTCTTGGGGAGAAAAAAGCCCTTCATATAATGTTAACTCTAGATGACTGGGCTTCAGTTTCGATCTCCATTTGGGATAAAGTTAAAGGGTTGCGTAGCCTCTTAGTTGAAAGTGATGAATATTCAGGGTTTAGCGAAGCGCTACCTCAATTATTTGATAAATTAACTTGTTTAAGGGCATTAAAATTAGAGGTGCGTGTTAGTTGGTCGTGTGAGAATTGGGTCAAAGAAGTTCCAGCAAATATAAAAAAATTATTACATTTGAAATACCTTAATTTGTCCAGTCAATGGGAGATAGAAAAATTACCCGAGACGTTGTGTGAGTTGTACAATTTAGAATGTTTAGACGTTAGTTCTTGCAGTAATCTTAGAGAATTACCTCAAGGGATTGGGAAGTTAAGAAAGCTGATGCATTTAGACAATGAGTACACTACTCGTTTAAGATTCTTGCCGGTAGGTATCGGGGAATTAATAAGGCTTCGGAGAGTGGGAAAGTTTGTTGTGGGTGGAGGGTATGACAGAGCATGTAGCCTTGGGTCTCTTAAAAAGCTTAACCTCCTTCGAGAATGTAGGATACGTGGGCTGGGTGATGTGTCAGATGCGGGTGAGGCTGCGAGGGCTGAACTTGAGAAAAAGAGAAATCTCTTTGATTTGGAACTTTATTTTGATCATTTAAGAGGTGGAGATGAACAAGAAGCTGGGCGGAGGGAGAGTGAGGAGGATGAAGATGAACGGCTTCTTGAAGCCTTAGGGACCCCTCCTAATTTAAGGAGATTAGGGATATATGAATACAGAGGCAGGAGGAATGTTGTTCCCAAAAATTGGATCATGTCGTTAACCAATTTAAGGTTTTTATATCTCTCCAAGTGCAGAACTTGTGAGCAATTGCCTCCTTTGGGAAAATTGCCATCCCTTGAAAATCTTGATATTTTTGGAATGAAAGGTGTGAAAAGAGTGGGTAATGAATTTCTGGGAGTAGAAAGTGATACGGATGGCTCCTCAGTTATTCTCTTTCCCAGATTGAAACAGCTCGCATTTAATGATATGGAAGAACTGGAAGAGTGGGATTTGGGGACTGCAATAAAGGGAGAAATCAGAATCATGCCGCGTCTTTCTTCCTTTAGTATTGTTTCTTGCCATAAATTAAAAGCATTGCCCGATCACCTTCTTCAGAAGACAACGCTCCAGAATTTGAAGATTTGGTGGTGTCCTATTTTTGAAGAACGTTACAGAAAGGAGACAGGAGAGGACTGGCCCAAGATACGCCACATTCCCTTTATCCATCGACCGCCCCCACCGCCCCCATCGCCCCCACGGCACTCGACATGGGTAATTTCTTTCTAGATCTCCTATATGACTTAAAAATTAATTAGTTGTTATTTTTTAATCCAATTTAGAAATTAATTAGTATAAGTGTGTCGTCAATTTCTCTGCTTTCTGCACTGAAGTTAAACAAACTTTCCATTTTCGGTCAATTAACAACAAATTAATTAGGAGTGTTTCGAAAACAGGATTTCTTGATGCCGAATGAAACTAATCCAACACTGAGCGGAGGAGAGGATTCGGCAGGAATTAATTTATGATAGTGGTGCCACTAAGGAATCGAATAAACTCTGGTTAGTAATTATATATGCTTTCCTTCCCATTTGCTCTCTACTCTTCTTCATTAATTTGCCGATGCCTGTCCAATTATTTATACATATATATAATTATGACATCGAACCATTATAATAGGATATTTTTCAGGCAAAAAGGAATTACATGAATGGCGGCGCAGAGCAGGAATTGGGATAGGAGCATGCTTTTTCAATCTGTTATATATATTTTCAGTAATTTGTTTGTTTTGTTTTGTTTTTCGTGAGCCTTGTATTTGTGAATAGAATGAATGAGGGAAAGCACAACACAGAGAGAGCTCTTGAGAGGCTAAACTGCTGGAGGTTGAATGATTTTGAGGGTTGAGATTGGTGTTTCTTTTCGTTTTATTTGTATTTAAGAGGTTATTGTTTGTACATTTTTTTATCATATAGTGGATTATCAATGTCACCACCCGTGGATGTAGGCATATTAATTAATATGCCGAACCACGTAAATCTTTGTGTTTTGTATATGTTTATTGTATTATTTGATTATCATAACAAAATTTTATAAAAGACGTTGAAATTAAAATTTTAATTTCACGTGGGCCCATAATTCAAAAATACAAACATGCGATGATCATAATATAAAAATAGTAAACTAGTGGAACTGTAAAATTGACATAAAAATGAGTCAAATTTAGTTCTTAGTTGTTAGATGGTAAACTTTTTAACCAAAACAAAATAAATATTAATTACACCCACAAACTAATAAATATACCAGCAAATGTACCCTCGTTGAATAAAACAAATTCCGAACTTTAGCAAAACATTTTTAATATGTTGTCATGAAGATTAGAATATACATGCATCATGATGAGGTTTTGTGGACCGCATGCCGTTTTGCTTTACCAAATAAAATTTTTAATCCAACCAAATAATCATTCAACGAGGTTTTTCATTTTTTATTTTTTAAAAATGACTAACAGTATAAATCCACAACTAGCGTGCATCTTGTACCACACTTTCCCTGCTCAATTCCTTTTTCCATAAAACACTTTTATTTTTCCAAAATTGTTTGCATTGCAAATTTTTTATTATTTTGAATAGTATAATGTATTTGTATTGAAACATTTATAAATTTTATTCTATATCTTAAATTTTATGAATTATGTGAACTTATATTACAAATGAATTTGATTTTACTTTGAATTTTCTATTAAATATCAAATTCGAAAAACAAAATTTGAAGTTAAACTGTATTTTGTCCCAAAAAAAATAATTATTTTTCATGTTTGATTTCCAGTTATAACCAAACAATGGAACCTGATTCCTCTCTTTAATTATCCCATTTGTTTCTCCTTTTATAACCAAACAAATGGAACCATATTCATGCTCATAACTCAGTGATCACGGTAGCAAATACCCACATATATTTTGTAAGCGGGCATCAAGGAAATGATTAATGATTTTTAGTCCTTAAAAAAAGGCAAAAATATCTTTACACTTCTATAAGTAGGGGTTTGTTCATAATACTAATTATTATGCTCATTTTAAGAGCAGTAAAAATTTTTTTTTAACTAGGAACAGAATCAATTATTGACAGAACTCGGAGGAAAGAAAATAAATTGTTATTCGGAATGGTTTAATCTTCAGCATAATCCATAATGTTGGAATATTTATTGGTGGCCATTTATTTTCTTTCACATTAATTTTGTTGGATTAGAAAGAGACTAATCAATTGTGAGTGATGTGAAATACCAACTAGAGTAGCGATTTAATGAAAATAATATGTATAAAGGAAAAAAAAATGAAAATAGATCATAAATTAGAACAAAAATATAGTCATATTCAAATAAACTTAATCGAGAAATTCCGAGTTCGTGCACGAGAGTTGAACTCTATGAATTTTAATCTCAATAATTCGATACATTAAAATGTATATGAGTTTATAAGTGACATATGAGTATTAAAAGAGTTGAAATAATAAGTAAATATAGTAAAATAAGCGCCATGACAACGATACAATATTATTGTGTCAACATTTATGAAAAAATGAAATTGTAATAATAAATAAAAACTTATATGTTGACAATTGATCTTGTCGTCTCATTATGTTCAGGTATCTTAATATTAAAACGATATATGATATGCCGTTTGTTATTAAATGTCATATCATTGAAAGTATATCTTTAACTAACTGAATTAATTGCATAAATAATTTATTTCAAGAATTCTTTGGCTAGATAACGTAAATGAGATTTCTAGCCTTCAGAAGAAACATAATATTTCAAACGTAAAATAGTAACCATCATATTATCATTCTTGTTTTTTAAATCTGAATAATTAAGAATGCAATTTTAGAAGTCAACTGTGGTGAGATCTCATACCAACTCCAATATTTAATCAAATCTTGACCGTCCCTCGATCAATCAACGGTGCGAAACAATTAGCGGATCCACATGTGAGTCATGACTTAGTACAATGATGGCAATAGTTCGGAGAGTGGGAAAGTTTGTTGTGGGTGGAGAAATTGTGAGCATTTGCCTCCTTTGGGAAAATTGCCATCCTCCTGATGATCTTCTTATTTGTGGAATGGGATGTGTGAAAAGAGTGGGTAATGAATTTTTGGGAGTAGAAAGTGATACGGATGGCTCCTCGGCTATTTCGGAAGAGTGGGATTGCAGGACTGCAATAAAGGGGGAAATCATAATTATGCCACGCCTTTCTTCTTTAGAAACTGTTTCGTGTCCTAAATTACAAGCACTGCCCGATCACCTTCTTCAGAAGACAACACTCCAGAAATTGAACATTTATGACTGTCCTATTTTAGAAGAACGTCGCAGAAAGGAGACAGGGGTAGACTGGCCTAAGGTACACCATATTCCCAAAATCAGCTTTTGACGAATTCCCTAAATGGCCGCAATTAATTACAATCACACACGGGCAATTTATTTTTCCTACTCTATTTTACTTGGTTGGTTTCTTGTAATCCAATTGAGGAGTTAAAAAAATAATTATAATAATATAAAATATTTGTTTTATTTTGTTGTTATCTATTTGTAATCCAATAGACAAGTTGCGAAAGGAATACTGTATTTGTTTAACCATTTATTTATGCAGGGTACAAGCACAAGTTTATGCCATGATGTCCAATCTAGTCTTTAGAGGTATAGGTGTACTGTTGATGAACTTGAGCAAATGATATTAACCACGGCATCATTAGAAGCTTGAGCATGAGGTAGTTCTGGAGACCATGAGCAGACATCCTCGACCAAATGTTATTTGGTGACTTCGAGCAGACTACCTCCACCATAAGCTTATTTAGTCGCCTTAAGCATACTACTTTGACCAGAGGATTATGCAATGATATAAAGCATATTATCTCGACCAGGAGGTCACCGGGAGGCAAGACTCAGTCAAAACAAATCTTAATTAAGCTTAACTGATGAGCTCCCTCTAGCTAGAACGTCGACGACGACTAGGTATTATAACTACAACTCAATAACTTTTCTATAACTGCCTCGTTAACTCATGATTTAAATGAGCATTCAACTTAATAATAGCCACACATTAAAAATGGTGCAATAATTCCATGTACCCATAAAAGCCCTAAGAAATCTAAATCTAGGGGACTCTTTCTTCCTCTTTTAATTTCTTTTTCTTTAAGCTTTATTTCTTAAATTTACCGATGGCTAACTTGAGCGTTGAAGGGTTTACGCTGGAAACACTTCCAGCACCTTTCACTATTTTCTATGATTTCAAGGGCACACTGAATAGCAGTACATGATCAGAGGATTTTCTTGGAGATTAACAAGTTGTTTCACCACCAAATAAATCCAATAGTGATGCAGGAGTCTGGTATCAACCCTCTAACCGACTTAACCAGATTTTGGCATCAACATCGCAGATGCAGTGTGCCAGGCTTTCTAATTGCACTATTGTAGAAGTATAAGCTCGAGATGAGGCCAAAGCTTTGAGCAATATAGACCTACCAACTACCTCTGCAATTACCATCAGTCACTGGTAATTTCTTCTGCCGCTTCGTTTTACACGTTCATTGTTTGTAATCCAATTAAGGAATAGAAACAAAATTTATATTAGTTTAACCATAAAAACATTTTGCAGGCACAAGCACAAGTTTCTGTGATTGTGTCATTGAATGTTGGCCTTGATCACTCTGTGGAGTAATAAGAACAAGATAAGTGTCAGTGGGTACCAAACATGTACGGACCCATTGAATTTAACGTCGTGTAATTTTTTTACGCCCGGCCCATTTTTGAATACTTGATATATACTTTATCATTATTTGGATAAAATATTACAGATTTTCGCAGCATGTTGAAAAATTTATTTAGAGCTAGGTTGGTAAAAGAGAGGCCGTTTCACAGATCATTTATTGCCCGCAATAGGACCGGCCACAGTAATTGTTCTAGAGCGAGTCCTGAATGCTAAAGGTTTGAAAATTGGTAACATCATATTACTAAAATGTATACAAATATATATGCCTTGGATTAATATTAACAATTATGCTAGGTTTGTGTTGCTCATTTGGTACTCATTCAGGTGGTAGCAGCTGGTGCAGATCCCATTCTATTTACCGGAGGTGGAATTGAGAAGAACACTAAGGCTTTGGTCGCCGATCAAAATTAAGTCGATGTCGGTTGAGGTTAAATAGCATATTCTTCTACTTTGTTACTTTGGCTTTGAGTGGGGATTACTAACTACTTTCTTTAAACCATTGCCCTGTTTTAAACGAAATTTTACAGAAAGGGAACAAGAGCAGACTGGCCTAATGTCTTAATTCATTACTTTCAAGGGATCAGGAGAAGTCTTTTAGGAGGCCTCAAAACGACTGCATATACCGTCACCTCCAGGTAATATGTTCTATTGTTTAGTTTTAGTTCCTTTTTCAACCTTGTCTGATGGATGACCGAAGAGGCATTGTGTTCATAAGGGTGTAAATGGGCCAACTCAGACTTAAAGGCTAGCATAGCATAGGGCTGTTGCCTTTACTGATTGGGAAGCGAAGCACTAAACTGTGGCTCCATACTGGAAACTGGGCTGGCTTGGTTTCGTCGGCTGTAAGGCTTTTGGTAATTTGAGAACAAGAAGAACTGGAATCTACTTAAGAAGTACAAAAAGTTTTATGTCATTGTCAACAGTTTCAATAACTTACATTTATGCATTAGCTAGATATCTAATTTATTCATTTACAGGGCATGCATATGCTCGTGAGATTTGTAAAGCAATATTTTTTTGCAGAGGAATTATGGTCGCGAAGGGCAGAGCAGAGCAAGAATTTTTTGTGTTTATGTTTGTTTTTAGTGTTGCTGATCCTTTCCGTATTGTTTGATGGATTGTATTCACAGTTTAATTAGACATTGTTGCTTCTAGCTTGAAACCCTTGGGTTCACTTCAACATCTCAAATGTTAGATCAAATAATTAGTATTAGATAGTTAGAAATGTAGAGTGATATTATTCACATATAGTACCTTATTCAGAACAAGATAGTAACTAATTTTCCACGTGACAAAGTAAACATTTTTCTTTAAATTTTTACTTTTTATTCTTTCAATATCGGTTCTTCAACTTAATTTGGCTTCTTCTGCAAGTAGAAAACCAATTGCAAGTGTTTGGGAAGAAATAAGAAGTCCAATGACAGAGCGCCACATGTCGGCTTGTGTAGGGTATCCTTGATGCTTCATGTAGTACCTGAGTTATCCTTTATACTTCGTGTAGTACCTGGGGTATCCTTAATCCTTCGTGTGGTATTTGGGGTATACTTTATACTCTGTGTAGTACCTAGTGTATCCTTAATGCTCCATGTGGTACCTAGGGTATCCTTTATACTCCGTGTAGTATCTGGGGTATCCTTAATGTTCCATGTGGTACATAGGGTGTCCTTAATGCTTTGTGTAGTACTTGGGGTACCTTAGGTATTCTGAAAAATACTTGAGGCACACCAGGGTAGAAAATATCGTAAAATATCCACTAATGGAATAAGAGATTAAAGGGACACAAAATCTTAAAAAGATTGGCTGATTTTCAGTCAAAAAATTAAGAACAACGGAAAAATGTTGTGCTGCAAAAAAGGGGACATCAGCTTGTCACGCCAACAAATAAGCCAAAAGTTGTTGCTAGGACAATGAGGACCACATGCCTTCTCCTGCCATGCCCACAAATTTTCAGCAGCTGCAGTAGAGGTTCGCGGGACCATCCCACTGTGATAGACATGGATATGCCCTTTAAACTTGCTCTTCAACCATTTTTTTAAAGCGCCAACACCACCATACTTGTCTGGAATAAGAATATTCCTGAAATAACAGTGAGGAACGCCAATAAAATGATGCCATGCGGTACGGCAGCCAAGGTACCCCATATATAATGCTCAAGTTTTTTTTTATTAATCATTCATAACAAGAAAACACACACATACACGAATAGGCTGAGGTTTTCTTCCACCTCCAGCCATTATTACAGATAGCTTGCAAGCTCTCTACCTTAAAGTACCCCAACTCTGACTTGAGCGTCAGAGTGTGGTCGCCGACCATCCCCAGCTCCACCTCTGACCCCTTGCTTGCTGTTTTGCAGGTCTAAGGTAGCTCGACGAAGCTTGCTGAAGTCAGACCTCAACCCTTCACTTCAACCCACCCTCTCACTCTCCCTCCACTCTTTAAAAACCCAAAAATCACCCCCACACTCCTTCCGAACAAGGTAAGCACCCTTTCCTCTTAAACCTAAAAAAAAATATTTATCGTTCTTAGTTGGTTTCGTGGCTTTCACCCACGCACCCAAAATCTGCTAAAAACAGCAAGTAATGAAAAGGTTTGACCTTCAGCTCGCGTCTGTCTCTTTTGCTTGCTCTTGTATTATTGGTAATCTGACAATGAGAACTAGAACCTCACTAAGAAGTAGAACTAGTATTATGTAGCTCTCAGCAGCTTGAATTTACAGATTAGATATCTAATTACTTCAGGCATTAGTCCTGAGACGGAACCGATGAGAGTACAAGGACTCAGGAATGGTGCCTAAAAGGAGTCAAATTAAATGGTTAGTTATGCTTTCTCGTTGTGCTCTGCTCTTTGTATGCTAATGTTCAATTATACATAATCGTCAAACTATTGTGCAATTGATCGTTTTTGTAATCCGTCAAACTTGAGACTGATTAATTGGGCATGTTCGACTACTGAGATTTTTAAAGCAAGATTTTTGAAAAACTATTTACATGTCATATGTGTTATATGTTATTTAACAACTTATATGTGTCTAACACTTCTACTAATTAAAAAAGTAAAAAAATCAATAAAACCTCTTTTTTTTTTCTCTTTTGAATTTAAACATATTTATTTTTTATTTTTAACCCAAAAAAATATCGAAAAACTTATGATACCTTTTCGAGATCAAATATGGAACAAAGACTATGGCCTATGTGCAATAGTCAACCAAATTATACTAAGAATAACCAAGGGCATACTAGGCAAACAATTTTTTTTTTCTTTTTGGAACTATATGAGAGTATTGCTACTTAGATTTTATCCTTCCAAATATTTGAGGAGTAATATCTACTCCACTCACATTTTGAAAAAGAAACAATTGCATTCACTTAATTATTTTATATAATCGAGAAAGGAATTAATCCCCTCAATATTTTTATGGGAGTTCAAATTGCTACCCTCACTTGCCTACTAGACAAATGATTTGAATGATCTGCTTATGTGCTGAAAATAATTGGTAATAAAATCATAAATTGACAAATGAAAAGGCTTTTTAACCAAAACATGTTAGTTAGAAGGGGGAAAAAAATCCCGATCTAATTAATGATCCGTCCTATTTCCTTTCTACTGTCTTCTTCCTTCATAATCAGATTTGCTGCACTTTGACAATTGAATTTAATGACAGGAGAAGGTCAGACTCAATTGCTATAGTTGAATAAATTCCACAATCCCAAAAAAATAGCCTTTCAATAATGGATTTGAACTATAGGACACTGAATTCAGTTATTGCGTTTGAACAATAAGAAAGAATTGAAATACTATGGTGTAGAGATGGCCAATGGGCCAGACGGCACAAGGCACGGCACAGGCACGATATGTTTCCATACAACACAGCACGATAAGAGCACATTTAGGTGGAACACGCGACACGGTACGGCACGCACATGGGAGGGACCGGGTTTAAAATTTTAGGCATCTGGGCCTTAAAAGTACGGCACGATTAGAAATGAGAAAGACGCGTCTGAAAAAACATGATAAGACTTTTAATTTTTAATGAAAATAAACTTAAAATTTTATGATTTTATAAATAACTTAAAATTGAATCTTTTAATATATTTTATTAGCTCAATTTTTTTAAATTTATTTAATCCTTAGTTTCAAAAAAAATTTAAATTGATTTATGTTTATAATTTATTAAATAAATAGTTAATATCATGATTTTAATAAATAAAATTTTACATATCATGATTTTATAAATATGTATTAATATTATTTATGAATTATGATATATGACTCTACTTAATTTTAAGTTAACAATTAAGTTAACCCTTAAGAAAAGTTTATTATTATTGTTGTTGTTAAGTATTATAAAAGAATTCTAATACCATAAAGTCAAACTTAGTAATTAAAATTACATTCTCTTATCACTTGAGTTTTGAATTTTTGATTTTATTAAATTTGAATAAAGACACATGGATCCAAAAAGGTACATAGACTTGAAAAAAATAATCTAACAACTTAGTATGTGCTCTTAAGAAAAAAAAAAAAGTTTAGTGGGCTTTTTTTCTTAGGCACGGCACGGCACGAGTGAGCACGGCACGTGTGGTGGACTGGGCCTAAGAAAAAAAAATTAGGCACAGCATAGCGCTGCATGAAACGTATAATGGGCATGGCACGGCACGGCACGGCACGAGCACGAGCACACATGGGCTTTCCTTTGCCGACATGGCCTGTTGGCCACCTCTGCTACAGTGCCATAAGCTATTTTATTTAAGGCTATTTTTTTATTAAGGGACGTAATTTATATTAATTTAGTATTTTAGTGGAATAAACAAAGAAAATGAGTTTTTTGAAGCTTTAGTGGGGTCCCCATAGTATTACTCATTCTCCAAACGTCCGCAATTACGATCAGTCCGAGCTCATTTTTGAATTACTTGATATATACTTGATCTGTTATTTAGATATAATGTATTATAGATTTTCAAGGCATGTCAAAAAATGTATTACTTTTACTTTTGAAAGTAAAAATTATTAATTACTTGATAAGCCTGTTAAGTTTATCTCATAATACTTACAAATGAATTCCCATAACTTTTTTTAGTAGTTACTATTTTTATTATACAACAGTTATAATTTAAAAACCACATCTAACTATAAAATAGACCCTTAGTCTCGTGCATCGATAATTAATTGAATCCCATTACAATGTAATAAGTAGCAGCTGTTCAATTCCTGCCAAATGTTGTCTTATATAATAGCTCATTACTTTCTATCAGCATAAGATAATCAAATAATCACAACCAAATTAAGCTACCATCCAAAGTTTGGAAATTTCAGCAGCATTCGTACCTTTTAGATTTAGGCTTGGTTTTGAATTTTATTGCTGGTGTTTTTAAACTATGAAGTTGTGAAATCAAATAAATATAATTTAAAAATAAGAATTGATAATATTCGATGGATATTATTTTTAAGTAATAATTTTAATAAAAATAATAAAATAATTATAAATTTTTAATTAAAATATTATACATGGAATAAATTAAAATCACCTTAGTAACTTTTAAACCATAATTACAAACTATATCTCCCTAAGCCAACTAAAGGCAACAGCTCCCAATCCCCCTAACAGCTCAAATAATCTTTGGCTTTTCAGCACAACAATTAGAAAAGCACACGAGTCACGTTTAAATTTCAGTTTTAATTATGCCTCCCACTATGTATAGTGAAAACAAAAAGACTGTAGAATAGTTAGACATAAAAAGCACACGTGTCAAGATTTACTTGGTAGAGTAGTAGTGTTCATCCCTTAATTGGCCACCGATGTCTGCCACTATATATGAATACTGAAAAGACATGGCAACGAAAAAGCTTTAACCCGGGTCGGCATGTGCTGGCTCGCACAATCATTTTAATATTATTGCATAACAAAATTTGAAAGACTGTTGATGTTTGCCCGGAGTCAAACCCCGGGTAAAATTTTGAAACGGCAAACGCTTTGCGTCGTTTCATTTATTATTTATTTATTTTTTTTGTCATGAAATGACTTCGTTTCTCACTTTTGTGTGTCAGTTGCCAAAAACAAAATCCACGCTCTCTTCTTCAATTCTTCTCTTTGTTTCTATTTTCATTTATTTCATTCGCAACACTCTCCTGGATCCAAGCGAAGTGAAGGACCCAACTGCTCCTTCTTTTCGTCATTCCCCTGCCCTTTATTAACTGAGGTGAAGACATTTGCACTCCACCATCCACCACAAGTAGCGGCTGAAACTGACATTTTCCATCCACAACTTATAGCTACCGTCACCGCCACAAGGGACAGCAAGCAGTCGAGAGCCATTCACAAGCGACACGATCACAGCCTGAGGTAATGCTTTGATCTTTGGCTTTTTAGGTTATGCCAAAATGGGGACAATTTGGGTTGTTTAGTTTATGGCAAAATGGGGACAAAAGTCGAAATTATTGCTACTATAGCCTGAATTGGTTGAGAATATGTTCTCTAATTAGCTAAAATATTTTATGTAATTCCCGTTTGATTTAATTTTCGGTTGAAATAAATGTTAAGAAAATGAGTTTGTTAAATTTCATTTGATATTCATTTTTCCCCTTCGCACTTCATCTGGGTGCTTAATAATGTAAACTGAAAACTTGAAGAAATTGTGCTGAATTGAATTGAATTACTCTGCAATTTGACTGAANATTGGAAGACATTGTGCTGCAATTTAATTGAAACTTGAAGAAATTGTTGCCGGGGTGTGTTGCATGGAGGATGACTTATCCTCATCGTTGGAGTCACACGATGGGCTTTGCACATAGTACACGTGCCATCTCGAGATCGCCGTGAGGATGGGTCCGGCTCATCGCATTGGAGTCCAATTTCGTGTGCAACATCTTTTTTAAAATTTTTTATCTGAAAACAACGCGCGTTTGCAAGTGTTTTGAAATTCATTGGATCCAGGAGAGTGTTGCGAATGAAATTGATGAAAATATAAGCTGGATCCAGCAGTGTGTTGCGAATGAAACAGATGAAAATAGAAGCAAAGAGAAGAACTGAAGAAGAGAGCGTGGCAAAAGTCAGAAACGACGTCGTTTCATGACAAAACAAAACAAAAAATATTATAGTCGAATCGACGCAAAGCGTCTCGTTTGCTTTGGCTTGACCAGGGGTTTGACCGGGCAAGTAGCATTTCCAAATTTGAAATACTTTTGTCTTTGTATTTTTAAGACTTTTTAAAAATGCATAATTTTTATTTGTTGAATTATATGAAGTTATATTTCTTTGCACTTTTTATTTTTTTGTTGACTATTAAGATTTCGTTAGTTTTTTTAAATAAAATGACAGTTTTGCCTCCCAAATTAATGTTGTAGGATGAAATTATAATTTTACATTTGAGGACAAAACCGTCACTTTGCTAAAAATAATGAAATCTTAACGATCAACAGACAAAAAAGTTTTAAAACGCAAAGAAATGTAACTTCAGTGGAAAAGCTAAAAAAAAAAGAATTATTTATTTTTGAAAAAGTCTAAAAAATAAGTGGTCGGTAGATAATTTTCCTTTAACTTTTTGGGTAAAATTCATTTTAGAATTCTAGAAAAGTAGAAAGTAAAAAATTAAATAATAATATAAAATAATAAATAATTTTATATTTATCATTTAATAGATAAATGACAGGTAATATCATGATTTTGGTTAAAACTCAAATATTAAGGGTGTGTTTAGTATTATTTTTCACATAATATTTTTATTTTTATTTTATAAGTTAGAAATATTTAGTTTTTAGTGAAAACAAAAATAAGTTTAATTGATTGTTTCTAAAATAGTGTTTAAATGTGAAAAAATAAAAATGTAGTTAATTTTTTCCTAAAAAAGTGAAGACATTGAATGAGAGTGGAAAAAAAATCAGAGTGAACAAATTTTTACAAAATAATTTTTTGTAATCATTATTTATTTTTTGTTATTGTAAATTTATTTTATAAATATGAGATAAAATATGTATTTTTAGAGAGTACCAAAGTTTTTTAAAAATTACTAAAATAATACATTACCGTCATAGAGAGAAATTCAAATAATTAAAAAAAATTGTATTATAAAGTAAACAGGTTTTTTATTTTCTTATTGTGCAAGTAGCATTGTGGGATCCATTTGAAGAATGAATATTAAAAAACATCATTTTTCTATTCTCCACTTTTCTTCTGTTGGAAAATTAGAAAAAAATCATTCTCTATTAGAAATAAATACTATTTAAAAATAAGTTATCCAAACAAATTTTAGATTGTTTCATTATTAAAAAATAAGAAACACCAAAACAAAAACAATACCAAACACACCTTAAGATTCTAATATTATTATGTAATAAAATATAAAATATTTTTATCTTTACAAACGTTTTTTAAATTTTAGTGAACTTACTTTTCTGCAAGAGAATAATTGAATATTTATGTAATATCATAGGTTACGTTATATGGTTAAACTGACCAAGTTTATAACAGTTATGTCCAAAGCGACGCGGTAAAGATATAATACTCTGGACAGCAACAAAATTTACTAAAAAATTCAAGATTAATAAATATACATTCAAATTGATTAATTTCATGTAGTAAATGAATCGATTATGCATAGAAGGAAACATGACGAAGACAGGATTGTGCGATCGATCAGAGGATTAATGTAATGGTGCTCGAGACTAGAGATTTAATAATCAAATTTGTTAGTTTAATTACACTTTCTCGTTGAT
The DNA here is from genome assembly GCA_030449905.1 of Luvunga scandens. Taxonomy (NCBI): domain Eukaryota; kingdom Viridiplantae; phylum Streptophyta; class Magnoliopsida; order Sapindales; family Rutaceae; genus Luvunga; species Luvunga scandens. Next base: position 7,308,778 of record JASUUG010000798.1, read on the forward strand.
CTCTAATCTTTGTTAATTTTCTAATGATGTTCAATTACAACAAAGTCATTATACCGAAATTACTGTGCTGGTCGATCGTTTTTTTTTTTTTTCCAGAAAAATATGGCATGTCAAAGTGATTTGCTGGGCTTGGGCATCTAGTTATTGAGATTTTTAAAACAACATTTTTTAAGCAGGGGAATTACCTAAGGGTAGTGCGGAGCTTCTTAATTCGAGTCGAAAACAATTACTTGATAAGACTGTTAATTAATTGCCACTAAATAATCACATCTAGTATATCATCTGCAATGATGATCATAAGTGTGCTCCTTTTTCTGTTCATTTCCTGATGTATCAATTACAACGTCATCAAACCACAGTGTGATTTTATTTTATTTTATTTTTTTGGTTGGGTTTTTAATATGTCGAACTGAGGCTACTGATTTGTTAATCGGGCATGCAACAGAGATTTTTAAGACAATAACTAGAAGATATTGGCAGTTCAGTTCAAAAGTATCTTCTAAGAAAATTATTGTTGGTTTTTGTCCAAAAGAAAAGCATTCGAACTGCAGGCTGCTTCCAGGAATCTTCATGCGATATTGCAGTACCTGTAAAGTTGTTATTACGCTTTGTCAAAAGGAAAATAAAGTGTTCACATGTTGCAATTGTAAGGTAGTTTCACACATCCTCTATTTTTCCATCACACTTTCTTTTTTTTCCATCCTCCGATCAAGATCATTTTTACTTTGTAAACCCCACGTCATCAAACTCATCTATTACTCTTCTCAACATAACACAGCATCAACAATACTCCCAACAAATTTTCCGTCACCACCTCCACCACAAGGAACGAAGGTACTTTCCTTCATTTTTTCTATCTCCATTGGGCTCATCCTCCATTTCCTTATCCCTAAATAAATAAATAAAAATAATTATTATTGTTAATAATTTAACTAAAAAATTATTATTAATTATTATTACATTATGGGTTGAATTTGAAGTGTTGTACTAAAATCCAATTCAAATAAATTGGATTTGAAGATAAATATATTTACATTATTATTTTATATTTTAATTATTTTGATTATTATTATTATTCAAAAATTAATTATTATTATTATTATTGTTAATAATTTAACTAAAAAATTATTATTAATATATTAATTAATTATAATACCTTTTATTGTTAATAATAATAATAATAATAATAATAATCTATTTAAAATTAAAATTAAAATTAAAATTAAAATTATATTATTATAATCATAATTATAATTATAATCCATTAATAATAATTATATTTTTTAATTAAATGGATGGTATTTTAAAAATTTAAAAATTATATAGATAAATTTAATATTCTAAAAATTTATGAATAAATATAAAAATTTTATAATATTTATGAATAAAGTATAAATAATGCAGAGTATAAGGGGTTTCAGTGAAAGTTTGTAAGAAAACAAAATAAGAAAAAGACAGAGGGACCGTAAGTTACGGTCACCGTAACTTAGAGAAATCCTAAAAAAGAAAGATAGTGCTTGCAATATAAGAATTGAAAGAATATGGCAACATTTTGACCACATTATCAGCTCGTCCCTTTCTTTCAGCATCAGAAAAAGACAGAGGAATAATCAGAAAAAGCACACGTGTCAAGATTTACTTGGTTGAGTAGTAATAAAATAATAAATAATTTTATATGAAATACTTTTATCTTTAAAATAATAAATACTATTGCATAATAAAATATGAAATACTTTTATCTTTACAAAAAATTTTGGTAAGATTCATGTTAGAATTCTGAAAGAGTAGAAAAGGAAAAAATAAAATAATAAATAATTTTATATTTATCACTTAATAAATAAGTGACACATAATATCATAATTTTAGTTAAAACTCAAATATTAAGGGTGCGTTTAGTAGTGTTTTTCACACGATATTTTTATTTTTATTTTTATTTTATAAATTAGAAATGATTAGTTTTTAGCGAAAACAAAAATACGTATGGTTGATTGTTTTAAAATAGTGTTTAAATGACAAAAAAATGTAGTTAATTTTTTTTTCTAAAAAAGTGAAGTCATTGATGAGAGTGTAAAAAAATATCATTATGAAAAAAATTTAACGAACTAAATTTTTTTAATCATTATATTTTTTTTGTTATTGTAAATTTTTTATAAAATAAAATATATATTTTTAGAGAATACCAAAGTTCTTTAAAAATTACTAAAATAATACATTTACAAGGATTCATATTAAAGCTCAAATATTAAGGGTGTGTTTGGTATTATCTTTCAAATGATATTAAGGGTGTGTTCGGTTGATTGTTGCTAAAATAGTGTTTAAAAATGAAAAAAATAAACCTGTAGTTAATTCTTTTGTCTGAACAAGTGAAGACATTGAATGAGAGTGAAAAAAAATATGATAATGAAAAAATTTTAACAAAACTAAATTTTTTTATCATTATTTTTTTGTTGTCGTAAATTTTTTTAATTTATAAATGTGAGATAAAATATATATTTTTAGAGAATATCAAAGTTGTTTAAAAATTACTAAAATAATACATCACCATCATAGAAAAAAATTCAAACGATTAAACAAATAAAAAATTGCATTATAAAGTAAATAGGTTTTTTATTTTCTAAAAATTAAAAAAAAAATCATTTTTCTATTCTCCACTTTTCTTATGTTGGAAAATTAGAACAAATCATTCTCTATTAGAATTAAATACTAATTAAAAACAAGTTATCCAAACAAATTTTATATTGCTTCGTTGTTTAAAAAAAAAAAAACGCCAAAACAAAAACAACACCAAACGCACCTTATGATTCTAATATTATTATGTGATAAAATATAAAACAATTTTATCTTTACAAACTTTTTTTTTTTAAATTTTAGTGAATTTACTTCTCTGTAAGAAAATAATTGAATATTTATATCATATCATAGTTTACGTTATATTCGTTAAAATTTTACCAAGTTTATGACACCTATGTCCAAAGCCACGCGGTAAAGATATCATACTTTCAAAAACAACAAAATTTACTAAGAATTCGACATTAATAAATATATATTCAAATTGATTAATTTCGTATAGTAAATGAACGGACTATGCATAATAGATTGTATAATTGATCATAGGATTACTGGAATGGTGCAAGAGAGACTGGAGAGTTAATAACCAAATTGTTTAGTGTAATTACGGTTTCTCATTGCTCTCTACTACTCTTCATTAATTTCCTAATAATGTTTCAATTACAGCAAGGTCGTTATAACAAAAATTACCGTGTTGCTCCATCGTTTTTTTAAAATATGTCATAATCTCCCATGATCTAAGAAATTTTTATCTAATGAAAACAGGAAAAGAAAATATTTAATATGAACTACCGTCCTTTAATTGTAAAATATATATATAAATATATATTATAACCAATAATTTATATATTTCAAGCACATGCTCTGAATGGTGGTTTTATTGTGTTGGCTGTTAGAAATATATCACAGTCTATGCTTGAACTCAATGTAAAAGTTAATTTAAGAGTTGAGTTGTCTAAATTTTATCCATATAAGGTCAATTTGATAATTTTATACCTTTTAAAATAATTACTGTTAGATATGTCATAAAAATAATTAATTATAAAATAGATCAACTAAACATGAAAAGAATCAGTTAAAATTTTAAAATTAATTGTGCATTTGATAAATCTCATTTTTAAAATTTTTTAAGAACATAAATGACTTAAATATACATAAATCTATCTAATTTATTTACACATGTATTTATAAATATGCGTTTGAGAAATTATCTCAAATGCAATAGATGCCCTTAATATTGTTTCGAATTATTAATTCGGAGAGGAAAGCAGTGAACCTTTTTATTGGGTTGTTGGCTTCGTCTTAAACGGTCTCAAGTTTTTGCAATAAGAATCTCTGACATTTTTAAGCCCTATGTCTTTCTTGTATCGAAATAGAAAAAGTAATAGAGTTCATTTCCTTTTTAATGAGGAGTTGCTACGTGTAGAGCGTTCCTCCCCACGATAGAAAACGAATATTCATTATTTTTCTTTATGCCCATAAACTCAGCATAATAATTTAATGTACCGTCAGGTACACGAAACTGCTCCCCCTCTGCACGGCCAAAAAAAAATTATGAGCTGTAAAGCCCCTTCAAGGCCGCAAGGCCCACAACAATCGACACCTCCTCCTCAGTCGAGGACAATGAAACTGCTCTTATCAGAATTCTGTAACACGAATGCCACTGTTGACATACGTGTCAAAATAATG